>JAWWMO010000043.1:14529858-14565337 GCA_035047845.1 Dendrocincla fuliginosa
GTGCCTGCTTCTCCTCAGTAGCTTAGGGGTTACAGTGATAGTGCTGAGTTGGTCAGACTTGGTGATCAAAAAGGTCTCTTTCAACCTTGATGATTCTATGACTCCTGACCTGACCTACAGCTATAAATGCAATCTTCGTTGTCCTCAGGGGCACTAAAAACATTTTGAGGTGAAAAAAGTCCTCTGTGAGTATTTCTAACCATTCCTATTGGAATGTGCAGCATCACCCCTAGCTGCTGTCTCTACAGTTGCATTTTCTGCCATGTCACGTTAGAGAAATTCAGGGTGTCCTTGGGTTTTGCAGACCATGGGTGAAGCACTGGGACTTTGTTCTACTCATCCAGAGTGCATTGCTCTAATATTAGAAAGTGCTGATCTCCGTTTCCACCCATAGTGCAAAAAATGAAGTATCTTCTGAACTACAAGGATGCTGGGAGACTTGAAACTAGAAGTATTTCCACTGCTGTCACTGTCACTAATGAAACAGGTTTTCAAAATAGGCTTATTCTGAAAATTTTAACCAGCAAACCATGCTGTCAGCATAGAGCAGGGCAGAGAAGAGTCCTCAGTCCACAGAGGCATAGTGCTGGGATACTGGACTTATCATCTCATGGCCAGATATCACTGGACGCTAATGGGTTGCTTCTTAGGAAAGGGGATGAAGGGAAGCTTTTGTCATCTTGTGTGGAAGAAGGAATTCTCATATTCTTACTTTGCTTTCTCACCCAACTGCATGTTGTATATACTCTGCAGATGCCAGAGATGTGTGAATAGTAGGGCTGCTGAAGACATATTGCTCTGTGTCTGTGTTTTACTATAAAATAACCAAGTTTGCTTCCTGTCCTAATCCATGATCTCCATCCATTTTATGGATGGAGGCAAAGCTCTCTTGGAAAAACCTTGCCTTTTTCATGTAGTGTAACTTTTGATCACAAGGTTTGTTCACCCCCAAGGCAGCATTTTTCTAAAATACAGAAGGGGTCAGCCTTGCTAATCCATTGGGTAGGAACTTGGTGGCTATTACAGTACATTCAAAGAAATATCTCTTCTCAGGTGAGCTCTGCAGCATTGTTCTCCTGGTCCTGTGCAGTGGGGGTATGTGCACTTTATCAGGTTTTATGCTCATTATTTTGCAGAATGTTTCTTTGCCTCATTTTTTCTTCTATTTCTGGTGAACAACAGTTTGGTTTGGATGAGGCTGCACAAGTCTTTTAGGCCAAACCTGAACACTCAATGTGTCTGTCATGAGTGATGGAAGCAAAATCTCTGCTCCTCTACCTGCCCTGTTATACTGACGTAGCTAATGGACCCAAAATCATCTTGATCCAGAAAATTCTCTAAAATAATGGGAATAGCTGAAAGTGGAATTTGGCCTACTGTGCACAGACAGGATGGGGATCAGGGCCAGGACTACTGAGCCAGTGATGTGCACTCACTGCAAAGCAAGCTGTTAGTGTCATCCTGGGTTTCACCAGGCAAAGTATTGTCAGGAGATGGATGGAGGGGATCCTTCCCCTCTGCTCAGCACTGGAGAGCCCACACCTGGAGTGTTGGCTCCAGTTCTGCATTTCACAGGACAAGAGGGTAATGAACATGCTAGAGACAGCCGGGTAAAGGGCCATGGAGATGATGAAAGGGTTGGATCATCTCTTCTATGAAGAAAGGCTGAGAGAGCTGGGACCATTCAGCCTGGAGAAGCGAAAGCTCAGAGGGATCTCGTCAATGTATGCAGATACCTGAAGGGAGCAAGCAAAGAGGGTGAGCCCAGGCTGTTCTCAGTGGTGCCCACTGACAGGACCAGAGGCAATGGGAACGAACTGAAGCAGGTTCTCTACGAACATCAAGGAAATACCTTTTCACTGTGAGGGTGACTAAGCACTGGTGAAGGCTGCCCAGGAAGGTTGTGGAATCTCCATCCTTGGAGGTACTCAGAGGCTGTGTGGCCATAGGCCTGGGCAACTAGCTGTAGATGGCCCTTTTTGAACAGGGGCTTGGACCAGATACCTCTAGATGTCACTACTAACCTCAACGATTCTGTGGTTCAAAACAGAACACTAAACAAAAAGAAAAAGAGTGGGATAAAACAGGGCAAGGAAGACAGAGCAAGGTAAATTACTAGGTGGAACAGAAGAGAGGGATGAGACTGCCAGGAGGGAACACCAGTTAAGTGTTCCCTCTCTTCTGGTCCCATTTGAAACTAATCTCTCTTAGGATTTACTGAGATATAAAGCTGTAGTAGAAAGTGACTGTAAAGTGCAAAATCACAATAATCTCACAGGCTGGCAGGCTTCCTATCTGGTATTGAACTTCTCATGATGGTCATAGTCAACCTGTGCCAAGCTATTCCCGTCCTCCTGCAACACCAATCTAGTGAAATCTGGAAGTGCCAGAAGAGCTGCCCAGTATCTCTGTACTTCATCACCTAGATATGGAAATTTGCTTTGGTAGTGTGAAAGCGATTGCAGAGTGATCTGAGAAACATAGCTCCTAATCAAGCATTTTTCTGTAGTTTTCCCTCTGCCTTGGAGTCTTAAACCTGGCAATTGGAACTGCTTTGGGGCATGAGCTTGCAGCACTGCAGTGGCTGACCAGAAGCAGATGGCAAATCAAACACACAGAGTTCTAAATGAAATAGTGGTGTTCATTTAGATCTTTGTATGATCTGTTGACACTTCTGCTAATTGAGATACACTAGGAAGTGATAGTCACAGCTGACATGATGTCTGCTGGCAGGTCTGAGCCCAGTTTCCTTGCTTGGTTGGATTGCCCCTGTATTACCATAACTAGCAGTGTCATTACAAGGGTTTACCCAATGCCCATCGGCTTATCTGAAAGCCACACAGACCTGTTTACTTCTTCTTGGTGCTGCCAGGGGCTGGCCACACAGTGAAGACCATGACTGCAGGTGGGGTGGCCATGGCAGGGGGTGCTCAGCACCTCTTGGGCTGAGCCTGCCCAGCACCAGCGCCCACCATGGACCATATTCAGAGTTGCAGTGCTGAGACACAGTCTGACTGAAGGATGCAGGCAGACAGGATCCCCCAACAGGTCAGTGTCTGTGTCTGGCCCAGGCTTTGGCTACACTTACAGGAACGGAGAAAACAGTTTGAACTGCACGGGGTCTGATAAAGGATAGTCATCTCAAAATGTACAAAGGTACAGTAAAAATGCAAAGTATTGTTGATTTTATAAATTATTAATATTAATTATTCACACAAAACACTATCTTTGCAAAGTTAAGCTCCCAAGAGTATTCCAGAATTAAGGTGAGCTATGTATGCTATACAGACTGCTTAAGTACACATATTATAGGAATTTGTTGTCATTTCTTAGTGTAGCACTTGTTGTACACTATGGACTTAATAATGAAAAGATTTTAGCCCTCTTTCTCATTTAATTGAGGCTAGATGTTTCCATTCTATTATGGGCCCTGTAGATAAACAGCTCCTCCTCAGGTTTGAAATGTCATCTAGTGGGAGATGATGCATGCTTCAGCAAGTGCTTAGTAGCCTTTGGCGTTTTTCCTCAAATGTGGAAGGTACTGGATATGAGTGATGCATAAAACCCAAAAACAAGCAGACCAAAGGGCTTCCTGGCTGGTTACCCTGTCTCTGGCAGTGGCCAGGAACAGGCCCTGCAGGCAGAATGATAGGAGACAATGCACAGGTGCTGCTGCTTCACAAAAATGCTTGCAGACTGCAGCTATTTGTGGTCCAAGGACTTCCTGACCAGAAATAACACTTTAATTTTTAATAGTGCCCAATGGATTTTTCTTCTGCAAATTTGGCTGATTGTTTTCTGAACTGTGTAAACTTTGGCAACCTCCTACAAACTGCTGTGAAGCTTCAGCACATGCTGTGTGAGAAACCTTCCCCTTCCCTCCCTGCAGCGTCAGCCACCTGCTTGGGGTCACAAATACCCTCAGACAATGCCCTCCAGTCCCTTTCTCCACCTTGCTGAAGACTCCATGTGCAGCCATCACAGTCTATTCTCAAATGTTTAAAGGCTGCAATTGTTTTTCTGTAACTGATTTTCACATTATACTTGCCTTGAAATGGGGGTCCAGAACCATGCATCATGTTTTGATTTGCAGTACCTTGTTCAGGTTTTATCGCTCAATATTGGAAGTTAGAATTGGGTTTGCTAACAAGTTTGATTTAAACTTCTCTCTTTTATCTGCAAATTTCACCTGTCATTTTACTGTCCAATTTCTGTGTGTTATGATACCCTTCTGGAACTACTGAATTAACTTTTGTCCTTATTCCTTTGGACTGCTATACACAGTTGACTGACTTTACCCATTTCCCAGAAGGTCTGTTATTCACCTTCTTTTGCAGAGTTTATAGAAACTGGTTGCTCAGAGCAGTTGCAGCATATGTCAGTGGAGGATTCCAGCTGGGACTCCCCTTCCCTATGAATAATGCTGGTGTATTCCTATTTTTTGCCAAATGCTTGCTCACATGAAGACACTCTCTTAATCCATGGCAGCTACTTTACAAGCTGCTGTTGAAGGATTTCCCCAATGCCTTTTAAAAATTGAATTGACTGTATCTGTTTGCTTTGCTTGTCTCTTGACACCAGCTTGCCAATGCTTTCAAAGAAATCATACAGATATGTAATGACTGCTGATACTGTGATGAATATATAATATTCATATATCCACACAACCAATCCTTTCCAATAGCATATTGACCCGACTGTGAAAGGGGCAAAATAAGTGGAGTCCCTGGGTAGTGGCAGCTTAGAGTATTTTTCATGTTTATATATATATTCTTATCCAAAAATACTGTCTGCCCCCAAACAAGGAAAAACTGGGAATCATGCAATTCATCTTCCAGCCACCAGGTAGAGGCAAAAGCCATTGCAAAATAGCTACCGTGGTGATAATACAACTATTTCCAAAATAATGGTCTGATTGGTATCTAAAGAAAGCTTCTGACTAGTCTGTCTTCATGGTTCTTAAAACAGGTCTGGCCAAATTCAAATATAAAATTTAATTTTGAATCTTATTAGCTCTGTAGTCAATTAGTTAATTAGAAAGCCACTGCAGACAATCAGTATGAAGCACAGTCTAATTATCCCTTTCTACCTAACACATGAAAAATTAATCATGGCAGAGTTGATCTACCTTCTAAGACAATGGTAACAACAGTCGAGTTTGGACTCTCAAAGGGCATCCAGTGAAGCTCTTTCTCTTTTTCTGTTGTTTTGTTGTCGTTGTTATTTTTTTTTGTTGGTTGTTTTTTTCTTGGTTTGGTTTGGTTTTTGGTTTTCGTAGGAAAATATAATAATTTAGCTGTTAAGAGTTTTATAAATCACAGAGTTTTCAAGTCTGGCCTTGCAAAAATGGTCATTAAAAAAAGGGGCCAAATTCTCATACCAATACTCAAAGGTTTAAACATTAAATTTGCACAACAGTATCTATATTATATTCATGGTGTTTTCATGAGTTTTGATCAGGTTTACTTACACAGAGCATAAACATAAACAAATGTAAGTTAATGGACAACCGAGGAAAAAATTTACATGTATTTTTTATTCTCTGTACAGAAGCAGCATCAATCCTGATCTTTCAAGGACATAAATCTTTTCTGAACCATATATAGCAGCTGTGACTACTATCATTCACATTGCAGCAGCTCACTGAAGCCCCTCATATGGATCAGGACCCCATTATAACACAGACTAGGCATATATAAGCTCGAATGAGAGTACTCATAATCCATGTCTGTCTTGGTGAAACAGGGCTGTAGATGTTACTAACATCATAGTTACAGCATAATGAACTGCTCATTCAGCAGTCCAAAAAGAAAAACAAAATAAAAGGCACAAAGCAAACTCTCAAACCACGAAAAAATGCCGAGACGCAGAGGGTGTAAATGACAAGCCCAGTCCCACATATGAAGGTTGCTGTAGGACACCCCGGGATGGGGATGTGAGTCATGGAGATGTGACTACACCAGCCAGGTGCTGCTGTGGGAGGCCCCAGCGTGGCCACACAACACTCTCCCTGCCAACCCAGCACAGCGGGCAGCACTGGGAGATGCACACTGCTTGACAGCACTGGTGGCACTCAGCAGGATGACACTGCTATTGAAAAGCAGCCTCTGGGTTTCTTTTCACACCATTTCTCTGCCACCATAGGTCCCTGAAAGCCTGGAGTCCAGTACTTACTGTTGTCTGGTCACGTCTCTGGATCGTGGGGTTTTGGTCAGAAGCCCCAGGGCTGTGCCTTTAAACGCATCTCACTCCATTTGCTGGTGATCACTCTGACCATGCCTTGCAGGGTAAGACCAGCCAGCCGGTCAGTCCTTCCAGTGTCCTCACTGTGAAGTGTTACAACAGCGATTTACTGTGTTGAAACTGTTTTTTCATAATCTGAGAGCTACACAAGAAGAGCAGAAACTTCTTTTTTGTCTGAATACTTAACGGAAACAAACCAGAGAAGGGCAGGATGATCCAGCACTTGTAGGCTTTGATCAGAGAAGATACAGGCTTAATCTGCCTTCACAGATGAAGGAGAGGGGTGAACACATGATGAGGAGGAGGAGGACAAGGAGGAGAAGAGCTGCTGGGGAGTAGGAACCATTTTTGGGAGAGCCTGGGAGGCAGAGGAGAGTGCTCAAGGTCTTTGACAGCTGAGGAGTGAAGTGAAGCAGTGGGAGCCTGTGAGGCTAGTCCTGGCTCCCAGGGAATTTCAGCCAAAGGCTTGTGAGGGATGGGGTCCTGGAGGAAGGGTGGTAGAATAACAGCAAATAACAGTGATGTACAGGAAAGGCAGCCTGGAGGAAGGACCAGAAATTTTTTTAATAATTTTTTTTTTCATAGTTCTTCTGAAAAAAACTTAAAATCTTAGCTAAGTGATGAAAAGAATCTATTGTGCACATAATCCTTTAGACATAAATCATTGACCAAGTCTGGGACTAAGTCTGGATCCAGCCACACATAAACTCCACTCAAAATAGTAGTTCAGAATGCAAGAGGGTCCTTTTGGAACCTCATGATTCAATGGGAGAGTCTCCTTGACTGTTTTGTCTGTCTTTTCTCTATGCTGCGAACAGTCAAGCCCTTGCCAGCAAATCTTGTTAAACAACTGTCACATTTACTATCAAACTTCATTAAATCACTGGTTTATATCAACAAACAGATTGATACTTCTTATTACAAGAGAAGTCCATCACTCCATCTGCAGCAAGGTGTGCCCAGGTTTCTCACTGATACTTATAAATAAAGTGCATGTTCTTACATTACAAGCCTGTGTTGCCCAGTCCAGAAATCAGCATGGGATTTATTTCTGTGCCCACTTTGCTCTAAGAGCAGGTGGTGTTGAAGCTGTCAGAGTGATTAAGGAGGAAAGCTGGAGGGAGCAGGGCTCTTCTCCTTTGGTAAACACAATTAAAGAGAACAAATATTTGTCATTAACTTGTGACTCTTCCACCCTGTTTCTGAGGAAGATTTATACTACTCAAAGAACTGTGTAATTAAGTGCTACTAATCCCCCAAACTCCCACTGTAGTAGCATCATGTTAGTTTCAGGGAGAGATGCAGCATCTCAGATTCTGTTCCCACAAGTACCTTATGAAATAAGTTGCAAAATATTTGACATGACTTGCAAGAAGAATCAAAAGGACCCAGATCTCTGGGATCTGAACACGGCCTGCTCTGCTGCCTGAGGAAAACACCATGCTCTGCTAGCTAGACCCTAGCTCCTTCAGCATCAGGACCAACTCAGGCTTCAAATAACTGTCCTAATCCTCCTGCTGCCTCTCTGTGAGTGCACAGGTTTGCCTGCCTCAGGACATCTCCACATCATGGGTAGAGGACAGAACCTGTGGTCCCACCTTCAAAATGATGGCACTGGGTGAAGTTCATACCCACCTCACAATGGAATCAAAACTGCTGCAGAATATGCCCATGGGAGATAGGAGCATTGTGGGTTTGACCAGTCTGCTAAGCAGAAGAAACACTGGAGGGAGAGCAGGAATAGCTGTATCCAATGCTCTGCCAGTCTGTGGTGATATTTAACTGCTCTCTATAAGCCTCAGGGATCTGTGCTCTTCTTACTCCTTTTCTTACAGAAGGCATGGTGAGAGAAAGGATAATTTTCCTGTTTTATTTCTAACCAGAGGATGAAAGGGTGTGCGTAGGCCACCCCGTGACCACTGACACTAGGTATGAGTCGAGTCCCTGAGAAGCTGTTATCTGAATTTGCCCAGCTTCGTGCTGCTCCTGCCATGGCTCAGTGCAAGAGAAACACAGCCAGGTGGCTTAGTGATTTCCTTGTGTGCCAGCCCTATGCAGTAATCAGGTGAAGCTCTTGAAGTCCAAGTCTGTTCTCAAGCTTGTGCCTGTACACACATTCTCCAAACAGCAGACAACCTCTTCCAGGACAGATGTGGGAGTGGCAAAAATCTTCTGGCAGCAGCTGGAGGCATGACAAAGTTGTGTAACTCATGCCAGGTGCCTGCAAAAGCTGCCTGCAAAATTTGCACTCTATTTCTGCTTTCTTTTTTTTTCTTTTTTTTTTTTTTTTTTTTTTTCCCAGCAGGTGGATTTATCTTGCTCACTGTGGGATTCAGAAACAAGCACTGAGTTTTTCCTTTCAGTGGAAAGGCTTCCAGTGGGGAAGTCAAGGCAGCTGTGCCGGCTGAGCAGGTGAGTAAGAGCAGAGCCACAGGCATGATCTTCTCAAGGGGCTCTCCTCTTGCCCAGGAGGGCATGACCCGAGTCCTTGACATCCTGCTTTCAGATAAATCCTGCTGAGAGGTGACTCTGGCAGAGTTTCTGCCTTAAAATACACAAAGATCATAAATGGAAGCCCAGAAGGTCTGTGTATCTGGAAAGGCTTTTTGGTTGTGTATGTTCTTATGAGCATCGGGTCTGTGGACAGAACATGTCTGTGCCAACCTCTAGCATGCTGAACTGGATCAGATGTTGTTCAGCATCCCTCAGCCCAGCAGCTTACCATGGCAGAGAGTAAGATCTTCATACAGCTGCTGGTGGGAGGGTCAGGAATGTGACATTCTGGGGAATGCACAGCCACATGACACTGCTGGATGGGTTCTTTGAGGATCTGTGTTCCCTCTCTGCCATGCTGTACCTACAATAACCTGGCCTAATCTCAGATATTGGTCTTCAGGGAAGGTTTTCAGGCTTCTTCCACTGCAAAATGAGAGAAGTGTGCACTCCTGGAGTGTAGGTCACTTCATCCTAGCGCAGGTCAGCTGGCTTGCAGAACGGAAATTGCTCTTAACTCCAGAGATGAGAGATGCCAGTATATCACATACCAGTCATCCAGGCAGAGCTGAGTAAAGCAAAATGATGTTACTTCATCTGTGGTGGGGTTTTGCAGCTGCCAGCCTGCGTGGGGACAACTCTCCCTTCAACTCCACTGTGAAGGCTTACCTCCTCCATCACAGTGTCATGATGACTTGAGGCCTTTCCACCTGTACTTTGTGGTGGGGGCATCTTGGAGATGGATAAAAATCTCATTCCTTCCAGTTTAATCTACTTCTGGAGACAGGAGTTCAGAGGGAGAGGAAATGGTACCTCTTTGCCTATGAGAGAGAGCTAGCTAAAGCCTTCTGCAGTGAGGAGAAGAAAGAGGGGGATGCTTGAGGAAACTGCAGAAAGGATTTTGAGCCTGACAGACCCAAGCGAGAGCAGTGCTTGTCTGTAGAATCTGGAAAACTCTGGAGGACAGGTAGGACCTAAGCATATATAGGCACTGTGGTTTTATGCTGACAGAACAGGCTGCAAAAAGGAGTGCCATGCCTGTGTCTGGAAGCAATTACAGACATGCAGAGAATGAAACAGAGGCTGTCACCCCTGTTTTCTCTGAAAACATCCTCAGCATGCTGGGGTTGTCAATTTTAAATCAGACAGGAGCGTCTGTAAAGATTAAGCTAGAGATGGGCAGGCTTAACCCGATGCTCCCTCTGGTTTTAGTGGTGAACAGAAACAGCCACCACCTCCTGCCCACTGGGTTCTCCCTGCAGCCTGCTGCTGTGACAGGCATGAAATATAGGAGGAGAGGTTTTGGACAACACTCTGTAGGGCTAGCCTTGCCTAAAAAATTGGCATTTTCTATGCCAAGCATACCAAAGCGTTGGGCATAAATGTGCCACTATCCAAAGTCATCTACAAATGGCTGCACATGGTGGTGTCACAGCCTCTTACCATGAGCCTGGTGCACATGTAGGCCATCCAAGGGTGCACTCCTGTGGCCTGCCAAAGACTGAACAGATTGCAAAGTGCTGGTGAGGGGCAGGGCATGCCAGCAGAGCCAGGGACAGGCTCTTGCCTGCTGCTCCCCAAGTGCCTGGCAAGGTCCCTTGGCTCTCCTCCTCGCTGTTCCTTGCCATTCTGTCAGCCTGTCCTGTGCCTGTGAGCACTCTCTGTGGAAGGGAAGCTGTTTCCTTTGCTGACGAGACTTGCTCTCATTTGAATTATTTTAGCACTGCTGAAATAAAAATAATTGGGATGGAAGACTTAATCTTTTCAGTTTTATTTCAGCCCTGACACAAGTTGGCTGAGTTTCAGTGAACTGATCGATACCAAATACTGCTCTACCATATCCACAGTTTATCTACAAGAATGAAACAACTGTCAGAAGAAGGTTTAAGCTCATACAGGAGCTGCTGGAAGGAGCTCTGTGTGTGTTGCCCTTGAGGGTCAGGGCTTTGGACTGGATTGCAGGAGAGTGTGTTTGCTTGTGTCTAAGGCCTCTCTTCCTGTGGCTGCCTCAGTGACTCAGCTTCTCAGTATGTCACAGGTGCTGTTTCAGCTCAGGGTTCAAAACCCAGATTGTATCACACACATTTCTGCAAGGACAAGGTTGTACCATCTTCAGTTGTGTGACTCAGCACCTGGTGGAAGTGTCTTGTCTGGCTGACTTGAAGGAGAGAACTAAATCTCAGATGATGATGAAAAAGGACTTTCTCCACCTTGCTAAAGAGAATTTAAATTCTTAATTAACTCTCAGTTAATTATAACCTGAGAAACTAAGTAGGGTCTCTCACTAGAGCTTACTGGGCACAGCAACTGGGCCTCTAGCAAGGCACATAGGATGTGGTATGGTTTAGACTGCATATCCACATCTTAAATCTTGATTGTGAGGGCTCAGTGACAGAGCCAGGGAGATGCCAGCACAGGAGAATAGCAGCCCTGCACAGTGAAACACAATCTGACATGGGCTGAGCCATGAATTCCCACAAGTTATCAGAGGTGTCAGCTCAGCCACATGTCTTTCAATAAATCTTTTATAGTGCCAGTCAAATCTTATACCTGGCTGACTCTAGGGGACTGAGAATACTGTCTGTTATCGCTGCTACCTCTTCTAGGTCATCATCTGACAAGTGCAGGAATGGCACATAACCAAGAAATGGAGACACCACCATTTCCAGTGCTGGAAAATTTCACTGTTAAACTGCCTTCAAGGACAGGCAAAAGACCTTTCATGAAGGTTGATAACAACAAAAACATATGCTACTATTACTAGTGCTTAGATCATCAGATCCAGCTAAGAGGACCTGTTTGGAAACTAGAATGAGAAGCAGAGTGTGGATTTCTACCCACGTGCACGCACTTAGCTGGGTTAAAGCAATGTGTGGGAGATTTAAATAAGAGTACTGCTGTGTCTAATTTCCAAGGAGTCCTCACCCTTGGCACACTCCTAAACTGACCCCTTGTCCAAAAGTCCAAAAGTATTAGAAAGTGAAAGCTCATTTGATAGTGAGCCTGGAGGAGATGGCACTCACTGGGGAACAGATTCCTGCTCTAAGCTAAATGCACTTTCTCATTAATCATTTAAGTTATAAAAGCAAACAGTTTCTAGGGTACTGATTTGTTATCCTTTGCTTCAAAAATGCTTGCCTCTTCCTTCATGTATTTTCTATGATTTCTTTTTTCCAAATAGCAGCCCAGCCTCAGTAGCAGGGGTAGAAAGGCATGCCTCAGGTTAGGAATTGGAGTAATGGCAGGGCTAAGGGTCATGTGCTAGGAAGCAGTTGGCTGCAGCCAGCATTTCCTCTGCTTCTCTGAACAAATAAAGGTCTTGTTTCAAGTCCCCTTTCCCACTCATCCAAACAGATGGAGGAAAGAAATCAGAGTGTTTTTTGGGTTTCCTGAGCTATAGCATTAAGTGAGCAAGCAGTGGCTCTGTGCTCTTGCATTTCCTAAGAGAGCTTGATAGGGAAAAACTGGAAGAACATCAGGGTTAAGTATCAGGACAAAGTTGTTCAGCCCTGTATAGGCATAGATACTTTGGCATCTTTGTGTCAGAAGCAAAACTGCCACTATTTAGGTTGCCTGCATATTTTTCCAGGTCACTTTCAGAGCTGTTGCCTGCTTAGACCTAGACAGCTGGGTGCCAAGGTAATCCACAGCCAGGTTAAGCCCTGAAGAAAAAGTGAAGATTGTGATCCACATGGTAAATTATAAACAAAACAAACAAACACCACCACCAAACAAGCAAAAACAAAGAAGAGGAAAAATTTCCAGAATTTGAGTATTCCTTTCTGAACAGTCTGAACTGATAATTCATTCACATGAATAAGGCACTTAGGGCATGATTTCTTTACCTAAGGGAGGCTCCTTGCCTGGACCAGTAGGTATGGGCTGTTTCTGAGGACGCTGCAAGTCCCACAGCAGCTGGCAGGGTAGGATAAGACTTCTTCCTGCTGTTCCTTTGTAGCTAGTGTAACTTTCCTATAAAGCAGGGAGCTACTATTGCTTGCAAACTTGCATCTATTTAGTCTTTTGTTATTAAAATTCTTCTTGTCATCTTTGTACTTCTAATATCTTTTGGTTGCTGTGATTTATCTATCCTTTGGCATGGAGGACCTCCTGCTCATCCTTCATGGCACACAGCTACTTACATCGAGGTTTCTGCTGCTGCTGCTCTGTGGTGTTCCATGTCCTGCCCTACAAATGCAGGGTATCACAAGTGGTGATCAGCTTATTAGCTTACACTGGGGAAAATGCTGGCTCTGAAAGGGAGATGGTGCATGCAATGTCCCGTGATTCCTAAGAGCTCTGTCTTTTCCTTTTAAAGATACCTAAATGCCAGAAAGAGCAGTACAGGCATATGTTCAGGGAATTGACAGAATCAGGGGTTTGTAAGAACTTTTGTCCCCTTGTATTTAAAACCTGAGAAGAGGCGTGATGAGAAGAGGTGCAAGGTGCCTGCTGTTGAGCTATAAAGTCTTCTTTGTGCTGAATCATCTGGCCTAAAAAGAGCCCTGGCTCTCTCCTGCTAAGTGGCCAGTGGCTGCTGGTGGACCCCACGGAAACAGCCTTTGTTAGCCAAGATTATCTGCAGTGAGAGGTGTCTCAGTCCTTTCGCTACAGAACAGGCTGCAGCAGGTACTAAGGGAGGAATTTGAATTTTCTTCTTTTTCTCTACCATGGAGTTTTCCACTTAAAGCTGCAGTTATTTTGGCTCTAGACTTGGGACAGAGTGCAAGTATGGGAGCAGCATGCTGTTAATGTGAGTTCACATGGATGTAGCATTGCAGGGTGTTTGTGGAAGAGAAGGGAGGATGCTGTATTTCTGAAGTCTGTACTCAGACATAACTTATTACCTTAATGGCAGGTGAAATTAGCTGTGGGATAAATGTTCATCCCAAAAAAGTAACCTCCTAACCTCCTCTCAACATGCTTAGGCAGTCCTTGCTGTTGTAGGCTTCCTTCTTTGCTAGAACTTAGTCATGCCTCAGAAAGCTTCATTCAAGGGCAGGTTTTACTGGGATGGAGCAGTTCAATAGCCTGTTTCCATCAGTGCCCACAAGACTAGGCTTCCTGGGAGCCCTGTAATGCTGCAGCACTTTGAAGAAATCAAAAGCCTAGGAAAAAAAAGATGGTAAATTGCAATACTCTCACATTTCCTTCACTTTAGTGAAATTTGATGTGGTGCACCTACATTTGCTCCTTTGTTGTTTTTTCTAGATGGTCTCAGGCAAAGATTGGAGACTGGGTCCGTATATTGACAGCACTTGTGGCTCTCCCATATCGAGCTATGTTTTTCAGAGGCAGGCCTGGTATTCACCAGAATGTGTCCTAGCCTGTGGGGCAGGTTAAGTCAGAAACATCTCCTGATTTATTTAAAAAGTTGCACTGAACATTTTTCTGAGTCTTGGCAAATATGGATGTACTCTGTATAAAGAATATTTTCCACACCTGCTTAGGAGGTTGTTCAATGGCCCATAAACATGAGCAGTGCCCAGAAGATGAGATAGTCTTCCTGCCCCAAGGCTGAATGTACCTGAATGACGAGCAGCCACAATGCAGCAAACTCAGTGGAAGTCCTTCTAGGAGGGTGACTTCGTCCCCTTATAGGCAGGTGACCTTATTTTAAACCAAGACTGATTTGACTCAATCACACTCATATTCTCATACCTACATGCTCACAAGATGGATGTATCCAAACTGTCTGACCAGCATGCACACAGCAGGATGTGTGTGTCCATCTTTGCAATGACTTGGAGAATGAAGCATGGTACCCTCATGTCCGCATCCAATTTCCTGTGTTGCTCGTAGGTTGGTGACATGTGCTGGCTCTGAATGTGCCCTTTATGCTCTTTAGCTTCTGGTAGAACCTACACTGTCCATGCTGCTCCACCTCTGGGAGTTACCAGCATTTACTCCCTACCCTGCATTTCCTGTGTCCAGAGTAGCAGCATGTTCTGTGTGTGCTGGCATCTTGGTGAGCTTCTCATCAAGGTCCTATCAGTATCAGTCACTCTTGCAGCATCCACTTATAGTCTCCTGTCTTTGGTCCCTTTTGGGGCCTCAGAAGCAGCCATTGTCTTTCCTACCCTACTCCTACCAATCTTTCCCTTCAAATACTATTAGAATATTCTTCTGTCATTAGAAGTCAGTTAAATCTGTAAGAATTCTTTTTCTGAATGAATTTCTGCAAGAGATTTTTTTTGTGGGGGGAATTAGCATTATGGATGCTAAAAGACAGGGAATTGTGTATATTTTTAAAAAGAATCAACTCTTTCAAGGGAGAAAATAAGGAATGTTTTTGAGAACAGCTTTCTGTTACATGAGAAGGCAGAAGCTCCATTCCTGATTCTCACACCATCTGTGTCTATTAACCGTAACTATTTTAGAAACAAAACCTCTCTCACATCTTTCATGTAAGCCAGGCTAACAGAATCCACATTACCATCAATGCAAGTGCAGGAGCCACACAGAAAAGGGAGGTAAAAAGCTTTCTTTTATGCTTTATTTTAAGCTCCAGAGGCCTAAGAAAACTGCCTGAAACTCTTCACAGTTCATGCATAGTACAAGGTAGACTTTACATGACTGTATGCAGAAAACCTGGACCAACCATTTGGTGTATCTAACCCAAAATCTTGTTTCCAGCAGTGGCCATGACAGGATAGGCAAGAAAGACTGTAGAAATAGGACAGACATATACAGTAACTTTGTATTCTCTCAGCCTATAATAATTTCCAGCATAGTTTATATGTGTTTAGCAAGTCTCAAAGGATTTCTCTCGCAGTAGTTTGTCCTTGAACCAAATTCTAGCATCTCCCACATCCATTGGCAAAGGCTCAATAGATGGACTGCTTGCTGCATGAATGGCTGCTCCTCTTATTTTAAACTTAGACCTCATAGTTTCTTTTGATGTTCCTGAGTTCTTCTATCTGGTTCTGCCAGCAGCCATAGTCATGTGGCACCTGAGTCCAACTAATGCTCTTTGAATAACCAGTCAATAATAACTGAATAACTAAAAAAGAAATAAAAATAGTTATTTCCCAACACCCTGGAGAAGCATGACCATAGGTTATACTCTAGATTTTGTAACCTGGTTTGGGTTTTCCTGAGACCGAGGTGTCAGCTCTGTTGTCACAGTGCATTGTGGGTGTGTCTCTGCAATGGGGTATCAAAATGAAAATCAGTATTAGCAGCAGCATAATTTTTTTTTTTTTTTTGGAAATAAACACTTCAGATCAGTTAGTCATAAGATTTTTCCTTCCAAATACTGACTCTCCCAATTATGCTAAGCTTGTGAGTTTGTCTTTAGAGAGACTATACACATTTTTAGCTCTGTTATATGGCATATCTGAAGTCTTAGATTGTTTCTCCAGCAGACAGTGTCTCACATGGCACATGCATTTCCCATTCCACTGAGGTCATTATAATGCTGATGTCCAGAAGGTGAGTGTTTCACTGGAGTGTATTTACCAATCACTCTTTAAAGGGAAGATTTTTTTCTTCCTGGAGTTTTCAGATGCTACATCTTATTCCGTGTTTGTTGCCTATAAACTTCTCATAGTCCAAGGAAAGATATTTCTAGTGGAGAAATTGTTAATTCAGATGAACAGAAATTCTGAATATGCACAAAACACTTCTCCAGCCACAGAATCTCATAGTGTTCAGTCTGTGCAAGTCAAAATTGTTCCCACTTGGAAGTGATGGGTGCTGGGCAGAGCACTCCCCAAGCAAGACTATGGCAAAGACAGGTTGCAGTCTCAGCTCTGCTTGGGGCAAGCTCACTGGAAGAGCCTGAGAAAAAAGATGTTTATATTACACCCATATCTGGGGTGAGTGACACCCCATGAGGACCTACAGTGGCAGCCTGGAACATCCGTTCATTGTGGGGCTCCTCTGGTTTTTGACTGACCCTCTGCCAGGACCAGCTGGGTTCCATCTCTGCCAGAAGGGTGGTTGCTGTCACCCCAGGTCTGAAGGAAATATCATGGAGAAGGAGAAATGCAGGGTTTGGGGAGACCTTGAAGGTAAATCAGAAGCAAAGACACCCTGACAACTAGGACTCGTTCATTTCCAACAGGTTGGCATTTACATTTTATTTATACATTTAACAGAAAACAGGTAATTAGCACTAAGATAGGTCATAAACCAGCAGCAATATAACATGGATCATATTTGATGTAACACTTACTGTCAGAAAAACTTAGTGTACATAAGCCCATGAGATATGATGCATGGAGTAAGCATGAGAGATTGCTCCCCAGATGCTGATCCGAGGGAACTCTCAAAATTCTATCAGCAAGTGATTTTTATGATTTAGTTCACATTCTTCCTTTCCCTGTAAACAATTTGATCTGGATGTAAACTGTCAGGAAATGCTATGATGGGACAAATGCTCAGGGCTGCGTGCAGGCCATGCCAAGCTCTACTCCAGGGGTGGCCAGGACTTGGGGGTACTCGCATGGCTGCCTGTCACCAGGGCAGAAGGGTGCACAGCCACACTGCTCTGCTGGGCAGGGCTCTGTAGTGTCCCTCCCTAGGACACACAGGGGTATCCAGGACAGGCACTCATCCTCCACACTTGTTTTTACTCTTGTTTTCACCATGCTTGAATAAAAACCTGTCTGTCCTGAGCAGGAGCAAACCTGCATGCAGGTGGACACTGTAGGTTGAGCTCTGCTGTGAAGGGCAGATAGAATTTAAGCCCTTCTAGGGAAGCAGGGTGGAAAATCAGAAGCAGATCTCTAGCAGCTTGTTTTACTTCTTAAATTGTACATGAAAACAAGTAACTCAGTGCAGTGATGTCCTTGGGGTTAACAGGAGGTTAATATCAAGGCTGTATTACCTTTTTCATCTTCCTTTCCAACTCTCAATCTGTAGTTGATTTACTTTTTTAATTGGCAAAACCAAGAGATGGCCCAGAGATGCTCCTGGAACTGCAGTAGGAATCAGATAGGGACAGTGGGGCTTGGTATATTATCTTCAGTTTTAAAATGTTTTATAAATTCCAGATGCGGAAATATGTGGTTTTTTAAAAGCTTGGATCCTGAAGCGCAGAATCCCTCTTTTGCAGCAAACCTCACCAGGGAATTGTGAAGTATGTCACACCTCAGATTACTAAGTGGACAATTGATCCTTGAACTTTTAAACCACCTTCTTCCTCTAATATTAAGGCTCAGTCCAAACTCATCATATTCAAAACAATTCCTGTCAACCTGCTGTGAGTGTGCTCCTGTACAGCACCAGGCAGCTGTGGGACAGGCAGGCTGCCTTGCAGGTTTGCTTGCTGAACAAGGAGCCTCCAACTGCTTCAGCTGGGTGGCTGCATTGGAACAGAGTCCCCTTTCCCACCTGCTCCCTTTCCCTTGTGAAACACTCAAGTCCTCTGGGATCTCTAGAAATGGGATGTGTTTGATTTCCAGTGTCAGGACTGCAAGAGAAACTGCTTGTGGGACACTGCAAGGGTAACACCCATAGTGGTGTATTTAAAAGCCCCATCTTTGCTGCTCACTGGACCACTGCAGGAGACTCAGACTTCCTTTCTTCATTTTTCCTTGACACAAGGGCCGTTAACTTCCCAACTGCTTTCTGTGTTAGTCCTAACTTATACCAGCCTTGCCTTTCCTGGATCATCTCTTCCTTTCACTGGCACAAGGGTCTGTACAACAGTGACGGGACAGAGCGGCCACTAGAACTGGGCTAAAATAAAGACTGCAAGAAAGGAAAAAAATTAATTTTAACATGGAGCTGTTCCTCAGTTCTATGCTTCACACTGTTAAGGGTGAGTAAAGAAAAAATACAAAGGGAGACTGAAGAGCAAATGATGTGTGAAAGGACAGTCTAAACTATAAATGGATGGACGTGGTCAGTCTCACTCACTTAGCTTCAGACAATATAAAAAACTTCTTTTGAGTCTTCAAGTATTTTTGGAGCCTTAAATCACTGTTTCTCCTCTCTCTGAAACAATCTCCAAAAATGGAGAGTGGCAACAGTGGCAGAAGAAAATGGGACTAGTACGGTGGGTATGTGTATGGGGTGAGCAGCTCTTGTCCAAGCGACCAGCCTTATTCCTGGCTCCCTGAGCTGCCCAGGAGACCCTGGCGGGCTAACATCTCATTTTATTTTCCTGTTTTCTGCTTAAGATTGAGGGTTTAGAGGCTGTGCCAGGTAATCCTGGGAGATGTGTGTCCTGGCTCACATACACTGCTTCAGTGGCTTTATTCCACTCTGAATTCCTACATTCAAGACAACTCCCCAGGGGGATGAATTCTGACCTACAGCTCATAGGACAGAAGAAGAAAGCTCCAGCAATGCCAGTCAGCCTTTCACTGCATATATTCCCCTTATGCATCATCCACTTGCCGGATTTCTGTTGGCAGAGGGGCCAAGGATGGTGGCTCTGGGCCCACTGCAGGTACATTTTAATCTTTGGTATCTGATTTTGACAATTTGATTGGAAAACAAAAGTAAGCACTAAGCTGCCACCTGCAAAGCGTGGTGGCCAAGTGGCCCATGTAAGCAATTTTACTGAGTACAGGTGCTGCTGCTGGGAGCTGCTCCTTGTGGGTCCTGGCAGCCAGGTAGGCAGGTTTTGCTCTTTCTGACAGATACCACCGAAGATTCCTGCTGGCATTAGGCTATGAAACACAGCTGTGTGGCATCACTGAGCAGAACGTGGGAGGAAAGTCCCTTTTCAAGTGTGAGGTGTTCACAATAAAGCAGTAGAGTGGGAGCAACCCATAAATAACTTGACCCTCACTCCTGCAGAGAGAACACACAAGACTCCAGGCTGCTCTCAGATTTCTGAGATGCTCTTGGTCAAGCAGGTCTATGCAGTCCTTTCCTTAGACGAACTGGAAAATGACTGCAACGCTGTTATAAAACCAAGAAATAACTGAATCTTCTGGAGCTGCAGAGTCCTATAGATCCAAAAGCAACCTAAATTTGCCAAAGGTCCCAATCACTCTCAAAGCATAAAGAAACAGGATAGAGATAAATGTAGGGGAAAGTTAGAGATGTACTGCAAGGCTGCTATTTTGGGGTATGAATTCACTTTTCAATTAAAAACAAGGTCTTGGAGTTTAGGGAGAATCTGCACTTCGTTCTGGATCCTGTGCCTTTGCTGCTCCTTTTATTTACAGAACAAGTTGCAGAAAGCTGTTGTTATTTTAGACATGAATATTTTTTTATCTGAGCATTACTGCCTACCAAAGGCTTTGATTTTTTTTTTAAAATGTTAGCTAATTTTGTGTTTTGAGTAGGAAGCTTCGACTTCTCACCAGTGCTACACATGCTCTTCTGCTATCCAGCAGTCTGGGCAAGATAACCAAGACATTCCTCTACTAATATCTATGGCTTTTATTAGGATTTTATTATTGCTCACCTTACTGGACCTAAAGAAGATGTGGGGAGTATCTGCAGATGTTTAAAATTATTTAATCTTCAAAATATTTGGGATGCAGGCAAGTGTCCCTATATACCCACCCAGCCCCAGTTTTTGGTTTTGCTTTCTAATTGCTGAATAAAGCAGGGAAGGCAGGGACAGGTAAACTGCTCACAGTGATGTCTGCAGGGGACCGGCCTCTTTCCACCCCCCAGTGCATTAGCCAGCTCTGCTCCCACATCAGATGCTTTCCCAAACCCTCAGTCCCCTCCCAACACCTCCATGCTGTTTGTCCCGTACCACCCTAGCACTCACAGGAGAGGGGACCCTCATGGACTCCACCCTTTCTCGCCCATCCTTGTGGTGAAAGGGAGCGCCCAGGCAACGTCAAGGCAGGAAAAGTCTCTGAAAAGCAGCAGAATTAACAATGTCTTGCACACCAAAGCAAGTCCTAAAGCAAGCAAAGCAGCAGCCAGGAAACTTAGTGACCCAGTCCCAACATCCCATCTTGGCACAAGGTGGAGGCGGTGGGCAGCACCAGCACCCTCAGCCTGCTCCGTGGCTCATCCATCGGGAGCAAGGAGGAGGATTAGCACTTGGTATCAACTTGGGTATCTGCCTGCCTGCCAGGCTTGCTCTTTAAAACAGGCTGTCAAACACAGATAGCTATTAAATCTATATGTGCCTGGTAGCTGTTGATGCCACTTCTGTCTGCACAGCGTGGGCTGAGCCACTACACATCAGGAGGAATCCAGGCTAAGAGAGAGAGGGGATGCCAGTGCTGACTCCTCAGCAGCCATATCAGATGACTGTGAGAAAGCAGTCAAACAGGAAGACTTCAGGGATGGTGTCTCTGCTGCTGCCAGACTCCCCTGCCAGTACCAAACATGCATGCTTGCCGAGCACAGAGGAGACTGGATACAGTATGGTTGGCCAGTTCCTTGAGTAAGATGTGAAAGCAGGAGCTTTCTCCACCAGCCTTGACAAATCTTTTCCACATCCTGAACAGACTATGAAAATCAGCTGACATCCAGATCACTGCCTCCTCTTCCAGCGGGTCGCTTCTCATGCCCATCCCAAGGCTGCAAATTGCTGTGGATAATAGCTGTGATGTTTATCCAGACCATGGCTGCCTACCTGTGCTTGCATGGAGGGCCTGGTGCTCAATGGTCCCATTGCATTGATGTCCAGCTACTTGGAGCTCGTGTACTTGGTGACAGCCTTGGTGCCCTCTGAGACAGCGTGCTTGGCCAGCTCTCCTGGGAGTAGCAGGCGCACCGCTGTCTGAATCTCCCGGGAGGTGATAGTAGAGCGCTTGTTGTAATGAGCCAGGCGGGAGGCTTCTCCAGCAATGCGCTCAAAGATGTCGTTGACGAACGAGTTCATGATGCCCATGGCCTTGGAGGAGATGCCGGTGTCAGGATGGACCTGCTTCAGCACCTTGTAGACATAAATGGAATAGCTCTCTTTCCTGCTTTTGTGTCGCTTCTTATCACCCTTCTTCTGGGTCTTTGTCACGGCTTTCTTGGAGCCCTTTTTGGGGGCTGAGGTTGACTTCGCTGGCTCTGGCATCCTGAGAAATTTTTTGCTGGGTCTTGGAGCTGCTCAGAGAGAACACGAAAAGAATCTAATTATTTTTTGATCTTCTACAGAATAATTGTACTGAAAGATGAGAGAGTCTGAGCTGGAGACAAGCAACAGCTCTAAATCTGTGAGAAATACCCCATGACCCCATGCAAGCATTTTTGAACTGCCAGCAAGAACTGCTCTGGTTTGTGTATGGCTTTTTGTTATTTTCTGTTTAAATCCCTATAACACTGGTCTTGTCAACATTGCTGAACACAGGCCTAGCTGGCATCTACTTACTAAATATGAGATGGAGGGTGACCATATTTTTGAGAAAAATGACACAGTTCCAAAGAAAACACTGACTGCAGCACAGATGAAATTAAATCACACAGGAATGGGCCCAAGACTGTCGCAAAATATCACTGAAGAGACCTTTACATGAAAATGGTCCAAACTATTTTATGTGGTTATTACAATCCCCAATAAACCCTTTTTTCTTTGCATGTAGGCAGAAGTTTATTTTGAGGGTGCTTGCATTTCTGTGGCTATTGTATGACACCATGTATTCCAGTGGAATATGAAAATAATACGCTTTTAAGCTAGCTAATTGAGCTACAGAAATCCCTCAGCACTCATGTTAGCTAGCAAATACCATCAGAGTGCAGAAAAGCTTAGAGGAGGTGTCAGGAATTACCTGGCAGAAAAAAGAAATGTGGATAGGAGTCAAACATCAATGTGCTTTTGGGCTACATGTTGATGGAAAGAATTGTTTCCTGCTATTTGGTTCTTTCTGCTTTTGAGTGAACAAGTCTTCACTGGACATTTAACACCAAACATGCCTGATCCTCCCTCTGAGTTTTTCTTCATTAGGCCATAACCTGCAGAGAAATGACCTGCACCTGACTGCTTTCATCCAGAAGTGCAGTAAGAGAGTATGCCAACCATCAAAAAACTGTGTGCCTTCCCTATACTACAAATTTACATGTGCTTTATTACATGGGCCAAGGGAACAACTGTGTTGCAACCTGATAAATGGTTTTGTGTTTCAGAAGACACTTCGAATACTCTTGAAAGACAAGGCATCTCCAGGCTTTGCTGGAGCATAAGCCTCCAGCGTCACTCTAGGGCTTGGGTTTTACTGCTCTGCATCTCCTTTGAAAATGACCTAGGAATTAGAGTTTGCTAGCCACAAGAGACTAGTAGAGAAAAAGGAGCTTTAGGGCTGACGACACATGGGAAAATGGATAGAAGTAAACAGGAGAGAGAAAGCTGGGATGTAACATATGGTCTACACAGAGAGGGACATAAATGGTGCCTGTGCCAAAGCAGTGGCTGCATGCTCAGCCCTGCCTCTCATCCTTGGGAAGAAGAGAAATGCCTGGTTTCTCTACTGCTGCCTGCATTTGCATTTAAAACCACATGCAGCAGCACTGTTGCAGCCAAATCTGTAAGAAGTTCCTGGTTGCTCCCTGTGGGAGCAGACAGCTTTGATATTGAGGCTGGATTTATGTGCCCACACCGCAGTGGATACCAGCTCCTGCTTCCAAATCATGCAAGAAACCTCTGTGGCTCCAAATGAGTATGTGAGATGATATCTGATACCTCCTGCCTGCAAAGAACACCAGGGCCATTGCTGGCTGCTCTGCCCCAGTGCTGGGCTCTGGCACCTCATGGTCTGGCAGGCACTGGGCAAGTGACAAGACTGAGTATTTCAAGTGGGGGTACACCCAGCTGTAAGGGCAGGTTGGCAGTGCTTGGGATGCTAAGGAGCAGGGAGGCAAGGTCTCCACAACATCCCTCCAAAACACCCTCCTGTCTAGAAGCCAAAATTGGCATCAGTGTCCTTAGCACCAAGTTTCTGCTCCAGCAAAGCAGTTTCTTCTCCAAAGACATGATTTTCATGCGCTAAGTGTTTGATTGTGCCACCTCATTCCCTTTCTTAATTTTCCCATGCATTCTTCTCAGTGGTGGCATTTGGAAGGGCTAGTGCTGGATTTCCTCAAAAGTCCTGGACACCCTTCAAAACTTTGACACCTACCCCCTTACACACCACATTTTCTTCCCCTGGTGAAACCAGAGATTTTCTTCCTTTTTCTTCTCTATTTGGGAAGCAGTACTGGGAAAAGTAACACCCTACTGCTCTGTTTGTAGACTCAGAAATATGCCTTTTCAATGGAAGGGCATTTTTCCAAGAAAAGGAATAACTGTGCACTTGCTTCTTTTTCTCTTAAGTTAATTTCCTGACTGAAAAATACCACAACTGAAAAATGCAAATGACTACTTCTTAGGCTTTTTAAAAAGTATGTCCTTCTAAAATATGTGATAATTCTTAAGTGCACTTGTACTGCAGCTTTTAAAAGATAAATATAGTGCCCAACAGCCACCAAAGTGATTTCATATGACCCCAGGAAAGGTCACACCCACAGGACATCTCCATCCATTTGCCTGGCTAACACCCACCCTTGGGTAGCAGGTTGGCAGGTTAGCCAGAATCTCACTCTTCTCCCATGTATGGCCACAGTGATGCTGAAGTTCAGAGATAGCACAAAAGCTTTGGTGTCCTTGCTTCTCTCCCCATTTCTTGCAGCTACTGTTTATTAGGAAAATAACACCTTATCTGAGAACAGATTGTATTCCTTTTGATTTATTTGGGCAGTACCTAGCACAAAGAGTCCGAGTGCTTTTGCCAGATGCTAAATAAATAATGTTACTAATGATCAACAGTATCACCAGCCCTTGTGTCAACAGTGCAACACAACCCAGAGGCAGGTGAAACACTGAGTGACCTTTAAAAATGAAAATAGTTGCATTACTTCCTTTTCCCTAAGAAGAAATTAAAAAAAAAAAAACCCAACCCAAAAACAAAAACCCCCCAAAGACAAGAGAGATATTGAGAAAGAGCTAGAGAGAGAACCTGGAGTTATTAGGTTTTGTGTTAGGAAGTGCTGCCATGATGATTGACTTCTCACTGTGAGGTTAACCAAGCACTGGCACAGGTTGCTCAGGGAGGTTGAAGGATCTCCATCCTTGAAGATACTCAAAACCCAACTGGGTGTGGCTCTGAGCAACCCACAATCACTGACCCCGCTCTGTGCATGGACTGGGCAAGATGTTCACCACAGGCACCTCCAGCCGCATCATTTCTGTGACTTGGAGACTGAAGCTGGGTACAACATGCTTTATGAGCTGTGTTCCCTGGATGAACATTTCCCATGGGATACTGCAACCAGAGACTCCCACAAGGACCCCTAAGGAGGGGAGATGGTGTTCATCCCCAGGTCCTAGCCACCAAGGTCCTCGGGACATAGGGTATGGCCACACGAGAAAGGCACTCTGAACCATCATGGTGACATTTGGAAGATTTTATGTTTTTGAGGAAAATTTTTGGGCACATATTTACTTCATGACTTTGTATGCTCTGAGTCAACCAGTTATCAGTGCTGGCATTTTTTCCATCCTCAGAAAACCAACAACAAAAACAGTGACAGCAATTTTTCCAGCCAGTTCCAAGCAGCAGCCTGACTGCTGCCAGAAACCAGAGCAGTGTGGAGTGACAGATACATCTTCCTTTGTGTTGACACCCCTTTCTTCAGCATCATTACAAGGAAAATGAACGGAAAAACATATTCAAAGATACAAATCACCACAGCCTCAGATCTGAAAAGGGAGAGGAGCCCCACTGAGAAATCCCACATGGAGCCTGATGCTGTCTCTGTTTTCCCCAGACCTGACATATCAGTGAAGAAAGACAGGCAGTGAAGCTTCTGCAGCATTTTTGTTCATTTTTGGCCTTGCTGCTGAATCTGTAGGACCAGTGCCAAGCTGGTGACAGCAGTGTGCATGGATGACTATGGGTGGACTATTACCTGGCCTTCTAGAGCTCTCCTCATGCAGGGGGGGAAACACTACTTCGATTTTTTTCTTCCTCTGCCCTATTGAAAACTGTCCTTGCTGTGATGAGCTCTGAGGAATCCACTGTAAATTCCTATTCTCACCAGGCTGTTCTTTTACTGTAATTTCTTAATCAACCATAAAAGATGCATGTCTAGAATGAGCACTTTCTTCTTAGGTTTTGGTGCAAAATTAAACATTTGTAGGAAAAGCTCAAGCTCTCACCTTCTGGACATCTGATATTCTGATATTTACTAATCTTCTGATGTTCCTTGCTAGAGTAAATGAGAGCCAACAGGCACCTGCTGTTCATTCTGCCCCTTCAGTAGAAATGTCCTGTTAGTTCTGTGCAAGTATTGTCCCTTTCCTTAGTTTCTCCTACCACATAAAAGAAAGAATACTTGGCTTTATTCCTGCATGCCAAGAAATGTAAAGTGAAATTGGCTGATGCTTTTTGTTTCACTCTCTCTGAAACACAAAGAAGGGCAATTAATTAGGAAATGTTTCCACCAAAAGGCTTCCTAACAGATTCATCTGCTCTGAAATGCTCATAAGGTCTGGTAAATAGAGTTTACAAATTACCAGGTATCAACAAATGACTGTTATTGGAACAGCACATTTCTGCAAACTGCAAATCCCCTCCCTTTTATAATACACAGTCATCTACCTGGAAGTTATTAAACAAGAACTTGCTCATCTGACAGGTGTAATTATATAGTAATAGTTGAGAAAATAAGCAATATTTTTGATTATTTGGTACCAAGCTCTGCCTTAGGTACTGAAGCAGATCAGAAGTGTAATGAGTCACCGTGAGACTTTGGTGATGTTGCCTCACCAGAAAAAACTGATAGTCATATTCTGGACTGGAAAGAATTTTTCTCTTGGTATGTTGTCTAGCATGTGATGATGAGATAATATTTGCTTTGAAGAGGAGGAAAATTTCCTAGAATAATGTAAACTGGCCTGAAATGCCCAATTTTTTCCAGTGATGGCAGGACACAGAGAACAGTTTTGGAATCCTAGGTCTCCTCCCAGATAATCCAGTACCAAAAATAAGGCCCCATCCCCACTTCCACATACTCTGCTGCATTGTGTATGATCGTTCCTGTAAAGTTATCATCTAAATGGCTAACTTTTAACCTGGGATAGACATATGTAGTGTTCTAGTGAAGAGATTCCTGCTTAAGTACTGGACCATGAAAATAGGTTAAAACTGAAAATGTCCCCTACTCCTTTACATAGAAAGAAATGCTACAAATTCAGTCCCTGACACAGACACACTGTGTGTGTCAAAGAGATCTTTAAATTTCTTTAGAACAAATACAAGCAGAACGGAGCACTGCCAAACACTCGTGTCCTAATTCTTTGACTGATCTTTATCTTGCTTGTGTCAACCCTGGGAATTGCCTGGGAGTTCAGTACAGGATACTCCCTACAATAATATTTTCTCTTATTTTCTATGATTCCCATTTATTAGTTTTAGAAAGCACATTTTTTAATCACCATAAATAGCTGTAATTTCTTGTGCTACTTCTGCCCAAGTTACAAGCACTTCTCCGGGCTGTGGAGGTATCAATCAGAGATGCTTATGTACAAAGTACGGAGCAGGCCCCTAGATCACAGCTCTCTGCAGAGATGATACAATGAATTCTTAAGGAAAAAAAAAATCTTTCCCACGAGTCAAGCAGAGCAAGAGAGAGACAGTGTTGCAAGTATGACTCTCAGAAGGCTAAATACTGCAGTCTTTAGGCTGATTAAAAGTGTCTGAAGTCAACGGGGATTTAACCTGGGTCTGAGACCACAAATGCAATGTTTAGAGATGCTTAGCACCAACAGCCAACATTGATTTCCATTGGAATCCAGGAAGTTCAGTACTTTATAAAAATCAGACTTCATGAAAAGCTTAATTATCTCCTCTTTATAAGAGCACTCATTATCTACCTGCTTTGGGATATCTTTGATCTACATGCTTAATCAACAGTATCTAATAAATGCAAACTTATGTTTTCTATAGATCAATACCTGTTAAACGTGTATGAGAGTTCACCCAGTACAAACATCTGCTACAATTACACTCCAGGCAGCTTTCCCCCACAGTGCCAGGGTTTCAGAGAAACCTATAGGAGTTGGAATTTGATGATTCTTGTGGGTCCCTTCCAACTCAGAATATTCTGTGATTCTGTGTAATCACAGAGATCCTCAGAAAGTCTTCAGCACTAACACAGTCCAACACAGAACACAACCAGGCTCACTTCCTTCCTGGGGTTTTATCAGTAAGTCAAAACCTTACACAACATAAACTTCAGCTTCCTCTCCAAGTTTCAGAGTGATCAGGATTTGCTGCTTCTGTCACAAATCCTTTTCTGAAGCAAAAGGCTTCTGTTCCCTTCATATCTCACTTCAACTCAATTGGACCCACTGGGGATCAGCCTGTTTGCCACAACTGTGACTGGTTGTGGGGCTTAGCTCCCATTCTTAGACTAACTCAGCAAAGACACTCTGCAGGCAGGGAGAGGTCAGAGTCTGCTAACCATGTATGGACACCCGAGCTACAACTGACCTGGATCAATCCTGCTGGGCAGAAGCAGCAAAACATCCCAGCAGCTTCCCTCCTCTGAAGCATCACAAGCTCTGTGTATCTCGATGGTTTGCAAAGTACAGACTACTGGAGACGGGTGTGAGAACACAAATCATACATGACTGGGGTCTGTAATACTAGTGAAAGAAAGTATTATTTACTTATTCCATGCTATTTAAAATAAAAAGTGCAGATTTGAAATAAATTGCTCTGTGCTGTATCAGAAATTAAAATCACTTGATCTTTAACCACATCATTTAAATTTCTCTGGAAAAGCAGAAGAGCATAAACTCGCTAAGTCTGCTTTATCTAAAACCTCCTTCTACAACAGAACCAGGGTCTCTAAACTAGTAATGGTAATAAACCTCAAGAACTGCTATGGCATTTAAGCAAACTATTTTTATGCATTTTATGAAGTAATAGAGAACTATCAAAATTCTAGACTATTTTCATCAGTGCTGAAAAAGACATCCATTAAAAATGTGCTAATTCAAATATTCAGCCAAAAATATGAGAGAAGCTACAGCCTAGCACCTGCAGGCCATAAGGGGAGAGTGGGTGGGAGAGGGAGAAGAAGCCACCCCAGATGAAAGCTGCTTCCAAGTTAAGGTAGGAGTTACGTGGGAACCAATGCAGACACGTGTGGCACCTCTTCCTCCCCCACACCCAGGTTTTAGTAGGTTTCTGTGACCTTTTCCACTGCCACAGATAATTTAGGTAGCAAAAAGAAACAAAAGCGTATGCCAAAATCTGTACTCTGGCCAAACAGCGTTGACTGGGAATAATACATTTGGATATAAACTCATGCCAAAGTGGAAAGCCACGTGCCTAAACTGGACTGAAGATCAGACTAAGGTCACTAAGGCTTTTGAGTGATGTCATAGGTACACATCACAATGCAGGTGATATCACATATTCCCAAATGGGTGAACTAAACACAGCAAAGCTTTTTAACAACCCTCATAGGATGTATATGGGTCTAAGGCATGCATGCTCAACAGACTGGGCAATATCACCAGATCTCCCTCTATGTGGGGACATGAGGGCATGACACATCAGCTGTAATCAATCATGACTGACACTCCCTCTAAAGGAGAGTCTCTCACTTCAATCATTGCTTCCCAGTTACATTACTCACATTTCAGCAAGTCCTGAAATTATTTAAGAAAAAACAGCAAAAAGCATGCAATTAATAAAAAGTCAGGAATATGTGAAAGCTGCTTTATCATGGCTATAAAGCCTGGGTCCCTGGAAACACAGGGTGACAGGAGGTGGGGGTACCACACAGGTACATCTAAAAGGACTGCATGCCATGCCACAAGCTAATGGGCAGCAAGTGGCATAGCATCTGATTTCATTGCTACAGGATACTGAAAATATTGTAATGTGTGTATTAATAATTAATTTGGCATGGTAAAAGCAATTTTACTGTAAAACAGAGATGTGTGACTATTACTGGAGCCTGCAGGGAAACAAAGATAAATGTCCGTCCTCAGATCTCACATCATCCAATAACTGGATTGGGAACACGATCCAGGACTGCTGACACCTTTTTCTGCTGCTGTCACCAGATCACATTACCACAGGCAGAGAGTCCTCTGAGCATTAGAGGTCATGTTCTGTAGGAAGCAGGAAAATGGAGAGCCTGTTAAATGGAAGTTGAGGAGAGAAGCATGGCTGGAACAGCACAGCAAAGCTTCCCTGAAGAGGCAAGTTGACCTCTCTCCAGAAACAGAGGTGAGCACTAAGGACACAAAGAGCTATTGAAGGTAAAAGAAAACTCTGAAACAAGAACTGACAATAAGCCATTTTAAAATGTTCGTGAATAAATTTACACTGGATATGAGAGGAAACATCACTTACATCCTTACTTGGAAGTGGGAGGATAAAGGCAAAGGAGGAGAGGAGAAAGATAAAAAACCCCATACCTTTCATAGTTCAAAGACAAAACTTGATTAAAAAAAAAAAAAGATTTCTAGGAGATGTCTCTGGCGTAGCAAATAACTAAATAACTGCTCTACATTAGCCAGACAATGTCTTTCTGTTCCACGTTGCTGTGCTACTGAAGAATTGTTATCAAAATGCACAGATGTCCTTCACTTTCTACTTCTCTTTTCTTCACTTTTTTATTTTATGTTCCTTCCTTCATTTTCTCACACCCAGTACAAGTGCCAGAAGGTTCAAAGCCCCAGCAGGTTTGCTGCCACTTGGTCCCATCTCACATGTGGTATTTGTGCAGACTAATGCATCCCTTGGAACAGCCACAGGCTTGAAACGTTGGCAATTGTCCAGAAACATTAAAAAAAGAAAAAAAGGCTTTCAGGTCAGGTTAGCCCAGGCCCAAATTCCACAATGTACAAATTGCTTGTGAATGGTGTTTTTAATTCACCTCTAATTTGTGATAGCGTTTTTATCATATGGATTCAGTATGCTAGTCACAAATGCCATCTCCCTTTCAGAGAAATCAAAACATAATCGGGGCTAGATCAACATTTACATCAGGGAGCAATCTGCTGAAGGCTTTGTTGCAACCATCAGACCAGCCATGGAGAAAACAGGGACTGCTGGACAAAATGATGGGCCCAAAATGCCAGTGGTCCTGGATGGTCAGGATCAATTAGAACAATTAAATGTAAGACTTGCTTTTCAAAACTCAGAAGGGTTTGCAAAGGCAGCAGGTTTAAAATGCCAGTGGAGTGTCATATGATCTGTACCATGCTGTCATTTTTAACTACCCATGGCTTCATCCTCTTACATTCACTTTCCTCTTGAGGCTTCCACACCTTTAGTTTCCCCACTGCAATAGTCCTATAATCTCCTAAGTCTGTTTCTTCCTCATACGACGTGCTCACTCTTTGCTCTTCTTTCTCCCTGCTGGTGCCTCTCCAAGCATGCTCCCTCCACAGAGCTCATTAGTGCCTCTGCTTCGAGCAGCACAACTTCGCAGGTGACAGCAAAGTCCTCATCTTGAGTTGTGCCCCAGTTATCAGGTAGGTGAAATTGATAAGAAGGATGATTTGAGCTAGGCTGAAGGTCCACAGTGCAGGAATTCTGGCATGTGAGATAGAGGATGGTGAGACCATGAAGGCCAAGACAGCTGCAGCCTCCATATCTTTAGGGCAGAGCTACTGTATCTGCAGTGCATTTTGAGACTTAACATGTCAAGAACGGAAATAACCTATATTAGGCATGGTCAGACAGCTCATTTCTGACAGGATGCTCCCTGACAGCTGTCTTGTAGCACCCTGCTTGTTACTCAGTCAATTTCCAGGTCCCAAAGAGGGCTTCTCCCGTTCTGTCAACATGGCAGCAGCTTCCTTTCCCTATCCTTCCTTCACTGACACTTGCCAACAGTTAACTTCAATCCTTTCAGTTTCCCCCTTTCCTTCCTGTTCCTTGATTCTACCTGCCTTTGTGACAGAGAAATGAGAAGACTTACCAAATGCTTTCCCTGGCCCTCCTTCACACTAGGTTTTCTTTTTAAGTGCTGAGCTCCACAGCAGTTCCTTCCTCTACCTCATTTCAAGAATTTCTTCTGCAAAAATGTCACATGCTTTTCTGCTTAAGCTTCGTCACACTTTCCAGAAGGAAAGGTAACTCATGTCCTCTTTGTAACTCTCAATAGCCTTCCAGAAGGTGCACTTTCTGTTCCTCCTACCCCTTCCTCCATTGCCTCCTACACACACTGTACCTATCTTATTGCCCCCTCTGTGTTTTGTTCTCATTCCTATCTTCTAGTCCTCTTTCATGTAGTTTTTTCTGCTTGACAAATATCAGTCTACTACGTATGATCTCTCCCCACAAGAGACAGTCACACAGGTTATACAAACAGGTTATAAGGAAAGATTTTATGTGTCCAAAAGCATGCCTATTTTTTCTGACTATGTCTAATACAAGCATTGCCACTGCTGACAAAACTTTGCCTACTTAAATCCTTGATCATCATTGATAAAACCCCACAGTTTCCTCCTCAACACACACTACCTGCAATTATTACCTGGGGGATGGTCCTCTACCTTCAGCTGAGGATCTCAGCTCTCCAGGTGGCACATCTCACGTGAGAAATGTGTTCTCTGCAAACGGAAACTCTCCCTTCCCTGATCCTGCAGTAAAGACTATTTTTTAACAAGTAACACAGAAAACCTTACTGCAATGGACCACCTATGTGTTTTCATCAAATTCAGAAAAAACCCCCACTCTAAGTTTTAAGGCTGGTTTGAAAGGTAAAGAATCCCCACTTCAAGAGGGTCGGTGAAATAATATGACAAGGGTGGTGATTAACTCTCACCACAAAGGAAAATGTTGGGTTGATGTAGGTGGCATATAAAACCCCCCACTCTCTTTATGAGTCAGGTAAGCTGCCAGAAAGCGGAGGTGGAATCTGTGGGATAGAGCTGTTTTCATTCCAGCCAGTTAGTAGTATGCTCTTTGAACGACAAAAAAAAAAAAGTTTAATTATTAAATGATCTTTTTTAAACTAAGACACTTTGCTATTTAAATAGCAAAATCTAACGTTTGCCCTTGATCCCCAATGATGGTGTTTGTAGTCAGTGACAGTCAAGGGGAATAATTATTAAACAACTCCACCGCCTACCCCCTGAGGTTAATGTAGCATTTCTGGTTTATGCAGCTATTCTTCCATCTCCCACCCAGTGCATATGATCCTGCAGTCACAGCTCTCCTCTCCCTTTGGCTTCAGAAAAAAGGGAAGCTGACAAGATGAGATCCCAGTCTCACCCCACACAGAGCCCTTTCCAGAGGCAGAGCTTAGCACTGATAAGGAGAAAGCATTTCTTTCCCAATAACTGCACAGAAGCGGCTTAATGAATGTATAAGCCAAAACAACTGGGAAAAAAAAAAGCATTCTATGAGGTCTCATTTTGGGTCAGTCCAGGATCCAAGGGATAATTCAAAGATATAGCAGTGTCTCTTACCTAAAATTATAGTCCTTTCATTATAAAAAAACTGAAATTGAGAAATGTAAAGAAAATGTCATTAGGCCCTTGAGTTCAAAGGACTTACAGTCCTCCTCTGGTACTGTTAGTGGAAGCACAACAGCTGCTCTGTTCACAGTGCAGCCCAGAGCAAGGTGCTTTCCTAAGTACACTTTTGAATTTAGGAACAATTCCTACATACTTAATTCTTCAGTCTACCCAATACATGTGTTGGAGGATGGGCAGGAGCAGTGTATTTCAGGTACTGGGAAAGGGATGCAATAGGATCAGACTATCAGCATGAGTAATTTCTTTGTTTCAGCTGGAGAATGCATGGAGGACATGGAGTAGAGCAGAAATATGTATACACATATATACATAATATATATATTATACATATTTATTACATTACTATTTTACATATATATAGATATAAGGGAGGAAAAAGGACAATAACCAAAGGAACAGCTTGGTGAGAAAATGTCAAGAGGAAGAGAATAAGACAGTGGATGGAAGTGGGATGTCAGAAAAGAGGGAGTGGGAGAGGGTATAAAAAGAAAGAGGAAAATAGGGGAGGGGGGGAAAGATGTAAGAAGGAGAAGATATACTAAAGGGGACAAAAATGAGAGAAAGAGCATGAGTGGACAAAAAGCAGAGAGAGGGGGAAGGTAAAGTAACCAGCACAATGTTTGGCATGGCAGAAATACTGAAGCATAAATAAGACACAGAGAAGCAAGACTCAGAGAGTTGTAAGAAGAGAAAAAGACTTTGCACAGCAGAGAAGATGTGAAATAAGCAGTAGAAAAAAAATCACCTGCTAGTACAGCACTTCTGAGAGTCACGGGTGAGAGGTGCTGCTGTCCCAACATGGGACAGAGCCAAACCCTAGGAAGAGACAGGATAACCCCAAGGAGAACAAAGGATGAGAGTGAGAGAAAACAAACAATACCCTTGTACTAGGTTGCTGCCTTTTGTCTCAAATAGAAATCACATAGGTCATTGAAATAGCTGCTCAAATCTTACATCTGACACTTTAAAAAAAACTCTTATTTTTTCCCAATACAATAATTCCTCCTCCTTCTCTCTCAACACTGGATTAATTAATTACTGTACACTCCACTGTTATACCTCCTAGCCAGGGAAAAAAAACCCAGCCACCATTATGCTTAAAGCAGACCTTGCTCTCTGGCTCCCTTTACCTATAGAGGCTTCTGTAGAAATCTTTCAGTAGACAAAGCTAGATTTCCTGCAGCTCCAAAATTACCATGATGGAGTTGGCTATCATTAGCAAGATGAGAAAAGAAAGAGGAAGCAAACAAGGGTGCATGCTCAGGGAAAAAGCTCTTTTTCTTCTTATAATTAGAAAATCTTACCAGTAGAGAGGGAAACAAATTGCTGCTGGTATATAATCTGTCACTCCTTTGCATATCAAATAATAGGAACAACAGGGACTGTGTGGGAAGTACATTCATAATATCAAATTCTTTATGATATTAACATGTTCAATGTAATGAAAACATAACTGCGAAAATAACATACTATAACACAAATACTATGGAGGCTACAGAGTAAAAACCCCAGGAAGATCAGTGTTCCCAGGGCAGCTCCAGTCTGAGAAACCAGAGCTTTATTAGTAGTAACAGGAGCAACATATGGAGATGAATGAATGAATGAAACCATGTTTGTAAATGTGATATGCAATTGCACACTCTCTATTGGCTTTCCTTTTTCACAATCTGACTCAGCCTCCACACTCCCCCATCTTTTGATTCATGAATTCTTGATCTCAAAAATTAAAAGAGTTACAAAGCCAGCATGCAAAGGGCACGAGACGACGTGAAATACAAGGATGCTGGTGAGCACAAAACGTGCCGTCAGTCACCACCCTGCAAACGGACAAATCTGCCGGAGATAAGCGGCAGAGTCAGGGCCACCCGCTCCAGGGGTTTGCTGGAGGATGCCGTGCAGCAAACCATAGCTCATCTCCATGGCGCTAGAGGCGCATGCTGAGGTAGACAAATCTATTACAAAATTGTATATTGTATAATATTGCTGATGCTGCACAGCATCCACTCCGCTAGGCAGCCCCTGCATCACCAAACCCAGAAGACTGGACGTGAGAGGAATGAAAAATAAAAGGGCTTCTTATGGCACATACCCCCTGTATTTTGTAAGCTATAAAAAAAGAGATCAGGGTTAACGACAAGCAGCACAAAACACAACAAACAGTGCGCAAGCAATGGTGTACAGCCCTACAGGCTTACTAAATAATTAACAAGCGCACGCAGTGATGACACGGGGGTCTGTGCACAGGACGATCCCACCCTTGCCCGGGGTCGGGGCTCCCCCGGTGTGTGCGCCCAGCAGCGCGGCGGGGCAGGCGCTCCGCCCGCAGCCCCG
>JAWWMO010000043.1:14566185-14593307 GCA_035047845.1 Dendrocincla fuliginosa
ACGCTCTTCCGATCTGACCGGCGGCTCCCGGGGCGTCGCCTGGCTCCCGGCGGCCTGGGCACGGCGGGGAGCGTGAATGAGAGTTTGCTCCGATTTCCGAGCAGGGTGAGTGCCGCGCCGGCCGCCTTGGGGGAATGGTAATACCAGCACTAGTAACGATAACATTAGTAATAATTTTTCCCGTGCCCGTTCCTCTCCGTCCCCGTGCCGGGCAGGGGGTCCCGTCCGTTGGACCGCCGTTTGCCTTTTGTTCGCGAGGCGCCCCCGGGCAGGGCCGGGCCGGGCCGGGCCGCGGGGCAGCGACCCGAGATCCCGGCTCTCGGGCCCTTGCCGGGGACGGGGGACTGCCCGGCTGCCCCGCTCCCGGGCGGAGGAGCGGCCCTCCCGGCCCCCCTTCGTCACGGACCAGCTGCCCTGCGCGGCGGGCACACCGGCTGTGGTAAACACGGCGGTGTTGCGGCGGCGAGCCCCGTAAAGGTCACATCGCATCCCTGTGCGCACATCCCTGTGAGCCCGACCTCCCTGGTCCCCCCGTTGCTGTCTCGGGGACCCTGTGGTGGCTGCCGGTCCCCAGTCCCGCGGTGCCGCCGGCTCCGAGCACGGCGGCGTTCCTTCCCTCCCTCCAGCTGCCGAAAGATCCTCCTTGGCGAGGGGGAGGCAGCGCGGACTGCGCCGTCCCCTCCTTCGCCTCCGGCCGCCCCGGCCCGGGTGGCAGCTGGGGGGCACCCGGTTTGGCAGTAAGAGCTCGGAACGAGGGTTGTGTTGTGGGGTTTGCTTCCTGAGCCGTAGCAGAGCCCAGCCGAGTTAGGGGCTAGCCACATGGTCCTGTTAAATAGCAGCTAGCAATGTACCGATTCTCCAGAGCGTGCGGTGTCTGATGCATCTTGATGTGGAGCAAATGAGGCACGGGAGTGTTGGAGGAGTCGGACCGGTGAAAAGCTGCTGGAAAGCTTACTTTCAGGGAGACTGAGAGAATGGCAGAGCCGCGGTAAATGGCTGTTCTACAGTCAGGTCGATAGGTGTGCACGTATTTTGTGGGCCTCCTGCGTGCTTCTGTGGGTCGTTGCTGGGTTTAAAGGGACGTATGGGGCAAATGGGAAATGACAACTTTTTGTCATATTTTTGTATCATGCCTCTTTGCTGTGGAATTTTAGATTGAGTAGATGTGGTACTGTTAAGCTCGTGTGAATGTGGAATGAATGATGGACAAGTTCTCGGGTATCATATTTCCAGTGGTGGTTGAGATGTGGGTGGGGAGAGGAAATATTTAATAAAGTTAGTCTCCCAGGTCCCTGTTCTCCGTGTTATCTGACAGTATGCTGCCTTAGCTTTTAACATGTGATAAATAGCTTCATTCCTCAGAATTAGAAGTGTGAGCTTAACTATTTTTAATGCCATATTTAGTTATCAAATACCATATCTAGTTATTCAAAAAAGGAGGGCTTTTTTGAGTCCTAGTCTGTGTTCTCCTGAAACTGACATTTAAGCTACTAGCTCTTAAATGGAAAAAAATAAAACATTGGTGGATTTATGGCACCAAATTGTGCAAAATTCCGTGAAAGCCCAAGTTATGTTTCACTGTTTTTCATGTGGTGGCCACAAGAATTTTTGGCTCATCCCTCTGCCCTAATAAAGGTGGTTTTGGGCTGAGATGCCAGAGTGAACTGAAAATGAGCCATGTCGTGCTTCCAGCTCTGCAGGTAAGCTTTTGGAGCTGGTTTTGTTTGGTATTAGTTGGGACTAACTTGAGCTAAAGTATTAGATTGATTAGTTTGGTTTATTTTTTCTCGTTTGATTGTGGCACTATTGAGACCTGATCTGCTAAGCCTATCCTGGGTCAAGGGCTGACTGCCAAGTGGCGTGGGTAGCCTGCAGTTGCATGTATGCCACTCCTTGGCTTGGTATGGCTTCTGCTCCAGGTGAAGGCATCATTCAGGCTTTGACCTCCTGCCTTACGCCTTGTGAGCATCGCCGTGGCCTGGTGACCTGACGTCAGTGCTTGTGGGGGTGGGAGGAATTAAGGGCAGCAGCTGGGAAAAGCTGTCCTGACTCTGCTCTTCTGTGGGACTGGGTGTCAGAGAGACTGGTAGAAGGGAGATCACAACTGAGGAGGCAAAATCAGGGCTGACTGGCAGCCCTGCCGTGTTCGTGTCTGGAAACTAATTCCTAGTGATTTACAGCAGGTAACAGATGCAGAAGCTGTCCCTTCGTCCTACCCTTTCTTTTCCCGGTGCTTGATGTTCAAAGCTTATAGGAACAGAAGTTCATTATAAGAGTGAATGGCTGAGGCAACACTGCGTGCCAAAGAGATTAAGTATTGTTTGAAAGCTGGGGAAAAAACCCAGGTGGTTTATTTTATTTTGGTAAGGGAGCCTTTGCAGTGTCTGACAAGAGATTAGTGCTGCTGTTAAAGGTCAGATATGCAGCTGGGGTATGAAACATTGTGGATACATATGAAGTACATACACGGGATACTACACCACTATAAGTGGTGTGTCTTCAGCATCATTCTGATACTTGAGTTCAATCCTTGATACAGAGACTTAAAAGCTAGGGAGAAGCATTAACTGTTTAACCCTGAAAGCTATGACAGATCTATTGGAAGAATAACAAAGACCCTGTTTCTCCTCATTTTGTCTGCTGAAAAGTCATATTTTGTATTTTGGCTGCATCATCACCAAACCCATAGAGATTCTTGAAGATACAAGTCTGTGTATAGTTAATGGTCCCATTAGCAGTTTTATGGTGAATATTTTTTATTTAAGGAGTAATAGATCACATTTCTTGATGTTTTGGTTTTTATAGGTCTGAATAATAAATACTGTTCAGGAATGCTTGAGTCAAGGGCCATGTATACCTCACTGAATTTTTTGGGTTAAAGCTATGCAGCTGTTCAATGGCTGGTCACAGACTCTTCTTCCCTTTCCTTACCCCTAGTATTTTTCAGGGTTAGCTGCAATACTCTCTAGCACTGAATTCTCCAAAGCCCTGGCTATTACCACAGTGCTCCAGTATTACGTACAGAGAATTCTGCCATCTCGAATTGGAGGCTCTCTTGTTCAAGCCTGTGTCAGGCCCAAATTAGGTACGCAATTTTTTACCTTCATCCTGTAACACTGTTTCTGTTTCTTTCCTAGGTAGATTTTTCTCAGCTAAATAATCTCTGCATGGCAGCTTCCATGCTAGGAGGAGAGATCACTTTCTCTAATGGGTTATTTTTATGACACAGAGTTTGATGAGAGGGAAAGCTTTTGACATTAAGTGCTTAATCAGGGTCTTTCAAAACAGAATCTCTCTTTGCCCGCTGGCCTTAACGTGGCAGGTTGATCCATGAAGTAATCTGTGCACAGAAGTATGGATATCAAATGTAGTGGTTTGGCCATAGCGTTGGGTGCTTGGCAGTTTAATGTGCTTTGGTCTGTCAAGTTTCTGAACAAATGCAGGTTTTCTCTTTGCATCTTTTGGCCATTGTCATCGTTATGGAACACACACACAAAACAAGGAACGAGCCTTTTTTTAGGAGCTCAGGATTTACTAAAACAGTTAAGTGGTGAACTCACCTTGAAATTTAATGAGTTAGTGCTGCTTTCCATTGTGACATAAGAAAATGAAGTAAGGAGTCTTTGAAGCTACTTCAGACTTCATAAATATTAACAGGCTCTGTAGTCTTCGTAGAGAATAAGTTCTGGATGTTGTTTCTTCACCTTAATAGTACGATTTTGTTTGCAGAGTAAATCTTCCTGCCTTGACTAAGCTGAAAGAGCAATTATCAGATGCAAACCAGAAATACTGTATTTTTGGCTGGAAGTGCTCTTGCTGTGTTTTCCCTTCTCTCTTTACCACCCAGTCCTTTTTCCTGGTATATGCTCTGGTAGCAGTAAATTTAATTTTGTGGCCTATAAGATCAGATTTTCAGAGGTGCTCAAATGATTGAAAATTCAGGTTTTTTGCTTCTGAGAATAATGGAAGGTAAAGATTCTCAACTTGTTCAGTTACATTTGAAAATTCCTTTCTATGTGCCTCTTCCATCTCCATATGTGTTTTAATATTTGCTTGGGTTAATGAGGGAAATCACTGGTAGGATTTTCTAAACCTTAAGAATACTTAAAATTGTCTCTGAGTTTGAAAGCTACATCTACACCTCAATAGAAACTGAAATTCCATTTAGTTGCAGCTTTCTATAAATCCCAGGTTAATGTAGAAGGTTTTATGTGAAGGTCTGTGAAGAGCACTTGATCTGTTCTAGATACATGTTACAGGAAACTTGATGCATTGTTTTAAAACTTGTTCTAGGTCTCTCGTCAGTAACTGAAGAGAACTCATTTTTTTATTTCACAATATCACAGAATGGTTGACGTTGGAAGGGACCTTTGGAGGTACCTGGTCCAATGCCCTGCTCAAGCAGGACCATCTAAAGCAGGTTGCCCAGGGACAGGTCCAGATGGTTTTTGAGTATCGCCAAGGATGGAGACTCTACAACCTCCCTGGGCAGCCTGTGCCAGTGCTCAGTCACCCCCACAGTGAAAAAGTGCTTCCTGATATTCGGAGGGAGCTTCCTCTGTTTGTTTGTGTCCATTACCTCTGCTCCTGTCACTGGGCACTGCTGAGAAGAGCCCAGCTCTGTCCTTTCTGCACCCTCCCTTCATGTGTTTATGTACATTTCTAAGATCTTCCCTTGAGCCTTCTCTTCGCTTGTCTGAACAGTCCCAGCTCTCTCAGCCTCTCCTCATGGGAGAGATACTCTGATCCCTTTGCTAGAGTGCCTCCAGTATGTTCATGTATCTCTTGTACTGGGAGCCCCAGAACTGGGCATGTTACTCCAGCTGTGGCCTCACATTTTCCAGTATGCTTTAAGAATAAGATACTTCTAAAGTAAATTGTGTGTATGTTTTTTTAGAATGCAGGTCCAAGAGGACACTGGTGCATCTTCTCTGAGTACTTTTCTCTTCTGCAGGAGCTGATGTTCCTTGTTTAAAAGTCCCAAACACTTCTGTGTTGTCCTGGTCCCATCAGTGCAGGCTTGGACAACTCTTTTGACCTGTGATTAAGGGATTTATGACTGGGTTTGCTGGCTACACATGCCTAATAAGCATAATCATTGGATGCTGAGTCACATGGGGACATGTGTTTTTGCAGTGTGTTGATACAGACTGCTGTCTGAAACAGAGCTTGCTGCAGCTTACAGTGAATGCTTGCTTACGTTTGTGAGGGCACATCCTTGCTGTGGGCTGGTTTGGTTCTCCAGTGGCCTTCCCGCGCACTCCGTTGGGACTGACGTACCTGCTCCATGGGCACTTTCTGCATTGCTGTGTTTCCCTTGTGACGTGCCTGAAGGTGAGCATCTGTCTGTAGACTAAACCGAGTGATGTTTGCATGCTTTCTTATTTTACCACATCTGTTTTGTCTGCCTATATGGGTAATTCTGTAGTTCATATTAAATACAGAATTTGTAAATGAGGGGGTTATTTTTAGAGCAACACAGGGTTTTTATTTTTAGGTCAACACTTTCAGGTCCAGAATAAAGCTGTTAGAGTAATGCTGCTAACACTGGTCATGGACAGGAGGGAGAGAGGAGAACAAGAAAAAGGCATAAAGCACAAAATGTAATTTTATCCTTGGGTTTTGCACCAAATTCTGTGACAGAGGACACTCTCATTTCTCAACCGTTGAGTGTCCCCTCTTGTGTATGTAGGTATGTTTAGTTGATTAAGATGTTTTTTGAAGGTTCTTTAAAAGTATAGCAAAATTATGTGGACAAAGGACTTGGCAGTTTCTTGCCTTGTCTACGTCCAAAACCAGCGATTAACAGGCACCTTTAAAATGTTCATAGTACCCCCGCAAAAGTAACTGCACAACATGAGAGGTCTGTGCTTACCTTAATTAGAAAGAACAAAACCATACACTTCATGCTGGCCTAATGTGTGCAATTAGTGACTGAGTTCAATTAGTTTCCAGCTGCTAAAACTGTCTTATCAGGCCTCTTGACAGGACTATCAGCAGTTTGTATTAGTATCTGGCATAACTAATGCTTGGCATTTTACCATGTTGTAAAAGCCACTTGTTCCTTCAGTATTCATTTCAATTATCAAGTTACAGTTATGTACATGCAGAGCACGTCAAATTCAATGGTTTGAAACCAAACAATTCTCAGACTGAAAATTAGTACCAGGTTTTTCAGTGTAGGATACACAAGCATCCTTAGATGCTCAAAGCAGGGTTTAGTTCATAACCTGAAGTTTATCATTAGCTTAAATTTTGAAGAGTGGCTTCTTCAAGTTAGAAATGTGTATAAAAAAAAGACTCTTTAAGGGAATTTTAGCTCTAGAGGTACCTTCAGAAAAAAGTCCTCCAGCCTCTCACCATGTATTTTACTACTTGAGGTGCCACATTCCATCTGCATTTGGGAAATGATTTGCATGTTTTTCTTTCCTTCTCCCTGGATCTCTTCTCTGCATTCCCAGGTGTGCACGGTAACTGTGCCCTAAAATAACTTGCGGCACTTCTCAAGGTTAACTGCATGTTGTAATTCCTGGGGAAACGTAGTAGGGCTGCAGAGAGATGTGTGGATTTTTAACCATCAGCAGTTTTAAAGCAGTGTCACAGCCATAAAAAGTGGTTTGAAGGCCATGTATAATCCGTGCTGCTGCCTTATAAGCCTGATGAGGATATCTTTTTTCCCACTTGCTTTTGGTAGAGCCAGGTGATGTCTGTAGTTGTACAGCTTCAGGGCCCCACCTAATTATGTTAGGACTGATGAGGGTGTCTAAACGCTGTAATTTACTGTAATTTGCTCCAGGTCAGAGCCCATGGAGCTGTATAGTTTTGTGCTTTGGGTACAAGCTGCGTCCGTAGACACTTTTGTAGTAGTGGGGCCACTACCAGTAGCAGATTTTGGATCACTACCGTTACCAGGTTTTGTTCCAGGAGTAACATGTTTCCAGAAACTGAGTGAGTTTATGCTTAGTGGATTGTCTGGAGAGAGAGGCATGTCCAGTTTGAGCCTTAGAGATCAGAGCAGTAGAGAAGAGACCAGTCTGAAAATATCTATAATCCCATTCTGGGAGTGAAGGGAACAGTAGCCTGGGCTCTGAGCATTTTGTAAGATGCACAGCTACTGCAACAAGGTACCACATTGCAACCGGAAAAAAATAACCTTAAGCACCCAAAGATAAAATTCTCTGTGAAGTTCCTTGCAGTTATATGGCCTTCAATGAAAGTGACTTTGGCTGCCTGATTCAAATAAAGCTGCAAGATGATCTGTAATCTCTGATCATGTCTCTGAATATATTTTTGTGTTAGGGACTTACTTTGTCTTTCCTCTTGCTCACCTTTTCCCTTGTGAGACTGGGAGTAATGCTGAAGGAGTTGTCTGCCTATATCATTCTTGAAGATCCTGGCTGCTGCTTCTTGCTGCATGTAGGTGAGAAGTTTGATTCCCAGCAGCTGCCATCCTGTTTGTCTGGAGCAAAGATAACTGTGAAGTGTGGAACCTGAGAGCAACAAAATGTCTAAAGCATCCTTATGAGACTAATATTAGGGTGACTTTGGACAGCAGTCATCAGATAATAGTAAAAACTAGCTCTGTAGACAACTAAGTCTTGCATCTCCCTGCAAGGATTGTGTCACTGGAAGTAGGAAATCTGTATAAATATATGCAATCTGTATAAATATATTCTTTATGTAGTCTGACTTTTCAAAGCACTAAACCACTTGTAGGTGTTATTCCAGTTAGATTAACTTTATACTTCTTTGCTTCTGCAGTGCTTTTATCCAAAATCTTTGTACTCCCTTTAAAGGCTACAAAGCAACCTAAAAAGTACCTTAGAGTGTCCGAGATCACTTTTTGTATGAAAATGTAGTCCAGTTTGGTTTTGTGTAAAAACCTGCATGGTCTCAGGAACTCTGTGGGATCACCTGTGATTGTGCAGCAAGGAATGTCCTTCCCAACAGGTCATGAAGAGTGTGGTTGGACATGTTGATCTTTTAAGAGAACTGCCAGCTGCTACAGCGTGCTGTGCTTGCAAGATTTTCTTCAGATGTAAAAGCTTCCTGGAAACTTGCAGTAATTAAAACTAATGTCAAGGGTTTGAAAAACACTGCAGAAATGAGGACTGTGGTCTGTTCCAGATTATCTGGATCTAACCCTGTTGTGTTTGAAAGAAATGTTCTGAATACAAAAGTCCTTGATGCTTATGAAAGGGTCTCAGCCTGTTTTGAAAGACTTTGCTTTCCCTTCCCAGTGGAGTTGCTTATGGGACTGCATTCAACAGCTCTTCTTTTTACTTTCAGTTATGTGAATAACTAGCCAAGAGTGGGATAGTTCTGACTTCCCCAGAAAACTATATTAGGAAATATTATTACAGCAAATACACTTTTTGTAAAGATACTTCTTCTTTCCCGTTTCTTCCAGTAGCAACCATTCCCCAGTTTGAGGGCTCTGCCAACAAAGATTTCTTCTGATGCTGGATCACTTATCCCTCTATGACAACACATTGAAAACAAATGAAGCACAAATACCATTTCTTGGAATAGTTTACAGGACCAATGTGAAGCTCACTTTGCTTGGCAGTTTGAATTTGCCCGGTCTAGCTCTCGGCCCTTGCCGTTGTCTGTTAAAGCAGAGCAGGGACAGTATATGCTTTTTGAATAAAAAACAATGACTGGCTTTTTCAGTCTAGTTTTCCTGGTGGAATGCAAGCCTGGCTGTGTCTAGTGTCTGCTTCAGATTTCACACGGATGCATACGGCTATCCTGGTTTGAGACTATGGGATGTATTCAAAATTAATTTTGTCTTTTGTTATTAACACTTTGAAATGACATCATTTTTTTTCTTAAGCAATAAGCTTGAAATACTGAGTTGTTGCCTGTGACTCATTAGTTTGCTGTTGGTGATAATTTATTGTCTTTGTTAAATCGTGGAAAATCTTTCCATGCAGTTTGTATTTCTTATTGTCTGAAGCAAACTACATCTGTTTATTTTATTCTGAAGAAGACTTTCTTCTCAGCTGGCTTGAAGTTCATCATAATATCTGAGAACTAAAAGTATGTCAGACCTCACTCATTTAACAAAAAATGTCATATGCATATTTAACTGTTGAACAATGTTTTAGGTGGGTTTTGGAAACACTTTGTGGACTGACACCAAAAACATTGTCTATTTGCTTTAAAGGTGGAGATTTGCTTTTTTTGTTTCTTCTCTTTTCTAAGACTCCAGGAGAGCCAAGTGTTGGTAGTTGCATAGACTGGGTGTTTTCTAGAGATTTTTTTAAATTCAGTGATCTAATTGCTATGAAGTTAATACTGCATTCTTGTAAAAGTCAGAAGAAAAGTCAGTTAAAGATATATATACTTACAGGAAACACTAAGAAGTGGTTGGGCCTTGAAGATGATTGCCTGACCACAGATTACTCATTATGTGAAATGGGAGATGAGAAACTGTTTAGGAAGCAGATGCATCACTGAGTTTTCTGAACCATGGAGGAAGCACCAGACACCAGCTCTTGATGTAGATCAGCTACAGACATGTAGATTTTCTTTCTTACAAGTGGATAATAATTTGAAATAACTTTTTTCTTTTTAGATGAAGACTAAATAATAGATTCAACTCCTAAAATAAAAGTTCTTTTGCAAAGTGCAGTCATAATGTGAATATTGTCCAGTAGACACCCTTGTGTAAGAACACTAGTATGAAGTGGTCTGACCTTCTCTGTAGTCTTGTTAACAATATGCCAAATCCTAAGACTTTTTTTTCTGTACATGTGTGAGCTCTTGGTCAAAGTTCTTATTATTGGTTATACACAAATCAGACCCAGCTTTCTCTTCCCATTTTCTGTTTTGACTCCCGAGCACTCAGAAACCCTCCCACTTACTGGAAAACAGTCTTCTAGTTCAGAAAAACTCGTTTGCATGTCTCTGGGTTGTGTGGCTCCTCTTCTGAAGGAAAGGTTTTAGTAGGGAGTGGCTTTTATTCTGCTTGTTGCAATGCTCTCTTGAAAAGCCTGATGCCCTTGGTATGCCTGGGGACCTGAGGGTTGAGTGCAGCAATTAAAAGCCAGAACAGTCCTTGATTAACTGCTGTTTAGTTTCTGAAGCTTTTGAATTGTCCAATAAATAGAAGCGTTTAACAGGAGTATGGGTAGGAGAGGAACTATCCTTTCATTGTGTATTTACAGATTTCCATGTCACTCAGAAGACAGCCTGTCCCTGTTTCTTGTCAAGTCAACTTCCATGACTTAGGTCTTACTTAGAATAGACTCCCATTTAGAGCCAGCCAAGTTTAGTCGGCCTGCTTAGGTCTGCAGCTGGATGAAGGCTTCAGATGCCTACAATAAAGAGATCCAAAGATGTCATCTGTCTTAATTTTTTTCCCTTCACCAAATTTGTTGCTCTGTAGCTTGCTTTTGGGCACTTTTGGCCCTTGAAATCTCTAAAATATTCAAGAATAATATTGTATATTTTTTCTTTTTTCTTTTGTTTTAACTTGTATGCCAATTACGTAAGCAAACCAGAGGTTAGTGGGAGTTCAGTGCTAGCTGGTGGTTCCATCATATTCTGCAGTCTTCAGCATGCTTCTGACATTAATGCCAAAGGTCTTGGAATTCCAAGTTTCTGTGACTTTGAGAGAATGCTGTTAAAGCATTTCTGTAGTATAAACAAAAGGGTTGATATCCTGAAACCAGAATCTGAGCCTGACTAGTAATTAAACTTTTAGGATCCTTCTTGAAAAGTGAAATCTGTGATTTAGGTTTTAAAATTCCAGAATTTAAATATGTGACCGTTATTGAAGTATTTGGGAATAAGTTAGAGCTGGAAGAAATCCTAGTTAAGAAACTGACAGAAGTGCCAAAAATATTGCTCTCTGCCTTCTTGTATACTCCTTCCTGCAGATTCTTTAGGGAGTTGTCGTGAGGTCTTTCGGATGTCTGTTGGTGGTCTCTTGACTGCAGCTGGTGACATGGCCTCTAATTTTTGCCATGAGGCACCACTGGCTTCTCTCTGGCTTTGGCTTGGAAAAACACACTGTTTCTTAGGAGTGGTTGGATGAAGAAAGGTGGAATCTCTCCAGAAATCTCCTTTGTGAATTTAGGAAGCTTTGAAATGGGTGCATCTGAAGTGATTTTTTTATGGTGGCAGGTGAATGTGTTCAAGGACTAAGGCTCCCTGCTCTTTCCCTCCCCATCCCAGCCATAACTGCTTGGAAAGATATCGTGCATGTACATGGCTCTCTGCCTTAAAGTACTTTGACTTTTGGACCTTTATCTTTGCCAACTGAAGTGTCAGCATGGCATAAATAAGTCAGCTCAAGTAGTGTAATTCTGGCTCTCATCCCAGCCTTAGAGGCAGATGTAAATGCCATCCTGTAGCTGGCTTTTAAGTTGTTTAGTCTGATTGAAATGATGACTGATACAATCTTATTTCTTCTCCCTTGGTTTCTTCACTTTGTTACTAAACTCTCTCCTGCTATCTTTGTGTTAATTTAAAGCTATTTTGAGTCTGAAGGCTCAGCCATGTGCCAGGTTGCTATTTGCTGTCACTGAGTTTGGATCATCTTAGCAGCCTGACAAGCTTGGTGGTGTGTTTGCAACATTTTGAGACAAAAATTGCCTTTTTTTTTTTTTTTAATAGAGCACGTGAAAAACATGGTAAAGCATTGCTTGTACAGGCTTGGTTAGTAAACCAAAGAGCTGATCCATGAACTGCAAACACCATTGGATTCATAGGTTACCCCATGTTTGGGGTCAAAAAAACCAAACCAGCAGAGGGTTTTTTTTCCTTTTCCATGTGTCCAGGGCAATTCATGGTGAAACATGGTGGAAACCCTTCTAATAAGGCTCTGTCAAGAGAGGGGTTAACTTCTCTTGGGAGAAATGCCACTTAGGACATGTCTTTACTTTGGTGATGATGCCGACAGCAGGCTTCCCCTTGGGAGAGGAGGGGCGCAGGGTTTGTTAACAAGCCCTACTTTATTTACAAACTTGCTCTAAGATAATCTTGTTCCAGTTGTTTCAAACAGCTTCAGAAATGTAGTTGTTAACTCCTCTGTATAACTTTTTGTCATCTGCAGTTATGAGGCAATAGGATATAACAAGCACTATTAAAATGTTTTTACAAATATGACCAAATTAGTAAGAACTGGGCAAACTTATGGTAATAGCCTCAGCTGGGTGGTTTGCTTGTTAGGGAGAGGCTTCTGTATCTTCCTTACAGATTTATGTAATACATAATTTCTGTGTTTTCTTAAAATTAGGGAATTTTTTCTTTAGTTGTCCTTGACTCCATTCTTTTAGCAAACCCTAAAATTGCTCATAGAATGTGGATGCAAATCTCCATATTTCTTTCCATTCCTCTGTCAGCCATCCATGTAGCTATGTGTACTGAGATGCTGAAGGTGGAGAGCTGAGCTGTCCTGTGTGTGATGGTGAGTGCATTACGATTGCTGGCCAGAGCTCATTTGCAGCAATGTTGAGTGTCCTGAGTGATGAGTTATTTGGGTTTTGTTTGCAAAATAAAATTGGTTTCATAAACTAATAAAATGTGGGAGAAAACACAAGAATGCATGAGAAACTTAGCTGGAATAATGTCTTTTTTTTTCTTTTTAAAAAATTTCCCTCGCATATATTTCCCTAGAAGCGTCTGACTAACAGACTCCATTATTCTTTCTGAGATTATTCAACTTCCTGATACGCAATTGTCCCCATCTGTATCTGCTGGTGGGGTGAGGGGATGAACTCTGCTCAGCCTCACCTTCGTACTTCACCAGTTGCCTATTTTAACTGTAACTACTGCAAAGCATGTTCGGCAGCCTTTTCTTGGGCTGAACTGGCATCTGTCTTCAGTCCTCTACTTAAAACAGTTAGCTGTATCACCAAAATTTACAGCAGTGGATGTCATGTACAGAGGTTATTGGGAAAAAGCATGGTGGAGATGCCCACACTACACATGCTTCTTGGAAGAATCAGATTTAATAGCAAAGATTTCCACTGAGTTTTGCTGTTCAAAGCATGTTAAAATCACCATGTGAAAGGAGAGATTGGCACTTAAGGCAGATTACCCGAGCAGTTTACTGAACAAAAGAGTTGACTTGAAGGATTGTGATTATATTTCTGAGGGCTTCTTTATTTTCTCACTGGATTGTACCCTCTGCTCCCTGGTGTGGCTATACCAGCTTGAGATTTGGTTTGGTTTTTCTTTTTTTTTCTTTTCAGATTTAGGATTACTACTGTTGTAAGCATGGGGATAAAGAGTAAACTTTTTGCCTACTGTGGGAATGATGCAGTTTGAAATGTGAGAGCACAGAGGTTTGCTCCTGTAAGGGAGATTGCCTTGAACAGCAGGGCCTTTCAATCTAGAGCCTACCATTTCACTGTGTTAATTATTCAAACAAGTAATTGCAGTTCAGATATCAAAATTGTCTTTTGGGTACAGTGATTTAGTTCTTTTTATAGCAAATGTACCAACAGTACAGTCGAACTTTTACAAAGGGTTGCACACTCAAGAAATAGAGGAGGGGTCTTTGATACTTAGAGGCCAAGTTTGGTGCTTGCCTGTATCATACAACTTCTGCTATTTCCAAACTCTTCTACATGGAGTAAAATATCTTGCTCATTTTTTGACTAGCTCTGTGGGTAGGAAGGATGAAGGAGGCTTTTCCAGAGTGCTGCTTTGCTGCAGAGATGCTGTTCATGTTTCTGTCAGTCTGGTGGGAACTTGACCTTGAGTTTTTCACTCTGTGATAAGATTTCAAGGAATAGTTTACATGGCTTTTACAAGCAGCTGTGTAGTACAGACAGTGCGAGAAATTAAGCTGATGCCTGAAGCCAGACCTACTGTATGGAACTTGCTGTTTCTCTGTTATTCCTTCATTTAACTTACTCATATAACTCCCTTCTTTGTGTATAGTGCAGTGGCCTTTTACAAGTTATTTATGGAAGTTTTTACACAATATTTCATGCCCCCTCATTTAGAAGTTGACATGATGAGTAGTAGAACACTGCAAACTTGCATAATGCACAGAATGTTGGTTTTTTTTCCCTGCCCTTTCTTCTGTGCCTGAGCACCAACTTCAAAAGCATTTTCAGGTTTTTGTTGGGGAAAAAAGAAGGAATAGAATGAGCAGCAGCCCTGCTTCTTGCATGGAAGTGTATGTGATTTGGGTATTGTATATATTTTCGTAAGCTCAAGGCCAGTATATTTCTGAATTATAATTGTGTTTGTAATTGGCATTTGCTAGCTGTATCTTTGTAGTTCTTCCTGGAACAGCAATGTTGAACTTACCAACTAGTAGAGAAGTTAAAACACTCTAATTCATTAGAATTATTTTTGTGACTGCATGGCAATTGGAGAGCTAGTAGTGTGTGGTGAAATACTCAGTTCCTTCCCTCAGCCGTGTCTGAGTTTTTTAGTCAGTATATATGAAACAATATTTTTTGCAATATAGATATTTCAGAGGCTTAATGAATTCTCAGATCAGCAGTATAATAGTTAAAACTTGCAGATGTGAGTTACAAAGTGCCATACATAAAACCACTGCATCCTGGGAATCTTCCCCTGAAAACTTGTATGTGGATGGTTTCATGTTAACTGGGTACTCACGGGGTTCTAATGCTGACTTCTGCTAAACTGTCTGCCTAAACTGAGGGAAGCCCTCAAAAATAGACCTAAAAATAGATCATTCTGTCTAACTGATTGTTAGTCTTGTTCTCAGTGAGGTGCTCTGATAGCTGAACGATTTGGGGAGTATGAACCTTGCCATGTGATTCCTTAGTGAACAAAAAGGTGCGGGAGTTCATTTTATCACTGCACATGTAACACAGCAGTTGTAAGTCTGTGGTCTTTGCCAGCAGATAGCTCGACTAATTCCTTCTGTATGGTCTTACTGTAAGTGAAACCATATTGCACAGGGAGCTTGGCACTGACATGGGAAGTGTTACTCAAATGTGCAAAGCTGCCTTTGTGAGGTGCTGGTGTTGGTGAGGGCTGGGACAGGCTTCTCTTCAGTTCTGGGTTGGGTGCTTTCAGCTGTGTTCAGTGGAGGTACACTCACAACAGAGATCAGTCAGGCTGCAGTCATTAGTTGTGACCTATGTCCTGCTTGAAATGGGTACCCCTCTGTTTGTAAACACAATGAACAAAAAAGAAAGCATAATCATTCTTCAAAACTCAGCAATGCTATATACTTTTGTTCTGTTTTCAGAGGTTGCTGAGTGAGCTACAATCAGACACCTTGGGCAGATGAATACTTATCTGCTTCTTAGAGTCCTTTCAAAGAAATACCTGCTCAGTCTAAGCCATTCTGTGTAGACCTTGGAAGGCCGTTCTCAAAGTGCCTTTTTCTAAGCCTGGATTATGACTCATTTCCACAGTGTCTCTTTTTCTTAGCCGTACCTCCATTCTCTGATTTGTCTGTAGTTACCATTTGAAGATGATGAACATGCAGTTGAGGTTATGCAAGACTCAGCATCAAACAGGTCTCAGTAACTTGCCCTTTTTTTACTTGATGGAATAGAATTAAAACTCTTTGTGGCCGGCACAGCTCATACTTTTTAAAGAGTTAGTAATTACCTTCTATAATAAAATTATTAGTCTGAATAAGATGTTCCATATCAATATATGTTGTTCTGACTTAATATATTTATTTTAAAGTAGACTGTAAAAGGCCAGTTTTATTATGAATGCTGTGTCAAGTTACGTTTCCTACATTTTCCATTTGAACAGTGGAAGAGGAGATAAATGCAGTGACAGTCTAATCCTCACAGAATCAACTAGGCTGGAAAAGACCTCTGAGGTCATCTTACTCTGTGCTAGTTGTGTCCCATCCTTCTGTCCCATCTGTGACCCTTTTGCCTCTGCTTTTATAGGCAGAATTGTGGTGCCTGCTTAGGGCAGCACTCCTCTGTGTCCCTGCTTTTTACCTGTTTGAAGCCCATCCAGACCTGACCTGCCTGAGCCTTCTTGCATGCAGAGGCTCATGCTAAGCTGGTGATGTTCATATTTCTGTCTCACCCTCAGCTCTACCCTGACTAGTGGAAAAAATTCAGAGCAAAGAAGCAGAAAAATCTTCTTGTGAATGCCAAGCTGTGACAAACTCTTTGCCTGTCCTTCAGAGTAGACTGAAGCTCTGGTGTCCAATTTCTGAAATGTGTCTTAGGATAGCTTTATAAACAATGTCTTTAGGGTGAGACTTTGCAGTCATTTAACCTCATTTAAGTGTAGGTGGCTGCTGTAAAAGGTTGCTTTCTCCCTCTGCCCACTACCACAAACATTTTCTGTGTGGAAGTCATGACAGCTCGAATAACTTGTGCCACCCTGAGTGAGACTGCATCATTGTCTGCTCTGATTAGACTGACCTTGCCAGAAAACAAAACCAAAAATTAGTTGCATCAGCAGTGAGCTGATAAACTGCATGAGTGGTCAAGTGACATGAAGGCTGTGGCAGAAACGAATGGGTTTGCTCCCTTTGGTGTCAGCCTGTGATCAAGTGGGTTTTGGGCTTGGCTGGGCTCCTCTGGGGTCGGTATGGGTACACAGCAGGGAGGGTGGAGGCAGAAAAAGGAGGACCCAGTGGGTGACCAGGAAGGGAGGGGGTCACCTCCACTGCAATAGGCTTTTATTACTACAATGACATGCTACTGCTTTCTCAGGATATCTGCCGTGACTTGATCTGGTGGCTCCGCCCTCCCCTGCAGGCAAAGTCTTTTTCATGCAGGGTTTTTGGTATGGCTCTTCCGATGACAGAATCAATGGTTCACTTTTATTTTCTCCCACACAGGTGTCTTGAGGAAAAAATATCTTTATCTTCCTTTTTTGGGAGTTAAAATTTCCAATTTACAGATGAATTAACGTAACAAAGCTTGCTAATTTTACGCTTCATGATGACAGGCAGATGAGAGACAGAGGTGTGTAGGGTGTCTGTGTTTGCGGAACTGGTGTTACCTGAAGTGGGGCCTTGAGGAGGAAGTACAACTCCCACAGCTACGCGGCAGAAACACTTACTGTCCTTTGTTTCTGACATGCTGGCGTGTGACCTGGATAGGTACATGTGTGTGGTTTGGGATTTTTTTGTGAGCCACTCCACCTGCAATGTTCCAGTGGTTGTCGAGCCAAGGCCGCCTGTTTCAGCCAGCTTGTGTACTGAGCAGAAGTTCCCCTTTCTCCATCCTTCTGTGGAGGGTCACTGGTCCACTGCCTCTGTCTGACTGAAGGGCTGGTCTGCAGGGTTTTGAGGGATTAAGGCTGATCCTCTGTACAGGTCTGCAACTTCACAGGGACTGAGCAGCTCATTTTGGGAGTGCCTGTCTTAAAATGTTTGCCAAATACGTCTGAAGTGCCCTCTGTCTGAGGCAGATACAGAAGAGGGCCCTACAGCCCCATGCCAACATGTTCTCTGTCTCCCCTCTTCCCCTAACCCCTTCTGTTTGCAGCAGCCGAGCTGAAGGTTTTGAAGACAAGTCATTTTTATTGTGCAACCCCGATTTGTCTCCCAGGGAGCATCATGTTGTGAGCTGAATGACACGATAGTCTCTTTTGGGAAAAAAAATAGATTTTAGTGTAATGCATATTCATGAAGCTGCGTTATGGTTGCTGTGACAACCTCACCAGTGGCAGTCGAGATCGGTATGTTGAACTTCTGTCTCCAGTGCCTGTGTTGTACCATAGCACACGTTACAAAGCTTTCCACTATTTTCTTCATCCCCTCCTCCCCCAGTCAGTGGACAATTTCAGTTGTTTCAGAGTTGATCCTTAATTAATAGCTGCATCTAATTAAGCCTTGCAACACCAAAGCGTGACTTCCTGCTGGTTCCTAGCCTATGTTACTTGAGCGTTGCTTCTGCCAGCAGAGGAATGCCGAGGAAGTGATTCTGGTGGGATTTTTTTTTCCCTTTTGTTCAAGTATCTTTAAAATTAATGGACAAAAGAGCCTGAATTATTAAATGTAACATTTCTCCATAGGTAGCCTAACTAATAACCTCATCTCTCATGGGAAAAAACCCCAACAGAATCTATCCCCCTAGTCTATCCCTATCTTTTTTAGCCTGTCGCTAGAGTCCTAAGGACTCCCGATGCTGAAAGGAGCTTGAAGTAGGTGTTACTCAAAACCGGAAAGCAGTTTGTTCTTCAGCCACAAGTAGTGGCACTGGAAGAAGACTTTACGAGACTGTGATGCTGAGGCAGTGACTAATATTTCAGGATGAACCTGTCGTGTTGAGTGTGGGGAGAGCTCAGCTCTGAAGATTTGTTTGTGTGTTTGTTGACATCAGATGGGCACTTGCACAATGCTTGTGACCTTCAGAGAGTGTTTGTAAACTGCTCTTGGCCCATCCAATGGATGTTTGGCCCAAAGTATTGCTGTATCTTAGTTTCCATTAAGAAATTATGGCATCATTCTATACAGAGGACTTAAAATGTTGCATTTTCCTGGGTGATCTCGGTCTCATGTGGGCGCTGTTCATAACAGGCTGTGTTGAGTGAGGTTTGTGTCCCTTCGGTGTGCTGAACGAGTTGTTGAGTTTAGCTTAATGTAGAGTTTTCTTGTAAAGTGCCAACTTCACCTTTACAAAACCGCTTCCTGTTGCTCAAGAAGAGATGCTGTGGGTAAGGTTTGGCTTTCTTCACAGATGTGAGCCTTCTGGAGAGCAGTTTGGGAGAAATGTGTTCACAGGGGAAGAAAAGTGTGCTTTTCTTCTTTTGTCCTGAGCGATAGGGTAACCATGCTTGAGCAGGGAGGTTAGACCAGATGACCCACCGTGGTCTCTTCCAATCTGACCCATTTTGTGATTCTGTGAAAAGCTGAGCAGATGAGAAGCTCTCAAGTGCAGCCAGTTGATCTTTCTCTGGTTAGTTTCTTAAATATTAATAAGTACAAAATGTTCAGACAGTGACTTGAAATGAGATTCTTTTCATTAAAAAATGAGAAATTGGGGGGAAAAACCATGTAGCAAGAGGGAACTTTTTTCACAGTGCAGTTTATAGAGCTGGACTGTTAATGTGTTGTAGGCTTAGATGTACTCATTGCGGCTTCCAGTTTTAGTTAGACACGTCCAGAAAAAAACACGCCAAACTTTGTTTTCAGTATCAGTCGGTATGTGGATGGATCGGGTGTGTCTTCTTGAGTTCCTGCTCTCCTGTCAGCTCCTAGGATAACATGCTGGAGCATTTCAGTGTAGAAGTAATGAGTACCTAATGTAAGTCTGATGCTTTCCACTGCACACCTTTCCCTCATGATAAGACCAAAACGTCCTGGTGTTGAAACTACATATTTGTCTACACAAAGCCTGGCTTTTCTTGGGTACCAGGGCTCTTACTTTGGACTTCTGCAGAAAGATATTTTCACATTGAAAAGAGAATACGAAGGAGATGGGATGTAAAGATGAGAAATAGGGGTGTTAGATTTGCAGTCTCATCTTCAGCTTCCTGAAAAGCTGTTTTTCTAGCAAAAAGAACATGGGTGCTTTGAGGGTTCCTATAATATGTCATAGTCTTGTAGGACTTTCCATCCATGATGTTTCAGTGGGGTTTTTGTTGTTTCTTTTTCCCCCAGGCTCCAGACTGACTCTTGCTGGGGCAATGCTGTTTGACTTTGTGTAGCAGGCTTGCATTTTGTTAACAGCTAAGGAAAACTCAACCCCATGTTGTGAGGCAGAGATCTTTCTCTATCAAAGTGCACAGGAAGATTTAGCTGTTCAATCTCTGCCTGGCCTACCAGGCCACAATGCTCTGATCCAGTGTATTCACGTGCGAAAACTAAATGCAACAACAGAAAACCAAAACCCATGAGCCACTATGGTTTGAGAGTAGGGTGAGTCAAGGCAGATTTCAGACAGTAGTGGTACACTGGGTGCTGCCCTACCCTGAGTTCCCTCTTTCCTTCTGCATCCCAACCTCTTCCATGTTCATGCAAGAACAGAGTGTGGCGGAGCAGTGGCTCGAAGCGGTAGTAGGGTTGTCCCTAGGAACAAGCTGAGTCCTTCCAGGCTGCACAGGCAGGATGGCTTTTGGCATTCCCTGGAAGCTGGTTGCCTCCTTACTGAAACATCTCTGTAAATGTAGGCAGAAAAAGCTGTTGTAGATCTCCATATGATTTTTATGTGAAGGTCTGGGAAAACTTGATTTTTTGGTTCTTAGTATAAATTTGGAATGTGTATATGTTGGTTTGGCTTTTCAGGTCTTGATAAATTCACAGTCTAACAGTTATTTGGGAGTTAATTGAGGGTTTACATTTTAAGTCCAAATAAAGTCATCTCTTCCTTGGCCCTCTGTAAAAGGAATAAAACTTCAGGCTTGAAGGATTTGCTTTAGCAACTAGATAATAATGGCAAATGAAAAATATCTTTGAAGATTATTTTAGTTTGGGCTTTTTTTTAAGTGTGGAAAATACAGACCTTTTTCACTAATCAAGCCATGTGTACATAAACTGTTGCCCAGTTTTTTATTTTATGGTTTGAGACCTCAGGATAATTTTTACAGGCAGCTGTTTGATTTTGCTGGTTGACCTCTAACAGTAAAACAAGAGAAAAAGCTTCTTTCTTAAAAATCTGTGTGCCTGAATAGCCTTGTTTGTAAGCATGTTAATGTAAGATATCCGTACTATATTATGATTGAGGACCTGCTACTATTATTAGATCTGGATGAGGTGCAACAAAGTTGGATGTAAATCAGTTTTGCAGAGTCAGCGCCTGCCTGACTGTGCTCTCTGCAGCACTTTCTGTTGTAGCATTGAATGTGGGGAAGGTCTTTGATGGTAGGGTGCTTGTATGCAGAAATAAATTTGACTGGGGAAGATAGATTGGGTTTTATTTTGCTAAAGTTGATTTGCAAGCATGAGACCAGTCTTTAGTCTCATTTATACCTTGTTTCTTCTATGGTAGTGAGAACAATTATTGTCATGTGTATTACAGTGTTGGGAAGTGACAGTGTTTACAACACATGGAGTTAAAATACTTGTATTTTTATTAGACTTCTGTAATATTTATTAATGGTTAGTTTGAAAGCAGAGGGAGAGGTGGAGTTCAGAGTGCGAAAGCAGGCCCACGTGTGCAAAACTGCCCAGTGGTTTTGATGATGTGAAGATGGGGAGTTACTGGAAACAGTCTGGAACTTACAGCTGAACCAGCTGAGCCCAGAATGGGTGTTGGGGTAGGGATGAGTCCGGGTTTGGTAGATGGGAGAAGGTGATAAATGAATAGCTATGATGGTGAAGCAAGTGTTTTGATATTTAGTTACTATATTTTACAGTAAATCTAATTCTAAATCAGATTCTGGTCTTTCATTTTGCAAAAGCTTCCTCGAGCTTATCTAAATTTGACTCAAGTCACTTGGAATACAGAATCTCCAAGAATCTTTTTTCCTAGGGAGCCTGAAATTGCTGAAATGTCGCCATATTTATTGATCTTTATCTAAAAAAAAGTTGCTATTTGCAAGAACGGGCTGCTGACATAAAAAGCCTGTCTTAGATTCAGCATTTGGCTGGAGGCCAGATAATGAGTTTCTATAGGAGCATGTTGGCAAGCTTAGGTTTTTGCTTAGGTTCATGTAATGTAACTGTAAGTAATTTGGGCACCTGGTACATACAAAACAATTTTTAGACAAAATGATCTTATTATTTTTAAATTTTAACTGAGAAGATATTTTTGTATAACAGCTTCATGTAGTTAAAGTACTGTAAAAATGCCTTGGAATGTGAATCTTTGCTATTTCCTCTTTTAATGATCAATTTACTGAATAATCCTTTAAAAGTATTGACCATCATGACATCTCTGTTTTGGTAGCCTCAGAATTAAGCTGACTCCATTCAGTGGAGTGATTTAAAGAAAGGTTTGCATTTTTAAAAGGCAGGGTGGTTACACGCATAAGGGTAAGTACCTCAGTTTTGCAAGTAAAAAAATACCATAAATGTGTTCATGGGTAATCTGTTGGCCAGATTATTTTGTGACCTAGGGCTGAAATGCATGAACTATCCTAGGACGAGACTGGAGCGTAGGATTTCAAATTCCCAAATGGTGTTCATCCCAGACAGTTATGCCGATGGGTCTTTTCAATGGCCTCATAGGTTTTTCGTTCTTCATTCAAAGCTTGATGGGAAGGATTGGAAATTGCTCTGTCTCAGGATTTGATGCTTTTGATGTTTTTGATGCTTCTCATTTATTCTGTGTGATAAGTGAATGGGAATCTACAATAAGGGGAAAGAAAACTGAATTCAGATCTTGAAACATACATTGAAGTTCTGTATATGCCAGGCTATAAAGAGATGTCCAGATCCAGCTCTGGTCTTTGGGGAGCGGTGGATAAATGTGTTTTTAACAGGAGAATGCCGAGGACTCCCAATTCTGTCCAAGACAATGCTCATCTTGCAGCCTCGAGTAACTGCTCCATCCTTAAGAGGGATAGAGAATGCATGGACTGCATACTTGTCCTCGGCTGGTATGGGCTGATGGGTGCCAGCCAGAAAAGCAATGATGCTCTGTACTATGCTATATTATTTCTTTGTGTGGCTGTATCTGTAGCAGTGACAGTGTGGATGATGGAGTTTGGTTCACAACTGCTTTGCTGTGGGTCTCTTACATGGTGTGTAAAACTGGTTGAACATAGATGGAGAACATTGCAATGGGAGAGAGAGCAATACAATTGTGCCGGTGCTTATCAGAGGTTTAAACTTCTCTCATACCATTTGTTCCCTGATTGCTATTAATAGTAGGGGCTAGAGATATTTCTGGATGTGATAGCTGACAAGTTTCTTCATCAAATAGTCAATGAATGAGGAAGAAGTGTTTCTATTTTAAACTTCGCTTTGACAAGCAAAAGAACTTCAAAGAAAAGCTGTTCATAGAAAATAACCTTGGTGTGAGTTACCACAAGTGATTCTCTTTAAGTGATAGATTAAACATAGGACTGCAACTTAAAGCATCTCTGATAAACGAAGAATTTTGTGGCTTTTTTTTTTTGCCAGCTATACTGTAGGGGATTTGTATTAGTTTAGAACTTCTGTATTTAATTGAAGAGTGCTAATAAACCTTGCCAGAGGTGCAAACTCAGGCAGATTTTGAAGGGAACAATCCAGTTTTAACGTGGTGTGAATAGTCACTGCTAAAGTGTTAGGGTAAGTGGAGAATCCATAGGGAAAGTTGAAGAGCTCTGTTGAAAAGAGGTTTGTGTTAGGAGGTGAGAACTGCCTCAGGTGCAAAGCCAGTGGTAGCAAAAGGCTCTGCTATTTTGCTCTTTATTTATACTCCTGGAGCTTGTCTGAATCTGCCTTTGCTTTTTCATCTCACACCAGTGCCTGGGATGATGTGCCATGAAGCTAAGCATGGCTTCTAAGGAAGAGGATGGTAGTGTTGACCATAGAGGACAAAAGCATAGTAACAAGTGCCTCAAAATTTTTAAAAATCCATTTGCTAGAGCATTGCACTATTCTCCAAATGGAACTCTGTGAGCTGAGAAACAGTTTGTAGGAGAGAATATTGTGGCTGGTTTGCTATAAACGGCCAGAGCATAGCTTGCAGAAGTGGCAGAATTAAGGAACTAACTGTTGGTGGTTGTGTTTTTTTGTTTGTTTGTTTTTACGATGGATCTTGGGACATTTAATACAGGGTGTGGTTCATTGAATGTGACCAGTTTGGCAGGTCTGGTTTAAATCAGAAACTACGCAGTGCAGTGTCTTGGAAAGCTACCGTTAAATTGAGTTTACATACATAAATTAAGATTTCTTCTATTGTCTCTTAAAAAGCAAAATGTTTCTTCCAGTACGATTTATGATGTAGAATTTAAGAATTGCTCATGTCAAATGCTGTCACTGGAAGTGGAATGCCCTGGGCATTTCTAATCACTAATAAAGTGATTCTCCTTTATACCTCAAAGAGAGTAATAAAAATCTAGGAGGCGATATACAAAATTGTCAGTTGTGGTAGTTCTAAGGATTTTGGAGGTGCATTTGGATGTGGTTTATGGTCTGTTTCAACAATCTCTAGTTTTAGATGGGATCTTGTGCGTGAATCTGTCTAGTGGCTTTCTTCAGTAAACTCTGCTACTTTATTTTCTTAGCCTGAAGCAGTAGGGAGATAACATAGCATCCCTACTCTTTTGCTTCAGTTTGTTTGGGAATTTAAAGATTGCTTGTGAAGCTCAGTGTATTTTCATGTCTTTGATTAGAAGCATCACAAGTTTAAGACTGTGGACTTAGCAGCTAAACTTTTTTTTGTTTCAGGTACCCTGTTAGGAACTGACTCCCTGATCTTTCTTTGGAGTGTGTGTTGTTACCTTGTGCCTATGCTGACTTGCTTTAAAAATAGGCTGGAGAAAGAGGCCATAATGGTCTGGGAAGACAGTAGATCGTCAACTACTAAAAAACAAATAATACATTTGTTACACTGTGGAAAAAATGCCTGTTAAAAAGCTAAGCTGCAGCATGTTTTTCCTGCAGTGGCAGGAAGGCCCTTGAGATATGGTTAGGAGTAGTTAGTGATAAGAATGTCTCTATTTAGATTTATTACAAGCTTTCTAAAATACTCTTGATGTCTTTATCTTGCAGAGACTCCAACCGTCATGTTAAGGTAAAGCAGAAAAGTGCAGTGCTGAACATGCTAAAGAAGTTGGACAAAATAAGGTTCAGAGGTCACAAGAGAGATGAGTTACTTGATTTAGCAGAGTCTCCAAATGCTTCAGACACTGAATGTGGAGATGAAATTCCAGTGAAAATACCTCGAACATCAGCTCGAGACAATGAAGAGCTGAGAGACCCTGTAAGTACTTGATTTAAATATTGTTATATGATGTTTTATAGTTGTCAGGAAGAAAAAAAACCCCAGAAATTAGTAATTCTTTATCTTTTTTATTTTGGATTTAACACTTGAGGATTTGTGGACTAGGGAGTAACCTTCCAGTAATAGGCTTCCATTTTGTGGAAGGATCAATTAATTTCTTAGTGGTAGGGTTCCCTGTCCCTACTTTTAATTTTAGATACTGTGGATTGATGAGTTTGTTGACCGTGGATATGCTTCCGAATGCTTTCTGGTTTTTATTTGTTTTGTTGAATGACCAATGAACACATGAAAAGCAAAGACAACTTTCAGTCTGAGTAGCTCAGATCTGCTCAAATGGCACTGTCCAGGAGGGTAGGGATAAGGCTTCTGGTGGCTTAATTAAAGGATCACACTGCCTTGTTCTCCACTGCAGTGTCGTATCCAGTAATGCTTCCATGCTGTTGAGTTGGTTTAAACCTGTGCAGGAGGTGCTAAAAGATTTTGGTGCTTGTAAGTGGAAGGACCCAAACAGACCTACCTTTTTAAAAGACACTGTTTCAGGAAAAGTTAAATATTGGTTAAAAAAGTAAAATAAAATTCTGCTTTAACTGTTAAAAAGTGGCTATGGATCCTTGAGCTCAGAGTGCTACAATCTAAATTGAGATTTGTCTATTTAACTGTTTTCTAAAATGTGATTTGGAAGTCAGAATTTTTATCACCCTATTTGGAAACTTCCTGTGTAGTTTCTATTCCCAAAACATGATCAGACTGTTGGCTGAAGGCTCATTTCTAGGAGCACAGGGCTTGCTCACAACATTCTAAACTAAAAAGCTTCAAATGGTATATGCTTATGCATCTACTTTTGGGTTGGCAGCTTGTTCTGTAGCTATTAGCTTTCTTAAATTTAAGTGGGCTTGTAGGGTACCATATAAAGTTCTCATTATATAGAGCCTTTTTGCCAGAATGTTTTTCCTATGATCAGAGAACAAACGTGGTAATGACAGAGCATGTTTTGGTCACAAAAAGTCTGTTGTATGCAAATCTTCAAGCTTCTGAGACAAGAAAGTGTGTTAAATGCCATTCCTTTGCTCTTACTCTACTGAAGACATCTGTCATTTGTTAAGATGTTTTTGTGAGTATTGTGTATACTGGGAGTAATCTCTGCCACTGCCCTTCTAGCATCATATTTTCTGAGGTTTTTTAGGTAAATACCTTTTTCATTAAACTTAAGGCATTGTGTTTATGTGTAGGTGTATATTAGATGCTCTTTGTATCTAATCAGAACTATCTGAACAGCAGAGCAAGAGGCTACAGAAAGATCTGTCTTAAACTCTAGATACTATTTTCTGTATTTCTTCAGGGGAATGGTAGCTCCAGGATGGTAAGGAGGGTGGCTGAGGGAACAGCAAAGCAAACCTACAGTTTTGGACAGTTATAAAGCCTTACGACTACATATCTGCAGTGATAGTCTCTGTTTTCTCAAAACGTTTTGCTCTGTGTGCTGAGAAGGGAACTTGAAGGAAACACTTCGGTTTCTGGCTGATTACATACTGTAGTAGGCTGTTGTGATCTAAGTCCTTGGGATACAGTTGAGTACAGTTCTTTAAAAAACAAGGAACAGAGGAGAGAAGAAAGCAGCAACAGCATCAAACTTGTTTTACCCCACTCCTGATATTTGGAAGCTCCAAACCCAGTGTGGTGCTGGAACAGTTGAAGAACAGCAGCTGTGTTACAGATATGAGCAAAGTAGGCAAATTGGTATGAGCAAAGAGGTCTGATGCACAGGGATAAATTTCAGATGGGAAGTTTGAGGGATTAGCAGTTGGCCTCACAGACATCTGTCCACTGAATGCTGCTGCCTATCCGTAAAATGAAGGGAGAAGAAATAATCCCCTGTGCTGCAGAGGTACCAGGAGTAAAGAAAGTAATGCTTATGTATTTAAATCAATATTAAAATACTGGCTAAGACCTTGTGAACAAGGCATTTCTGAATTACATCTCTTACTTATTGACATCATATAGTTGAATTGTGCCTGAATTGGTTTTAATTCATTGTCTAAACTCAAAATCTTAAATCACTTGTACTGGGTGGTTTTCTTTTAAAGATTCTGTAAGCAACTTAGTATACTTTTATTACACCGATCATAAGAAAAACAAGTCTTATTGGTTTCTTCCTGTTTAATACCTTAGGGAAATGTTGAAAGCACACAAAAGCTAATGCAAATCTGCATAAATTGCAGTTAGACTGCATGTCTTTTCAGATAAATGTGAGGCGTACTGTGCTTCCACTTCTGTCGCTTCATTGTTTCTGTTGAAATCTGAGTACAGAATCCATGGTCTTGAAAATTGGTGGCTTAGAACTGAACATGGGCATGCAAAATTAGAGTCCTG
>JAWWMO010000043.1:14593407-14677395 GCA_035047845.1 Dendrocincla fuliginosa
GCCTTTATTGTCAGCCATTCCCTTGACAAAGGCCTCATCTCTGCCCCTCTCGACTTCCCTCCCCTTGCCTCTGTCTGGTATATTAATCATTATAGAGTCATTAAAGAAAGATGTCTGTCTATTAGAACAGTACAGTGCAGTCATGTGAATGAAGGGTCCTTCTGTGCCTCATGGGTTTGCAGTGCGTTAGAAATGTGCACATTAGGTGCCTCCTCTTTATGTATGTATCTAAACTTGACAAGCGTGTGCAAAAATTTGACCCAAATGGAGGTTTTAGAGTAAAAAGCCTTGTCATAAAAGCTTGTGATTGCAGAGCCTTGATCATCTGCCAAGAAGAGCATCATCCTCTGTTGTGCACCTCCCATGAGTGAAGTGAATGTGCAGTCTCTGGCCACAGATACAGCAGTGGCACTTAGTCCCAACATGTCTTAGTGAAGTTACACAGAAAATTTGCACTCCATGGAAGGACAGAAAGGATGGCCAGATGAGGTCTTCCAGTATTCTTCATCTTAAAAATGTGAGCTTTACCTATTTACTTCAATAGTAAATATCCTAACCTGTGTTTGGGTAAAGCACACAGACAGCTCCTGATAGGAGGGGCCTGGGTCTGGAAGGATTTATATTTTTGCTTTCAGTTTTCCTCAGTGGCTTCTGAGACTTTCCAGAAGTCTTATCTGAATTTAAACTAGTTTGGACACAGCTTACAGGCTGGGGCTGTGCTTGTGTGGGTACTTTTATCCCTCTCAAATATTTAAGTGCCCCAACTACCAGATATGCCTTCGATAGTAGATACTTTCTTAGGTCTCTGGGGATCTTTGGGCACTGTGATCAAATCAATGCCAAAACAGCAGGGTTGGTTAACAAATTTAACTCTTTGCTGAACATCTCTTTCAGCTCCTGAATGACTTCCCAGATATCCCCCTCCCTTCCCTCTTTAGCATAAGTGGTGGTTTGGTTTTTTGAAAGCAAAGGCATTCAACATTGTATGCATGTGTAAAAGCACCCTAAGTGTAAAATAGGTATAGAGGGTAACCTGCTCTGTTCTTACTTTCTAATTTTGAACGTATTAGCATTTGATTTGTTGTGACATGGAAATTGAGGTAATGTTGCTTTCTCAGTAATTAAAGTCCCCTTTGTTCAGTGCACTATAACCCATTTTTACAAAAGGGGAGAAAAGACTCAGTTCTGTGTACAGGTATATGAATGAACGTGGTGCAGAGGAGTGAAAGAACAAATTGTATTTAAACTTGTGGAGGCAGTTGAGAATTACGAGTCAGCGCTCTCTTGTACCTGGCATGTTGTACTGAAAGCAATCTAATCTACTTATGCAAGTTCCCTGCCAGTATGCTAGGATTAAATCTGAGTTATTGTGGTACAGAAAACATTAATTTAATTGCAGTACAGCTTGGCTTTTCTTGACATGTCAATTAAAACTTAAATGCTGCTGCATTGATCACTTCATTTACAGTGTTTGTAAAGTATAAAGCATGATGCTTGGGAGGTATGAAGCATGATGCAAACACTACAGTTAAGATGTTAAAGTCTCTAAAATTGGCTAGCACTTGATTTTTTTAAATTTATGTAGAATATATCTGTGTTTTAGGAGACTTCCCATATGGGCATGCGTCCAAGAATAGCTGCTAAGGTTTAACTATTCATGCAGATACCTTCACTCTTAAACAGTGTTGTTGAGTTTTCCCTGTTTTTACAGCAGGTAAATGCAGCATTCATGGGGAACCCTTTCATAATTTGAAGTAAGAAAATACTCATGAAGTGTCAGTTGAGAAACTCAAGACAAGCTGTGTAGTTTGTTTTATTGCTGGAGACTTACTCAAATGAATGAATGCAAGGTAAAATTTTGTATTTTAAACTACCTCTTCCCTGTATTATGTTCCAGCCGCTTTCTGGGCTCTGAGGAGTGACTTGGGTGGATGGTTATGCTGTGGGGTTGTCATACCTTGTCCTCACTGCTCCCCATCCTCCATGTTTGAGAACTGCTCCTCTCCAAGTTAATTACAAACTTGGAAACCAGACCACCATTTTGTTGTACATTCCTAGAGAAAAGTCATCTACATACATATAATGTTGTGAAAGGAAATTAGAAGGAGAGAATTGGCCAGTTACGTTTCTGTGTGATGCTGAAATGTGCTGTGCTGCAGATGGAGAGGACAGATGCACATATGCTTGGTTAAGAAGTGGTTAGACCCTTTCTGTGGCTGTACAGCAGCAGTTGGAACAAAATCCCAGCGTTTGCAGGATAAAGGGGTGTTTGGGAAGGGAAGACAGAGGAATCTGGGGCTTGAGAAGTGCTGTTATGAAAAGCCTAAATTGCAGATGGCTTGAAAAACTTCGGTGGGGAGATGTTTTTAGATCCTGAGCTGGATGTGGCTTGGAGCAGCAACCCTGAACTCTGATAACGGGTTACAGGCAGTCTGTTGTCATCAGAAATGTTCCTTTAACCGCTCTGTCTCTGAGTCCACACTCACCTCGGGCATTTCTCTGGCCAGGCCTTGTGTATGGTCTTGGCCAAGTCATAGCAATTGCCAACATTTTAAGAGGCTTCCTGTGTCAAATACTGTCAAAGCTAGAGAGGCAGAAGGAAAAGCAGAAATCTGCAGAAGCCTTCAAGGCTTTTACTGTGAGTCAGAAACTGGAAAGGACATCTGTACTGTACAGTGTAGTTAATCCAGCCTGAGTTCCAGTGCTGTCCTACAGAGGGAGGAGAGAGGAGAAACCTTTACCCAGGTAACTCTGGAATTAATACAAGGATTCTGTTAACTTGTGAATTAAGTCAGTTATGCTAACTTCAAACAGAGGGACTTCTTGAATTCAGAGGCAGGCAGGTGACCTCCAGCAAATGCAGAGGCCTTATTTCTTATCTTCTTAGGTGTGTTAGCATGTGGAAAAAACTAATGGAACAAAAAGAAATATCTGCTTAACAATGTCTGCCATATCACTGTCCTGGGCATGCTCAGTTTCCTGAACACTTCTAAATGGTATTCATAAAATGTTGTGGTGATGCTAATTTTGGAAAATGGGGGCTTTATTTACCACCAAACTTGTGCCTCTGTGTATCTTACTACTCTGGTTAAACTGTATTATTACATGATAATTACATGATCTCTCTCCTAGTATTCCTAGCAAGCAGCCTTATGTTTTAACTTAGCAGATTTTTTCCTCTTTTTTTTCTCGAAGTTAGAAGGTCATTGTAACCTTTTGTACTAGTTTAAAGATCTGTACCTCCTGATTTTTAACCAGTCAACGGATGTCAGGCTGCTTGTATCCAATGCTTTAGCAGATAAACACATTTGAAAACTTTAAGAATGAGTCATGCTAACTGGTATCACTGTCTCCAGTGCTATTCACCTCTTGCTCTTTCCTTCCTCCCGAAGAGGCAGAGTCCGGGTATCCTGGGTTTTAATTAATGACTTAACATCTCTGAAGAAGGAAAAACAGAGCTGGTTCCCTAGATGGATTTCTGAAACATAACACAACCCTGGGTGAAATATCTTGAGTATCTTCAATGAGGATGAAAACTGGGATAAGCTTAGATATTTGTTAGCCCCTCCCTCGCTTTCCTTGTGCCTGCCTATGGAATGTGTTGTAAGGGTGCTGCTGTTCGACTTCAGCCACACTCTCCTCCTTGGGGCTCTGCAAGTGTCTGGCAAGTGATAGCACTAAGTCTTGCAGTGTAAATAAATACAACCCAGCTCTATAGAACAGAAATCAACACAGAGGTTAGTTGGCATCCCGTGCTCATCTGAAAACAGACTCTGTTAGTCTGGAGCAGTTGCACCTCTCTGGGTAAAGGCAAGGGTGAACGGGAAATGTGGAGCATAGGGAGGAGGATGCTGCGCTAAAGTTCCCCATGCGAGGACTGCCCTGTGGTCTGTCTGTCTCGTGCTATGTCATGGTTCATGCTGGCTCCAAAATGGGAAGCAGCTAGGGCTGCTGCTAGGCTAACAGCTTCTGCTCCTCATCGTGGCCAGCAGTGCCGACTGAGTGCTGTGTGGGTGGGTGCTGCTTTAGGGACTGGAAATAGCATCTCTGCTTGGCACTGTATTGAGCATGCCCAAGTGGGGAGTTGATGCCAGGTAAATGCTGGGCGGTAACTGACTCCAGAGTGCTAATTTGCCTGTATAGACAAATTCTGAGGCTGAAACTCAGCATCTGTTCAGCTCCAGCAAGAAAACAGATGTTTGATAGGTATTTCCACATTAATTTATCTTAAAAGTGCAAATGATTCCCAACAGTGCAAGTACTTTGCTGTCAGTAAGCTTTCTGCACATCTTTCCTAAAACACAGAAAATGTTACTCTTCTGTAGATTGTTTGAGTTTATATATGTATGTAATTTAAGCTGTTGTGGTTTAAGTGTATGCAAGCTGATGTTTGAAAGCAATACAGCTCCTGTGTGTTTTCAGGGTTCAGACAAGGAGTGGGAGAATGATTAGGATAGGTAAATAAATCCCTTTTTGCCTTTGTTCTGAGATGTAGGCTTCTGTAATCTATCACTTTGATTTTGAATATCAGCTGTTGAAGAAGCTCCTGTAATTCTTACTGGTGAATTTTGTACCTGGTGGGGACTTCACACAAGTGCTGAACAGCCATTACCCAGGAGATGCCCTCACCCACCCTTTTCCCTGCTGTTTGAAAATGCCCACTTAATGAGAGAAAGTCGGCATCACTTGCCTTCTCCTGTGTGGGCTTGGGGTTTTTCTGTGCTTGTTTTATGGAGGGGGTGGTTGTCATGCTCTTGCTAACTGATCAATTTGCTCTTTAATTCCTGTGTTCTGCAGTATTTCCAGTTCTGAGTTCATTTGAGGGGTGCTGGTAAAAAAAGACATGCAGTCTCCTGATTCCTCTCTCTCCAAGCCTGCCAGAATGGGCACCAACATCATCTCTTGGCAGTAACTCGGTTGTGATGGAGATGGGGGAGTGGGGAACCCCTTCCTTGCTGAGAGACTGCAGTCCTCAGAATTACACATTCCATAAGTGGATATTAAAATATGCAATATGTATTTTCTAGTAGCTCAGTAATTATCTAGATAAGTATTACTTTTGCTAGCTTTACAATTTTATAGGTAAAGTGTGTTGAATTGACCATTCATTTAATGGGAAGAGGAGAGGATAGTATAAAAATGCCTTTTAAATCAGCAGAAGAAAGGCTTAAATGATGATGCAGCGGAACTAGTAAGGCTGGTGGTGGGAAATCTTTGTTTTCTTTAACTCCCTGAGGTCTGCAGAAGTGTATTCTGTAAACTCACATGGGAGAGATCCTGTGCTTTTGCTTAGCTTTCATTCATTTATTTTGGTAATTTAATGCTGACAGAGGCATGGAGAGTTGTTGATACTTGCATGTTTCTCACATGGTTGTTTCTTTATTGCCCCAGAAACAAGTTGATGTATTTAAATGATAAAAAACCAAAAACCAACAAAAACCAAAAAAAGTCCTTCTGAGCTGTCGGTATGTTTTGGCTTTCTTATAGGCTGGTCCAGGGACCACCATCATGGCTTCAGGAGTCCAGGATTTTAACAGAACAGAGTCTGACAGACTGAGTGAGATCAAAGGTCACCTGGAAATAGCCTTACTGGAAAAACACTTTTTACGTAAGTATAAAATGCTCTGTGGAAAGGAGTTGCTTAAGCCTGCTGAAATAAGGTTTCTCTGAGCTGTACAAATTGGCATCAGAATTTTGAAGTGTGTTGATGTGTGCATAGCACATTGGCTGACGTTTCCGTAAGAGGAACTTAAAAGCATTCCCAGGGTTTCTGGGTCACTTGAATATTTTTTCTGCGTTGCATTTCTCACAACATAGCTCACTACGTGACTAAAGCTGCTTAATTGAAGTCTTGATGTTGACATCTGCAGGTCATCTTAGAACTAAGTCAACCTTAATGTGCTTGGGGTAGGTGTTTTTTTTCTAGCAGTAATTCGTACGAAGAGATTTCTGAAGAACTGACCAGTGCATTTCTTGGGCAGCTGCTTCAACAAATAATACATCTTAAAACACATCTGTTAGCAGTATAAGAATTACTGGGAAGTTGTGTAAGAAATACAGAGAAGAGTGTCTGTAGATTTCCAGTGTTACTTGTTTGGGTTTATGTGTATATATATGTGTGTGTGTCTGTTTATGAGAAAAAATATATGTATGAGTCATTCATTGCTAGAGGCAGCTGCAAGATTTTTGGGATTTTAACTCAAGAGGTCTGAACTGCTGATTTTTAAGACAGTATAGTTAAAATCAGAAAAATAGAAGGCAAGCATTCCTGTAACTCGATAGAAGTAGAGATCTCTGGAATAAATCAATGAGAAGTCTTGCTCGGTTGCTCCCCAAAATGGTAATTTTAATGTTGTGGTTTTGAACTTCAGAGTATGAGGGTTGTTTTTATGTGTTCAAAGCTTGTCAGATATTTTCTAAGGGGTAGGAATAACAAGACTATAGATTCTATTCTATTTTCTAGACTGTAATCCAACAACAACACTTGAGTTTTATCTTCAGCATGGTCTCAGAGATTTGGCATTCATTTTCTGTAACTTGTTTCTCATTTGGCAATATTTCTTTGATATGTTTTCCCCCATATGTATGTGAGGGAGGCCTGATAAAGGAGACTGGGAAAGAATTTATAACAAGCTGCTATCAGCTTCCACGGGTATCTGGAAGAGGTATCATGATTGGAATATCAGACAAAAACTGAAAGATCTGTTTGACTTGCCTCATTAGTTTCATTGATTTACTTGAATCTATTTAACTGTGCAGTACCATATATTCCTTTCATCTCCAAAGGTATACTGCTTAAGCTCCTATTATCCAGTTGGTTTTAAAACTAGATGGGACATATGTGATTTCCCAATGTAATTTAACGTGTAACAAAAACACTAGGGCCTACCAGAACTGATTTCTAGTTTGAACTAGGTCATCCTTTTTGATAAAAAAACATAATAGGGTTCCCAGGGCACCTCTGTTTGCCTCTGCCTGGTGAATCCATTCTCCTTTCTTAGCATGTTCTTACAGTAACTGAATAGGCCACATATTTTTGTGAATATTTGTAATTTGCAGGTTCTTGCTGTAATTTGGAAACCTGATCACCTATGTTACCACTTTTAGCTGAATTTTTTGTCCTTTGCACAGACCTTTGTAGCAAAGTCAAAGGTAGAGGGTAACGAAGCTCGCCCTTTCACGTAAACTTTGAGCAGATGATTGGAAATTCAGGCTGATGGGGTAGTTCAGCTGGGTGGCCTGAGTCAGTCCTGGGTGCCCCCCGCCCCTTTGGTGAAAGTCATGAGTTCTTCTCCAAAGCCTGAGGTTTGCTGTAGCTGAAATTATAGGTTTGTCCTGGCAAGCTGGTTGTAGCTCTGTGCAGAAAAACAAGAACAAGAATCATAAATTGGTTGAGAAATAAGTGAGGTAAAGCTTTTCCCTTATTCCCCTACACTCCATTCATGATTTTGGACTGAAATAGGTCGCTGTGCTTGTCAGTTGGAGTGAAGTAGGAGTTCACTTTTTGGGTATGACTCCTGCATTCCTTTCTTTTTCCTTCTCTTTGAGTTAGTGTTTTGGACTTTTTTGATCCTAGAATGGTTTCATTATTATTTTCTTCCCCAAAATGGACTAATCGTGTGCAGAAAAATATTCTTGAAAATGTGCTGCTTGTTATTTTAATTTTCCTTGGAAAATTTATTTTTATTTGTTTAATTTTTCCTGATCATTATTTTTTAAAAATCCTATAGCTGCAGTAGTTGTTTTTGAAGAAGGCTAGTGGCTCTGGAGTATTTTCATAACATTTTTGATTATGGAATTCTTTAAGGACACCTTGCTATGGTTGTGTTTTTGCATAAACCATTAGCCATGTCCACCTAACTCCATTTTCTCCAGCTGAGTGTGCAAAAATCAAAGCAACTGCTAGTGTGAGGGAAATACTTAAAGTTTCATGTATTTGCTTTTTAATGTATTGAGTTTCTAATTGTTATACTCTATGAAGCCATTAGTAAGAACAAGTAATATTTGCAGTTTGGCTTAGTATATTCAGTGTATATTCAGTGGAGCACATCCTGAACCTACCTTTAGCCTCTACAAAAGCTGCAGAGGAAATCTATAGCAAATAGATACTGGAGACAAAGTGTTTTCTGTAAAGGGAAAATACCTTCATCTAAGATGCCAGATGAATCTCTTCTTTAGCAAAGTGATAATCTAAATAACCAGAGATGTGAAGATGGAGGAGAATTGCTTAGCGTGTGTCACTGTACATGCAAATAAAATGTGACTGGAAATGCAAGGGGATTAAGCTGCAGATGGACGGGAGGATGAGGCAGGCAGAGGAGGGGAATTTGGATAGTCCAAAGCAAGGGGGAGTGATCATTTGACTATTCCAGCCAAAGGGGCTAAAGTTGCTTTTCCTGTATGTGTGGGAATTGTGATCTAATGGCTCCTGCTGAGCTTTATTACAGGAATACTGAAAACAGTGTGTTTGGGTTTGAAGTATTGGTGTGGGCTCCTGAAGAAAAAGGCTTGAATACCAGCTGAATGAAAAGTGCAGAGAGCTTACTCTGCTGGAGTTTTGAATGCATGTGGATGGAGAAAGCTTTTTCGTGGAGCTGTGACAATCAGAATCATTCATTTCTAAAGGACTTTGTGTTGTTTGAACCTAGTTTTAATGCACATGAACACTGCCTTGGGCTAGTTGAGGGTTCAGGTTGGGGAGTCAGTTACACTGATGTGCTAAGGTAAGTAGTGGTTTTAGTGTTTCTATTTCAAAACCTAGTTGTATCTAAACAAGAAATAACATCGTGCTTGCTGCTCTTGCATTTGAAAGACAAAACAATATGCAAACCCACAAAACAATCTTTCTAGGTTTGCACCTCGCTGAGGTAAACACTTCCTGCTTTTCTTCCTGTTGTTTCTCGTGCCTGCTTATAAAGGGCAGTTTTGGAGTTACCAACACTCTGGTCCTGGTGCCACAAGGTGCTTTGTAAGCACGCATGCATCCTGTGGTCTACATGAAGTATTCACTAATTCTCATTCAGGGGTGTTCAAGCCTTTTGCAGTGCTAAATTTAGCAGCTCAGGGAAGAGAGAGGTGGTGGTAGCAGCAACTGAGAGTAAACAAACCAGGTGATTGTTAGAGAAGAGGGTTAGTCATGAACTGGTAAATCAAAGAAACACCGGGTGAGGATGAGTGCTGGGAGGAAATGAAGTCCTGTCTCACAAGGGTTTTGCATTCCACTTAGTACAGCAGACCGTGGCAGGAGTCACTAGGGGCTTACCAAACCACTGGTTTCAGTTGTGATTTTTATACCAGCATTACAAAAGAAGTTGGGTTTATGCTGCTTTCCCATTGAAATTTCTGCTCTGGCACACTCCTCATGCCCATGTGCCTTTTTGAACTCTATGTGACTAATCCCACAGTATTTTCTCTTGCTCCTGCTTTCTGGTATAAATGACCTGATGATTCTTTGTATGAAGAACGACCTAGCAGAATACTGACTGCATTGAAGTAGAGCTCTAGAAGACTATACATGATTCCCAGGCAGATCTGGGATGTTAGAAGGTGTTAAACCTTGGAGGCACAGTGTATGTTTGTGGCTGTGACCAGCAGAAGACCTACACTGCAAAGTCTAGTTCTGTACAGAAATGCTAATACCTCCTCAAGCAGCCACAGTAATTGTATGCAACAAATTGACTATGAAACTGAGTTAGAGTCAAGTTAGCAACTATTTCAGAATACCTTTGGTGTAATTTCTCCTGGTGTGAGGGTCCTACACCAGCTGCAGCAGAGATAGAGAAGAGCAGAACAATATATTTACTGCACTGGTTTTGCTGTCTTGTTACTGATGTGGCAGCCTCTGATATGAACCTTAGGTTTAGAAATCTTGAAGCAGAATTTAGAGGTGGAACAGGATCTAGAGTGGGTGAAGACCCTGGCAAGACAGTAAGCAGCTGCTGTATATCTGAGACACCCACATACTAGCTGTGGGCCACAGTAGCTGTTCTTTGCTACATGGTCAACTCTGGCCAAAGCAATCTTGATGCTGCAGCTTGGTCTTCAAGTTGTTGATGCTGGTGAATGTTGAGACTGCTGTAGTGGTAGAGTTTACCTCAGGTTTCTCACATCCTTTACTCCTTTCCCTAATCTTCTTTCGGTTTAAAATTCTGGACTTCCAGGCAGTAAAAGGATGTCCCTAGGAGTCTGCATTGGTCCCTTCAGATTGTGGAGTTACTCTGATGAGGACTGTGGTTTGTGTATGGTGACTGGTGGGGAATTTTCTTGAATATTTTTCCCATGCACCCAGAGAAGTCACAGGAGAAAGTTGTGAGTCCATGCTTTGCTGCAGAGCTGTCTGTTCACCAGAGCTGCTCTCACTTGCTTTGTACTAACAAGTTTTAAAGTTTTTCTAGGTGTGACTGGGAGACTTCTCAGAAACTACAGGAAGTTTCTTAAGAGGTTTCAGAGGTGTAGGAAAGGTTTTGCTTATACCCAGAAGTGCTTACATGAGGTACTGTGTATAATGAGTTCATTTCTAGCCTTTCTGGACAAAAAAACCCCACCAAACCAAAACAAAAAAAACCCCACCAAACCAAAGCAAAAAAAACCCCACAAAACAAACAAAAAAATCCCAAAAAACCATGTCCAAAACTGTGGCCTCAGTTTCCTGGAAACATTGTCAGAAAAGCACCTGTTAGAGTACTTGTTTGGGGTTTAAGAGGCCTCAGTGCAGACTAAGGAGCATTCAGACCCCAATTCGTCACCTGCAAGGACTGTGTTCTGACTGGTGGAGGAGGTGGGTTGGTCTCTTGCTTGGTCTCAGCTTGGCTTTCAAGAGCACAAGCTTTCTGAGACTAGAGGAGAGAAAGGATGCGACTTCAGCCCAGTGCAACAGCAGGCTGGAGTCTTGGGCTGGTCCTTGTTCTGATCCTGGTTTGTGCAATCTGCCCAAGCCATTGGAAAAGGACGTCCATGGAGATGTAAATGATGATGCTGTGCATGAAGATGCCAGAATGCTGGAGCATCTCATATTGTCACATTATCTTTTCATGGGACTGATGAACCAAAATGCAGCACTGTGCTGAGAGACGTGTTGTTTGAGCTCCTCCAGAGGCTTGAACAGAGACCACCTACTCAATTTGTTATGTAGGTGGGCTGTGCTCTTGCTTCTGCCTTTTTTGTGTGCCCAGCTTGGCTTCATAAATTGCAGAGAGGGTGTGAAAATCCAGTCAGGGCAATGGTCAGCACTGTTGTGTGACTAGGATGGAGATTTTGTGAGCCCCATGTGGAACTTGCCCTTCCTTGTTCAGCTTAGTAACACAAAAGCCTTGGAAGAGCCTACTGCTACTTCTAAGCCAGACGTTATTTCAACATTTGTAGACTATTTCACTTCTGCCAAAACCAGTGAGTGAAAACCATTCCTGCAATAGTGACAATATTTTTGCAGCTCCCTTCATTTGAGATGTATTCTGCATCTTTTCTGGCACTTTTATTCTCTGAAATTTTGGAAAATTCATAGAGCAACAGTACTTTTCATGACTTTTAAGCTGACTTTTTAAGTGTATCTAGCAATATAAAACTTCCCACTTTGTGTTTTGGGAAGGGGATCTGTCTCAGCAAGCTGTATTTTCAGGAAGCGTAATTTAAAATCCTTCCACAATGAGGGGGAAATGATTCTTGTCTGTGTCAGTTATAACACAATAAAGCTCCACTGAGAGCACTGTATGTAAAGTTACTAATTGGTATTTAGCATAACTGTTTTGTACAAACCATAGCAATGGCGTCTTACTTCCTTCTAACCTCACCCACTCCAAGTAGAATGTAACAGGAATGGTGAGAGAGACTAGAGCAGTTTGCACAGAGGAAGACCTTGTTGAATATGATGTGCTTTGTAAATCAGTCTCCCTCAAGTTGTGGAAGAGAAGAACCCTTGACATGAGATTCTGCTATTCAGGTGAGGAGAATAGTACCAGAAAATATTAATTGCACTGAGAGGCAGGGTGATGGTTCAGACTCGGCCTTCCCTCCACTGCCTCTGGATGGGAGTTGGCTTATTTCCTATCCACACAGCAAGAGCCCACACTGCTCCTCACTCTGTAGGCGTATGCAAAGAGACTTAAAAACTGGTCCTCAAAAGCTGTGCTTATGGTAAGCATTGGAGAAGGAGCTCTGCCTTTGAAAGTCAAAGAGAGGCACAAAAGAACGATGGAAACAAAACCAAGTAAAAAAATATTGTTTGACTGCCAAACTCATGTTAAAGTTTTTTAAAGGGAATTTGGCGTGACTGGTTCTGAATATGACAGGTCACTTCTTTTTTTTGGTGTGTACGGATTTAGCTGGAGAATGGTCATAGTGAAAATGTAGGATTTATATTTGATTGTTTCACTTCTCCACTGCACCAAAATGCCTATATAAAACAGGATAGAGAGCGGGGAAGGATATGCACTCAAACATTCTTAATCTTTAATGATTCTGTCTGCCTTTTGGCTTTTTATGACACCAGTATTCCTATTAGAAAACCTTTTTTGCCATGTTTTCTGTATGAAAGATTCATGCAAGATTCAAGCAAGAGGCCTGACCACAAGGGGAAACCATGCAATTGACAAAGCAGGGTGTTCACAAATGCAAAAAAACCACCAAAACAAGGAAGAGTTCTTCCAGACCACTTGTTGTAGAAGAGCTCTGAAGAACAAGAATGCTGGTATCCATTTCAGAAGTGACCACCTAACCACATAAGACAAAGGAAGAGTTTAGTCGCTCAACCTGGAGCTTGGGGCTTGGCAAGGCACATTTGTAGGTTCTTCCTTCTTAAAATGCTAAGAGCAGTCCTGCTAAGCAGCTGAGCTTTGTGCTTCTTAACTGAAGCATGGAAGCCCAAGCATGAAAGAGGACATGAACTTAAGAGGTGACTTAAAGAAAGGACAGCTAATAAAGTGTAGCTGCTAGAGCAATGGCTGAAACAAGTTCTTTTCTTTCCCAAGCATCTGGCCTGCAAAGAAGTAGAATATCTTGCAATGTCTGGGGTCAAAGGCTACTGTTTTATCTGAAGCCTTCTGGATACACTTGTGAGAATACTTTGGCAGTCTCTGTGGTTCTCAAGTCACTGATGGAAAGGCATACCTCCAGAGAAGGAGAATCATGGATGAGAAGAAGAGCTTACAAATAGTACAATTAAGCTGTATCCAGTTATTGTTGCAAATTGTGAATGTGTCTTCAGAGGTTCCTGCAAAGTAACTGTAAGCAGGAAAAACTCAGGTTTGGGAATTCTTTTGTGGGTCCTTCCTCCATCACTGCTTGTTGGTCAGACAACATTCTTTGTATATCTTTGCTCTATCACATATGATAGAGCCATTCCATGTCTTTCACAGCAATGCTTTGCTGCTGGTTTTTAAGGTGAAGACTAAAAGCACTTCAGTGTCTATGATGATGAAAATAGATATGTTTTCACTCTTAACATCTTGTTAGTAATGCCATATGGTCGGTTTACTTGGGACAAAATTAAAATACTGGCTTTCTGTAGGAATTGGGAGTCTGGTAAGGGTAAAAGCTGCCTGCACTGGAGACACCTCCCTGCGTCTGGCTCCATCAGCATGGCTGATGAAATCCAGACTCAAGGTGTGTGGTTGGGATTTAGTGTGTTTAGTACCAATTAAATAATGTGAACTCTGGTAACGTTCAGAGGGTTGTAGAGAGATTTGTCATGATTAAGATAGACATAGAAGGGTTATTTTTGTCCTATTAAGTACTGGTGTTTCCTCATGTATGTATTATGGGGAACATGTATGCTTTTCAGCATTTCTAGTTTTCAAATTGGTCTCCTTGGATTTAACACTGACTGATTTGGTAGCTAGAAACAGTGGGTGGCAGTCTCTAGCTGTGTTTTGAAATAAATTTTTGATCACTTTGTCCCAAAGGAGAATTTTGCAGTGTACCTGTAGGCCTAGGAAGGAATGTTGTTATGTAAAACAGCTATGGGGAGACTCCCTAATCTACCTCCAATCCTGGGATTAAGAGAAACATCCGCTTTACTGCACATGCAGTATTGAATTAGAAATCCAACCTTCTGCCATGCCTTCCCAGCCTGATTTATCATCCTTCTTATCTAAATGCTACTCAGATTCTGTTTGGACTCACCAGAACTAAATACTTTGGTATGTAAGTGTTTTTTGTCAGAACATTTTTTACAAGCTCGTGTATTCTGAGCAGCAGACTGAAATTTTTCAGTTGCTCAAGTGGCTGATGCCGGAAGACAGTGCAACACAACACTTGGTAGCCCCTCTTTTAGCAATTACATTGTATCAGATAAACTTTTTGAAATGTTAAATCTTCGAATTTGAATGGTTGGATTCTTAGAGTTCAGGTGTGACAGTTTTGTTAGACCTCATAGAGGACAAAATGCTGTAGAAAAAATGAAATAGGTAAATTTTTTGGTTATTTGTGAGATGCATTGCTGATGATGTTCTTTACTACAGGGTCACTTCTCTTAGGGTTTACAATGCAATAATACGTGGGTTAATGTCATTGGAACACCATTGTTGCCTTGTCTCACAGACATCTACAGCTCATTTTTAGAAGTGCAGTAGTATCCAGATATTGTCCTGCTTTTCTACACAAGTTGACTTTTCTAGAGAGCTTTTAAAGCATTTTTTCAGTGTCACAGCTGGGTCACAACCTAAAGGGTTACCCAGAGCATAGGTATATAGAGGCTGAGACTGAAAGTTGGTAGGCTTCTGTAATACTCAAAGATATGGAGGCTTTTTATTTTAAATTTCTCTACTTTATTACAGATTGCCACAAATACTGCAAACATCACCCCTAGAAACTATACCTATGATTTATAAAGTGAATATATATATATATGTGAAATATATATATATAGAGAGAGCTGTTATAAATTATTGGCAGCAATCAATAGTATAGCAGCAACCAAGTAGGTGTATTCTATTACAGGTTCCTACAAAATTATCACTAATGAAGCAAGTTTGCAGTAAGATAGCAGAAAATTAATTATGATGGATTACTTATATACACATATACACATTTACATTAATACCAGTATCAAGCTAACTGGACAGTAGGCCAATATATGGGCTCATATTTGGCCCCTTATATGGGCCAAACCACCCCAGGTAAGGGAGGACAAACCAAGCCTTCCTTTGCAAGGGTCTCTTAGAAAGTTTGTGTGGAGAGTTCAGCCTGTGTAGGAAAGGAAAAGTGTGTGCAACACAGAAAGTTCTTGGAGAGAGAAGCTTCATTTTGAAGAGAAATTAAGCCATACTTTTATCATAGAGAAATAAGGTGTAGGACACCAGCACTTCACAGCAAGTAGAAGCTGTTAATTTCTGTTTTTTCACTCAGAATAGCCAATAGATATTAATGTTTCCTTGTTCCTGCAGATAGAACAGCCGGTGGCAGTTACCAAGTCTTACTTTCCTGGGATGTTTTTCCTTTTTTCAGATTATTTTTCACCTTTTCAGATTATAAGCTTCTGTAACAGTTGCTTATTTTTGTGTGTATCAATGATATCTCTGAATGTCTCTGGTTCCTAGGTACCTGGCTGTGCACTTCAGAGAGGACAGCTGCACTTCTTGATAACGCTTCTAGTTCCCAGCCTTGCCAGCATTTTGCCTGTCAGTATTTCAGCAGACACTTTCTTCTGTTAGTAATTTTACACTTCTAACCAGGTCACCTTTATGGCTGCTCACTTCACCTGCATGGCCAGCTAAGATGTACGCTGAGCCTTTTGCACTATTTTAATGTTTCTTGCCAAGCAGAAGATAGTGAGCTGTGATTGATATGCCTGGGAGGGAAATTATGAAAGCTGATTAATTTTGAAGCTGAAGCTTGACCTTTTAGATTTTACCCTTTTGTGTGTGTGCTGAGGAGGGGAGGATGTTTGAATTTTTGCTGTCTGAAGATGAAATATAAGCAGCACTCCACTTTCATCATCGAGGAGGACACTCATCTGTAAAGCTCAGTAGATAGATAACCATGGTGAAATGTTCTTAGGGATTCTTCTCAGGGATCCATGACCTCTGCTCTTTGCAGCCAACTTTGCTCATTCTGCAAGAGGACCCCATAGGGATAGGGAAATATCCTTTGAAAGTGCAGTTCGGCTTGGCCAAATGTTAGATTATTGCAGGGTAGAGAGCAAGAAAGAACTTCCCCTCTTCCCCTCTCTGTGGCTTCTGTTGCTTAGCAGACTTAAGAGTATTTAACTAACCAGACATGGAGGTTTTACAGTGCCAGATCACACTGCTGCCAAAGTAGCAACAAATACTTCTTTAAAGACTTAAAGGGGCTAAAGCAGTTGCAGTGGGGTGGATTTGAATTGCAGTCATGCATGGGAAAGTTAGGAAATGCTCTGAAATGTGAAGCTGTGACAAACTGTATGATGGGATGTTGTATTCTTTTAGTTTATAGGAGTTCTGCCTCAGTCACTGATGTGCACCCTCTAACTTTGCCTCTTTCCTTAAAGAATCTTTGGCACTGCTTGTTCTCTTGGTGGTTGAATTTCTGGGGGTTTTGTTTTGGTTTTAGTAGTACAAGCTGTAGCGCAATCAGAACAACTGGAATTAAGGAAGCTGGAAGATCTGAGTAGATTTTCAAGGACATTGAAGTTAATTTATACTGCTTGTGGTTTTCTTACATACACAAAATGCATAGTCACTTCCTCTTTAAAGAAAAACAAAAAGTGCTTAATGAAGAATTTGTTCCCCGTAATGGTCTTGAGAAGATAACATCCCTATCAACCTTTGGAACTTTTTGTGATATCTTCGTGATATTGCATAAGCTCCAGTGTGTTTGAAGGGCAACAGATGTTTCCCCTCAGCTGCGGGCAGGCTCTTGTTCCGGAACAAGGCAAGCCCTTGAAAGTACGGTAAACTAATTGTAAACTTAGTTTTCTTTTTGCATTTAAAATTCCTTGTGGACACGAAATTAGGAACAGCTCCATGTGTAAGTCTGCCTTTATATCCATATCTTTCCAGTTATTTACAGGAGAGAGAATAGCTGCTGCAACAGTGACATTTCTCTACCTCACTCTTGGGGATTCTCAGTTTTAGTTGCTGGAGGATAACTTTGTTTTTGTGCTCCAGCTCTGCTTCCTGGGATCACTGACCATCCATCAGTGGGAGAGATGGATGACAGCACTCCTTTCTCTTTGGTGGAGTTCAAGCTGTAGCTTCACAGTGGAAGCCATCATGTTGTCCTCTTGATTCATGTATCTTTTTCCTATCTCTCTTAATTCTGTGCTCTAAATGTCTTATTACTTCAGGAGTACAGATAATCTCCCACCAGCTAACTTGCACAGTGGATAGAGTGATTGGACATCCTGCCCCAGGGCCTCCTGCAGAAGAGAGAGTGTATCATTTCCTCTGGACATTTGCATTATGGCTTCAGACCTTCTCAAGATGCATGATGATTGGAGTTGGCGAGGCTCAGATATCAAAATTATCTGGTTATCAAAGACTTACATGGCAATATATGAAAAGAAACACAAGGGATTGCTGAAGGGTATAACATAGTATGCCAATCTTGTAAAACAATGTAAAGCCTGAACCCCCTGTGTCTGTGGTGAAGTATTTTCTCTTCTGCTTTGCTGTAAGCTTGAAACATACCTGCTGTTCTGTTATTTAGTGTTGAGATTGAGCTAAAAAACACATCTCAGAGAACAAAATGTAATTTTTTTGTTTAAAAAGACTTAAAAAAGAAAGAGATCATTTTGTCGTGCCTCTTGTATGCCTATTTGGGAAAAGTTATCAGTAATAGTAATAGAGCCATTTTAGCTCTAGAGTAAAATAAGATCATGAACAAGGACACTGCCAGTGACGAAACAGTAAGGCTAATTAGACACAAAAAAGCCTTATGTGTCGTGGATACTAACTTCTTGAGAAAGAAGTTGTGAGAGTGTGTATGTGTGTATGTTTATATATCTAATTATTACATGGAAGTTAGTAGGGCACGCTGTAACTTCAGAAGAAGGTAAAAATTTAAAATTAGTTCCTTGTGTCATAACCCCTTCTTAAAACTGTGAGATGCTCAGGCCCATCTGACTTACATAAAATTACAGGCGTGTCAGAAATTGGAAGGCAGAGGTTTATATGGCATCATATAACTTCATGTGAATTTGTTTGTGTTTTCCTACCGGTAGACATGAGGGGGGGAAAAAAACAGATACTTTTTTTTCTTGTTATGGCCACTGGATTTAGCAGTAGACAGCCTTTCTGCTGATTATTTCTTTGGGGAATGAAGAGTATGTTATGTTGTATTTAAATAAAGATAGCTTGTACCATGGGCTTATTTTGCACCTTGAAAAATAACCCCCACTTCAAAGTTGTTCTTTTCCTTGCTTAACAATTTTAACTAAATATTTTGTACATAATACAGCTGTGTGCTTTTTATGAAATCTGTCTAGCATTTGATTACTTGTTTTTTCTGGTTAACGTATTTGGTATAGCACAGATAAAAAAATATCCCACACTTAATCTGTCATAATTAGATTTTAAATTTCTTACAGAAATACTTCAAGGTAGCTAAATCTTTATCTTCTCCTTTAATTAACAGAGGAGGAGCTCAGGAAGCTGAGAGAAGAAACAAGCACTGAAACATTAAGGCAGGAGCTAGAAAAGGAACGGCAGAGGAGAATAGAACTAGAACAAAAAGTCAATGAAACAGCTAAAACAAGGTAAGAGAAATATCTTCACTGTAAAGCTGAAAGCCACTTGAGATCTCTGACTGTTTGAGAAGTGCTGGTGAAAGCATATGTTTTCAGCCCAGGTGCTCTTAAAATATTAGCTTACAGAGAGAGATGCTGGCTATGTTTTCCTGTAAAAGTACATCATTCACACCATGTACGTATGAGTTACTTGGCCATGCATACTTCCAGAGCTACAGAAGGGCCATGACACTTTTCTAGGTGAGAAGTTCTTCGTTGCACCTTTTCTGATGCCCTGGCTCTGGGATCTTGCCTACCTGAAGCTACTGAAAGGCAAAGCTTATGCCATGCCATTGCATATGCTTTACCTTTTGAAAACCTGTGTCTTCTCCAAACTGTCCAGTCCTTGTTACTCCTGTTCTAGCAGCAGCACAGAAATCCCAGTACCACAACACTAAATGTGTGGGAGTGACTGGAATTTGAGCCTTCCTTGCCACTGCAATAACAAGTGGAAATATGCCTCCCCATGCCCCTAGGCCCTTTCATCCTCAAGGACATCCATCTTGATGATGCATAGAATCATATTTGATGTTGTCTCTCCTTAGTTTGCCTAGCTGCATGGACTTTATATCTTAAGACCATAGCAGTTGCTTGGTGACCTGGTTGGTCTAGACCACTTGAATACCTAGCTGCCTGTGTTATCTTCCACAGCAGTAGCCAAGATTACTTGGCTGAGCGGCAGGATCTGTAGTTCGCTGCCAACTGCTGTCATCGGGAGATAGTGTGAGCTGAGTTGGTAATCACACGCTATAAGCACTGCTGGTTGCTGAAAGGTAACAAGCAAGAGCAAGCAGGCAAAACTTTTTCCTTGGATATGAGGTTTCTCAGTGCTATCCAAACTTTTCCCAGCCTGCTGCTTCCTTCTGTACTCTGTTCTGAGTGCAAAAAAGCCTTTCTGCTCAGGCCAGCAGTCTGTGTTCACTGGTATTCCGTAGCTATGAAAGTAGGAACCATTTTTTGGAAATGTGAGTCTAGTTGCTTTCTATGGTCAGTTTACTTCCTGCTGCTGTAGAATCATTTAGTTTCAAAAAGACCTTTAATATCATCAAGTTCAGCCATTAACCCAGCACTGCTAAGTTCACCACTCAATTATGCCCCTAAGGATCACATATGTACATTTTTAAATACGATGGTGACTCAACCACTGCCCTGGGCAGCCTATTCAAGTGCTTGACAACTCTTCCAGTGAGAAATTTTTCCTAATATCAAATCTAAAACTTGCTAGCGCAACTTGAAGCTGTTTTGTCCTGTCATTTGTTTCTTGGGAGAAGCACCCAACCCTCACCTGGCTACAACCTCTTTCCATTTTCAGGTAGTTGTAGACAACAGTGAGGTCTCCCCTGAGCCCCCTTTTCTGCAGGCTAAACAACCCCAGCTGCCTCAGCTGCTCCTCATAAGCATCCACAAACACTGTATTTAAGGGTATCAGAAGGTACATTGCTGCTTTCACTTCAGTCTCTGTTTGCAGAGACTGTTATCCATTAATTTATTTAACACTGTTGGAAGTGCTGGAGCTATCTGTCACTGGAAGCTATGGAAATAATACATTACAGAAGTCCCCTCTTGACTCTAAAGATGCAATTAATTTCCTTTTTAACAGATTTCTTAGTGGTTTCAACAAGTGCCCATCCTTACAGAATTGTGAGATTTGGTGAATAACTGTTCAACATCAGTTTGTTTGCAATCCTTAATCAGTCTTCTTCTCTTGCTCCTCTCTCCAGATGAAGAATTCCAGCTTTTCCACTGTCTCCTTAAGAGTACTACATCCCTTTCATCAGTTCAGTTGCCATTCTTCAACTGTTTAGTCTTAAGATGAAGAGGCTGAACTCATGCAGTATTCTGTGTGGGTGCACCAAGGCTTTAGATGGAAGATAAATTAGGCCTTCCCTCTTACTCCCAGTGCCCAGCAAAGTAGGATTTTTTTAGGTGATGCTTCACAGTGATGGTTTTCCAAAATCACTTGTTCCGTGTCAGGTTGGTCTGTGTGAAGTCTTGACCTGTGCTGCCAAGTCACACACTTAGAAGGGGCTCTGGAAGGTCCTGGTGGAGGAGTCTGGTTCCCAAGGCAGTGCCATGACCATGCAATGAAAAGGTCTTCCAGAGTGTTCCAATCTGAGCAAGTTTCTAGTGACATTCTAGAGTTGCTCTTAATGCCAGGATGTGGGAGTGCATTTTTATTGTCTGTGCTGGTTGCTCTGGCTGTGTATCTAGGCTGATGTTGCCTTGTTGAGCGGACAGTTGAAGAGGAGAAACTTGGAGCCGTCCCCATACTGAGAGTATCTGTTAGCTCAGTAAGAGCAGTATAAAGCAATGAGTGTTGTGGTAGATGGAAGTGATGCTTAAGGATACCTTCCTGTCTGTGACTGGCTGCCTTCAAGAGTTTGCTTGAGATGCAAATTCCATATGTTTGCCTTAGTGCTGGCATAGGCCTTTGGCTTTCTCTGAAGAACCGGTATGCCTGGGCTCTAGGTCATGCACAGAGCAGAGGGAGAGTGATCTCACTGCTGGGAATCCTAGAAGAGGATGAGGAGCCATCTTCCTCTGCATCATCCTACCCTGTTTCACGGTGATGAGGGTGGCCCAGAGTCTCATCTTGCCCACTGCAGCTTCTGAGCACCTGTGAGAAAAGCGATAGAAGGTCTTTGTTAATCAGTGTTAATGTCAACATCTGTGCTTTGTTAGATTGTGGACAACAGCAAGTCTCTAGCAGGCATGATATTGCTAGATTAAGGTAGGATGACATCACTCCCTGAATGTTGTGTTTCTATTTAGGTATCCTAAGGATTACACTAGGCCTGTTAGCTTGGGTATTGCACTTAGGGATTACATTCAGCCAATGATCCTTCTTACCTGAGTCTTTAACTAGTATTACTAATATTTCAACCTTTTTCGGACAGGCAGGATATGTAAGGTGACAAAAAAATAAGACCCCAGCAATTTTTCATTTTCTACACAGGAGGAGAAAAATTGTGTTGTCTATGATTTTTCCTTAACTTGTGCTTCATTGTGTGAAATTCTTTCACACTGCTTATTATATTTTTGCACTTGATTGTGGACATGTTGAAGTACTTTTATTAAGACTACAGGTGAAAGATTGGCATAGTCAAACATGCAATAGGCCAAATTAATGCCTGATGCAAACTTAATTTTATTAAGTGAAATAACCACAGAAAGTTCTCTTTGCTTATGGAAGCAAAACCAAATTCACCTTGCTTCTCAGGTAATTCTTTACACAATTTTAAAATTGATATTCATATGTCCCCTGGCGAGAGGAGTGAGCAGCTGCATGGTACTTAGTTGAAGGCCAGGGTTAAACTGCAATAGTATATAAACGTGTTTGCATGTACTTTTGCTTACAGAAGTGAACCGCTAATGGAAACCAAACCATGCTGACATAAGAAGAAAGAAATCATTTCAAAAGTTGTAGTTTTAAAAGTATTTGTGAAGCATATAAATACATTTATCAGTATAAAACATGATGCAAAATATTTGGCAACGGGAAAACAATAAGCTCACAATCTAGGGCTTTGGTTTTTGTTTTTTTTGCTAGTGAAGAACATGGGCTTCCTTCATTGAGTTGTCCACCTGGAGCAGTGGAAGAAGCGGATTTTAGTGGTTTTGTTTGTCATGGTGTTTATTGTCTGTATGTCTGAGTATTCAGAAACATGGTGGCCTCAGTTTAAGTTTTCCATAGGTGCACTTCAGGACATCTCCGCATTTGGTACGGCAGCTGAAGCTTATGACGTTTTGCTAGTGGAGCAATGAATAAATAATCTGAAATGTGTGAGCTGTTGCTGCCATTTATTACAAATTGTGAGCTAGAATCACACAGGAAAAAAATAACAAAAAGTTTTGCAACAAGATCTACCAGCAGGCTGTGACTCATGCAAACCTCTTTATTAGTAGCACTGTGAACTGTTTTTACAAGGACTAAAGATTCAATGCTTCGGCATAAGACACTATTCCTTCATTGTGGATGAGAATGGCAAAGGCTTCTGAAGTGTCTAATGTATTTAATGGGAAGGATATGCAAAGCATGAAAATGATTTAATCTTGTTTTTTAACAGGTCTTCAGGTTAAGAAGCCATGCATACCTGAATGATGTCTTTAAATTAGGCTGGGAAAACACCTCATTTGTGCTTATTTTTATGTGTATGAGGTTGGAATGTGCTTTTGATGGAAGTGCATGCACATTCAGGTTGCTTTGAACAGTAGGAAAATTTAACAGCCTAGACTGGCTTTAACAGCAAATGTTGAAAGATTGATGCGGAGTTGCTTGTGAACTTGGAGTTAGCCTGTAGGAAAATCGCATTGAATGTCTGAGAACAGCCTGGCAGTGACTGGACCTGTTGTGTGCAGCAATTCTAGTCTTCTCCCAGTTGTTTGGGGATAGTCTGTTGCTTTGCATGCATCTCCACTCGCAGCTATGTTCATGGTCTGGTATGCACAAACCAAAAATATTTATTTAAGATAAATGGCCTTCTGTGTCAAGGCTCCCTTAACTTTTCTGTCACACTTGCAGCTACAAAAATAATACTTTGGTGCTGTTCTCTTGGGCTACAGTGAATGGACACTGTATCAGTATGTGCTGGCTGGTTTTGAGTGGTACTTGTGTACTGATCATGAACAGCTCTAATATTCATTAATATTCAGGTTTCCCTGACTTCAGTGTATTGAAGAAAAAAACAAGGGAGACAAAAAAGGCACATTTGTGTTTGTCTCCTCCACTGGCTGAGAGTCCACTTATCTGTTTTAATCAGCCTGTGCTTTAAATGGGGACAATCTCTGGTTGCATAAACACGACCTAGCCTCAGGTTGGGGATGTGTTGGTGCTACCAGTTAAACCCTTTAACTGTGTGGAAAGTCTGCTCCAAAAGGAAGGAATGCATCTTGTTTTCTTTGGTGCAGGCTGCGGTTAGGAAGCCCACATAGGAATGCAGTGTTGTTCTGGGGTCTATTCATGTTTTTCAGCATTTTAACTGGTCTCTGGCATGAAGAGTGGTTCAGAAGCTGTAGCAAAGATAATTTCTCCCCTCTGTCAATGATCTTGATGAACTGGTGGTTCAACATGACCTGGTTTTGAGATTGAGCTTCCCAGTAGGTATGCAAGCCTAAACAATGAATTCTGAGCTTCCTGGCTCAGATCTGTCTTCAGTGGCTAATTATAACCTGATTCACAGGTGCAGTAATGAGCTGTCATTAACCTGATGATTCGTAAAGGTCAGATTCTTCATAGGAAAGGAATAACAGGCAGATGGCAAGTAAGACATTGCCAAAAAATTAATAAATAAAAGCACCAAGAAGGGCCAAAGCCAACTGTCATGTGCTTCTAATGGAGCCCAGTAAGGCTGCTATCCAGAACTGCTTCTTGATGAAATTTTTTTTATTATTTTTTTTGCCCAAGAAACATGGAGACTAATGACACTGTGCTGCTTCTGAAATACATCCCAGTATTCAAAGGAAGACCCAGCTTGAAGAGTCTGACAGCTGGCAATGGTGGGATCCTGTCTTGGCTCTGTCACAGGAGTTGTTCATGTGTGACACCACCCCAGTGCCTCCACATGACTGGAGTGGGTTGAGTTACTGGCTCCTGCTTGTGTGAACCTGCTTGTGAATGACTGCCTCCTTTCCACCTAAATGTGTCTTCAGCTTCAGTGAAACACAGTGACAGATTGCAGATGAAAATGCCCAGCTATATGGTGTAACCATCTGATGTGCTGACAGAGGAAAACAAGACACTGCTGTATAATGGTGCAGATTTGATCATGTTTATTGCTGTCTATCTTTTGTGAGCTCGAAATGGAGGAGATGCAAGGCTGTGGGAGAAGAAGCAGGGGAAAGGAGGAGTTTTTAGGTGAGGAAGCCATGGTTTGTGTAGAAACTGGGGGAAAATGACGCAGAAGCCTAAGTTAAACTGGTGGAATTTCAGATGGCTTTTGAAAAGAATAGTTGCTGCAAATACAGAAGCCATGTGGAAAAGTCCTGGAGAGTTGTGAAAAAAAGTGTCTTTAAAAGCATAAACCATTGAATTCAGCTCATCCACACAAATAAATGTCCAGTTACAATTCATAAATCAGTAAATTATTTCTAAATGTTCTTCTTAGAAATTAACAAGGATGTGGAAGACTCATTAAATATGGGGAATGCTTAAGAAGGAAAAAAGGTAATTAGTTCTATAGTTTCTCCATCATACCCCTTGATGTATGGTGATGTTGAGACAGCACGTATTAGTAATGGCCTTTTCCATGTGCAGACAGTACAGTGAGATCTTTTCCTAATGTCCTTTCTAGAGGAACAGCAGGAGAGAGGCATGTCTATCTATATTGCTGCAATCTGCCCAATGCAGTGGGATCTCTCTTCTCCCTCTTAATTTTTTTGACCATGTTTTACTTGATTCCCTTCCTGAGAAGCAAAAGATGAAGGGAACATTTCAAAGTACCTATATTGCCTGATAAATGAGTGATAATGAAATTGCACAACTGACACTTTTCTGTTTCAAGCAGTAATCTTTTCAATCATACAACTCCCTGTCAAGTGAAGCTTGCTGTGGCTGTTGTTATGTTGTCAAAGCTGCTGCTTCATTAGAAAAATCTTTCTGTAGGATGGCTGTACATGGATGGCTGAAGACTTTGGGACTGAAGCCTGAAGTATCTCAAGACAGGTTGGCAGTTGGAGACTGTGGATAGTGCAAATATAATTTGAAGCCTTGCACATGTGCAGAATGGCAAAACCATTTATGTTCTCAAAAATCTGTTCACTTTTAACGGATGAGAATATTGTTCTTGACTAATTTTGAAAGGTGAGACCAATGATGCCTGCTACTTGACATTTATTTTTAGAACATTTTTGTCTCAGTTTTTCAAGCTGTTACTTCAATTCTGCAAGTTTTTAAAGATATTGTTAAAACTGATTGGTAGCTGTACATTTTGAGAGCTTACAAGATAATGCTATAAATCATTCTTTATACCTATTCCTCTTGTGAAGTTGAGTAGTGTTTGACTCTAGTAACAATGGCAGAATTCAAGATTCATGCGCTAAACTGTGGTTTTGCCCTACTGCTGTGGTTATCAACTTGTGATACGGAATCCCTCTTAATTTATTACTGTGGTAAAAGTCATGGCTCTGCAGAGTTTTCCTGGCAGGCATTGCAATGAATATACCACACAAAGGCGTAACTAATGCAACAAATTTGGTACTGAATTGTTTAGTAGCTGTAAGATGAAATTGAGTTGTTGTGATATGAAATGGCTAAACCCCACCAGTGGTTGGTATTTCCCTGGATTGTATGTTTTGAACCTTGTGCAAGGGCGAAAGTTTGATTTTTCTTGTTGTGATTCTATAATCTCAGCTATGGAAACCATGGAGGTTCTGGTGCTTCCTTTACCTAAGAGGGAATAAATTCTTCATCTTTAACATTTCACATTGTTTCTGTTTTTAATTTGTAGGACGGAAGAGGTGCCTGCAGCTCAGCAACCTGCAAAGCCACCGGTACAAACCAGTGGAACAGGTAAGCTTGGTCACATCTCTAATAGCCCTTTGGGTCAGTTGGATTTTTTTTTTTCACCCCCTTTTTTTTTTTCTAAAGAGGCTGAATATAAATGACCATTCAAGCAACTTCTTAGCTCTCTGTATATGATTCTGCATTTGCGTTTTGTAGTTGACCTTGCATACCTGAGCAAGGAATTTACTGTGTATTGTAAACTGTGTTGGTATGTAATGAAACCTGTTGCCTGACTTCATCATTCTTGCATGCCTTGCTGATCCTTGACTTAACCAGAAAACAGATGTAATACATAGAAAAAATGTTCTGTTTTGTTCTCAACTGCTAAAATTCTGTTTTGCCATTAACCATTTTACTAATTCCTTCCTCTAAAAGAAAAGACATTCTAGCAAAGGAGTAAGCTTAAGAGTTACTAATTTTTTGGACATCTGCACTGTCATCTACATTTCTCAAGCTGATGCTATTGTGAATTCAATGATGTAGGGATTTCTGAAAGAACTAAGGCAATAGTCAGATTTAAAATCTTTCAGTACACTTAAGCTTTCCTCCCTACACCCCTGATTGAGACTTAACGCTTTTAAATTTGTGGATTAAATTTGAAATTGCGCCTCCTGTATTCCCATAATGTCAATATTTTCTCTTGTGTGAACCACAACCTGCCTTTTTTTCAGTCTCGCACACTCAAATTTCTTTCTCAGTACTTTCTGAAGTATTAGCATGTGGGAAGCTGCTTCATATTTTTATTTTCCAATGGAGATATTGTCTCAGCTGTAAACTGTTGCTAGATTCCTTGTTTTTCTAGATATCATTGTCATTCATTAATAAATAGTTTGATTCTATTTTCTGAGCACCATTTGCTTTTTTCTCATGAGCTTAAAAGCATCATAGTTGGCTGGTTAATTTTTCATGCCTGTGGTTAATCATCTCTTAATTTTTATGGAGTTCTGTACTAAATTTGATCCTGGAATAATTGTGACCAGTGTCCTTTTTGTGACTTTGCTGTATTGACCTACATTTCCAAAGAATGGTCTGTCTGTTCCTTTTAGACAACAATTTTGTGATTTACTGGTGATTGTTTTGTTCTCACTTGTGCTGCCATAAAGCTTTTACCCTTATGTTACTTCCATATACCCATATATTATATTTTTCCTCTGAAGCTGACATACAGAAAGTATGCATCGCTCCATTATTTTGCTGTATGAGACTTTCCATGTAATATTATGGTTATATATTCCATGTATAGAAAGGGGCATATGCAACATAGTTTCTGAAGCCTGACTTTAGAAAAAAGAAACTGCATGTTTTATTTGTATAGATATATAGAGACACACAAACACACAATCTTTACAGACTATAAATGGTTGGAAAGTGGTAGTAAAAATGCCTCTTGTGGAATCTTGCTTATGTTTCCACCTCTCTTTCCTGTCGAATTCATGTGGCTTCACGGTGGTTCCTGGCTCTCTGCTCAGGAGTGCTTTGCTTTGCACTTGCTTTTCTCAAGGTCACCTTTCAGCACAACAGGAGCACTGAGATTTACATCAGTCTTTCGTTTACAGAACCTTATTAACCAGAAAATGTTTTTATGGTGTTTTCCAAAACTTATTGTTTGTCAGGATGTTTTACTATTGGTACTGCTGGTAATAAGATGCTTCCAGGTACTATGCTAAGAGCAATGCAGGAGTCACCTTTAGGCTTACTTTATCAGCTTAATGCAGTCAGGGCTCCCGTGCAATGGCAGAAGTAAATTGAGAGTTTCCACAGAGTGTTGGTGAAGGACAGGAAATCTGTGCAAAGTCTGCTTCCCAGTAAATTATCGTGTGTGGGAACAGGGACAGGCTCTGGATAAAGATGTCTTCTAGCATTATCCTAACACTTGCACCTTCTTTTTTATAGATAAGCCATGTCACACAGTCTGTTCAAGACTCCAGAAGTGGCTTTGTGATAAATTTGGGGAGTATGTTGAAGACTTCAGATTTCAGCCAGAAGAGAGGACAGTGGAAACAGAAGAGCCGCTCAGTGCTAGAAGGTAAATCCCCAGTGTGATTGTGAGAAATTGTTGGCTTCTTTACAGGTTGCTTTTTTTCCTCACTTTTTTTTTCTTTTACAACCTCTTACGTGGTTTGAGCAAGTGTTTGCATAACAAGTAGTAAAACTGAAAGCATAGAACTGTCTCAGAAGTTTTCTGACTGCTTTGGACAAAACATGAATTTCTAAGTTTATCTGCTATCTGAGGTAAAATAAGATTTATATTATTTACCAAGTTTCCATCATATGCCTCCCAAAAACTGTAGTGCTTTTACATTTCAGTTTTTGGTCTGATGCAAGATGGACTGTATTAGTTACTAGAAACACATTTTGTAACAGGCAAGAATGAAGCTTTATGCATGTACAGTTTATAACTGTGAGCAGTATTTCAGGGACAAACTGTGTTAGTTACCTATTTAACACATTGCTTTTATCTGTAATTTCTCAGGTTGACTGAAAATTTGAGAAGATTAAGTAAGTACTTAGCACTATTTTCTTTAGTAGTTCTTAGTTAACCCTATTGGCAGAATTGCTGGTTTTTAAAATATAGTGTTTTCAAATACTTCTGATAGTTCATAAGCAGAAATCCTGAATTAGTGTTTGAAGTGCAAAGTAAGTTAGAGGAGCAGGGATAGAAGCTGTGATTCTGTTTAATATTGGATTACATAGGGTATCTCTGAACCAAACATATAATGTTAATTAAAATGTTTGAACATGTAATGAGTGAGAAGGGGGTATCTGTCCACTGGCAGAAGTAAGAGTGTTCATTTGCTGATGTCTTAGCTGATTGCAGTTCACTTGCTGGTCTGCCAGCTTTAACTTTCAAAGAAGTGGGGGTGGGATGGTGCATATCCCGGGTGTGTCTTTCTCTTGGATAGCTGATAAATTGTTTTTGGAAGGTCAAGTATGCAAGATAGCAGGTTAAACAAAGTAGTTAAGCCCTCCGAAAGTTCTGTGCATGAGAGACTTGCTAGCCTCAAAAAAAATAGAAATGTTGATATGTGCTCCAAATTGGTAAATTATATAGGGAGGAAGGTGGAGTTGAAGTAAGGATCTGTAAGGTCAGATTTTCTTCTCCGTATTTTAATACTGGTCTTGATTCTAGTTTCATTTGGGAGAATACTTGTGACTTGTTCTCAGTGGTGTAAGTGCATTACCTTCAGAATTCCTTTTAAAAAACAGTAATAAACTTGAGCTTAGAGTGGTTCTTGACTTCTCCACTAAGTGAGCCACAAAATCTAGATCCCAGTTGTCCAAGGTGTCTGATGATCACTGAGAGTTCTCCAGAACCTTGTTGTCAACAGTGGTTTCCACTGTAGGTTTAGTGTAGTGTGCTGGAGCAGAGCAGCTGGAAGAAAGTGCTTTGGTTGTGTCACTGATGCTTAAGGAAATCTAATCCTAGTTTTTAATTGCTTCCCATAGAAAGTGTGCTGAGGATAGCTGAATTTCAAGCCAAACAAACTAGGACATCAAGTCACAGGCTATCTTGAAGAAAGACTGTAAAAGTTGTGAGTTCTACTGCAGATGAGAGTGAGAGCATCTGGGGCTCCCTGTGCAAGAGGAGTCGTCACTCTTCTCAGCAGGGAAAGCAAAACTGGCGTGTTCCAACAGAGAAAGCAAAAGTGGTCTTACAGCAGCCCTCTTGTCCTTTGCTTGTGTTCCCTAGCTAGTTTGCCCAAGTGGTAGAAGAGCTTAGAGGAAAAGAGTAAAGGTCAAGTGGGTTTTAGGGAGCTGAGAAGGAGCTCCTCTTGCTGTCACTGGCTGGGTCATGCATGCATGGTCCTCTCCCAGCACAGGTCAGTCTCCCATACAGTGACAGCAAGAGCAAAGGTCTGCAGAGGTGGGAGACAGGCTGCTTCAGGCAGCAATGTGCTGTGTTGCTTGGCTTGGGAAGAGTAAGCAAAGTGCTGCTAATGGATAGAATCCTGCAGAAACACAGCCAAGAGATATCTAGCCTGGTTTTAAGGTAGCTGTTGAAGCAGCAGCAAGGCGGGGAAGGGCTGTGGATGTTGTCTACCTAGACTATTGTAAAGCCTTTGACACCATTCCCCATAACATGCTCCTGGAGAAACTGGCTGCTCGTAGCTTGGAGAGGTGCGTGCTTTGCTGGGTAGAAACCTGGTTGCATGTCCAGGCCCAGAGAGTGGTGTGGGTTTAGGGTTGAGACCTCCTGTTTAATGTCTTTATCAATGATCTGGACAAGAGAATTGAGTACTCCCACAGTTTGCAGATGACACCAGGTTGGGTAGGAGGGTTGATCTGCTGGTGGGCAGGAAGGCTCTACCAGATGGATCATTTAGGGACAGGGTTTAGTGGTGGACCTGGCAGTGCTGGTTTAGTGCTTGGATGTAATGATGATCTTAAAGGTCTTTTCCTACATCAATGATTCTGTGATTTCTAAGCTGTTCCTTGGTGGCTTGCAATTCAGTCAGGCATTGTTTTACACTGGAACAAACTGACCTGTGTGGAGGTCTTCGGGGCAATAGGAACAGGACTCAGAACAGCCTTTTAGCATCCTGAGTACTCTTGTAAAGGATGTTGATTTTTTTCTTTTTCTACAGAGTGTCTTAAGAGTTAGACATAACCTTTGCCCTGGATAATACTTTAGTTTTTGGAAATGCATTCCTTAACTAGTTGTTCAGTTACATTGATGGATTTAATTTTTCTTTATTTGGGTAAGCCTTTTTGTCATTACATGTCTTGAATATTCTTAATAATTTTCTTATTTGGTTCCTTGTCATTACAAGTGATTTAACCACTGCCAGCTAATTCTAACAGTTGTGTTTTTTCTCCACTTCTCTTTAGAGAGAGGTGCCAAACCTGTTACTAATTTTGTGAAGAATCTTTCTGCCTTATCAGACTGGTATTCTATCTACACTTCTGCTATTGCCTTTATTGTAAGTTACCATATTCCTCTGGGAGTAGTAAGAACTTTCAAAAAATCTATTATTTGCTGAAATTCATTGAAACTGCCATATCTGAATAGGGGTTGTGCTACAGTTCAAGTCAAATCAAATGGTGTAATTTCATTTAACATGAAATACCAGTAGTTGTCACTTCAGTTATATTTCAAAGCCACTTAAATTGTATGCCTTGAGTTTCTTGTAGTATAGTTTTGTAACTATTAAAATAACTTAAAATGATCTGGGCATTGTTCTCTCATTTCTTGTTTCTTGTCTTCCAGTCCTGGTAATTTGATGGTTATTTCAGACTTGCAAAGTCTTTTGTAGCCTAGGGCTGAAATGCTGACAGTAGTTGTTTGATGAGAAGCTATTGTTCCCCATCAGTGCTCTTTGCCATTTGTTAGGATCACAGTGAAGAGAGGCAAAATGCCTTGATTTCAGTATCATTCAGGGTGCAAATATCAGGTCTTGGAGCTAAATTCAAGCATTCCCATACTATCTAAGGAGGTCTGTATGCCACAAAGAGGCATTAGTATTTAGTTTTCTTCCTTCTAATTGTTAAGTAAATGGTCTAAATTCTTTTGGTCAATATTTTCCTATCAAAGGAATTACTAATCGTTGTAGCTGAATGAGCCTGTTTGATGAAAATGTCACATACCTTTTCATTAAATGATCCCTCCCTGTGAGTTACAGAGCCTATTCTATTCTGCATGGCACAGCTGAAGGAATGTTGAGGAGGAGGCTTCCCTTTCCTGGTGCCCTGTGTCTGTCCCTTCTCCTAATCTACTGATTTTCCTCTTGCCTCTCCTGGCAAACACATTTTTCAGATAAAAGCTGAAAGAAGAAACTTTAGGTGTTTTTTTTTTTTTGAAAGCTCGGGGACCTGGGAACAATGATTCATTTTTCAATGAATGAACATGTTTCATTTTGGGGTTACCAGTAAAAATCATATAATCTCTCACAGAGGGACTGTAGTCTCTATTTTCAGAATCTGGGAGGGAAGCAGAATACCTTTTGAAGCTCTTTGTGTTTATACTTGTTACATAAAGTAAAACCTGCTTTCCTGCAATCTTTTTAGCCTTGGTAAAAATCTGGGATTTAATTGACCTGAAACATAGCGAGAGTTTATCCCGTTGCCCAGTATGGGGCTAATCATGATAACTCTTCTTTACCATTGGTGACCGTATCATGGTCATATAGCAGATTCACAGACTTTAGAGTTTACTTCTTTTTTTTTCCCCTACCCCTTCATGTAATTGTAGTGTTAGAAGTACTCAATATTCCCAGGTATCTGAGAACTAGATAAGTGTTGTCTCCAGAGATTTGGTTCGTTCTCAGTTTTGACTTTCATAAGTGCAGGGCTGTTGTGAGTCACAGGGACTAAAATTTATTATTTTTTTTTTAATATGAATTGCATGATTCTGAGCCCAACAGCACAGTGGGAAATGGTATTTTGTGCATCTCACTGTACCCCAGTTTGTAATCCACATCTCTCTTTGTTTTTTTCTTCTTAATCTGCAGATTTACATGAATGCTGTATGGCATGGCTGGGCCATCCCTCTGTTCTTATTTTTAGCAATTTTGAGGTTATCCCTAAATTACCTCATAGCCAGGTATTTACTTAAATACTAGCTTATTCTCTTGTAATGTTTTGCTTGAAAGATGTTTTACTATTTTTGCATTGAGTTGTAAATTGTTACCTTTTCTAATATTGTGAGTTATGTCTAACAAAGTGAAATTCAAGCTCTAATATGTTTTGTGTCATTGCTCAGTTTCTAAAATCTTTTACTGTTAAAAGGAATTATCTTTGTATCCCATGACTTGGGTCATCATAAATAGTGTTGCATGCTCTCAAAAAAAGCCCTCAGTACACTAAAATTCTAAAATAAAATTCTGCAGCATTTAGGCTACTTGAATAATATCACCTTAAATATTGAAGCTTGCTGCTTTTGCCTGGAGAGAATTTTCACCTAGGCCTAAAATTGTAGTTTTGCCTTTTTCCATAGCTCTTGGCATACTTTATCCAAAGTGTCTTCCATTTGTAAATTCAGTCTCTTTTAAAAATGAAGACTCTTTTCTTTTTAATGTATGTTTTCTCTACTCAGACAATCTTTTTAAAATGCTTTTTTAGGCTTACAGTGTTTCCCTCTTAAAGTGGTGCAGAGTACCTTAATGTGAATATTTTAAAATAAGTTCCTGACTTCTTAATTGATACTTACTGTTTGACATCATAGTCCCTGAAAATTGCTGGTAGCAAATAGGCTTCTGAATAAATTGATGTAATTTTGCTCACATGAAAAAAACAATTAAAAATATTCCTAATAGTTTACTCTATGCACACTATTAACTTTTGTTGTAAAACCCACAAGCAGTGTTTATGTGTAGTATCTACTTGGCTAATATTTTTAAAACTGGCTCTTGTTGGCCACTTGTGCTTTTGTTGTGGGTTCTTTGTTAATTTGGGTATTATATTATTTACTTTTAAGCCATAAGTGCTTATTGCAGAAAACTACTTTTTAACCTTTTACAAATAATCCAGGCACTGTTGGCTGGTGGAGAAGTTCTTGCTCTCTTTAACTGTTTCCATAATTTCTAGGGGTTGGAGAATACAGTGGAGCATTGTGCCTGAAGTTTCTGAACCGATGGTAGGTCTTTGATCATCTTGGCCTCCACCTACAAAAAAATTGCACCTTTAAAACTTCCTCTGCATCTCTGTGGGTATTGGTGAAAGGAAGGGTGAGGTGCAAGTAAAGACATTAATTTTTTTTCTGTTGTACTTTAGAGATCTTTACTAACAGGACTCTCAGATTCAGGTGCTTCGTCTGAAAATTCCAAAATTTGAAACACATTTCTGCAATTAATCTTAATATGCCAGCTTGGGACAAGTTAGGTCCTCTGGGATCTTCAAGAAGCCTTGCATTCTGTTTTCTTTTAAGATCAAGTCCAGCTGTTAACCTCGCATTGCCAGGTCCATCACTGAGTCCTGGTCCCTGTCCCTAACTGGCACATATACATGTCTTTTAAATGCATTTAAGGATGGTGACTTCCCTAGGCAGCCTGTTTCAAGGCTTGGCAACCCTTTTCATGAACAAGTTTTTCCACATATCCAATCTAAACCTTCCCTGGCACAACTTGAGGCTGATTCCTCTTGACCTGTCACTTGTTACCTGAGAGATGACACTGACCCCCACCTCATTACCACCTCCTTTCAGGTGGTTCTAGAGAGCAATAAGATCTCCCCTGAGCCCCTCAAAGCATTGAAAACTAAAGATAACCAGCAACGAAAGACATAAAAAGTAGATATGTAACAAGGAAGGACATTGGTAAATTTAGAGACTATTTAAAGTGAGAGGACTGTTGCCAAGTATGTTGAGAGATCACCTTGTTCTGAGCAGTTTTGTAAAATATGTTTCATCTGAGCTGAAAATTAATGGATTGTCTCTTTTTTTTGTCTAAGGAACATGCAAAAGAGGACCTGACTGTGTCTGAAAAGTTTCAGCTTGTTCTAGATGTGGCTCAGAAGGCACAGGTACTATGCTGCTCTCAGACCTCCCTGTCTGCTCCCTTAGAAACAAGGAGGTTCATAGTCCAAGTGGTCAAAGGATGTTGTTATGCATCATGTAAAAACACTCAAAAATACTTTTCTTGCATAGGGATCTTGGTTACGTATGAACAATGCAGATCTTGTTAAGATTCCTGGAGCTTTGGAAGTGGCATAATGCTTCAGAGAACTGGTTGAGGTTCTCTGGTCACAGCTCTGAGTGAGCTCTGGACCTCTCACAGTTTTCTCCCTAATAAAATCATATAAGCTTCTGATAACGTAGATTGGATGGTGAATCTTCCCAACTGGAGTGTGGATCCATATCCCAAATCTGCTAGTCACAAAACTAATGTAGGAGGCTCTATTCCTTCAAGATTTAGCTGAAGGCTACTGTCTGTTTAGGTGTTAATTCAACAGTTTGCACTGCATCTCTAAAATAGCATGTTTTAAAAAACTCCACCCCCTCCAAGCCCTGAAATCTGCTTGTGTGGGAGAGGCTGAAGGAAGGTTTTCTCCCTGCTCCATCAGTTTGATGAGGCAGCAGCTGAGTGACTGCACCACCCAGCTGAACTGCAGCCTTGTGCCATGTCAAATGATGTGCTGCTGTGAAAGGGGTTTACCTTTCCCTTGCTAACTGGGTATGCTCAGCTCCTGCCTTCTGCTGGTAGCAGTGCTTATGTGTATGTGAACATCTTTAGAAATTTATTGAGAAGGTGAAATTTTCATGTGCTCTGACAGCAAGGATTGTTCAAAGAAGTTGGCTCTTAGTCATGAGCAGGGGTCAGATTGCAACAACAGTTGGAATTACATTGAATCAAGTAACTCCAGGGGTTTATTATAAAATGCAGTGGCTGGTTTCCAGGAAGCTAATAGTCCTTTTGATGAACTCAGTAACCACTTCCTGAAATTTCATTGCACAAAATGTGTGAAAAAACTTCCCATTTTGTTACCTACTGACAGAAGCTCTGAGCTCTTAGATTGACAGCTTAATTTAAAATATTTGCAGTGAGGTAAATACATTCCAGTCGTGACAGTGGTGTCAAATAGTTTCTTCACTTCTAACAATCAATCACAAGTTACAGAACAAGGTGTTAAATGAGACGGAAGTCGTCAAGTATTGCTATTCTGTATTTACTCAATTGTGAAGTATATAACGGCTAAAAATTAGTTAGAAAAGCCATTCCTGGGAATTGCTTACCAACAGCAACTGTTAGTTTCCATTATGTGGACAAAAATATCCCAAACAATGCAGGGTTTGTTTTTAATTCTGTTGCTTTTTATGCAGAACCTTTTTGGCAAGATGGCAGACATACTGGAAAAATTTAAAAAGTAAGTTGTCTGACGTCAGTCTTTTTTCCCCTCTTAAAACAAGACTTGACCAATATTTGGAACACTAGTAATAAAATCTTATTTCTTTTTTGTTTTCAGCTTGTTTATGTGGGTCCAGCCAGAAATAACACAGAAGCTCTACATTGCGCTATGGGCAGCTTTTATTGCATCCTGCTTTTTGCCCTACAGGATTCTTGGGCTTGGATTGGGTAAACACAATAAATAATTAACCTGTTACAGTCTAGATTTAATGTGTTCAAATTTACATGAGCTTTAGAGGGAGAATTTTAGAGATTAAGAAAGAAAACCTTCATTAATAAATAATGCAATGTTTTAAAGTATTTTCATTGTGTTTGGCATCATTTGTCATGAGCATTTCAAAAACCATCTCTGCATATAATAGAAAAAGACTGGATAATGCTTTTGCTTCTTGAAAAAAAGTTTATGATGAGCTGTTAGCAGAGCTCCTCAGACTGTCAGATATAAGGCTTCTGGGAAGTCCTATATTTTGAGGGTTTTTTGCTCATACATCTTTGTAAATTAAATATGTGGCATGACACAGAAGGCATGAAGATGGCAGGGTAGAAGAAAAAAAAAGTAACTGTGACTACTTGTAAAGCTTGGAGGACAGGCTGGACAAAATGAACTGTGGGTGAAGTTGCAGACAATTAGTCTCAGCTGGGAACTGGGAAAAGAGGGTTGTCACTACAGCATGAGACTATAATTTTCCCTAAGGTATGAAACCATGTACTCTGAACCCAGAACCTCTTTTTTTTTCCCTTCATCAAAGTAGTGATATAATCAAAGGATCATTACTTTTAGTGGCACTGAACTTCAAATTGTGTTAGTTTGAACATCAGTAGTTTTTCTTGACGGGCAGTTGAATTAGATGTGTGATGAATTATTTTTTTGTTCCGACTCTTCAGAGATCTGAATTGCACTCAGTAAAGTTTTGAGAGAGTATTTTAAGCCCTTTTTAATCTGGCAGAATGCAAGGAAATAACTTGTATAGAGAAGGGATTGGAAGATAGACTTTTATGTAGTACATGAGAGCCCTCTGTTGCCATTTAAATTCTTGCAGGGGCTGCAGAGTTTAATGCTCTGATCTGTTTTCTGTTTTGGAAGCATATCATGTTTTCAGAATGGTTCTGGAACATATGTTTGGATTATTTTAATGTTCTGCATAATAGCAGCTATGTAAGTGGTTTAAAAGAACTGAGGAGGGGAGAAAGAAATGTGAGCAGGGGAGGAAAAGAAAAATAATTTTCTGTCATTAGAAGAATCAAATGATTAAAACCAAGGGAATGGTTTAACACTGTGACTGAAGATGCAGAATTTGGTTTCATTCATGAACTTGTTAAAACATTCTTAAAGTAGTGATGTTCTTAATGCCTTTTTTACATGCATACTGAAGTGACTTTTTTTTCAGGACTCTATATTGGAACAAAGTTTTTCCTAGTTGATTTTATCTTCAAACGGTGCCCCAGACTAAGAGCTAAGTATGATACTCCTTATATCATCTGGATAAGTCTCCTGACAGATCCTCAGCTCAAAGAAAGATCTAATGCTACAGTGTCGAGACGGGTAAGGGTATTAAATCTTTTTGTCTCTCTGTTCCCAGCATCTGAAAATCAGATCCCTTTCTCCCTTTCCTTTTTCTCCAGTGACTAGAGCACATTAAAGAGATGGTTAATTAAATCCTGACAATCAATGTTGGTTCTATTTTTTATTATTTTCAATTCACAGTTTTTCTATGGTTCTGTTGTATGAGAAGAATCAATTACAAAAAATGTATGTGCATATGTATATATATAATACTGTAAATCATATGAAGCTAAACACATAAATATAACACCATCCATATTCATATCAATTTCTGTAACATGCATTCTGTGTGATTTTACTGTCGAAATCTAGCCTTTATGTATCTGCCTCTGTTCTTAGACATTCCTTTTCAGTGGAAATTTAGTTGCTTAGGTAAATTGAAAAACAGTTAGTTAAAAAAATAAATAAAGGCTTGAATATAATATGCAGCTTCCTAATGGGATAAGCATTAGCAGAGGTAATAAAGTAGTTTACAGATTTAGGCATTGTGCCTTATAGTTATTTGTATCAGGACACCTTTTAGCATAGTGGTGATAAGTGACTTTTCACCATGTTGGTAGTCCAACAGTACATTTTGTTAAAATGTCATAGTTAAATCTCAAGTGTTGTTTTTTGTGCATCTTGGTAAATTGTTTGCAACCCGACATGATAACTGAAAAGCTAGTCATGCTTTTCCTTATCCCTGAAAGTAGTTGTAATAAATCTCCAGTCTAATTCCCACTTTAGCATTTGCTTAATGCCTCTTAGTGAAATATCTAATTGCATTCATGGAGTATCTGAGTTCTGTCTAAAATGTGCAGCACTGAGCAATAATTCAGCCTGGGTACACAAATGGAGAGCAAAAGGGATAAGCACATGAATGCTCAGTTGTTAAGTTGTGAAGAAGACATCTGGAGTTCTGGGGGTGATGGAGAAGTTGGTGCTAAAATAACTGCAGCATAATCTGAGTATTTCAAAAGGAAGTGGAAGAGGAGGACAGTGTATGGCAGAAAGTGAGTCTTTTGCTCTGTTTTCCAAGGGATGAGAGGTGTAAGTGAACACTTAGGTGAAGCCATCCATGGCCTGTATTTCTCCTGCTTGCAGAAGATGGGCTTAAAAGTTTCTGTGCTTCTTGAGCTTACAGGTTGTTTTTCACATACTGTGGTGTTTGTGACAGCTTCTTGCTGGGTCTTGCTAATCTGCCTTAGAGAAGGAAAGGCTCTGAGTTGCTAAACTTGAATCCATAGACTTGGAGAGTAATTATTCCTTCTGGCTTTTTTACATGGCTTAAGTTTTGACAAGTAGGCCAGGGGTTTTGTACTATCATGTCTGGCTTGATGGCCTTGGCTTCTCTGCCTGGAAAGTATGTGCAGGACTGTAATAGCTGCTTCCAAATGCTTTTGAAAACATTAACTTGGTCTCAATAATATTATACTCCTTGAGAGACTTCTGCAAACCTCATAGGATGGAAAATAGATTTTTGTGCAAAAATTACAGATAGTTTTTTCATGTTTTTCATAGAAAAGGCAGAGCCCAAAAGCATGCAGTGCCAGCAGGTGTGCACTTGCTTTGGTTTCTTACCATAAAACAGCATATAGAAGACACCGTAAACTTGACACAATGCATTATTCGTTGCCTCTACCACCATTCTGACCCTATGTCCTTAGAGAACAGTCCTGACAACAATATCTGATCAGGAAGGGATGTGTGTCAAAAGCTGTTGACAGATCAAGTGAAAAGGAATACCTCTAGGTGTTCCTACCTACAGGTTGTGGGTGACATTTTCTGACAATCAGGACTCTTCCAGCATTACAAATCCAATCACTTCCAGTTAGATTTAAGGCTTATCAAAATTAGATACAATGCTTTCTCTTAGTAATTGACCATAGGTTGTCTCAAGCCTGAGAGGAAACATTTGCATGTGTTAGGTGGGACTAGGAATAAGGGCAGAACTTTCTCACATTTTCAGCCATCAGATGGGATGTGATACTGAAGTTTAAACTTTTCTTAATCTCTTTATATAACAGGTATGTATAAAGCAGTGTAGCAAAGAGCAGAAATAGTCCTTATGCTAGCACAAAAGCATTAGACCTCTTGCCCTGTTCTTTTTTTATGTTTTGGGCCATGTAGCTTCACCTGGTTTTGTGCAGGTACAGGCAAATAAATTGTCTAAGAAGGCCTTCAAAAAGTTCTCTTTACTTGTGCACAGGTTGTTGAAGAAGCTGTTATTTTCCTTGGTTCCAAGAATGTGATCACTGCTAAGAGCACTGTAGGACAGTACCTGAGGCAGTATTGCAGTTACCATCAGCCATTTGCTTTCCATGTCAACTTTCTTTATTTTTTTTCACAAGGCATCATTGTACCCTAAAAAGTTGATGATAAAAAAGCTCTGGTGTGCCTGTTTTGCCAATCTGATTTCTAGTTAGCAATTGCAGTGCACGTTTTTTCATTTGCTTTGTATTTCTTTTGTTAGCTCTAAATCCTGCAAAGTGTCAAGTGCTGTCAACTTAGTGCAAAAAACCCAAAACAAAGCAAAACAAAAAAACGCAGCCAGAGGTTGTTTGGCCTTAACAGCATCGGGCCTCTACAGAGGAAGAACGTAGTCCTGAGCTTCCATGTTGCCAGTTGTTTAACTGCATGTGTATGATAGGGCAAAGAACCGAGCTGCTAATGCATCAATGACAAAAGCCAACTTTTGAAATCATGTGGTGCCCCACCAAGATGAAAGAGCAAATGCAGGCAAGATTTCCCAAAGAAACTGCCTGCTGTCCTTCCAGAAACAAGGCTTGTTGCTAGGGCAGTCTCCAGTGGTCGAGGAGCTCTCTTTAAAAGTAGATTTTACACGAGTTACTTTGGTTTTGGGAACTCCATGCTGCCTATTTTTCCCCACAAGGATGCTGACAACCATTCAGATTTTATTTCATGTGTCAACACTCTCAAAATTCAGTGTAACTTCAAAGCAAAGGAAAGATCAATGGCTCGAATGCAACCTGAATAAATTGAACTGGTGTGCTCTAACCACTGATAACTCTTTTTAATTGCATTCATTGTGTGTAGTTTCTTGGTTTGTGAGCAAAATCTTGCAGTGTCACTCAGTTCATGTTTTATTCTATATATTATACTGTTAAATAGATTTTACTTTTTTTCTTTTGTCACTGTCACATTTGTGTTGTTTGTTTCTTTTCCTGCTAGCTGTCAGGGCATGAAAAGGTATGGATGATAGCTGGAAAACTTCCTTTCAATTTCAGCATTTGTATTCATAATGAGCTTTTGCGGTTTTGTGTGTCTTTTTCTTTCTAAACTTCTTTTGTGCAGTAATAGTTTGTCTAACTCTTGAAGACAAGCCAAGTACTGATAACCTATTGTCTGTTAGCAGTCCCATTAGTTACAATCACTGGACCTGTGTGCTGTGACTTTGCTGTATCTAATCAGATACATCCTTTACTGTAGAAAAATAGTATTTTAAGGTAGGTGCATTTAGCACTACGTGCTTCACCCCTGCAAAGGGTGCCCATCAAAGGGGCAGCACTTTGAAAGGTTATGTTCAGGTGCCATATTAGAGCTTTATGCTATAGCAACAAGTATAGTGCAGTAGTCCAAAGTTTACTTTATTGTAGTAGTTAATGAAAATTGTTGCATTATAGATTGGTTTTTTTTTTAGAAAGAGTATTAGGCAAATTATTTTTTTAAGAGTGTAGCTTAAATGTCGCTGCTCAGATTTTGGAATCGTGTTTCTTTTTCTGCAGCTTCAAACAATAGCATGCAGAAGCTACGTGGGCTCGAGCGCCCCAACTGGAATAAGCAAAGATGAAGACACAAGTCGTTTGCATACCACCAAGAAGGGGAATTTCCATGAAGTTTTCAACCTCTCAGAGAATGAACGTCCTTTGGCAGGTGTGATGCCACAGGAAGGCTACATTAGTAGAGTATTTTGTAAAAAGCCAAGAACAGTTTAAAGTTGAATTCCCTTTCTGTGCATTGTATAGATGTAAGCTTTTGATTAAAAAGTATTGCTTTAAATTAGGATGAATGGAGATGGCCCCTTTCATTCCACAGCCTTTCAGCTCTTTGAAGGAGTGCACAGCCTGGTGTGCGTTTTGTGATTATGCAAATCCAATAGTCAAGTTAAAGGGAATAATTGTGTGGGCGGTTTTTGTTTTGGGTTTTTTAAAACCAGTGTTAAAACAGATGTTATGATGTCTAAACCAACTTATTTAGGCTTTTCTTTCTAAGCACTTCTAGTTTTAGGTATCTAAATTTTAATATTTATTGTTTTCTGTTTTATGAGGGAACTGTCTCTCTTTTTTTAACTAAGACTTCTTGTTATGATTTTTTCAGTGAGTGAAAATGGCTGGCGCTGTTGCTTGATTAACAGAGATAAGAAGATGCCTACAGACTACATCAGGCATGGAGTTCTTTATGTCACAGAAAAGTGAGTCATTGCCCTCCACACATTTCTTAGGAGGGAAATGCAAGACATTAAAGAATTTGATTCTAAAAGTGATCCTTTAATGTTTTGAAACAAAAATGCCATTTCAAAGTGCTTTACAACCTCAAAAAAGCATCGTAGGAGATGGAGAGCTGAATCTGGTGTGTGGCAATGCTTAAGAAATGTGATTTTTGCCTTGGAAAGTCTTGCATAGAAATGCAGAGTAGCTCTGTATAGGCAGTATTAGTAACTGGAGTTCTTGATGTGGATAACATACTAACTATATATATATATACACTAGAAGAGAAACCTAAAGCTAAGTGTACTTTGAAAGTTGTGATCAACAACTATTTGGCAAATAGTCTTAGTTTTTGATTTTTAAAGCAAGCTGAATATATAGCTTCCTTGAAATGAGATGCAACAAAAAGAAAACTGAAAATCAAGCCTTGGTTTCAAATCTAGTACTTGATTTTTGTGGGTGGTTTTTTGTGGTGGTTTTTGTTTGTTTGTTTTTGTGGTTGGTTTGTTTGGGTTTTGGTTTGTTTTTTTGATTTTGTTATCTGGGGGGAGTTATTTGTTTTAAGGGGTTTTTTTAATCCATACCTGCCTCCCAGCCTCCCTGGGCTGAATAACTGTGGTCATTACTGTTTGGGTCTTGCACTGAAGTTCCCTTGTAATGAAAGGAAGTAAAGCTCATCTGTATGCAATGTCACCTAGTGATGGAGACCACTCTCCAGCATTTATAAATCTGAGCTTTTGTCTGCATCACAATAACATGAAACTAACACAGTGTTTTCCATTAATCTTCTTTTAGGATGGTAGAAGATTTATAAGCCTTTTCAGATTTGATATTTCAACTGTTTAAGGATATATGTCCCGCCTGTGTCTTTAATATACTTGTCAGGTTTAATCATTCCATGCAGTAATATAAATACAAGAGTTTTTTTGTGTGTGTGTGTATGCATACTGTATGTTCTAGGCTTTCAGACACATCAGTCAGTTGCTAGAATTTATAAATGTTTGCTCTAAATTACTAGCCATGACTGAACTGCAAATTGTGTGCCTCTTTCTTTTATTTTGAAGCTGATTTAACCTGTGAGATTTCAAACTTCAGAAAAGACAAGAAATATTTGAGGCATTTGGTTTAGAATACTGTATCAAAATGAGCATTTTCTTTTCTTTTTGTTTAGTTACTTGTGCTTTGAAAGCTCAAAATCCGGCTCATCCAAGAAAAATAAAGTTATAAAGCTAACAGATATAACAGATATCCAGAAGGTATGTCTGGTTGATGTTGCAAATAGGGGAGAAAACTTGTTTTCTGTTCAGCTAGCCATGTTTTGCATTTTTCCTTATGTTAGTTTGAAAAAGCATGCCACTGATAAGTTTTATAAGTAAAAGGTAGTTCTTTGATCACGAATGTTTCCTGGAACTGCTTGTTTAGCCATTCGGACTTAAAACAAGCAAACTCACTCCAAGTATGAAGACAAAGTAGTTTACTAAACCCTTACACTCCTGCATTATTTTAAAAATTAAAGTTGTGTTGTTTATTAACTCCAGTGTTGACTAGAGCTGCATAGGCTTTAAGATTTATTGGTAGCAGGAATAGTGTAATAATAACTTCATTTTGGGTGTGGATATTGGTAGATGCATCCTCTTAAAAGTAGGTGCCTCAGAGGGAGAAAGTATTGTCAGTGAAGAAAGGTAGATCATTAAAACAGCCAGACTGGGTTGGGCTGGAGTTCTATCTAGTTGGGTCCAGTCAGTAACACAGGCACAAAGTCTGTGGTTGGAAGCATGGCAAGTACAATGTCATCCTTCTTCACTTGTCCTCATCTTGAACACCCCCACTTTCTGCTACATCCCATGGCTGTGAGTGCCACAGATTAAATCATGTTGAGCAAAGAAACACCTCAGCTTGGTGTCTCCTACTGTGTAAGTACCTCCAGATTTCCAAATTAATTCCTTCTATTTATATCACATGTCTATAAAGCAGACAGCTTATGCCCAAATTGAATGTTCCTATTGGAATTAATAATTCATGTTAATGGGTTTCAAACATCATACTTGAAGTAATGTAGACTCATTCTGTGGTAGGTCTTTACTGCCATAAAAGTCCTTTTGTGTCTGTTTAATTTTTTTAACAAAGGTGAGACAGTGATCATGCAGCCATGCATAAACATGTGCTGTGCCTGGTTTTATTTGGAGATGGGAAACATGGATCTGATTTAAGGGGTCTTTTGCTCCTTGTGAATATTCCCAAGTTCAGCCAACTGTATTCCTTCTTACCTTTATGGACTTTCTTTAAAAAAACAAAAACAAAACCAAAACGAAAAAAACCCACCCAAACCAGAAATCTATACTTAGTTCTATGGTTTAGTTGACAGCAGTGTTCAATCAGAGGTTGGACTCAGTGATCTTGGAGGTCTTTTTTTAACCTTAATGATTCCATGACTCTGTGATACCCTGTTTATCTGTCAAATTTTGAAAAAGAAGCTTTTTCTGGTCTGTTTGCTGCTCCTAAAAACAGTGGATGAATCTTACTTCTCAGGAAGCCTCTAGGTAATGCACACAGGCACACTCTCTCGTGCACACATACATGCAGATTTGGGATGTACCACCTGCCTGCACTGGCTGGCTGCCTGCAGTGTTCCCTGGCATCACAGCCAGGTCAGCTTCTATGTGCCATGCTGGTACTGGGATGCTCAATTTGGGGCTGGGTGAGCGTGGGAGAAAGAGGAGAGGCAGTTTCTGGCTGTTCAGGTGATGCTGTACCTATTGAGTATTGAGTCCAGGATCAGAGAACAGCATGTGGCCTCTCAGTTTTAGTAGAGGTCCCTTAGTTGTGGTTGGGAGGGCATACCAGTGATGAATTGTGTAACCTCGGCAGCATCTTTTGCAATTTGCTCAGTATGTAAGGTATCTTTTGTGTTTTTTTTTCTTTTTAGTATAAAGTACTCTCTGTTCTCCCAGGATCAGGGATGGGTATTGCTGTATCAACACCATCTACACAAAAAGTAAGTAGCTGGCTGTATCTGTATTGCTGTGTTTGACTTCATACCCTTCTTTTCTTCCTTCTCTGGCTAGCACCAGCATAAAGGGAGTTTTGTACCCTTATACAAGTGTTTGGCTTTTTCTTTTGTTTGTTTTAAATTCACTTGTCTATTACTCAGTATGTTTGTCTTCAGAACTTGAATGAATTAAACATTTGTCTTGTTCTACTGTATGTGGACTATCTTACTGTAACACTTCAGAGAGATTTTCCCCAGCATCCTTCATGAGGAGCATGGGGGCTGCTCTGCTCTGTAGTCTCAAACAAAAAGGTTGTGGCTTGAGAGTATCCGTGGGTGAGGAGGCTTTGGAGTGGAAGGGGTGGGCATGACTGTCAGATGAAGTTTTCCTGTTTTAGTCTTACGGTGCTAAAGACTTAAGTTTCTGTAAGCCTCAAATACTTGTTGGGCAACTGCAGCTTTTCTTAACATATGTCTGAACCTTATTTTAAAGTAATCACAGATAAGTTTTCACGAAGTCTCATGACTGTTTGAGTTTTTCTGCTCATTGTATGATATTGAGAAGTACTTTGTACTTAGAAGGTTGAAAATTTTAATCTATCTAAATAAATATTCTTTGAGCCAAAATGAAGAGGTACTGATAAAGATTTGTAGAACTTTAGTGAAGGCAGAGGAAAACATCATGCACCAAGGGGACAGAGAGGAAAGTGAGTTACAACGTTCTCCATTGCTCATACTCTGTCCAGATGCATTTTATGCCATGGTTAGTTTAGGAAGAAGATAAAAAAGTGGAAAATACTAGAAATACTGTCATATAACTAGATATTTAGTAGAGAAAAGGATTCTTACTTCTTTATTAATGCACTTCTAAGTACAATTAACCTTTTCCTATTGACTTAGCCAAAACTATAGCCAGAGGAATATTTTTCTTTCTGGACTGACATAGTGTGTTTTTTTTTTCTTGTTGTTTAGCCTTTGATTTTTGGTGCCATGGTACACAGAGATGAAGCTTTTGAGGCAATTCTCAGCCAATATGTGAAAATAACATCTGCAACATCCAACAATGAGAGCTAGCATCTTATCTTGGAAGAACTAAAGGAAACTCTTATTTTACAACTTGGTAGTGGAAAAAAAAAAAAAGAACATCCTCATCTATTTTGCAATAATTTTTCTTGTCTGGTGGTTTATATTCTGTCTGTTACATAAACCAAGTGTATTTTATATATGCCTTCATGTTTGTTTTTAAGGTTTTTGTAAAAAAAAAAAAAAACCAAAATGAAACAAAACAGTGAAAGTGCTATCATCACTATTAGCCTTGCACATTAAGCACTTTTAATGTTTATTTACTGACATTAAAAGCCGGGAAGATACTTGGAGACCTGACTTAATAATGAAGTGAAACAGAATGATCCCTTTAACTCCACTGATATCTGTAGGGATATGTTTGCCCCTTTATTTTAGTTGTTTTTCCCTGAGATGTGAGAATAATGGCTGCAGCAACCTGAAGTCTCCTTCTTCAGCTCAGAGTTTTGAATTGGGTTCTTTGTTAAGATAGCAACATCAAGGAAGTATTAGCATCTTAGTATTTCCACATTTACAATTGCATTGAAAATAACTCCTCCTTGCTAATTTTGCATCACAGAAGGATATTTTACTGGTTTGGCTAGGTTCAATTTTTCCTTTTTTTTTCAATTACTTGTACAATTTATTTTTCAGTTACTTGTTTCAATTACTTGTACAGTCAATTGGAGGAGAAAATGTGTAACTACATCTTCCTTTCCTAATTAACCAAAGTCAGAGGAAGGAAGGCAGGCAGATACTTTTTATAAAAGCGGGCACCAAAATGTTGTTCCTAAAATGTTAGGCATCATATATTTGTATTTCTGTAGATACTTGTCGTAGAAGGGCTCAGCTGTTGTACATGTTTTATGTACAAGGCGTTTGTATGTTAATGCGCTAAAGACTTGCAAGCGTTTTATGTTGGGGGAGGTGGGAATAATTAAACTAAACTGAGACATGACAGTTTAAATTTGGCTTTTCTCTTGAGTTACCTTGTAATGAGAAAAACCACTAGAATATAGCAACAGAAAACACTAGTTCCTCTCGAAGCATAACTTGAGGAGCATCGATATGTAGCTGTCTTCCCCCTTGCAGATTTAAATTTTAGTAATAATTAAACTCAACTGCCAGGTAAAACAGGAAGGCTACACTCCTCTGAACTCTCTCAGGCCTGTCTAGCAGCAAAGCACATATTGACCTTTGTCTTTAATATTAGAAAGCTTTTATACTCTATATAATAGCACCCATCTGAGAGGTTTAGAATTTTATTTGCATTTTCGTGAAAGCACAGTAGGAGTTATGCCAAGCCTTCCAGTGTGTCTTTTCCTTTGCTGTGTCTTTTGAGTTGAGCAGTACAGATTTTCCAGACATTGTATGAATGGCTGTAAAAAACAGAGCAATGGAGATGCAAATTCCTGTGTAAGAATGGGACTTAATTTCATGGATTTTTTTCCTCCGATTTTTTTTTTAAACAAGAATTTTCTTTCTTTATAGGGAAGGGGGTAAAATGAAGAGGGAAGAGAGGTAACAAACACCAAAGGGTGTTTAATTCTTAGCACAGTTTTAAATTAAAGTGTGTCAGCAAATTCAGCAGTAATGAAGAAGGTGGCAATCAACATGTACAACCCTTTTTTTTAGTCTGGCAGTGAAGAGATATGAGAACTTAATATAACCTTGATATGAAGAAATACTGTTAATTACCATGATTTGGTTGAGTATTGTAAAGTGAAACACCGATGGGGTAAAACTGCCCTGGGTGGAAATGTAAGCAAGAATGGGGGGGAGAAGCCACTGTAATGGTTAAAATGTAATTTTCAAGTTCTCCCTTTACAGTAGCACTTGAACATGTCTGCATAATCTGAAAAAGGGGTGCGTTTCTAACACCACCTTAGATATGCGGTAGCTCAGGGCCTGGAAACATAAAATATAAGTGAAGCTGGTGGGAAATCCATTTTGCCACCATCTAACGTGGATGTAGCTTGACAGTTTATGCTTTCATCACTTTACACATTCAGGTTATATGTTTAAGTAAATATTCTTGATCTTAAATTTTTCTCATCGAGCCTACTTTAAAATCAGTTACTCTCTTTTTTGTAATTTCTCTTTATTATAATTTGGCTTTCCTTTCTACAATCTTCCTTGAATAGTAAGTGTGGATAACAAATAGGCATTAAAATGGCTTAATGTTATATAAATCTTAATCAGATCCATTCATTTTGTCTTAAGAAAAAAAATCCCTTGGGTGTGTTTTAAGGTTATCCTTTTTTTTTGAACAAACAGAAGACTATATTTTTTACAGAGAGCATGCTCTTTTTCTTATTTTTGTATCATTTTTCAAGTGTAATTTATACCTTCACTCTGATCATAACAGCAGTTTCAGTAGGAAATCAGTTGACTTGCACTTATTACCTCCTCCCCCTCCCACCCTTCACTGGTTGACCCTTGTAAACAAGGTTGTCCTAGATTCTGGTTCCTGAGGGAGCTATAGGATCTATACTGATGGTGCCAGGACAGTTGACCATATCCAGGCTTTGGAGAAAAGATATCATTATCCTTTTCCCAAACTCAAATGCCTCATGTGTACAATATGCTCTTAAAATTTATTTTCTGACATTTGAAATGAGTCCACACTTTAACAGTGTGAACTTAAAAGTCAGTGATTCTTAAAGCAGTAAACCTAGTGCAAACTGCAATGCAACATTGATTCATTCTATTAAACAGACTGGATTTCTTTCTTTCTTTTTTTTTTTTAATAGAGCTGTAATATAATTGACAAACATCTGTGTACATATTTTGCAAATTTCACTTTACATTATCTGGGTTCCTGCTGCATAACTGCTCCTGTGGTGTATGTGATTTCAGAGATGCCAGAAGGTACCCTTAGTGTGTTTACTCATGCTTTTCCTCCTGCTACACCCTCCCAGGTTTGGAGGGCAGGAGGGAGCCGGCAGTGAGTAAATATATACTTGACTTGTACAATTACACTGAAGCTCTCACCTTAAATTCCAATCTTCCAGTTTAGTTTTGCAGTACAGCCTGGTGCACTACAGTAACAGGCTGGGTTGGAACACTTAATGTAAAGTGCTTCTAAATAGCACAAAGTGATGTTCTTGTCATTCTGTCTGTTTGATTGCTGTTTATATTTGCCGTTCTGTTGATGTCTGTAGATGTCTCGATCATTCACACATAATTGGATTTAACTTCTTTAGAAGTTCATTGGTTAGTTTGAGTCCCTTTTAAAGAGAATAAAAAAAGGGAGATGAAAACTGACTGCTTTAATTCTTTATCAACCACCACTTAAATTCAAAAGGCTAAACAAGCTGAAATATGAAATCATGCCTTTCTGTGCACTGTAGCTTTTGTGAGGCAAGATTGAATGAAACTATTTATTAGTAGCAACATCACACAGGATGCCAGCAGCAAAACCCTACCCTTGTTCTGCAAAGAGAAAAGGGATTTTACCCAGCCGTGAAGAGATGAAAGGATGTACCTTTTTTTTGGCTACTTAAACCTGTTTAAAAACATTGTTAGTTTTTATTGAACTCTGTACATTTTGGCAGATGTTTAATTTCTACTAATCATTGAAATAATAATGGATGTTAAAATTTTTATGTCTGAAGTTTGAGTCTATATTTTGAAATTGTAAATAATTCATTATCAGTGTAACTTTTGTTTGACAAAAGACTTATACTGTATGAATAATTGAAATAATGAGATTATTTGCCCTGTACATTTTTTAAGAAAATCTTGTTTGTTTAAAAAGTCTTGTATAAATTATAATTTTTATTTAAATAAACCTAAAAATGCTTTGTGCTAATGCTTCTTGCAAATGTTAATTACCTGTCAAAACTACATCTGATTTCTTGGAATGAAGTGAGTTAGTGCTTTTTGGCAGGTTCACAGCCACAGGTCCATTACTGGTGGGGGAAGAAGGTGGGTTTGGTTTCTCACTGCTTTTAAAGCTCAAGGAACAAGGGTTTTATTTAAAATAATCCTGCAGCAGTATTGTAGACTGTATGTATATTTTTTGTTAAATCTTTTCTGTAAGTCTGTCACTTTATATGGTTAATTTGAAAAAAAAAAAAGGCAAAAAGGAGCCAGTGAGCTGTAAGACACTGTCACTGCAGGAGGGCATGGATGACATGAGACTGTTAGAGGAATATGGACTCATATCTGCCAGAGCTCCACCACGAAACATATAACTGCACCCTGTGCTACAGGTGGGCACTGGAGATAAAGCCCTTTTCCAGCCCAGGGGTTGCAGGTGTGCTCGGCAGAAGCATTCCATACCCAGAAACGGCTGTTCTGCAGCATCCACAGTCCCGTCAGCTCTCCAGTCATACCAGCCCACACTGCCCTGCTGAGCCTGTGGCAGTGCTTCTGTGTAACCTGCTACCCTGCTGGGGACACAGGGCCAGGCTCCCTGATCCCTGGTGTGTGCCAGGGAGGCTCCCTGCCCAGCGCTGCCTGTCAGTGCCTACTCAGGCCTTGGTCTGCCAGAAGGAACTTAATACCAGGAGTGAGCTGCCTGGTCATCTAACTCAGACCTGTTTGTTTGTTGCCACAATACTCCTTTCTGTGGTTTGCTGGGCTGAAATAGATCAGTCTGGGACAAATTCACCAGCCATGAGTGTGTGCTGCTCCATTACTTTCAATATTTAGTTTTCTCATGGTGGCAGCAATGCATCTGGTGATAGAATGGTGCTTTTACACTGGTATTTTATGTGTTCTAACAATACTTAACTTGTTCAGAGAATACTTAACATACCTCTTGTATTGCTTTAATGCGTTTTTCATTAAATATTTGTACAAGATGAGTTGCATCTGCAGCAGTACTTGCAAAGATTGGATTCCATCCTGCCTGCCTGAAGCCTCGTGGAAGGAGAATGTGGGGCCTGGAAATCTGGGTTTGGCTGTAGACTCCATATGTTTTACTCTTTGCTAGTTCTCTACGTATGGGGGTTTTTTTCTTCTTTGCTTCTCCTCATAACCATATACAAACCTACCTCAAAACTCCCTTGGTCCATTTGGCCTACTGCATCTCTTTTCTTATGCTCTGCCCTTTCTTTCATCTCTGGATGGTCTCGTGTGAATGGGTATACTACCCCATGTATGCCTAAATCAGAAATTTCTCTTCATCACGCATTTCAGTGTGTCTGGCTTTAACTTGACAGTCTAGCTGAAAGTTCAAGCTGAATTATGTCCAAAGGGAAGTTGCTCCTTCTTTTTCATTCCTAAATTGCCTAAATTTCTTCTTTACTGTCTGATTACTGACATTTTAAAGTGAGAACTTTTCCACTGTTTCCTCTTGCCCGTGTTTTTCTGCTTCATCATTGTTCCAGTTTTCTTTCTCTAACAAAAATAACATTGTCTACTTTCAGTCCTGGTTGTTTAGAAATACTGACTGACCATGTCCTGATGAACATGTCACAAGTTCACTGAAGCTGCCTCCACCTGATATATATTCCATTTTGTATAAATTGGAGGTAAATTGCTCTCTCTGCTGGTTTGGATTACACAGTGGCTTCTATTTTCCCAAGTTAATTTGTCATGTCTTTGCTCCTGATGATCTACATGACTGAGGGAGAAGGTGCTTCTTGAAACTGTTGAGTGAGCTCTTCAAAGCAGACAATTTCTTCTTAAGAAAGCCAGTTTTACTGGTGCAAGCCTTTGTCAAACAAAATATGTTTCTGCAGAGGAGTAACTGCAGATGTAGCTGCCTGCTGAAAAATGGTGTTTACGAAGGAATGTTTGAGCCTAAGCTGGTATTTGCTCTGGCATGTCCATGCTAGTCTCTTGAGAGCAGGGTGTAAGGTTTTAGCCTCTCACAGCTGAGTCAATAAGAACTTCTGAAAATCCTCTCCCTAGTTTTTTTTTAGGTCAGATAAACATTTGGGAAGGACTGCTCCTAGTATAAAGTCTATAAACAAAGCAACTGTATTCCGTGTTGGTTTTGCTTTGTGAAAATTGTCTCCTCTCAGCAGAAATGTTGTTAACCAGCCACACAACAGGAATGAGAGTCATGAGTTGTTTCTAAACCTAATAATCCTTAGAAATGTCATGCAAGTCTATACATTTGCAGAAATGGAGTCTCTATTTGGGGCCAAAAGAAGCTCTTGAAAAAAAAAAAGAGGTCTTCTAGATGTTATTTGGCAAAAACTGAGGATGGGTCCTGGAGTGTAAGCTAACAGCAACCTTCGTTAGACATCTCTTATGGAGTTATACATACATACATACATATATATATATAAATATATAAAATGGTAGTATTTACCTTTCTTTACTCTCTTAATGCAATACTTTCCTGTGTTTCAGATGGGTTTTTCATGCAACACCCTGTGTTTTGGATGCTTACAGGAATTGTGTGAATGGTGTTGGTTAGTGGACATGCTCTAGGAAAGTTTCCAAAGCTGCAAAGGATGTCATCATTACTTTCAGCACTTGCCTGACAGGGGAGATGCTGTAGAAAGCCATTTTCCTGCTTGTAGATGGAGCTTCACATTGTGCTCATGGTGTGTTGACCCCTATGACTTACCAAAATAAGCAGCCTTGACTGCATAGCTCATGGAGTGGTGGCAGCTGTGTCTGCCCTCAAATCCTACTCCAAGGAAAGCAAAGCACCATGGTGGGGAGTTAAGCTCTGAACTTTATCTAGGGGATGCAGGACTTAAATGGTGAAGGGAAGACAGATGGGATGTGGGGGACAGGCAGCTTTGAGTCCAAAACTGGACTTGTGATAGCTGTGGGTGCTCCTCACACCATCTGTGGCAGAGCAGGGATCAGAGGGCTTTTGGAAAAGGAGGGGAGATGCTGTCTTCAAAGATGTGTAAGTATTTTGACTCTGCGTTTAAATTTGCCAGAAAGTGTATAAAGAATGTCTACATGAAGAATTTGGATTTACTGTATTGCCCTAATACAGCCATTTTCAAATACATGTGAGGTCTCTGTGTAGCAAATACCAGTTGTATTTTGTGACTTCTGGGGAAAATAAACACAAAAAAACGATTGTCTGCAACCTCAGCAAACAACTTTGGTTTTCTAATGTACTAACTCAAGCTTAAGATTTATTTTTACTATTTGAGTAGCTTTATTGTTTTATGTTCTTGACAAAGTGGACGGCTTAGTGAAGATTTACTGTGCATCTCCTAACTTGGAGATGACAGGAGCCTGTTAACACCTACAAGTGTGCCAGTCTCCAGGTCCAACTGAATGAACACCTTCTTGAAAGACCCACACTCTGGCCTCTGCTCAAGCAAACATTTTAAGGTGCCTTTGGTTTCATGACAAACTAGGAGCTCCCTGCCTCGCACCACCTACCTTATGCTGACACTTGGGCTCACCACAGGTCCCTAAAATGTCAGGGGCCCACTAGAGGACGTGAGAGCAGTGAGAAGAGCAGTGCATGCCCCACGTTCTGAAAAGCACAGGAAGCTGTTACAGGGTGGCCTGGCTGCCCTCAGTTCTGCAGCCCGGGTATGCTTTTTGTGGCCATAAAGGAGCTGGCATACACAATTATCTCTGTGTTCCCGTTTTCAATTTTGCAACGTCCATCAGATTTCAGAAGTTACTTTTGAATATAACTTGGATAAACATTAAAGGCTGGTCCTGAGTATGTAACATTCAAGGAAAATGCAAAGAAACTGAGCTAAAAATGAATGTCTGTGTGTACAAGTTAACTCCGCACAAAACCTAATGGTGCAAATATTTAAAGAGCTGAAATGCTGTTGTTAGAGGTATGTTTAATCTGCTAAATCCACTTCCTTCAAGCGCTGACTTTAGCCCAACTTCTTCTCTCAAAACTTCAACCAGAGCTGACCAAAAAAGAAAAGAAAGGTGAGGGAGTGGCAATGGCTCATCAAATTTTTGGGGCCATCACAATCGGAGCAGGGATGGTTGGAGAGGAGGCAGGAAGCACAGCCAGGAGAAGTCGTGGGCTTTCTGTTGTCTCAAGGGCTGTGCTGGGTTGGACACATCCCTCTTGGAACCAGGAGTGAAGTGGGGCTGGCTGTCTCAGAGCCCCCATGCAGGAGAAGCAAAAGACATGTTATCTGTGGTGTGGTATGTTCTTGTCCTAAAAATCATGAGTATGAGTCTTGGATGATGTTAAATTTAAATTAAAATAAAAAAAAGGCCGGTGTGGGGGGGTGTTATTTGTTTTTTAAACCCATGTTACTCTTCAGTTTTACCTTCTTTCTGCATGTGTGCCTGTGGACATGTAGCTGTGTGCACTAACAGGCACAGCTTACCTTTCTGTGCACAGCATATAGGTTTACAGGAAAGTTGGCTCTCTTCTTCCAGCCCCTTAGCCCCTGCCCAGCCATTGTGGTCCTGCAGCTCCCAAAGGTGTCTCCAGCCACCCTGTGCTCCCACAGGGGCCGAGGGCCACTGTGTGGCTTGGTAGATGGTGGCACTGCTCAATGGTATAAAATGCAGGCAGATACAGGATTGGGTTGTGAGCCCATGTAAAAAGGAAGGTGCTGGTGTCCTGAACCTTTGCAAAAACTCATCCTTGACTTGTAAGATGTGCCATAGGTTGTATCAGCAGCTGCTGGGGAATAGCTCAGGTTTTCTAGATCCCTGTCAACAAACACCTGAGTGAGATTTTTTTGCAGGTATATGCAGTTTTTAACACTTGACGTTTTTAAAACCTAGACAGGAGTAATTCACATTAGATAGAAGATGTCCTGCTCCTGTTACACCTCATATCCTTAGCCTGCAAAGAAAGAAACTATCTCACACTCCCAGAACTGTGTCCTTGTGCTGGGCCAGAGATCCCAGCATTTGCTGAATTTATCTGTCTTTATGGTTTTGTTCCCTTGCTTTTTGAAATCATCAGCTGTCTGAGTTGTGGAGCCCACCAGCATCAGACCAGGGTGGGGAGTATTGTGTTGGCTTGTCTCTCAGGGATGCTGAGGTTGAGAGGTTCATGTGACACCTCTGGGAACCTGACTTGTAAGCTCCACATGGAAACACATCACACTTGGTGCTTTATAAGCTATTTATGTTATTTATGGCTGAGGTACTTTATAACACTGTATTATAATCCTCCTTGCTGCTAACATTTTTGGTGGAGATATGTTATCAAGATATAGGTACCAGCTTTCAGTTACTTCGAAGTCTTCATTCTTGTTTTTGGGAATTAGGGTGTTGGGTTTCTTTATTACTGTCAAGAAAGCCTGGATGAGAGTCGCTTTCCCCCTGCGTTCAGGAGTGTCATTTCGGCAATTGCATCAGGTTGCGCAGGGACGGATTGGCCAATGAGAGAAGACCTGAGCACATGCCAGGAGATGCCTCGGGGGGCGTGGTGGTGACAAACTTGCTCAGACTTCTGATTTCTGGCAAAGCTGGATCTCTAAGAAGGATTAAATCCTAAATATAGGTGCTCTAAAGTGCATATGTGTGGATACCCAGCCCTGCACTTGCCCAAAGGGACAGAGCTGAAGCCTTTTGGCCAGGAACACCCTCACAGTGACCATGAGCTTGATTCCCCCTCCCAGCCCTGTCTGTGCTGCTCTCCTGGCCTTGGCAGTGCCCTGAGCTCCTGGCTCCCGCACAGGGGCAGGGGGAGGTGGAATGCAATGCAGCAGCTCCCATACTCCCAGCACAGAGAGCAATTGGAGCAGGGCACTGTCCTGCTGCAGCTCCTAGCTGGGTACAAGCCACTGCTTCGTTCTCTTGGCCAGGAGGGTTGTCACCCCTCATGACAGAAATGCCTGGGCTTTGTGCCTCTGGCAGTGGATGTGTTGGGCTGGTGCCAGCCCCATGGCACTGAGGGGTGGGCAGAGGTGGAAGAGGTTCTGCTCTCCTGTCCCACTTCTACAGCCAGAAAGGTTTCAGGCAAAGCATGAACTTTTCTCTTAGCAAAACAGCATTCTTGTTTAAGCTGTTACCCTCATTTCCACCCATTGTTCCACATTTTATGGTGTCCATTATGTTTTAATCAGCCAGCTCTGTGTGGGAAGGACTGTACTGCTTGCACTGTGCCTTGTGTCAAGGCTAGGAGAGCAGCCATAGTGAGGGGAGAGGGACACCATTATAGAGGAGGGTCTTGTCTGTCCCACATCATTTATTCTCTCTTATTGGGTTAATTTTCTATCTGCTTTTATACTCTTTTGTCTAGTTCCTGAAGTGCAGGATCTCCTTTGGGAGCCTGTCTGCAGATCAGAAGCACTGCTGGCAGAGCCAGGGGGACTGTGCTGTGCCAGGCCAGCCTGGACTCAGGCGACCCTTGGGCTCTGATTCCTTTTGCTATTGATGTGGCTGAGGTGACCTAGAGGCCCTTTTCCTGTGTTAACTTTTTTGCTGAAACACAGCTCCTGAATGTGACTTCTAACCAATTCACAGGGAAGCCCTTGCAGGAGATGAAATTGAGGTGTGTTTATCAGATGCTCGGTTTGATGCTCTCTTTAGGAAAAGCAACATTGTAGTTTGTTTATTTGTTATTAATAAGCAGCAGGCACTATTGGCTGCTGTGGTGGGTAACATGGAGGAGCCTGTTCAGCTTGGAGGGGGACGTGCGCTGTGCAAAGCACAGCTAAGAGGTGCTCATCCCCATGGGGTAAAAGGATTACAGTGCTGAAACTGGTGGTCTCCATCACCCAGAGCATTGTTCAGCTGGACAACTCTGAGAACTCTGGGATGGGTACTTTAACCAATGTGTTTTCCTGTGAGCTCCCTCCTGGTGGGTCCTGCTGCATTCAACTCACAGATGCAGACAACCTGCATCCTCCCTGGGCTTGGGGCATGGCTGGGGAGAATCTTCATCTGGTTCTGTCTGCTAGTGTTTAATAATGAAGGGAAGGAACTTGGAGTAAGTGTACTGCTTTAGACTCATCAGCACTTTCTACATGCTCATCAGCAATGAGGTGAAAATGGCATCTGGCTGCAGATCAGCATGCAGGTCTTGGAAAAGGTCCCCATACCTAGTGATCACATTGAGAGGCAAGGCTTTGGCATGAACATAAGCCTCTCATAAGAAGAAAACTATGATTGCACAATCCAAGAAGAGAAACAATGTGGTTTATCCAAGTGCTCGGTAATACTGAAATGTTTTTTTACAAAAGTGGAGGCTAAAGGTTGAAGTAATGTACTTTCTCACACCTTCTGATGCAGCAGTCTGGCAGCTGCAGGGAGGGCAGGAAGTACAGAGAGGCCTTAGCTCCATCAGGATGGGTACAGCTTCCAAGGTAAACAGACAGGAAATATCTTGGAAAAGGTCTTTGCCTTCAAGATCTATTGTCTTTAATAGGTAACTTGATCAGCCAAGGGCTGGCCAGCATACCTGGGAGTAACTGTCTGCTGTTTCCCCAGCCATCCTCCACCCACAGCTTGCTCCTGGGCTCCAAACCCCATGGGGTAAACCTGCCTTGTGCTTTGGCTGTCAGGAAAAAAAAGAAAAAAAAATTACATTTCTTCTCTAATATAATTAGCTGTGGCTGCCAGTGTCTAAGGGACAACTAAAATAACCATGTTAGACTGTGCTGTATACCGTGACAAGTAATTTTAAGGATCTGTGACTGTTTAACAATGGAAGAAGAAGGCAAAAGCAGGAAAAGTTATAAAAAAATCCCTGAAGCCTGAGGTACAGCAAGACACTGTGGTCTTCTTGCAGACCTCAGTTATTTGCTTTCCCAGGTATAATATTACTTTTTTGCTACTGAAATGCATTTTTTACCCCAATGCATACTTAAATGCTTCCTGATGGACTAATTCCTACTTGCTTCTCTATTCATTCCCCTTAAATTTTGCATCAGTAAGTAAGAAGAAGTGTAGATTTGGGGATATTCAGTGCTTTTATGAGAATGTTCATATTTTCTTCTTGGTTGTTTCAGATCTGTTATCTGGTTCAAAGTCAGAAAAAAAGAACAGGTTTCATTGAAAAGATGTAAAAAAAGAAAAAACATTCCCTTTTAAGGCACCAAATTCTCTTGATAGTAGTCCTCCTGACTGCTGCTTTGTTGCTATGGTGATTATTAGTCCATTTAAGCCACTTTAAAATGGTAATGATGAGCAAGAAAGCCAGATTCATAACAATGTCATTAGCATAGCTATTTTGGTGTGTTTCATGAGATTAGGAAATGACCAAAGTCTAGGGAATAGTAGCCTGATTTGTTTTCAATTTTTAGGGACTGCTAATGATTTAATGGCAAACAGATCTGACGCGAGCTGCTATCAAATACATCAGCTCGAAGCTCTGTGATGATAAAGCTACTGGGACCTTTGTGATCCCCTGTGGCAGAATGAGCCAGCCTGAACTAATTAAAATACCTTCAGGGACATCCTCCATCACTGGTGTAGCACCAGACTTGTCCTCTGTGGGGAATCTGTTCCTGCTGCGGCAGCACCAGGGAGGGGAAGCCTCTGAAGACATTAACCTGGTTCTCAAACTTTTTGGACCCTCAAGTCCTCACAGCCATAAAGCTGAGTGGTGAGATTCCATGAGCCCCCACCCTCGGCACTTCAACTGGAGAGCCACAGAGGTGGTGCTGTGCTGGTGGGCCAGGAGCTCCGAATTAGGAAGTTAACTGGTGGCTCTGAAGAGGGCTGAAGGAGACCTCAGCTGCAGTGGTCTGAAGGGGAATGGGCAAGGAGAAAATCCCAGCACTCACCATAGGACACCTCTGCCTCTCAGGACACATGCTTTAGCTAGAGGACTTTAAATGAATGAAAGGCATCACTGATGCTGGCATGTGAAGTGCCTGGTGAGCTCCACGGGGCTGGTGGCTATGGAGGAGGGCATGAAGGATGGTCCACTGTCCAGGTGGCTGGGGCAGAACAGAAAAGGAGCCTTCAAGCAGCACCAGTGGGGAAAGATGGGGCTGTCCAGGCACACCTGCATTTCTTTAAATCTTTTGTAGACTGTTTCAAAATATGATCATGTATCTAATCCTTTAGTGAATAAAGTAAATTTGTTTCTTATCCATAAGTATCATTGCACAGGGCAGTTTGGTCATAGATGCCAACAGGAGTTGTGATGCCCTCCAGCATGGTCCCACCCTCCTGACAGGCCTTGTATGAGGACAAAGGATACTGGATGCTGTACTGGAGAGACACAGTTGGCACAAGCAGGTGACAGTCGTCAGCCCTTGGCCAGTGGCAAGGCCAGATCCAGGGATGGGGGCATCCTACAGTGCCATCTCTCTGAAAACTGGGTCCATTAAAAATTTGTCCTCACTAAGATCATAAATCAGTTAGATGGCTCCAAAATCTCTCGTTTAATGAAATACGCATTGCATGAAAGATATTTTAGTGACCAAAAATCTAAAAACTATTGACTATCTGTAGGGAGGGAGAAGGGACAGAGTTGAGGTAAAAAAGTACAATAGGTGAAGTGACAGACTCTGTGCTGATGGTGGCACTGATGTTACTCTGGCTTAAGACTTGTATGAGGCAAGAGGAGTCCAAAATATCAGATACGACAGACAGGAGTTAGTAAAGTTACTAGGAGTGTTTTCATGAGGCTCCTGGAAAATGAAAAGGCCCTCTTGTTTCCCTGTTAAGAAAAAGACTTTGAGCTGAAATACAAAAATATCACCTACTGTTCAAGGCCAATTTCTTTTTCATTTCTGAAAATGTGGATCTTGGTATATCCTTAGTCACCCAGCAAGTGAGGAAACTAATTTCAGGGGCAAGGAGGCAAAACTGAAAATACTCTTGTCCCAGCACTTGGCTTTAGGGTTGGTCTGCCACTGGTTTCTACTATAATAAATGGTAAATAGCCAAAACAAAGCAAAAGCTAGATATTGATTTTATGATATTTTTGCCTGACATTCTTCCCTTTACCTACGGGTAAATGTGTTAGATGTTCATGCACATGCAGTGCTGACAGTCTGGTTGGCAGCATGTGATGTGCAGCGAGAAGTCCCACTCCAAAAAGTGTACTGAAAAGCTGGGAGTGGGCAGCATGTTCCTGAAAAACCCTCCTGGTGTCATCCTGGCCCAGGAATGCTTTGCTAATGCAAGACTCGCTCCTGGGTCCACCTTCTGCAGGAGAGATACTTGAAGTAAATCCAAAATGTTAGTATATCCAAAATTGAAACTGCCACCCTTTCCTTATTTTGTCTTTCTCTTTCTCTCTCTCTCTCTCTCTCTATATATATATATATAAAATGGATTTATATGTATCATATAATTTGCCATATATTAAATTAATGGATTCTGTCAAAAAAGACTACAATGGATTTTAGGTTTGCTTTCCACAACCCTAAAAGCATGGGCATCCCCATTGTCTGGGAAGGAACTTCTTTACAAGCCTTGCAGTCTGGTTTGAAGAAGGGAAGCCAAGATACACTAAAAATGCTGAACCTAAAAACTCCTTATAATTTAACACCAGTATCTGCCTACCCCAGCAAACTGCTGATGACCCTGATGAACCAGTGTGCTGTCTTCTGCCCTGGCTGTAGGTGCTGGGTCAGCCTAGAGACAGCAGGGTTTTGGCTCCAACTCGTGTCTTTGCTGTGGCTCTGCAGCACAGAAGGTCTGGAGCTGCCGTTTGGAATTCACCATAACCAGGGACATGGTGGCAGGCTTGTGGGGAGGATGTATATTTGAATGAGAAGTTTGAGATACTAAAATTATCCCACCTGTTCCACTCTGAAAGTGTTGCTGCCTTCACTGGCAAAGATAAAATCACTGAGCAATTCCTCTTGGAAAAGTGGACAAAATACAGGATCTTTCATGTGGTTTGCTACGTGAAAAAACTGTGATGCAAGAGCTTTATTTTAATTCAAAGCCTGTGCAATGTGACATTTTCCTTTATCTCCTCCATCCATATGTGGCTTCTACATGAATAGCAATGTAAGAAAAAAACCATCAAAATTAAAAAGAAAACCATAATGGTTTTGGCCTGCAGAAATTTCATCAAGCACTTCATCACAGAAGCGACTGAGTGAAGGCAGACTCAGCTTGTCATTCTGGTTGCAGGCAAACAGAAGGTAAATGAAAGGTGAAAATGAAGGTGTTGGGTCACTATCTGTAATAACACATCTAATTCCATTGTTATTCCATCTCCAGGTTGATCTGGGGAATTTGTTGAACTGTGAATTTCTGTACACATATAAGGTTCATGCTTCAGTGCACAGTGCTGATTGCTCATCAGAGGCCTGTGAGCAAAGGCAGCTACTCCTGCAATTTGGTTTTCCTTCTGTAATGAGCTTGTCCAAAAGAAAGAAGAAAAAAGGATTAAGGTCAGTTATAAATTGAGTGTGTTTTATTTTACATTATGTTTCTTTGCAAACACCTTAGGTTTCCCCCTTATGAGTTCAGTACAAATGACTATATATATTTTTTTTCTTCATTTAAACATAACACCAGATGAATTTTCTTTGTCACAGACATGGAATAATCAAGAGAACAAATGAAAACGCACTGAATGGTTATTTATTGCCTGTGATGTTTCAATGAGGAAAGCTTTCCTGTTACCAAATTAACCAGCTTCCCTCTCTCTTTATTTGACTAACAGATGAACAAGTCAGCAAGACTGAAAGAATTTGCTATTGCATCTTCTCCCTAGTAATGAATCAGTGTGGAATGAACTTCATGGCAAGCTGGAATGCAGCAGTGAGGAGCTCTGTGTTTGCAGGGGGTCTCTGGCTGCAGCACTACTATTAATGTGAACTGTGGCTCTCTTTCTAGGAGAGAGATTCAGCACAGCAAAAATGGACTTTTAAACAAATGGGCTATTTAGAAACCATTCACACAAGTGGGCTGAGCCTTAGAGTGTGTTTTAGATCAGCAGCAAGGATGAGAGTTCCACAGGACCTGTTTTCTGTTCATATGCTATCCTGTTCAAGGCTATCAATTACTGCTCCTTATTGGAATGTGTATTGAGGACAGCTGAATCCTATTCAGCTCTGCAATAATGGCTTTCATTTCACTTGTGAGCCAGCCTTAGGATAACTGAGGGTCTTTCTTAGAAAGTTCACAGTAAATGTTCCTTTAAAATAAAATTAAACTCTGCAGGTTTTAGTGGAATTTCTTTAAAATCCTGCCTGTGTGATCTCTGCTGAGTGTTACTGCATTTCCCACAAGGTGTCCAGCTGCATCACTGCACAGCAGCTCCCAGTCTGCACAGCAAGTACAGGGGAACTGGCTCAGACCCTTTTGCCATTCTGACCAGTGGTGGCAATAAATTTTGTTTTCACCGTCTCAAAAGCACTTCCATTTCTGTTTTTCATGAGCTCTTAGTTGCAGCCTGGTAGTAAAAAAACATAGCTCTATAAAATACATCTCGTTAAAGTAACTTTTTCTATCCTGTGCATCACTTAAGTGCTTGCCTAACTCTTATTTATCTCCAAGGGTACTATCAGCAAAGGTCATGTTCCCAAAGCCCAGCTGCTCTTCAGAATTGCTTTTCTCTTTACACTGCAAAGTCAAGTAGGTTTGAGTTTTGTTTTGGGTTTCTTTTTTTTTATTGCTCACAGAAGCCATGAAAAAGTCGATGTTTGCCAGTTTTTACCACAGGTATAGTCGTCTTTTAATTAAGCCTCTAAGCTACTGTGGATTGTTTATTTTCTACAGCCAAGTAGAAATTAGGTTTTTCATCCCAGGGGAAAAATGAGTTCTTCAACATTTGTTGTTTTGTCCTGATGCAAGCTGGAATATTCACGTGAGTGCACATAAAAATCTGAACAAATTGTTCAAAAAACACTCTCTAATTTAGAAACATGTAGATGTTTTTGCTTCAAGCTGCAATCTATAGCACATACCTGTTCCTGAAGCTGCAGTCCATGGAGCTATGAGTTTATGTTCCCTTTGCTCCCATTTTCCCTTGTAGCATAACTGTTCAGGCTTTGCTGACTCATAGACAAAAATCCTGGAGAAGGAATGCAAATTAGACAGCAACCAACTTTACTTTCTCTCAATCCAACATCTTGTGGGTTCTTGTCAAGCCTCCTGGGAACACATGAAGGTCTGAGGGCTCGAGGATCCTCTGGTGGAACTGCATCTCCCATCATTTACCCACAGCAGTGCTGAATCAAAACATACTTTTGATAGAAAGCTCCTGATGGATTGTTATAAACATGTTTGGTAATGGCACCATATTCACATCTTGAAAAGGAGACTCATACAACCCACCACGTTTCTCTGTGGTGAATTTACCTCTGCTATTCAGAAGCTGTGTTGACTCCCTGATTGCTCCCACATTAGACACGACCCAATTGATATCTTTGGGTTTGGTGGGATTTGTGTCAAATCAGGCACCATGAAATGACTAAAGAGATTTCTGTCTACAATCACAGAGGGAGCAAGTGAATGGCTAAACCCAAAGCAAGTTTTCTTTCCCTTTCCTTCACTTGTTTTAATGTCCACGCCTGCCAAGGCTGTGGAACATCCATCACATATTTACCTCATTTCACATCCAGAAACAACATTAAAAATGCAGGGAGAGGGATTGACATGATTCACAAGGTTTCTAAAAGCATGAAGAAAGCATAAACCAAAGAGAATTTAAAATCTGGGTAACATGACAAAGAGCTCCTGAAGAAACTCAGTGTGAAGGAATATCAGTGGGATATCCTCATAGCCTCTAAATATTTTCATGTCAGCAGGTGAATAAGGTCAAGAGTTCTTCAGAAGTGGTAGGAGAAGAAATTAAGCATGAAAAAAGGTAGGGTACATACTGTGACAAACCTCAGAACATGAATAACAGACTAAGCCATGGTGAAATAGGGAGCTGAGACAGTGGTAGTGCAGACATCTAGGAACAGGTTAGATGAAACTTCAAAGAAATGATCTTGTAAACACTGACCAGAAAGGCAAAGGGGTCTCTCTTTTCCCAGTTTTACAGACACTTGTGGGATAAAAATGAGCCCATTCTTTTGACATGTCAAAAGCAAACCTATTCTTTCGTGGTTCGCTGTGATTTCGGCATTCAGTGTGTAACAGGTTCTTTTCAGTACTTTCAAATAAGCTTTGAATCATCAATTTTACATCCAAAGCTGTGGGTAGAGCAGTATCAAAGCTTATTTGGATCTCCATGCTTCCATTTGGGACAAGCTGGGGCCAGGCTAGAATTAAGAACATCATTTTGACATACATGTGCCCACGTGGGTAGAAAAGCAGCTGGTGGATCCAGCCATGGGATCAGACTCTAGCTTTTGTTTGAAAAAAAGCGTGAGACCAATAAACAAGCTTCCTCCTACCCCTGGGAATAACAAAACTCAAGCTATTTCTTTGTGTGTGAGAGATTTTTTTTAATCCATAGAGAGAGGTAATTAAAAAAAAAAAAATCCAGTACAGAGTTGTTTTGTTTTCTGCTAAGGATTAAAAACCATGGTTTGCTCCCCAGGGTTCAGGTCTCCTATAGAAGTTCTCAGCAAAGTCCTGGCTGAGATTTTTGTGATTTTAGTGTTAGGCTTTAGAAGGACTGGAAGTTTTTGGAATAGGTTTATTTTTTTTCTTAGATTAGATCTGCATTTCCATGCCATCACTGTTTGAGGCATTTGAAGGGTGTAAAACAATCTGGATTTGGAATCAATTATAAAACAAAGTGAATCAGATTAAACCTCTTTGATTCACAACTATGTGAGAAACACAAATTTAGAGACAATGATAAAGCGGAAAATAATTTTTTAGAGGTTCAGTTGAAATTCTCTAACTCATAAATTGAGGCAAAGATTTTTAATTAACCTTATTTTAAAATAAAATACAACACTGCAGCACAAAATCTAATACTGAAACATTGCATTCAGCAGTTCCTTGTAGTCTCCTGCTGCTGTTTGACAGCAGCTAAACAAAGGGAAATACAGCACTGCTGCTCAGGTGCGTGCGATGATGTGAGTGTTCACATCAGAGAATCAGAGAATAGTTTGGGTTGGAAGGGACCTCTAGAGGCTATCTAGTCCAACCCTCCTAGAAGAACACATTCAACTCCATCAAGTTGCTCAGAGCTCCATCCAACCTGTCCTAGAATATTTCCATGGATAGAGCACCTCCCACCCCTCTGGGAAACCTGTGCCAGTGTTCAGGACTCTCATAATAAAAAATTTCTTCCTTATATGTAGTTTAAGTCTATCCTCTTTTAGTTTAAAACCACCCTTGTCCTATCAAGCAGTTGAGCATTGTGGAAGACTTTTTCTTCTACTCAAGGGGAAAGGGAAAGCTGGGAGAGGTGCACATGTAGGGTGGGTTTATGGGGAGATGAAGGCTCTGGTGCTCAGGGAGTGCTGTGCCTGCTTGGATGTGTGCTGCTGGGGATGGGGTGCCCACTGGGGTGCTGTGCTGGGCAAGGACAAGATGGTCAGGAAAGCTTAATCAGGATAGCTGAGAGGCTTCATATATGCCAACTTTCCTGGTTAAACATATCTGTAGCAGAAAAAAATCCCGTGTTTCCAGTCTGAAGCCAAGCTTGGCTGGGATATATGGAGCAGCTCAACTGTATGTGCTAGAACTTTTACATGAGGAATTAACTTTTCTATCAGAAAGTGTTTTCTGGGCCAGGTTTTCCCTTTCTTGGGCTCTCAGTTTCCCAGTTCACTTACATCTCAACTGGACACACATTAACTTCTAGTATACATATAATTTTCCTTTTGCCCTTTACTAGCCAGCTCTGTGCTCTGGAATACACGTACCAGAGCAATGGATGTGTTAAGAGGTGAAGTTTATGTGTTCATTTAACATGTGCTTAGTCAAAATCTGAGTATCAATCACAATAGGGTTATTCTGATACATAAGCATGTGCTTAAACATTTTAATATATTGGAAATAAAATTATGTAATATTCATGAATGCTATTATGAGTTGCTGTGTCAGGAAAGATTCATTATCTTAATAGAAGGAGAAAAGTGGTTAGCTCCTGACCATAATTAAACTGTTTGTCTATGATTTTATTGTTGTTGTACAATATTTTCCTGTGTCTACATAACATTTTGTTTCAGGGCAAAGCTATATATTGTTCCACATGACCACAAACTGCTGAAGCTGGAAGCACCTCAGAAGACCATCTAGTCCATCCCTTGCTCACACCAGGTTGCTCAGGACCATGTCCAGTCAGCCAAGGGTGAAAATCCTACAACTTCTCTGGGCAGTCTCTGCAGTGTTTGATCTGCCACACAATAAAAACAGTGGTTAAGTGCTGTAAGTTCTGTCTTCCCTAAAACACCCTACAAAGTAAAATAGAAATCACAGTAAATACACAAACATACATTTCTCCGCATGTACATTATTACCACAATGTATTATACCTTTGCAACAAGGGAAATGCCACCAGCTGGTACAAATAGGATGTCTGGATACATTTAGGTATCTCATAGTCAGCCAAAACAAGGAATGTACAGTTTCCAAAACGTGGTCTGAATGACTTGGTCAGGATCAGGGTTGAGCCTGGCTCCTCAGCTCACAGCCCTAAACTTCTCATTTTCACGCAGTCCATCTTCTCTCAGATCTGTAGTAAGAGTTTTAGCCTTTGCAAAGCCCTAGACAGTTTATTCCTTGCAGAATTAAGACATTCTATCTTATTAAAATGAGTATAATATTGGAGTGCCATTGGGTTTTTTGCTACATGGACTGTTTGTTATGAACTTCACTCAACATTTCATGAAAATATGAAAAATTTGGATATTGTATAATTAAAATCTTTACTATTTTAACTTACTTACACATTGCATAAACATAAGCAGATCTTATACAGTGTGGGGTTTGTCCAAAAAATAAAAATAAACTAAAAAATCTTTCCAGGAAGATGGATGCTTTTCAAGTATGGAGCTTTATCTTTCAGGCAAGCAGGAGCAGCACACACTCTGAACAGTTGCTGGGTACAAAATGCAAAGGCAAAATGTGTGCAGTGAATTAAAAAAACCACCCCCCCTCCCTCCCCAACATTTCAAAACATTGAAACATTGCTGCAGCAGAGCAGTGTGCTGCCTTATTGCTGTAACATACCTGTAGCACTTCTCCAAATGAGGTCAGCAAGTTCATTAAGAGCCAAATATTCTTGCTTTGTGTTGGCTTTTAGCAGTGGATGGTGGAGTCATATCTCAGAGAAGCACTGGATGGCAGTAAATGCCCAACAAAACCGAGGCAGACAAAGGCAATTAAATAAAGCAATGCAGAGAGAAGCTGAAAACTTCAACTGCTTCAATGATCAGTTCTTTACAAATGGCTATTATATAATATAATAAGTAACTGTAGTTTTACTTATTCATTAGAGAGTTTTGTGCATGACTACAATCCATCTGCTTTAAATGGCTTGAGAGTGAAATTGGTTGTCTCAGACTTTATGGGAGTTGCTGAATATCAGGAAGGAGTAAAAACCTTCTTGTTTTCAGGAATAGTGCAAAGTGGATGAACAAAAGATTTCTCTTTGAAAATTTAAATAACTGAATATATTTTTTTATTTGCTGAGGTTTTGCAGATTGATTGCTTTTTTGTATGTATAAGCAAATGAGTGCAGAGCAGCATTTCTGTTGATATTGCTTTTTCTTTGAGATGCAGTTTTGACTGATAAAAGTAACAGCATTGCCAAATTTGACACTGTAAGGCATTTCATTTGATAATGGATGCCATTCTGCTGAAAAAATAACCATTTCTGTATACAAGACAACACAAACCCCTATCAAAAGGTTTAGAAATGAGCTGATGGACAGATCTCAAAAAGCAATTATATCCAAGAAGCCAGTTTTCCAGTCAAGTGTGCTTGCTGGGATGTCACAAGGTGCCTGCTCATGGTACTGATCTCATTGACATTCTCCACAGCCAGGGTGCAAATAAATCCCAGTGGACCTGACTGCAAAAGGTTTGTGTGGGGGAGGGAGATAAAGGGCAGCCATTCAGAGCTATCTAGTGGCACAGCAGCTTGGGCTCCCATGAGTAGCTTGCCTTTTAATGGTGAGCTGAACTTCTGGAGATGGAACTGCATACCAGTGACAGGACTCAGGACTGCAGTTCAGCAAGCAATGGCCAAGAAATGGTTTCATGGTGGATAGCTGGCTGCTGATGGGATCCCAGACTAGTCAAGTGGCTAAAGTGCTAAAGTAATCCATGGCTGTGTGTGCAGAAAATACTGATGAGAGGCAGGAAGGGAAATTATCACTCTATGAGGCATTAGCAAGAGCTTTACTGGAACAGAGCGACCACTTCTTGGATCCCCAGTTTAAAAAGTATACTGATAAATTGGAAGGGATACAGAGAAGTACTGCAAGAATGAGCTGAAGTCTGGAAAAGCTTAGAGCATGCCAAGAGCTCAGTATAATTTATCCAGACTGAGCTAAAGTGCTTCGGTCATGGCCTGTAAGCCTTTACCTGGGGAAGAGCTTTCTGAAGACTCTGAGTCTCTCTAACACTAGAGCCAGGGTCAGAGCAAGGCTGAATATCTAGACTGGAGGAAAATTACCTTTTCAAAATCTTTGTACATTATTCATCAGGACCCTGGGCTCAGCCATGCAGGGACAGCTGTGATGGAAAAAAATGAGCATTCTGTGGATGAGTTTCTCCTCTGGTACAGCAGTGGGTATGTAGATGAGCAGCTTAAGTCAACAGTTGTTTTAGATTTATTCAAGCATAAATAAGAGCAGATTTTTGTCTGCCCTTCACCAGGCAAAATGCAACATTCCTAATTTTTCACAGCAATATTAAAACTGAGAACTTCGTTGCTATGAAATAAATTGTATAGTGCTCAGAAGCAACATACTGTAGTCAACAAGGTCCTTAGGATTAACAGATATTTTTGTTGCAAATACGACAGAGTTCTTTTTATATAAAGAAGACTAGAGATATGTCAGATAAAAGCCTTGATACATAGCTAGATAACAGACCATATTCAATGAGTTTTCTAAACATCTTGTTCTGTCTGTCAGATCTAATGATGACTGGTGACTAGACACTTCAGCGAAATGCTGCCTTGCTATTTATTTCTCATTTATTCTCCTGAGAAATCTCAAAATATTTCCAATTTGATTTAAGGAAGTTTCCCAAAGTCAATTGAACATGCTACAGAAAGCAGTTCACTTTCATGGTCAATATGCAGTCTATAAAGAACAATAAGGAGAAGGTAATTTCATTTTGATGATGCTAACCTTGTATGTTTATGCTCTGCTTGAATTTTAATACTCCTGTCACTTGCTCTGAAACCTGTGTTATGTTGAATGCTTTTGTCACATCCAAACCTTCCTGAAATACAGTATATCTCAGTGGAGCACCTAAACTTTGCTCACATGAAGGCCAAGCTAGTCAGTGGCCTGGGAGGCACGAAATGGGAGAGCCCCCAGGCACGAAAGGTGGTAGAGAGCTGTGTGGTGGAACTTGTGCTTTCAGCCCATCCTGCCCCACAGTCACAAAGGTTGCTGTCCTTTTTTTTAGCATTCCCTTTGCTGTGTTTAAGAATGGAGAATTTAATTCTTTTTGCCAAAAAGAATGAGATGGTAAATCAGTACCTACCTCAAAGTCCCTCAAGCCACTGGCAGCACTGACCTCCTAGACCACTTTCAAATCCATACCCATCCTATGGACAGCAAGCATGCAGGTCTGATAAGCAGCATCCAGAAGAGATGCAGCCCCCAGTTTTTATTACAGCTGCTTGTGGAAAGAGCTGCCATTTGAGAAGGCAACAAAGGGTCTGTGTTTAGCCTGGTAAAACATGGACGGAGAAGGGATATGCTCATGGCAAATACAGTATTCAGGAAATGGTCCTCAAGGATATTTGATCTGAAGGACAGCTTAGGTGTGGGATATAAACTGGTCTAAACATTGGCTGGAAATTACCCAAAGGATCCCAGACTATTAGAAGAATAAGAACTATAAGAATAGTGCCATACTGTCCTAACAGAGGAAATGTCTTTATCTAATAACTTTAAGGTGGATCTAGATCACTTTATGAAAGTCATACTACACACATGCTGAGATAGCAAAGGCTGACTCCATGAGCAGGGAGGTCTCATGCCAAATGGCATCCTGGTGCTTTTCTGTTCTCTCCCTCCCACACTGTCTATTTGCAACAATAAGAAATTTTCAGTCTGTGGTTTCCAGACATTGTGGGTAGAGAGAAAAAAAACAAACAATACAGCAATCAGGCAATAGTTTTACAGTGAATTTCAGGTCTGCAGTACTTTTTTGATGGTTTGTTGCCATGACTAACTTTTTTTTCTAGCATCATTGTGTTAAAATTCCATGATTTAACTCTGGGAAATTTGTATGTGTGGACAAGTCAGCTCTGTGTTTTAATGACTCTTATGTATATGGAATTTCAATGAATATTGCCTTCGGTGGACCATTTGTCTAATCAAGAATATGTAAAATGCTTCTTTTCCTCTGTGTCTGAAGAGCAGTGAAAGACAAGCATTTGTCCTGCCACCATACAATTAATGGTGTGACATCTTACATCTGCAACCAGACAGGGGAAATGGGGACAGACTCATGCAGCTGGGCATTCTGGAGAGCAGGAGGCAGTGGTTTGGGAAAGCTGCTGTGATCTGAGGGCCAGGAAAGGCTGGTAGTGCTTCAGGCATGTCGCTCTGAGAGGACCAAAGGATGCTGAGCCCCAAAGATTGCTGGGCTAGAGTTTCTTTATTTATCATACATAGAAATGCAGCACATGGGGTTTGACAGTTCCCACTTCCACTCCCTTCAACTCTAGTCCTACATAAAAGAAAGTAATTTCATAATGACATTCACAAGGCATTCAGATCTTTGCAAATAAATGAGTCTTTCCTGGTGTTGGTGTTCATGGCAGTGCTGGTTCCTTGGTGGACCCCTGGGCTTGGGGACCATGTTCCGGGTGACAGATGGGGCTGGAATGCACTGGCAGCAGAGGGTCTTTTCCCCAGCCAGACCTCCAGGAAAGCAGAGAGCCTGCTTTGCCTGGGTTGGGGGTGCAGAGACTCCTCCCTGCCTCCCACCATGCTGAATTTCTTGTGATGGATCTAGCAAACACATCAGCTGAATAAGAAATCCTCAGTGGCTTCTTGCAGGGACTACTCTGTCTTATTCCTGCAGAGATGCCCACCTTTGCCTCCCCACCTCTCTCCCAAGCACCACACCCATGTGCTTTCCTGTCTCACTGCTCCACACCCATTCAGGTGAAGGCTCTTGCAAGGCTTCCTGCATCTCCACAGTGGTACACCAAGATTTCTTCTGCAGGTGCACAATACACCTTGTTTTTAATATCTCTGAGGTTGTCCATGCATAAAAAAGCTTAAAAGATCTTTATCTGAGGAGAGAACTCCTTCAGCTAGTAGTGACTGAAACCACCCGCTGAGTCACCTTCCTGGGTCTGCTCTATGTTCTCATTTCAAGTACAGTTTAAGTGTTGAATTGCAGGCAGGAGATGTAAAAAGAGAAAGTATTGGCATCAAATACTTATTTGGCTGCACTAACATGTTTTCCTTGCATTTTCTGGCAGTTAATGGAAGGCTAACACATATATATATTGATAAAAATACACATTTTTTGTTAACTCCTCATGTTAAATTCTGCAAATCCAAAATCTGATGGTTTTATCCTCCAGGCTGCTGAGCCTCTACTCTCATTTCCTAGGGGTACAGAAGCTTCCTAATACCTTACAGGGGGAACACTTTCTGCCACATTGGCATGATTTATCATGTAAAAACTGGGGCTGAGGGATCAGGGAGACAAGTACCTTGCTATGTCTGAATCTATTTTAAGCTGTGGCAGGCTGTTCAGTGTTGTGGTGCCTACTGGGTTTGAAACTGAAGGAGTTAACAGTAGCAGCCCTCCACGGGCATGGCAAAGGGCTGGAAAACACACATTTTAGTGTAACAGTGCCTTGCCTCCTGAGCGACATTTGAAGATCCATCATATTTCTGTTTTAAATTCACATCCTTGCCTCAACAATATGCAATGCCTCCATCTCCATGGAAATGCTGGTGTTGTTCAACGTTTGCAGTGCATGAGGACAAAACACAGAAGATGCATTTTTGCCCTGTAAAGAACTGGTCTAGATTTTCCTGCAGCTGCCAGGGGGTCCCTGCTGCTCTTTGCTCATTCAGTACCACAGCTCACCTTAAAATGTTTTTGACCATCAGCTCTCCAGCCTTTTGCTGTCTCAAAACACCTTTAAGGAATCTGTCTGTGTGAAAGACCTGCAGCCAGCTACAAAACTCACTGCAATGTGACTGCCCCGCCTGGCAGTGTTTCAACACCCCACAAAGTATGTGGTTGCTCAACAGATGAATGCAAGAGGGCTCTGAGAGTATCCCTTGCTCCCCACATAGTAGAAAGCAGATAGGTTACTCTCTTTCCTCTGTGTCTTTCTTTTCTGTATGTATGTATACTGTGCATTGATTAAAAAAAGGCAAAAAAACCTGGAGGTGTGTTTTATTACCATGCACTAATTGACTGATTCCTCTTTTACCAGCAGGAGACAGAGAAACAGCTCTTCAGGCTGCCCACCTTGAGAAGTCAGGATAATACCCTGCACCACCCAGCATGGGATCCCTGGCAGCAGCTCCCACACAGAGTTTGCTCCCACCCACTTAGCACTGGTCCCTTCCTGATAGGCAACTGGGAAAGGGGGTGGTGAGAAGAAACCCAGTACATGTCAAGCACATCAGCACAAGTGGTAGGGAGGACAGCATGAGATCTGGCAGTCGTAGGAGACTGGTGGGATATGCTGGTGAGCTTGATCATGTCCGTTCTCCTTTCAGGAGAACATGGAGAATGACAGTAATGTCCTTTTGTGGAAGTGCTTTGAAACCTGCAGATGAAAAGCTGATACGTAAAGGCTAGGTACCATTACTGCTACTTCTATCCCCACAGTATATGCTTATGCTTGAAGCACTCTACTGCTTCTGCTCTCATCTTTAACACAAATAGGAAAAAAACAAAATGCATCTTAGAGGATTGCCAGCCTATTTTATATGAGATATCTTATATGAAATTATGGTTGTTTGTATGAGTATTCGGACTTGCTCAATCTCCCACTGGCATCAGCCACAGTTTGTTCCTGTCTGATGACTCCTCACTTGCCACAGTGGCCACAGTGGCTGTGTGGCCATGGGTGATGGGCACCTGCCCCCTTGTCCCTGAACAGGCTGTGGGGGAGAGAGCACTCTTCCCTTTCATTAAGCTATTGGTTTGAGAGGTGACTTCTACTGAAATGTAGTTTGTGACAAGTAACATCGAATAAGATGTTGGACCAACTATAGAAGTTGGTTATATCATAGTAAAACTAAATAAATAGCTTGTAGCTTTGAGGGATTGCAGTGTGTGACCAAGACATAAAACAGGCAAGAAGCCCCCAATGATGGGTTTTATTGCAGTGGTTGTCACTGCTCATAGCAACATAGATACTGTTGGAAATTTGTGCACTCCTAAGTAAAGGCCCTGGATTGCACATTTGAGGGCAACCTCAGGGCTGCTTCTGGAGTAACATCACATCCCATGAGCAACACCTGTACAGCATCCTTTTTCCCCACAAAAGGGAACTTTCCAAAACAACTTTCTCATGCTGTACTGCTGTGTGGAATGATGGCAGTTCCCAGAAAAGGCTAGGCCAGCAGAGCAAGCAAGGAGGAAAGCCAAAGCAGAGCAGGGTGATCAGCAGAAACGAGCTAGAAGGATGCTTTATATTTAGCTGACTGTCCAGCAAACACTGCAGAGGAAGAGGCTTTAAAGTCTGCTAGATGGAAAGAAACGAAGCTTTCTAAAATTGATACGCAAATACAAGCTAATGCTTAGTGAGAAAAGCTGCTTATATGAGGATGAATATAGTAGCACATATAACAAGGAATTACTGGGTTTATTTTAAGCTGATTTATTTTAAAATTATTTCTGAGCTCCTAAGGAACTACATAAACATTTTTTTATAGTATTTTACAGCAATAGCAAAAGACCTGGGTTTTAATAGAACTTCAAAGTTGTCCCTAGACCCCACTGGTTCTGTGTATCTGCAGGGCAGCTAACATACCAGTTTTTTCACAATCTCAGCCCAAAAAGGAGCTGCTAATAACGAAACTACTCTTAATATAAATAACAGTGGAATATTTTGACCAGCCTTGGTTCTCCCCACCAAGAGGGTAGCGAGAGCTTCCTTCTACCCTACTGAGGCTGTCCGCATTGCCAAGTGGATGTACCTGAGCTAGTTCCAGTGGTTTCCCCAGTCACAGGGGATGTAAACTCAGTTATGCCAGCTGACAGAAGACATTGAGGGTGGTTCAAGTACCTTGAAGAATTTCCCACAGGTGGCACTGCCATGGTCAGGGAAAACAGGGACATTGTGATACTGCAAAGAGCATCTGGGAGTGGTGAGCATGGCCCGTCCTGCTAACTGAGATGATTCTGCTGGAAAAGGATCACTGTAGTGGTTTTGGCTGAGCCTTGCAGGAGGGGGTGAGCTCCAAGAGGTGGCCATGAATGTCTCTTTGTCTCCCAAGCTGCTTCTCTGGCTGCAAAGTAGAAAATGTTGCACTGACACTGTGCTGCAAAGCCTGTGGGGCAGTTACAGAGTTTGAAAAGTTAAGGGCAGCCAATGAGCAAAGAGTGGCTACTCTGGTGACTTTTACCAGGGGCAGTCCCAAGGTTATTACAAATGCAGAAATTAGCACCTTTGTCTTCTTAGTCTGTGAAAACCTGATGGAGTTATTTTTATAAATGAGTTGCGTATTTTTATGGGCTTAACCTTTTATCCTGAATTTTCTCATAACTGTTTTATTAATGCTCAAGAGATCTGAAGTACAGATTGCTCAGCTTAAATAGTGTAGGAAATTTAAATTACAGTTAAGACTTGGCAGGAAATTTAACCTAAGCCACAGCTGCAGCTTGGAATGAGTGGCTGGTGGGTTAGGTACCTGTCACTGACCAATCTAGATTTTGTACACTGAGGGATGATGTTTCAGAGGGTGAAAGACCTGAACTGCTGGGACCAAGATGCATTTAGGTTCCCCTTGTCCCACTTGCTGCTTTTCAATGAGCTGTGCCTGGGGACACAGGGGAGTGCAGAAACCCTGAATCCTCCCTGGGCTTTCCTACGTGCCATGCCCCTGGGTCCTCAACAAGGGCACTGTCTAAGCCCCCATTCCAATGGAGCTGAGAAGGACACAGTGACTGAGCTCTGCACCAGGCTGAATTTTAACAGAGGCGGGAGCTGATTTTGCTCTGAAGACAGTCTTCCTCCATTGAAAGTGCAGCATCAAGAGAGAAAATTAAATCAGAGACATTCCAATGTCACTTGATTTTTACATTAGAGTTGACTGCTAACTTGCAAGTTTTTCATCTGGTGATTCAAATGCCATGTTAATGCTATAATTGTTATTTGGTTTTACAAAGCTATGAAGGTTCTCCTTACTCTCAAGAAAAGAAGATAATGACTTTGGGAAAAAATTAAAGCCTTGGTCTTCTCAAAAAGGATAGGCATAAGGGCATAGCCAGTAGTGTACCTTCTGTATCTAGGATGAGGGATTAGAATCAGAGAGCTGTATTGTGGCTCGGAAGAACATGGCACATGCAATGGCAGGGACAGGGAACCATCATGCTCAAGGCTGGGCAGAGGAGAGTGATCAATGTCTCTCCCTCTGGGAGTAGTGGAAAAGATATGGGGGATGGACTGAGCCCAGAAGCAAAGCTTGAACACAGCCAGCCAAAAGACCCCTATCAAGCCAGAATCAAATAGGCAAGGACTTCAGAAAACTCTAGAAAAAAGTAAATGAAAGGGTTATAGCATGAAAGCAAAAAAGGGCTTATCTTTCTTTCATTGTGTGAATATAGAAATTTACTTTCAGAGCCCACAGAACTCAAATGTCAGGGGAAATAATATGGGTTTATTCTACTACAGACCTGTCCCAGACAGGACTCACGAAGGCTTTCATTGGCATATGGTCAGGTATCACAGAATCACAGAACTGTTCGGGTTTGAAGTGACCTTAAAGACCTTAAAAATCATCCAGTTCCAACCACCCTGTCATGGGCAGGGACACCTTCCCCTAAACTGCTCAAAGTCCTATCCAGCCTGGCTTTGAACATGCCCAGGAATGGGCCTGATAGATAAAGGGCTGCATAATTTGATTTCTTGGCTGCTATTAGAAACCAGGTGAGGGGTTTGTGCCAGGTGAGTTTATGTGCAGGCTCACAGAGTTAAGGCTGGGGGCACCTGTCTCAATGCTACACTCAAAGCAGGGGCAATTTTGAAATTAGCTAAATCACTTTGCTCAGTCATATCCTGAGGTACATATCGTATACAACATTGTTCTGCATGGTTCAGTGAGGCATGGGAAACTGACTTAAAAAAATTAGGGATTCTTTCTGCCACCAGAGTCTTTGAGGAGGACTGGTGTCAACAGACTGTGTGTTACAGTTCATTGAACTAGAGATGCTGAGTTAGGATTTTATCAGGTTCTGGGAACTCCAGTTCTGGACAGATAGGACTGGAAGGAGTTCTGCAAAGTCTATAGGCTTTGGTTGGGTTTGATGTCACTAATATCATGCACATTTTAGTGAGTCATGTAACAAATACAGGACTCCTGTGAGTGAAATGTTTGTGCTGTTGCTGTGTCCTGCGAGGTCTGTTTGCTGAGGTGAGGAGCAGTGTTCACTGGGATGACTGATTTTCTTTAGGGCTGGTTGCATTTCCTTATTTGTTAGAGGATGAGATAGATAGATATGGGATAAGGTTTAGAAATCAGGGACTGAAAACTATTTTTTTTTTCAGTACCAAACTTAGGCAAAGCACTGGTCTAATGGCCTCATTTCATAGCAGCCTTCATTCCTGCCTGCAGTCACTGCAGGTTTTCAGTCAGGCTAAGGGAACTGCTTCTCCTTTATCCTTGAATGGAGTCTATCTGTTCCACTGCTTTTAGCTCCCACATCAGCCTGACCTGTTTAGCTGTTTCCTTCTGCCTGCAGCAGAGATTTTCCCCTCTGTTGATAATCTAACATGAAATTTAACCATTTGGTGTAGTTAAAGCCACAAGTAAATAAAAGACTGAATTGTTATCTGGAGCCTCTCTCAGCACAAGTACAGTATCACAGAATATTCTGAGTTGGAAGGGACCCACAAGGATCACTGAATCCAGCTCTCAAGTGAATGGCCCATATAGGGAGTTGAACCTGTAACCTTGGTGTTATTACCACCAAGTTTTAACCAACAGAGCTAATCTCAGGGTCAGTAGGTATTGTGAGAGGCAGGGGAGGAAACTTGAATTCATCATCTTCTGAGGTCCCGCTCATAGCGTAAACTGAAAGCTGAGCCTTCATCCTAGTTTACTGACTAACACTTAACCATAGCTCACCAACACAGAGCTGCATAATCCTGAATCCTAACTCTAACTTGTGTATGTATTAAAATGTTGGGTCATTTTCTCAAAAAAACATCCAGTATATGTTAATTTCAAAGCAGAGCAACCCTAAACTTTCTATGAGTCTATGATTCTAAGACTGGTGCTTGAGTGTTGAATGACTTGTATCTTACATCTAGGAAAGTTATTTCTGGCATTGCAGTTAAGGCAGAGATGTGAGATAAAGAATGTGCTTTCTGCTCTTGGGGGCTGCACAGTCATATTTATTGCTGTATGTCTGGCTGTATCTATACCAGTAAAATACACAGTGCCAGGATATGGGATGGATCATGATGTTTACTTGTTAGCAGAGTCCCTGGCTGGGTAGAGGATGAAGTTGGCTGTCTCAGACATGGCCTGTACATGGTTGCGAATGCAACACCAAAGGCTGGGTGTTGATGCTAGAGATGCTGACAAGTCAAAGTGAGGGCTGGTTCCCTGATGATGCATCTTCTCACAGATTATGTGCCTGGCTTCCAGCTAAGGTCATCTTAAAAGCCAGGAATTATGAGCCTGAGGAGGGTTGTGCACAGGCATCTCTGTGAGGTTCCTGTGGCCTGGCAAAGGCCACTGTGTATTTATTTATAAGGCATTGCTAAGCAGGAAACCAGCACTCCTGTGGCCACAGGTCTCTACCTCAGCCCTTGAAGGTATGAAACTTAAATCTAGCTCTTCAGTACCTTCCTTATGCTGGCATATTAATTCTGACCAAAAGCCCAATTAATTAAATACAGTGTTTGAGTTAGCATTAGTGATAAGCTATGTTTATTCCTGAATCCTGTAAGAGTCATCATGCTAGGAACAAGGTCAGTGCCAGTACAAAGGAATCCCTTGTGTTTGAACGTAGGGGCACAGAGGTATTGTTGGTCTGGGTTCAGAGATAGAGTTGGGGCTAAGGGTTAGACGTAGAGACTCGACGTGTTATTTACAGGATCCTGTAAGAGCCATAAAGTTAGAATGAAGCTTGATTTTCACATACACATGTGGATCATAGTCAGGTGATAGTTAATTATTGTTCTGGTAAGTTTAGGGTTAGTGCTATCCTTGGGCATTGTAAGAGCAAGAGTGATTCACCTGCTGTTGGATCTTGGCAGTTCCCAAGGAAGAAAATGAGGCTGACATGCATATGGGACAATGAATGGTTGTGCCCCTTCCTGGGGTGGGTGAGGATTTGGGTTCGGTACAGCAGATCAGAGATGTTGCAGCATTATTGGACTTTACAAGAGAAACATAAATAAAACAAAATAGATAAATAAACAAACAGTATAGTTGCATAGGACTGTGTGCTTCAGAATGGAAAGTGGACAGGAGAGTGAGGCATGGTTTGTAAAGTGCAGAGCAGAGAGGAGCCTGTCTGGGTGCTATGTGTCCAGAACTGACTTCTTCCTTAGGTCTGTCGGCTGCAAGAATATAAAATGCATCCAGGAAGGCAATGTTCTTTCCTAGCTGAAATTTCCAGTTACAAGAGAAATGGTATGTTTTTGAAAAGGGGCCAGATCTAAAGTGACTGACCCTTTTTCTCTGAATGTTGGGTAGTATATTTGTGTTGCAGGGAAGTGTCCATATACAGCCTCCATTAAAGGATAAAATGGAAGCCTTCATATATCACCCATTCTAAGTTTCCTGACCACAGAGGGCAATGTTTAATATTCGTGCTTTGGATGTATTCAAAGATAAAATATGAATCAAATAGCATGACTGAAGCTGATTTGTTTCAGAAGAAAGTAGAAGTTGAAACTTTCATACATCTGCACATCAAAGTGTTATTACTAGCTAAGGTTTCTTTCTACAGTTTAAGACCATATCTGAATTGAATTTCAATGGGCTGGTTGCATGGTGCACTCCGATCTCCATATCACTCAAGTCTGATGAACACCCCAAAGCTCAGCAGCTGGGAAAGAAAGAAGAAAAGCCTGCCTAGGAACATCAAATGGGAGTGCAGGCCTGATATCTTTTGTCAGTAGAAAGATTGTTTTAATACCCTGTCGGTCACAGTAATAACCTTAAACAAATAGATCACTTGTATTTACTTTGTAATATCAGTGCTTTTACAAGATTGACTACCTAGTGGGATTGTCTGTACAAATTCCACAGTTGTCCCCAGGCAGCTCTGTGAAGAGGACACTTTAACTCCATATGCCATAGAAAGATGCCTTCAGTGATGCTCCATGAATAAATCATATTCCCAAGGGCTGTGAGAGGATAATGGTAGAAAAACCCTGCTGGAGAGACTTGGAGAACTCCAATGAGCTGTCACAGCACCTGGCCACTTTGTGCAGGGGGGAGCACTTATATCAAACAGGCTGCTACCTGCACAGGCAGATAGCGCTGAACCTCGCCGAGCTGTGGGCAAGGGAGAGGGAAGCACCATTTACATTACCTATCAGAAGGGGCTCCCTGCCACCTGGGGCCACCGGGGTTACTGGAGAGAAAAAGGAGTAAACATTTATCTAGCGGATTGCTTCTTTTTTTCCTAATCCCCACTCTTGAGTTACAGAGGCACAGTATTCTTTTCGCTCATAAAAATTGCTTAGCAGTGAGCTGAAGGTTTTATGCACAAGTGTTTGTTTTTTTTTTTCTTTATTGGTTATCCATTGCTTCTTCACAGCTTCTAGGATCCCACCCTAAAACCCACGGCCATGCACAGCTATTTTGTGTATGCAGCACGTGCCTCTCAGGGAAGGTAGGGATAATTGCTTGTGATGAAAAAGTTAAATTATCACCAAGACCGCCTTGTGTTCTCTATTCTTGCTATTTTCAGCAGTCTGTGTCAGATCTGGTTTAATCTTTTTTCATCTTTTCTGGGCAACAGAAGTTTTCCCTTTATATGAACATAAATAAACCCCTTTCAGAGTAATGATGTTTGCACAGGGGGTGTGTTAACCTACAGGAGTGTGAAGTAGGTTTATACTCAGAGAACAACATGTGCGTCAGGATTATTCCTTCCCCACTCCCCCTGTGTGAGATCTTCTCTTTTGTTTCCATTTGAGCCAGGTGCCAGTTCATTGCTTTCAGACATTTAAAATACATCAAATGCAAGTAATAGATTGGGGTTTTTTCCTAAATGTTTTTCAGATGTTTTATTTCTACTATATTTTAAACCTGGTTTTCCCTGTCAGGACAAATCTTACCTAGATAAATATGTTCACAGCTCTGATTTTCTTACACTTTACTCTGTAGCAAGATCCTAGCTACAGGGTCTGATTAACCCCTCTGGCCATGCCGAGTGACTCGCAGAAGGCTGTTGGAGAAAATCATGATTTCTGATAGGGAAAAAATCATGAGATAGGGATAGGGAGAAAATCATGATTTCTGATGGGAGAAAGCAGGAAATTAAATCACTGCTTAAAGCTTTATACATGCCAGGAACAGCTGATCTGACCACACAGACACTTGAATGGCTAGACAGGTAAGACTGATCTAGAACGATCTAAATGCCACTCTGTCCTGAACTTCTCCTTCTCCTGGTCAATACGAAGGAAGCCTCGGTGAGCCTAGTTTGGATACAACCCTTTACCCTTCAGGCATTTCCATGACGATGAACGAGCTTTGTATCTTTCCTTTTTCCAGGTTTTCACTATTGCCACTTGCCTTCATGCAGGAAATTATCTTTTGAAGACCTCAAGCCTGAAAACCAAACTCCATCATGTCCAAAGTGTGGCGCCATAGGGAGAAGTTCCTCAAATGCTGTTGGCTGCTCATCTAGTTGATAGCTCTAGCCAAAACATTCTGCCTTGAAGAGGCAAGAAAGGCGTTCTTATTTCCCCACATCAAGCTCCCTGGGTCAAGGGAAGAGGCCAAGGAAGGAGCTAGACCTGCTCAGAGATTTCAGAGAAGATTACAGAAACAATTACTGCCAGTGGACCTCATCTCATACTTCTCATTTTGTGCCTTCTAGGCACAGCTCACAGCAGGGCCAGATCCATCCAATAAGCTGCTGAAGTGGTCTACATCCTAACTGAAGCATCTTCTGCATTTTCCACCTGCTCTGACAGAAGAACTGAGGAAATCTTTTCTCCAGGTTGCACCGTAAGGATCTGTGTTCTACAAAATTTCGCAGCAGTTTTGGTGCCCTAGAGTTTTGATGGCTCTGACCTTTTACCTCTCATACCCTCTATGAGATTTCTGTTTCCTTTCCTTTTTGCATAGTGTAATGGGTTTTTATTTCTGTTGTACTGGAGCAGGCTTTGGACTGGTCAGGTACACAACCCATTTTACTTCCACTGTGAGTAAAACTCTTAAATTGTTTAGTCAAGACATGTCTTCTCCAGAGAAATGCCTCATTGCCTGGCTGTTTCATTTTGAAGCCTTGTAGCCATGAAATCTGTTGGGAGAACACAAACAGCTGTGATTACCTGACAGCTCTAGGAAATGGCACAGAGACAAGATATGTCTGAGATAAAAGTGCTAGTTGCAGGTGGAGGCTGCAGGCAGATCTTTAAAACTTCTGTGTAACCTTTGGGCTCTGGTGAGCACCAAAGGGAGGATGCCTTGTCAGTCTGTATCAATGAGCAGCAGTGATCTGATGCTGCTCTTCTGCCCAACTGAGAGTCATTAGTTCTGTTAAAATTGGATTGAGCGTGTCTGTAAGTGTGATGCCATTATTCTTCCTTAATGTAACCACACTTTACACAGAGGATCCTAATAATGACGAGAGCCCTTACATTGTACATGCTGTACATGCCCCTTCTGAGAAGCAGGTCCTGACCTGCAGTCCACATACTCTACAGGGGGACCATGGAGAGGTGCACAGGGGGAATTTTGCACCGCGGCGAACAGCAGGTCTGTCCAAAGGAGTCAGATTTTGGACTGCTAAACCATAAATTCTTCCTTGTAGCCATGGCTGGGACAAAGGGCATTTGTTTTAGTAGTGGGAGATGCAGGGAAGTGTTAATTACTGGAGGTATGCTCGTTGTCCCATTAAGCTCTCAGAGTAGGTTTGGAAATCAAAATTTATAAAATCCACTGCTTCCTCTTTCTCTCTCATCCCTGTCTCTTGCTTGTGAATGTATTAGTCCATATGGCAAGGGCTTTCACAGGTACTGAGCCAGAACAGGCTGGGTTTCTCAGCCACAGATCACAATCAGATCTGTTCATTTTCCTTTTCTCCTGCAGCCTGTCCCCTCGCCTTCCTTGTGCTTTTCTACACCCTGGTCTTCCCTTTCCAATTATTTGTTTTCCAAGATGTTTTACTCATCACAGTCTCCAAGCCATTTGTTAGTGAACTGCAAAGGACCTTATGTGCTCTCCCTTTCCCTTTTCCTTTTTTATCTCTCTCTCCTCTTTTCTTCTCATTTTATTCCCAAAATAACATTCCCCATTAGACCCAATACCAGCTACAGAACCTGCTTACACATCTTGTGTGTGTGAGGGTGCCCCAGTACCCTTTGTGCTACAGGTGCATGGGGGAGACAATTCAGTCCTGCAGGACAATCCTGCACTACAAACTTATTCCTGCCATGTAGTGGTGGTGAATCTACTGATGGGATAACTTAAGATACTAAAATACCTGATGGTTATGCTTTTTTTGGTTTTGCTTCTGAAGCATGCCATAGTGGGGCTTCAGTGAGACCCAGACAGGAAGGTGAGGCCAGAGGCTGTGACTGTCAGGCAAAGCAGCAGTTCCAGGCTCTCTGAGCTCTCCTGCCACTACAGAGCAATGCTGGGCCAGCATGCTGCTTTTTGCCAATTGTGTGTAATCACTGTGAGGCAGTGAAGCTGTGAAAAATCAGGACTGAACAAAGGATGGCAACTTCTGAACTGCCCATTTCCCACTGCATGTGACTGGGGAAGCAGCCCTATGCTGTGCTTACCCTGCAGCTGGTTTAAGTTCACTTGTGCTCTCCTGGTGGCACAGCACCAAGCAGCAACGCTAGAGCAGGGAGCACTGGGCTCTTTCAGTCATTATCAAGGAGAGGAAGAAAATAAAAATGTGGACTCACTCAGATTTGAGAACTAACCTAGGTAGCACACAGCTTTAAATTCAACAGTCCTAGAAAATATCCTCATGAGATTTTTGAACAGGGAAATCAGAGATATTACAAAAAGAACTGTTTGCTTGAGGTTTCTACCAATTCTGGGCAAAATCCCATGAGAATGGTTGTTCTTGGGAATGTTTTTCTGCATCTGAATGAGAAAGAAAATATGTTCTTGAAGCATTACATCTCTTACCACAGTGGAGTGTATCTGGAAATTCAATTCTGACACTTCCTAAAGACTGAAAAATGAAGTTGGCTGAACTATGTGAGACTACTTTTACCCCTTGTCACATCCACAATGTCTCCTATGTGTGGGACTGACAGTGCTCAGGTCTTCTGCCAGGCACAAGGAAACACCTCAGCCCAAGAGATGGCACGGGGGGACATTATGATGTGAGATGAGGAGTCCTTTGCAGCCCTTCCCTTTCATCTCCTCTCCATCTGCTGCAGTGCTCCAAAACCAAGGAAGAGACTAGGCCAAGCAGCTGGTTACTGGCAGGGAGATGGCAGAAGTGACCACAGTCCAACATACTGTGACAATTGGAGGGGAATAAAGAATATTCTTATCTGGTTTGGTAGAAAGAAGTTAAAAGTGCAGTCTTGTAGCTGCTGTGTGTGAACTGCTCTGGTACATTGGTGTCTTAGTTCAAGAGAAACTAAGATATTATGCTAACCAAGGAATAATCCCTCTCCTTTGAATTTAGAAAAAAACAA
>JAWWMO010000043.1:14677495-14721323 GCA_035047845.1 Dendrocincla fuliginosa
AATCACCGCATATGCATGTCCTTTGTCTCCTTTGTTAAACATCTTTACCGAAGCTGGGGCGTTGGCTCCGGGCTGTTTGGAAGGAATTCCACCTTGGAAGGAGTTTCCACCTTAGGTTTGAAACTCTGACAATTGGGTTCTGAGAATGATGGGATTTTGGGTTCAGCCTCGAGCGAGTGAGAGCACTGCTCTTTGAGGAGTCAAGCTATGAGGGACTCTGGTGTGGGCCATGCTGTCACTTCTGGGCACTGACCCACAGTCCCTCACCAGGCAAACAGAACTGGGGGGGTGGCAGCAGCAGGTCCCATCCATGAGCCATGGAAGGGCTGGATCCAGACACTCCTACAGGATGAGCTGAAATGGGCTGAGGTGGTGCAAGAATCTTCCTGAGAGACATAGCCACATAAGTCAATAAGACAATATGCAAGATCTCCCTTGTGACAACAGGAGAGGAAATTCTGACACCTTAAGATCCTGCCTGGATTCCTCTGATGGTAAGATTTCAAAGAGTGCTAGTGCTGCATGGAAGATCTCAGGGTCCAGGCAGAGGCGTCCTCTCCTATCCCGTGCCTCTGCACTCTCTGCATGTGTCTCCTGGCTTTGGATGTGGTTTGGCAGATTGTTCATGCACATTTGTGCTCCCTGGGCAGCTCATTGAAGCTGCACCATTCTCCAAATCCATTTCTAAGGTGTGATCAGACCAAGTCAAGGACTTCTAGTAAAATTTTGCTGCCTCTGAAGCTTAAACATATGATTTTGGTACAGCATAAAATGCAGGCAGATTTGATGTGGTGAGGAATGGGATCCATGCCTCTAAATGCTGAATGGGTGGGGATTTATGCACAGCTCCACTTCTCAACCAAAGACTGGGAGTAGCTGCTCTCCTCCAACCCAGCTCAGTCCTCCCTCCAGCAGCACCATGCACGAAGCAGCAGCCACCACCCCGGGTTGTGGGTGCTGGGGATCGAGGGCATTGCCTTTAGTCATGGTGCTGTGCTTGGAGTTGAGCACCTGCAGCTTTGGCGACACGACAGTAGCAGGTGTTGCACGCTTACATGACCATGCTGCTCTGAGGTCTGAACACATGGCATTTGCTGGGCACTTTCCCTCAAGGGCAAATCCCAAAATGTCTCAGTGAACTCACCAAGCTTCAATAGGGGGATGATGCTTCAGGCAGAGCCGCCATCTGAGGCACTGCGACAGCGTCCATGGTTGAGAGGGTTGTTTGCAACTAGCTCAGATAACAGAAATTTAAGATTGCTGCTGCATTATGAAACAAACAGGCATAGTTTGCATTTGGTTTTCATAAGGAGTCTTGATATGACCCAAGGTATGCAAATACCTTCTGATGCAGAGGAAAAGATTTCAGGACTGTGGAGGTGTAAAAGTTGGCAAATTATGCAGCATTATGGAATAATACTCCATTTTTGTGCAAATTGAGAAAAAACAGCTGTTAAGCATGTCAGTATTTGGGGAGGCTAATTTTCAAGCAGAGGAATAGACAGCATTGCTGTCACATACACAGAGAGGAAAGGAAGAGAATGCAGCAATGAACAAGGGAGAGAGCCTCACATTGTCATCCATAGGAGAATAAAAGCACTAAATCCTTATTTAATCCTTGCAGAGTTATTTAAAATATTAAAAATAGTGTGTCTCAGAGGGGATTTAAAGTGGTTACAGAGGGTGAGTTGAATTACAAAGTTAACATTTGAGGGTTTTGTACTTACTTGCAGGAGTAAAGCAAATAACTCTTTTCCACAATTCTCTTTTTTTTTAATTGACAAAAACATGCACATCACATGCTTATCTTACCAGTATTGGTGTTCTTTAAATCCAGAGGGTGAACCCCAACCTCATCCCTGCCCCCAGTGCTTACCCTGCAGAACTTCCCAGCCCTCCCATTTTCTTATACCCCATTTTCTAGACTCAAGGAAGGAGTTGAGTCTTGTCTTCTAAATACGTCCCTATTCCTCTCAGTCCTTCCTTTGTCTTCCAGGACTAGTATTCCTCAGGCTGCTAATGATCCCTTGTGAGAAACTGAAATGTTAATAGTTAATGACTCAAATAAATGGCCATTTGCAAAAACAGTGGGTGTTTTGCTGAAGATGTGCAAGGGAGCAGCCCAGGAGCAGAGGCTACAAGTTGATTTTTGAGCCAGACAAAGGAGAAGGCCAATAATGATGGGACAAAACTGGCTCAACTACGCTGACATGAGAGGCAGCTGTCATCTCTTAGGAGGTGTCATAAACCACCTAAGACCCTTGAAGCACCCTCAGACTCTTTTCTGAGGCCTTCCACCTCAGGACTGCATGGGAATCAAAGTTTTACTTCAAACACTGTAAAACTCCCAATCCAGGGGAGGTACCTGGGCATTCCCACACGAACCTGAACCTGAACTTCGTGTTTCACAGGCTTCCCTCATTCCTGACAGATCAAGACTGTGACCGTCACCTTGGTCAAGGGACATCAAAATTGCAACCATCAAGTCTCATTGATGAATGAGGAGGTGATATCTTTCTACTCTTATCCTTTCTTTCTCTTTTTTTTCTTATACATTTTATGAAGTGTGATTTCCATGCTTTTATATTGCTATAGTTCTAAAGATAATAAGCAAAACGGCTACAGACTCCCTTTCCATTGCAACCAAATTGTTCCGAAATAAAACTGACATATATATATATATATTTATAAACACCATTCGTTTAGTGTCATTTCACTCTAATCCATCCCAAGGGATCTATTATTAACAAGAACCTTAAATGGCATTTGCTATATCATCTATATCTCTCTATATCTATATATATATGTGTGTGACATATTGCTCACATTAAGAAAAAAAAATACCCACCAGCAGAGGTAGGAACTAGAAGATGCTGGCTGCAACCCCCTTGGAGCAAAGAAAGTTCAGGGTCTTACTTGGAACAAACCCAGTTAGTTTTCTCCCCTCCACCTGGCACCTTCAGACACACAGAGGAATCCTGCCCAATGCTGTGTTACCCAGCCTTGGCTGTCTCAGCCTCCCTTTTCTTGGCTGCTCAGCACTGTGCTGGCTTTGTTTTTGCTAAGGCTTGGCCAACAGCACTCTTTGGCTGGGATTTGCTAGCAGACCTGCCTCTGAAAGCTGGGGAGGGTGGAGAACCTGGCTCCATCTGTCCTCATGGTTAGTCTGACAAGAGTTACTCCTGTAGGAGGACCAACTGAAATATTGTTTCTCCAATTTATCCCCTGCCAGCTTTAATTTTTCGTGTTCTATCTATGTTATAACTTAGTTGATGTAGCAGGTGCTTTTTAAATAAAGGGAGAAAACCACTGTTTCCTGTTCATTTTGTGTTTGATAACTTCTTGGAGGATAGATTCTGCCTATGCCATCCTTAATAGAAACTGGATTTGAGAGATCTGGTGTAATATCAGAGGACCAGGTATTAGAAAAGGGCTCATCCTCTAGGCAACCTCAGTCTTTCTCCTCATTAGGCAGGACTAGTCTTTGTATACGTGGTCACTCAATGGTTCAACTAAACCCAAGCAACTGATCACATGGCAGGAAATAAGCTCTTCCTTCAAAACTGAGGGTGAGGAGTAGGTTGATTTATTTTTTAAGGACACACTGGCACCCTAAAAATGCCAAAAATTTGCATCTGAATTACAGCCAGTGCAGTTACCTGTTCATGTTCCTCACTGTTTTATTTGTGGTTGTGGATTGGGAAGTGCACTATTTTTTTACATGCCTACAACATGGCAGAGTTTGTTGCCTTACAGCACGCCCTTGCAGCCTGGGATATGAGAGTATAAAGAGGATGAATTCATGTTTCCCTGTTTTATAATGCAAAACTTTTCACAAATGTAGCACAACATTCAGCAGTGGATAGCTCTTTGGAGCTCTATCTGAGTCTGTTCATTCAGTTCAGCCAGAGGCCTCAAGCAATTGATATTCCTCTATAGTTGTCCATAGCCAGGTTGAATTTCTTGGCAAATTTTGATTTTAAGTGGGATGTTAAGGATCCTTGCGCCGCAGCCTGCTCTAGTTTTACAGCTGATAGAGGTGGCAGGACAGGTCACTGGGCTCTGGCCCAGATTTGTCAAAGTGGCATTGCGCATGCAATGGGTGGCAGAAGACTTCTAGATACGCTGGAAATGCGTGAGCAGATTTTACTCTCCTCTTCTGTAGTGCAAGACATCTCCTGCTCTTCTTCCTGTTCTGCCCTTACTGGATGAAGGGACAGAGAGAGAACTGGCTGGGTGGTGAAAGGGCTGCAGGAGGTGAGAGCATGGCACTGGGGTGATGGAGACAAGTTACACTCAGGTGGGGAATGACTGCTAGGGATGAGGATGTGTTAGAGGAGGTGAGGCTGTACAGAGCTGGAAAGGGGCAGAAGGGTTCAGCTGGCAGGTGTGAAAGAGAATTGTTAAACTGATTGCAGGAAGGGGAGTTGCGTTGTCAGGGAGATTGGGTGCAGCAGAGCTGACTGTAAGGAGAGCAGATACAGACGGCAGTGACCAAATGGATCAGGCAGAGAAGAAGACACAGAGGAAAGACAATAGGAGATGGGAATACAAAGGTGGGGAAGGCTGAAGTGGCATGTAGCTGAAGGGATCAATTTGGATACAAGAAGAAGAAAAGCAAGGCTCTGACAGGGAAGGATGGAAAGAGGAAAGATGAAGCTGCATTTCACAATGTTTCTGAGTTGCTTCAGGAGGACTGTGGTGTGTCTCCTCCTACACGTAGCACTGGCCACACTTCTGAGCTAGCAGACACACGGGGGACAAATAACAGCCTGCCAGCAGGAGGCACCTCTGCTAGGTGCAACATCTTCCAGTGTGTTTGTCTGGACACTAGTAATTCAATCTCCACCAACATCCTAGACTGCAGTCTCATCAGGCCCCCTGTCAGATTTATGCTTATGCAGTATACAACATCCCCCAAAACATCAACATCTCCATTTCAAACACGTATTGGCAGAAACACTAATCAAGAGATTAGTGGAATATTTGATTTACTGAAAAGGCCTAACAACTTCTTAGTGTTTTCAAATTGAGCTTCAGGGTCTGTATTTTAAACTAAAGAGGAACACCAGTACAGTTTTCATTAATAAAATACCAGTGTATATGGATTGCTACTGGCAAAGAGAGAAATGACTATGCAGGAGATATGCTTTTATTTTTTTTATATACTTATTCTAAAATTGACCTGACAGCTTCTAGCTATTCCTTGGTGACAGATTTCAGACTATTCAAACAGATAATTTTCAGCTCTAGCATTTCTCTTTGGAACCTTATGCAAAAATGTTTCCACAATATTTAGCATGTCAAAGGCTGTCTAACAGCTCCAAGCCTTGCCTGTAAAATACATGCACACAAAAATGTAACAAGGATGTGTTTTGGCAATAAGCTTGAATCTCAAAGAAATGTTCCAGAACCTTGATTAATTAAAGACAACCCAAGTGTTACCTCCAGCCTGCACTGCTACATCATTAAGCAGCCTAATTAATACTAGGACATACTGAAACAAGAGAGGTATTTTGGATTTTCAGTTACTAAGGGAAACCTAAGTGCTGTCTGTTAAATGCTTTGGCCTCCTTTTCTTGTAGAAAATGTGCTTTATAACTTCCCCATATGCTCCTGCTGTTCTCTCCCTGATGGATGTTGCTATGGAAGCAAACTAGGGGAAAAAAAATCAAACAGCTAATAATGTTTCTGCAAATGATTGCACAGGTGGAGCTGAAAAGTACAGATGACACAAGTTAGTTAAGCAGGGGATTTGAACTGCAGCAACAATTAGAGGCCAAGAATCAAAACACTCACACTTTGTTTCCTTTTCTTTTTACATCAATTTAGTGAAATTCCAAATTTCTGCAGGCTGTTGAGGTTTATTTTACTCTTTATTAAGAAAATTTTTTCTGAAAGTTTCAGAGATGCCCTAAAACAATAATATAGATGGAAGTTTAGAAAGGAGGAGAAAAGGCTGGATACACTGCTAGTGGATGGCACAGTCTTAGGGAATATAGGTCCCTTGAGGCTATGGGATAAAGAACTTCTCTCTTTCACTCAAATGAAAATTGGCCCTTCAGTTCCATAGCATATTTGAATATCGTTATAGCAAGAGGGGAGTATGCACATACTGGATGTTGTAGGGACAAACCTGCAGCACAATTGTCTTATATTCCTTCACAGGAGTGTAAATTTTTCAATATAAACCATACCCAAGAAGTGTAATGTGAGTGGGCAAATGCACCAGCATGTTGACATAGACCATTTACTTAAGTACTGAAAATGGGAATACAGAGAGCCAAGGAGTGAGAGTGATACAGCTCGCACCTGGCATCTCTGAAGGCTCCTGGCCAAGTCCAGCCAGGTTGGCAGTGTCTCCAGAGCACAGAATAGGTAGCTACTTTATATATTGCTTGCTTGCTTTCCAGTCCTGTTGGCTGCTGCTCTCCTTGACTCTGTCACACTGAACTTTTCTTTAGCTTTGCTGAGTCTTAGATAAACTTACACATATGGACCCTCTTCAATCTGGCTCGTGCAGCTTCGTCCTGTGTCTGGGCATCCATCCCTCTCTGCTAACAGCTGACAGCCTGTGGCTTCTTCCCCAGACTCCTTTAGACATGTTTAAAAGTGCAGCTGCACCACCTGAATGCTTTGGGATGGGGCAGATGGCTGCAGACATCCTCTGGCCTAGAGCTTGGTCCCCACGAGGCCTCCTGAGCCCATGTTTCAGCATGAGGAAGGGAAGAGAGTTCACTGCCAGGGCACATTTAACCAGAGGCCATTGGTCTCATTCTACCATAATTTTAAGGTTTTTTTGGGTTCTGTTGCACACCACAATACGGGGTATATTAGTGATGCCTGCTTTTGGTGCTGATGTGTGCTGAGAGCTGGAGTCCTCCCCCTGGGAACTGGTCCATGCTGATCACCTTGCTCTACACTCAGCTTTTCACTGAAGATGCTGCCAAGCAGAAGCTCATGTCTCAAGTACCAAATCATGGGCCTATACATGTTTACTCTTAAGAAATGTCCCTTTCATGCCAAATCTCCTTATGAAACTTTTAATGAAAATTATATATCCTGTCAAAATGCAAATTTTTTAACTACTTGTATCAAGAGATGGATTTCCAGTGAGGGAAGGGTCAACTCAACCACTCAGTCCTCAGCTAAGTGTGGGACAAGTAACTAAGTGCCTGGAGGACTCCTTCACATTCACGTGTGCTACCACACGGCACAAGGATGAAGAAAAAAAGAATCAAAATATTCAAGATGAGTTAAAAGCACCTGTTGCCCATATGTCCCTGGCAGGTACTGGAACATAAGCATAGGTGAAGGTGCACAAGTGTGGTCCATACCCACAATCGCACAAGTCTTGGCACAAAATTTAGCCAGCCATTTAGGAAACAGGGCATGAATCACTTAATTCAGGCAGCCTTACTTGTGTTAGTAGTCAAAGTTCTGGGGAAAGACTGGATCCAAACTATGTAGCTTCATACAGTTAGTGTGCCATCTCCACACTTCTGCACACCCAGGTCCATGTACATGTTTTTCTGTTGGTGTGTCCCATTTGCATGCACTGCACATGTACACAGATGTAAACACATAGCTAGCTACTTCTAACACTGGATTAAAAACAAGCTCCCCAGCTCCTGCGGGGTTACAAACGGGGCTGTCCTGGTCCTTGACATGTGGCAGTCCTGACTTGACTGTAGAAGAGACCTGATCTAGGCTATTCCATCCTCTTACACTACTCTTGTAAGAGAAAAATCCCTTACCCCTCTTTTTCTCCAAATGGAAAAAACTTTCCAGCCACTTGCTTTGATTATTTTATCTCTCTCTGCTATGTGTGTGTTCTTGAAAGGAGGGACAGTGCACTGCATGTAGCCACAGTCACTTGGTATTCAGGCGAAGTTCAGAGTTAGTGAGGCGCCTCTAGAGCAGCTGCAAAGGGCCTAATATAAATATGAAGAGCTGCCGAGATTCATGATTGCACCTGGCTGTCCTGCTGCTTTACAGCCACTGCAAATTAATTCTTTCTGCATGTGAGCAACTAAGTCAAGTCACTTAAACTAGTGGCTTCCTGCTGTCCTCTTACGAAAGGAAATAGATGATTTGCACTGTAGGGACCTAGCCCATGCCAAGGGAGCCACCAGCTACTCTGCTGTGCCTTTCCACAGCTGTTGGAGCCAGACAGGGAAGAAATTTCAGTTTAAAGTTCAGCTCCTGTATGACCCTTGATAAGGTTCAGTTACAGTCTCTGGGCCAGCATTCCCTGGGCACGCAGAGGGAGCATGTGGGATCTGCTCCCTTGTCCTGGTAGAGCTCCAAGCACAGGAGTGCAGAGGAAACAACCATATATTTTTCCACTGCTTCACTGGAGCGTGCTGGCTGCAGCTGGGACATCAGAGAGAAGACAACATTGCCTGTTTGGGGAGGGGCATTGTTCAAAATGGCAAAAGCTACTGAAGAAGCTGCTGCTGAATGCCTGGTGACACAGTGATGTCCTCAGGGCCCCATCGCAGGAGGTGCAAACTCCAGCTCCCACAGGTCTCAGCCATGCTGCTGTCACACAGTGAACCATGCTTCTCACCCAGTGAACTGTGCAGTATTGATGGAGGGATCACCCTCTTTTCCTTTCTGGAGCATCTGATTTATAGGCACATACATCCACAGCGCTGCAGAGGCCCTGTGCAGCATGACATTTGTGGTGCAGTATAAATAATTCCTGTAATGTATGCAAAGCTCTCAAAATGCTAACTTTTTATTTCAGTCTGTGAAAGAGAATTGTATTCTCTCTTGGGTTGGAGACATTATTATCAGAGTTAATACTGTCAGAGAGAAATATCTCATGTGTCTCTGTCCTGTGCTATACCCCTGGGCATTCTGTTGTGGGGGGAAGATCCTCCAGCCTCCCTGATGCCCAGGTGACCCCTGTTGCCTGTATGAGCATCACTGAAAAATTAGCCCCACTGCAGTGTGCCAAGTGTGGTGTCTTCTATGTCAGTTTGCAGCAACTCCCCACACATTCCTGCTCCTTCAAACACATCTTTAGAGAACACCAGTGGCAGGCAACCACTGCAAATTAGGAAAAAGGAATACAGGGTTGGATGGCTCCACTGAGGTCCATGCTGAGGAGTCAGGACTCAGTTACTCAGCTGACATACCTGTGAACTGAATCCACGCTTAGAAATAGGGGTAGAGTCCAGGCTGACACCTGAAGCATTACCCAATGCTTCTCCCTTGCCAAGACTGAAGGTCCACTTGAGACAAGAATCAAGTCCACTTGAGACATTCCTGGTAGATATTTTAAAGACTTTTTAGTGGGTGCTGATGCCTCATTAAATGACTGCCTAATATGCCTGGACAATCTAAGTCCCTATAATAGGTACTTGCTATTTAGGACATATTACTGACCAATGGTTTGATCTTGTCAATATGATAGAGCCAAGAATCCAGGACCTCCCACTTCCCATGAACAGGACTGATACACTGAGTGGGACCATCACCTGAGCTTTGTGTCCTGTTGAGAAGAGGACTGGAGGGGTGGGTAGAAGAGCCTCGGATCCCACATTTGTTCCCTACACCCCTGGAGAAGAGCAGTGTTAGGTGCCCTGCATCTCCCTCGGGGGTAGCTTTTTTTTTCTACAAAAGCCAAGGGGAGACAGAGAAGTGTCTAACTCAATGAATTTGTGCCTTAAATGGCCTGCAACCTTCATCCAGTTCTGGAGTTTAGCGGCTCAGAGTGTCAGTGCCCTTAACCACTCCTGGGATCCAGCAGAGCACATCTCACCTAAAGGAAATTAATGCAAAATTGAATATTAGCAGAAAATTTGATGATATATTCATCTGAGTGTTATGGACCTGGTTGAATACACAGTGCCACACATATATATGTGTGCTCATTTGTTTTTAATGACTGTGGCAATCATATTTCTGCTTGACCCAAGTTTCCTTTATTTGCAAAAGTAAAAATGCTATTATTGCTGGCCATAAAATTATTCAGCCCTTTTATGCATCGCTATAGGAGTTGAAGTGGTCCACTGATTTTCAATGATGCAATCAAGGATTTGTGTGCAAACAGTGCACGAATATGTGCTTTTGTTTCTCAGATGTACTTTTTCTGTCAAATCTGAATGAATTTGCTGTCTTTGCAGAAGTGGCCTCCACAGAAGCTTTCCCAAGACTCCCCTGCATTAAAAATCCACATTCTGTCTATTGTCTGAAGAAGCAATTTTTTCATCTCTTAATCTTCTTGAATGGAATTGTATAAACAACTGGCTGTAGTGAATTTTCCTGCAACATAAAGAAATCTCAAAATTATTCAAAAAAATACCTATAATTTTAAAAGAGAAATCATCCTTCTTTTTCAACTACTTCATCAAACTAAGATCAAACTCTGCCATCTGCATAACATTACTTTCTATGGGTTGATTTAGTGAACGTATTATGAAGAAAATTAGGATAAATACTAGGATCTGTATATATTGATACTAGAATCAATATATTGAAAGCACACCCCAAATCTACAAGTTTACAATCTTTTTTGATTTTCCTGGCACCAGTTTAGCTATGAGGAAAAATTTAAACTGGACCTCATGCTCCTGGCAAGGATGGAGCACTGTACATAGCATTGTACACAGCATAGCATAAAAATGTACATTGTTAAAGGCTCGTACTTGTTTTCCCACTTTCATTATGGAAATAAAGGGCTGAGGAGATGGATCTTGCTGGAATTTTTAGTTAAGGCATTTCCCTTAGGACAAGTTTGGGGTTTTTTTCTCTTCTTTGTAATTTATTAATAGGAAAATTCCTAATATTAACATGGTACAGCTATTTCTACATCATGGAGACAAGTAGTTGGAAGATGTTCCTTACTTCTGGCTAGGATGTAATGTTACTGCTCCATTTAAATTTGATGTTCAATTTATGACTGTAGAGGGGAAAAATAGAAATCCTGTTAAGAAATGATTAATGGTCAAGTCACAGAGATGAAATACAAACTTCTAAAACTAATTAATTCATTATCTTACCCTAACTCTCCAAACGACTGTAACAATTAGAGCCTAATTCCTAATGGCTGGGACAAAGAGGTGACATGGACCCTTGGAAGAGCTGAGGGACAAAACTTTTTGTGTTCCACTGGCTGTCCCTGAGTATTCTTGCTCAGAAGGCAGAAATCAGTAAAAAACAACACAGTGCTTTTGAGGCACAGCGATAAGATTCTTTCCTTGAGTTGGCTGATGACCTTATCTGTTCACTCTGGCTCCTCTCATCCTTCAAAGCATGAAAATGAGTTCAACACACATGACATTTGTATAATACTTCTCACTGAATAAATGTGCTCAAGTTTCCATGTCTCTTTACAAAGCCATTCCTCGCCTGTGAAAAGCAAACTGCCTTCACCCAGATGTGCAAGCCATGCCTTGCAAACATCACTCCTTCCACCAGTGTCACTTATTTGATGCTGTGAACACACAGGCACCAAGGAGCTGCAGCATGCTGGGTGCCATCCCACACCGCAGCTCATCCCTACCTCTCCTCCTCAGATCAGAGGAACACGCCTTGGGACCTTGGGCTTATTCAATGCCTCTGAAGACCAAGGAAGAAAAGTTTGACATTTTTCTGGAAGAAACCCAGCACAGAAAGAATCCAATCACGATAACTGAAATTTGCAGCTAAGCAGGCAGAAGTAGGTCAGGCCTGATGCTATTTGCAGACTGCTTTTCCAGAGAGTAGGGAAAAGTCTAATTAGTGCAAGGGTTGAGGTTAATGTAGGTGACTATGATGCCAGATCACCCATTCTCAAGCAGAGATTTGTATTTGACCTCCCCCAGTGATGCCTGCATGCTCTCAGAGTTTATTCTAACATGAAGGGCTAATAAGCCATTCTCCCCCTACGTATTCCACCAAGGTAGCTGTTGCAAAGTCTTAGCACTTGCATGATTCCTTTCTGCCCCTCTGCAACCAGGAAAGCTCCACACAGTCTGTATCCACTAGGAAACTGAAGTCATGTTTTATAGTTTACATTCAGCAACCATGTAAATGTCATGTTTGGGCTCAAGTCTGGTTTGATTTAAGACTCAATTTGTCTTCATAAAAGAAGAGTTTACGGTTGTGCTTTCCTATTCGGCATATAATCAAAAGAGAGGTGTTAAAACCTTCCAGTAAGAGCCATGTCCAAAAACACTAACCTCAGAAAATGGGGATAAGGAACCTTAAAACACAGTGTGGATATTTACCCCCAGCAAGCTGAAGTGTCCAACCTTTGAAGCTCCTCTGTGTAGGCTTATATATAGCATCGAAGGGAATATTAACAAAGAACCATATGCTAATTGCCTTCTCGAGGAGCTCAGTGTGACAGCTGCAATGTATTTTAACTTAAGAGAGCAGTTTGAAGGGCTGCCCCATTCCAGCTGCCTGCATGCATGGCAGGGAAGTGGTGAGGCTGATCCAAGCAGGCATCCTGCCTGGCAGTCTCAGGGTTATTTTCTCCAGTTATTTTCTGAGTGTGTTTTCTGGGATTGCAGTGCTGTTACATCTTTGCAGTGCATTGGGATGTGCTGTGGATATAGCAATAGCTTCTTGAGACACAGCTCACCCTGAACCAGAGATCACTCCTGTTTTCACCAGTAAGCTCCTGTTGCCCTCAGGAGACAGGATTTTGATAAGCCTGGACTACATTTTGGGCTGACTGAATTAAAAATTGGTGATGTGTAAATAAGTGGGTGTCAGTTCAGGTGTTACAAGGAGGTAATTAGGGTTTTGCAAAGAAGTAGATCCAAAATATGAAAGCCATAACTCCCAAGCATGGTTGGCAGATGGGTCATTACCCTTCAAAAATTGCTGAAGCTTCAGTGCCGATACCAACTTCATGATCTGCTTTGGTTTGTTATATATTTCTCAGATGTCACTATGGTGTGTGCTTAAATAAGATTCCCATTCCAGAAAGTTCATTTATGTGGTATTTATATGGCAGAGACATCTGTCTCTTTCTTTTGTGAGCCTGTGTTCTGGTTTTGATTTAGTGTATAGGGTCCCTTTAGTGCCAAGAAAACACTCTATTCCTCTCTGGCAGATAAATTCTGATGATTGCTCTCATTCTGTTTTCTTATGAGAGGAGACATTTTAATATTGCCTTCTCATCCATCAAACCTCTTCTTCATCTCAGGGAGGCAAGTATTGTTTGGGAAGTGATTTCTTGTAAGTGTCATTTTCTAAAGGTGAACTCCTCCTGGCCACCACTTTTAATCATATTTTAATGACAAAGGGCTTGCAGAGGCATGATGTAATCAAAAAGATATCTTTGCACATCCTCCCAAGGGTTTTGCCACAATTGGACTCAGCCTGCTTTCCCTGTCCCTTGCCTAAGGGTGCTCATCAAGCTGTATGTTTTTCAAGCTCAGAGTTGGCTACTCACCCAAAATGTAAAGCAGAAAGTAATTCCTGGAATCTGTAAGTCTCACCTCAAGAAAAGACGTGTTTTTACATTCATAACCACCAAAGGCATTTAATTTCTTACAATGAGTCTGCAGTTCACAGTAAATAGCTATTTGCCCGCATGTCCAGGGAACAATAGAACTGTAAGTGCTTTCTGCTGGCAGGAATCAAGTGTCTTGCTTTTGTCAGTAGGTCTTTGATATGCAGGAGCAGCCACGCAGATGGCAAAAGCAGCCTTATACCACTCCTGTGCACCTGGGCCACCTCATGGGTGAGCAGTAGCAGGCTCTGGTTCAGCAGCCTCCAGAGACAGGTGACACCAAACACTGCTGTTCTTAAACAAGTGAAAAATAGTGAGGCTAGGGGCAACCAGAAATTTGCTTCAGCACAGTTTGTATCTGGGTTGCATCTATTTTTCTTCTGCCAGGCTCCATTTTAGGTACTTTGAGCAAAGCATCTTTTTTGTGTATTGCATTTTCAAGACAATGGTGTGTTTGACTCAGGAATCAGAGCTCGTGCTGGCTACTGGCCAGGAATTACAGAGAGTACAGTTAGTGGGTAGTCAGTCCTTAAACAATATTGAAGAAAACTACCTTTGTTTCTGAATCTCAGTGCTTTGTACCTTGGCCAGCACTGGAGGAAGGGCACTTGAGCCTCGGGAGGTGTCAGGAGGCATCACTGGCTGCAGAGTTGCATCTAAGAAGTGTGCCACTCATTCCTCACTACCCCACTAGTAGCTGGTGAGGATCAGTGTGACAGAAGAACTAGAAATATTTTGCTGCTGCATCCTTTGATCTCTTTTTTGCTGCTCTTTTTCGGCCCCACTGCAAATAAAGCTCTGAACTTTATTCCTCTCTTAACCCTAAACCTAATTTTAACCCTAAACCAGCTGGGGCTGAACTGGCCATTACTCATACAAAATACTTCTCCCAGCTACCATTTCTGAAGCCTCTGCTCCCCTTTAGCAACTCTATTCCAGCCTCACTGCTATGGAAGTACTAGCATCTCTTTCTTTCAATGCTGACCCTAAACATGAGTTCTCCCAGACTTGCATTAGAAAAAAAAGAATCAGGCTTTCTTTTCCTCTAGGGATAGGGCTAGAGAAGGGTTAGCATTAGGGATAGATGTAGAGTAATGGTCAGAAATGGGTTAGGGTTTAGACTAGGGCTGATGGAAGAGGAAAGCTCTTGCTTTGCCTAGTGAAATACTGCTTTTGGACAGGTTCCTAGTGGCTTCCTTGCTACCAAGATCCCCCGGGAAAATCCCCTTCTAGTACCCTGCAAGGAGATGATTATTTCATAAGAGAATGAGGTGGTGCATTCCCGTAAAAAATAACTTGTTTCCTGGTTTTGTTCCAAGTACAGATGAAGCACAGATAGATTTATTATGCTGCCCTGCAAGCCTTCATTTGAGCTTTGGTCACTTCATCTTAAGCCATTTTTCTTTCTACAGTGCCCCTTTCCTGGCCCCAGGCACAGAGAGCTGTGGAGAGCACCCGGACAGGGAGCTTGTGCACATCAGCGCAAGGTTGGTGGAGCAATTCTGTGCTCCCTGACTCTGCAGAACAGCTTTGTGTGCAACTGCTTTGCTTGAGCAAAACGGGTCTAGTATGGTTATGCTGGGCTGAATGCTCCTAAGAATGGTACTCTGCATACAGCAGTGACTGAAATTGAGTTATGCTGTAACATCCCTGAGGGTGTAAGTATTTGGGGAGTAGAGGTTTCTCTTACGGTACAAAACCCTTCTCTGAGCATACTGACTGAGAAAACAACAAATGGAAATGTGAATAGTGTATTAACACAATCACAGCAGGCTGCTTCTCTTCCCCCACAGGTGCTGGGAAAAAAAAATCTCTGGATGGAGTGGGCTGGATTTCTTCCATCTGCACTAAAGAACAAGTGCACAGTCCTGAACCCAGCACGGTGACATGCTGTAGGCAGTGTTGGAAAGCCAGCTGTTGCCATGTCATATCTGTTTTTCCCTTATTCTTGCAGGTCATCAGACTCTCTGGATTTTGCAAACAGGCTCCCTTGTTTTTTTGTTTTTTTTTGTGTGTGTTTTCATAATAACCCATATGAGCTCTTTGGTAGATTGCCACTGTGATTTTTTCCACTTACGTAATTGTTTTTTGATACTTCAGTTCTGAAGTGCCATAAAACCTAGATTAATAGTATAATGGCAATTTGGAGAGCTGTGACATACAAGCAGTAGGTGTCCATGAAGTACAATTACAATACTGAGCTAATCAGTACTGCATTCAGTTGACTAAATTCTCACCTTTTAAATGGCAGTAAAAAACCCTCCACATAAGAAAAATTAAGAATGATGCAAATGCAGGGAAAAGTCAAGGCTAGTTCATCTATTTCAATGGGCAATGTGTCAGCGCTGTCCTGTTGATTAAAGCCACTGCTATTATTACACACCACACTTCCCAGCTCTTGCAGGTTTAAGGGCACAGGAAGGTAACACTCAGCTCCTAGCTGATGAGTTTAGGATGGGATGGGCATAGATGGTGCATGGGAGTTGGCAGGGAAGCTGGATACTCGCATCCTCAACATCGCCACAGGCAAAGTTGCTTTGTTTGAGAACTACTTCACCAGTATTCATACAAGGTATGGATGATGCACGTCTTGCATTTCTACACATCGTCTCTAAAGATTTTAGACTTTTTAAAATGGGCTTCCTTAACCTTTCATGTTACATTAGTACATGCTCAGGAAATCTGAAGGCAGAATGCACATCAGATAGGTCAAACAAGTCTTGGATGACCTCAAAGAGTACATTAGATTTAAAGGGAAAAAGTGTTGCCTCCTTGACTCATTACTTTGAGTTTTTTTCTATTTTAATTTTAAATTTTGTGTCAAAACAGAGTAACTCCCAGAAAATGTCCCCCTCCACCTGTCTCTCTTCCAAATATTGGCTGTATTCAAGACACAATGGTGCAGAGTGACCCTAATGAAGTTTTATCTCTTGTTACGTGGGAACTTTATTCATGCTAAGCAGCAGTTTTAGCCCAGTGGTTGTGGCCATGCCAGGCACACTGGCTGCTCTTTAGCTATTGCACTCATTCTGCACTGTTGACCAGCCCCTGTCCCAGCTCTGCTGCTCTAAAGCATTTGAGACCTTATTAGCAGGTCAACACTCAATATATGGACAGTCATTTATATATTTCTTTGCTGGCTTTCCATCTCTGTGCCCAGAGAGACCCTTGAAATTCAAATATCCCCCACAATTTTTGATCACAGGCACTTTCTGCCCGTGAGTGAGGTGGCATAGACAAAATAATCCTTAGTGTCCAAACCCTCCATTTCAGAATTTTCTGAACTCCAGTGGCATAGGGCTCTATTGTGAAAATCGACTAAGAATGGCTTCACTGAGTTAAGCACATCAAGAGAAAATAAAGAATGAGGCCCTGGTTTCATCCACAGAAGCTATCATGATTTATTTGCTGTCACTTGAATCTCCATTAAAAGGCTTGCTGCGACTTCACCAATTTCTTTCCGTTCTGATTGTCTCATCCTCTGCTGATATTTGAGGCCTGGCTTGTTATATCTGAATTTGAAAGATACGTAGCCACCCGAGCCTGGCAGCATGCTAGCATTAACTTCTCCTACCCGATGGGCTTTTGCTGGTCCTTTATGGAAGATGAAAACGGATGAATCAACTTCAGAGGCTTTCTGGATTGCACAAAACCCATCCTTCTTCCTACCCAAGTAAAGCAAGAAGTCCTGCTAATGAACCCATCGGAGGAGGGCTCTGTCTGCTGCTCTGTGGCAACCACATCCAGAGCGGCTGTGAACTTTTTGAGCAGCCATTTCTAATTTGGGAAGCCTCAGATTTATGTAGCCATTTTCTTGTTTTAAAAGAAGAAGTCAATACGTATTCACAGTTTGACCCCCATTAAGGGCTAAAGTGATGCCACGTTTCACCAGGAGAACGTTAATGCTATCAATTTTTCAGCTTTCCTACTATATTTTCAGCGTGTCATGTCCCTTCATATTTAGCATGTGCTGAGGGACCACTGGAATTCAATTACTGCCTGTCACTGCTGTTTATATTGATTTATAGATCATCCATTTTGACAAGTTCATTGCCAAGCTTTAATATGCCTTAATAGCTTTATTGTTTATTAATAGTAATGCAGTGGTCCAATCTCCAGCCTGCATTAAATGTCAGCCCTTTCTTTCAGTGGCAGGCTGTGGGCTGCGGAGGATTGGCAAGCAGGTGGCCACGACTGACTCCACCCGCCTCCCCCTGCCCAAATGCCACTGGCATCAATTCCTTTTCTTAACGGCCTCCACAGATTTCCTTCAGCACCTCCAGTAAGGAATTAATATGAGATTTGTCTAAGAGTTGCTTGTCAGGAGGACTAATGTGCCCCGTTGTGCCAGTGGGGTTTTGGCAGTGCTGCTGTGAGCGGCACTGCTGGTGCTGTGGTGCCTCCGGCCACAGGGGAGCCCTGGTACACACCACGCCTGGCTTGGCACACAGACCACACCGCACCCTAAAAACAAGGTGGATTAACACTGCCACTGGTTAGCATATCCGAACAGAGTAACATAACCAAGACTATTATTGGGAATACGGAGGTGAAAAGTGTATGTGCATCACGGGGCTTTTTTTATGTCAAGCTATGTAGAGTTTTATAATGAGGGCAGAGTTCACTGGCAATTATTGCTTAGGAAACTTTCCATGGATAGCTATTTTTCTTTCTTTTCTTGCCAACTGGCTATTTGAAATATCAATTTACCGTAGGAAAAATCCTCCTCAAAAGCTGGAGTCCCCAGGCACCATGGGTCAGGGCTATTTCAATGCAACTGTGCTGTAAGAAAAAGGAATGTCCTCAATAGTAATATAACGTCTTGTATTTCTTGGGCATAAGCTGTTGCACATGGGTAGGATACGAGATGAACAGTACCACGTTTCTGAGTATTTTCTGCCTATAAACACACAGGTCACATTTTTCAAATGAGGCTGTAGCTGTTCCTCCATGTGTGGGTTTGTGTGCTTTCCCCACACCACTGTCAGCTGCCCTTGCAGTGCTGAGCACAGCGCTTTGTTTTTCAGGGCTCTTTGCAATCCGAGTGTAGCAGCAGAGAGTTGCTGCAGCTCAGGGGTGCAGGACTGAGCTGTTTACCCAAGCTGGGGAAACATGAGGTGCAAATCCTTTCCCAAAAAGCAGCCATCAGCAGCTCAGTTTCCATCACACAGCATTGCTCTCTCCTGTGAGCTGCTGACAATGGCAGCCAAGGACTCTTTACTTTCAAGACCCTTCCAGAAAAGTTCCTCCTTCCCGATATCTTGCTCAGCAGTGCTGAGCACCTTCAGAGAAATAAAATTATGTGCTTATTTCTGTCTTGGTCTGCTGCATTTCCCCAGGAGCATTAGTTCATATATTCCTCTCACCTTGACTAAAATGATGAGAAATGTATAGCACTTACATTCTGTCTTTCTCACACACACACGCACATAAAAATACATACATAGATGTATTTAAAGAGACAGCTTAAAACTTAAGTTATAGCCCAGGAAAAACAACTAAAGGTGATTTTTTTTTTTCCTTCCTCAAATTCACTTTTCAAAGTGAATTCAGAGGGAGTTGCCACTTTGGCTGATGAGATGTGACCTGTTTTAATCACTGCTGTCCACTGTCAGGTATGTCAGGCAATTTAGCTTCAGGTGCATAATGGCAAATTATTAGAGAGACAGAATGATTTTAAGTTTCTAGACAGTGGGAGCATTCCCAGAATCCATTACTGCCTGATTAAATTACTCAGATTTCTGTGTGTGAAGGTTTTGTACAGCAGCATGTAATCCACGAGAGTAACTAATCATATCATATTGATTTAGATGCTGCTAGAAAGGGAAATCTAATTGTAATACTGTGAAAGCTTCTTGGGGAATCTGTACTAATGATTGCATTTGTAATCCCATTTGCAGGTGAAAGTTCTGAAGCACAGCTGTGAGATGAATAGCAATGCCGACGGTTTGGACACAGCCCTGCAAAATCAGGTCGCAAAAGATGAAATGAGCAGAGGTTGTCCTGATGATTTAGCAGCAAGTTTACATCCTTCTGGTTTTCTCCACAAATGCTTCCTGGGACTTACACAAAAAAAGAATGTGAGCAAAAGGTAAAAGGTAAAGATGAGAAAGGAGGAGGAATTCAGCCCCCCCATCCTGCTTTAACTTCAGAGTCCATCCCAGGGGCCAACACTGGTCTAAGCTCTGCCGGTGTTTTGCACGGACACCACTTCTTTGCTCTCTCTCTTCTTTTTATCTGAGGACAAACACATTTGAAAAGCACTTTTTGTTCAGGGAAATGAAATGCTCACCTGATTTTCATTATTTATTGTTGCTTTCTTCTTCTTTAAATACAAATTTCTACAGTGCTGCTTTGGTGTTTGATGATTGCCAGCAACTTGACCTTTGATCTGCCTTGACCTTCCATGTCTGTGCTCTGCCAATGTTATCCTTCCTATTTTTTCCCTTTCTGGAACATGTGGGCTATTAACATGTGAATTATACGAACTGCTTTTTATCTTTCCTCTTTGTGGTACTATTGCAGAGCTGTATAAATATAAAAACATAATGTGATGAATTGCTTAGCTCACTTACTGTCATGGGAATTTTGTAGCTGTTGTTTTTTCACTTTTCTGACCTGTTTATAAAGAAATATAAATAATCCTGTCAAGAGAACCCTTGCATCTCTTGGATACACCAGAGCTTGTGAGGAGGTTTGATAGGAGAAGAGCTGCTCCCCAGGCTTTGACAAGGTCTTGAAACACTTGTGTAGGTCAGGTACAGCAAGCCTTCAGTTTGGAAGATAGGTCCCTTCAAGACACTCAAACTCCCTTTCCAAAATGCAAAGGGGCTCAGCTCACTTTCCCTCTTTGGCTTCTGCCGGCTTGTGATTTTTGAGGACCGAATAGCCATGTCCTTTTAAAGGTGAGCCTGGTTTGGACTCTGAATTAGTGACTGCTTTTGGAGAACTGCGGAAGATACTCATCCTTCCACTGGCAGCTGACTGACAGATGCCAGCCTGGTTTTCACAACCCTATGCCCTCTCCTGCTCATCCTGCAAACCCCATCAGGGAAGCCTGCAAAACACCAGGGCTACATGTGTTGCCACCACCTGGCTGAGCATTCCAATGGGATGAAGAGCAAGGCCTGGAGCAGGGATTTTCCTGAGGAGCCAGCCCAAAGCAGGACTAAAGACAACAGATATAAACCACAAATTTCATCTTCATTCTTCCTGCAGGTGCTCTGCAAACTCACCAAGTCTTGCTGTGCATATCAGCTTGTGAAAATTAGGGTGGTGGCCCAGCTGCCTCTCCCTGCAGTGGTTCAGTGCTTCCCAGTTTGCTCTTTTAGTCTGTGCTTTGGGTGAGCAGGCATAAGGCAGAATAAACTGGGGCTTTGGGCAGATGCTACCTGGATCCAAACAGGTTTTAAACTTTTTTTTACAGTGAGACATTCATTATTTCTATTGCAATATATTTTCTTGCACAGTTCAGGTGTAATTTAATCCCATTCACGACAGAGAGATTCTGAGTAACACAGAAGACATAAGAAACCTTGGGAGTTTAAAATAAGCCCCTATATAGTTCCTAGTCATAAACAGACACTTCCTTTGAATTGGGGAGACCAACAAAACTGAAAATTAGTGAAGCACAATTTAGATAGCCTTTAAGATATTCAGTTATTTATAGGAAAGCATTTTACATGAATGTTTAATGGATGACTCCTATACTGTCCATTAGGTGTCAGTAAAACCCAGGGGTGTTTACTTAATGTATAGACCCCTCAAGGTTTTAGGTAGCATTTGAATTTGGGACAAACTACATTTTGCTTCCTTGACAGGTATGCAAAAGTCTAAATGCCTTGGAAAGTCATGTTGTGGGTGATTATTTGTGGTTGTATGGATTCCCAAGAGCTGTGAATCATGTTTCTGAAGAGGGTCTGTTACCAGAGCCAGTTCCTGAGGCTGGTATGATCCCTGCCAGGCAGGTACAGAATGAGATGGAAGGAAAGAAGCATACAGGCAAACAAGCCTGGTTCATGTGCTGTGATCCTGTACTCAAGGACCAGAGTAAATGTGTCATTAAAATATCTTACTCTAAAAATATACACAGATATTCTGCATCACTGAGTTATTCCTGGGGAACCATGCAGCAGTGCCCCAGATATCTGCTCGACAATGGGAAATAATAATAAGAGCATTTAATGAGAAAATTTAAGTCAAATAACATTTAATACAAGATCATCCGATTCTGCCTTACTGTGAAATTGCGGCCTCTTTTCCACCATTATATGAGATACACTTTCCAAAAGTCTCAGATTTCCCTGACAGAGATTTCCTCGAGGTCTGAAAAATGCAGAGCAGATAGAGATGCTTTAATGAATGCAGTCTCCTCTACTCTATTGTATGACTTTCTCATTTTTTTCTGTGCTGCAAAAAAATCAGTATTGAGACTGGGACTCTCAAAGTGATGCTGCCATCCATCCAACCATTTCAGTTTCTCTGGAGATTGCTCCATGTCTATCATTCTCTAAGTGGGTTGAGGTTTTAAACTTACATGCTGCCATCAGCTCAGCTGCCTCTCTATCAGCTGGCAGATCTGCGATCTGAGCTATCCTCTTTCTGATTTGATTTGCATGCTTCCCAGTCTTTTGGCTGTGATGCACTCTTGGTAGGTGTCTGAGGACTGTTTTCCAGCACACATCAGAGCCCAACTGTGCTCTGTACAGAGGTAACACTAATAGAGGAGTATAAGCCACACCATACCTTGCTGAGCTATCCTGGACTGGACTTTCCTTATACATCCCTCACACTAGTGTAGCAATTCCCAGTCTACAAACAGGGATTTTTGATTCACAACACTGGAGGGACTGAGAATAACTGTGATTCAGGGTAAACACAGTATTTATATATATATGCTTAAATGTATACAAAATGCAGTAAGTATAAAACTGAAGGAAGCATAAGCGTTCCAGAAGTGGGCTCATTCTCATGCCCACACAACCAGAAGGCATGGTCCACCCATGCTGGCATTTTCAAAGCTGTTCCTGTTTCTTTCTTTCACTGCCCAGACTATGACAATGGCAGATTCAAACTGTGAGGCTGCTGCCACTGCCCAAAGCTGTTCAGAGACCAAGTGCAAGGTGATGAACAAAAATCTTGAGTCAGAAGTTTTTGGGACGGATGTGTGTGCAGTTGGAGGGGTGGCATCCTCCAGAGCATGTAGACCTGCTTGCCCACAAGGCAGCACGGGATCTGCAGAAAAGCATCCAGTGCGGTCTGGTTTCACACCCTAAGTTGGAGGACACCAGCAGAGTCTGGCTCTGTGCCGAAAGCCAAAGGCCACCATTCACATTGGGATGGAAGTTGCCCAGTTGAGAAAAGCAACAGCTCTCCCCCTACCAGCCTTAACCTTCTGGTTTTCACCCCAGCTAATAGTGACCCAAATCCATGTTCCTGAAGGCACTTTTGCATGATGTCTGAGGTTTCTTAAACAGCAGTCAAAAAAAAAAGAAAAAAGAATTCCATCAAAAATCACAAATCTAAAAGAGATGAAATCCTATGAACACAAACTGCTGAGTGTGGACCAGTTCTCCTTTATCACTGCTGAAGCCATAAGGGGCAGTCTTGCTGCAGCAGGGTGGCGTGCACAGGGCAACCCAGCCGGCAAGATAGCTTGGTGAAGACAGCCATGTCAACCACTTTTTCTGGAGTTCCTGCTGTGTTACTTCTCAGACAAAGAGGATTACTCCCATTTCATGCTCAGTTTGCATATTTGGGTGTTTTTTTCAGAAAGGTAAAGTGGGGTTTTTTTTGTTTGTTGTTGTTTGTTGGGTTATTTTAATGCACTTCCCTGTAATTAATCTGTAGCACAGATATATGCTTTCTTGTACTACGTTTCTGTTTCACAGTATATTCAGGTTTTATATCTCAGTCAACATATTACCTCCCCCTGAAAAAGAATTATTTCTGTAATCAGATTAGTGCTGAATTTATACTGAGTCTGAAGTACAGCTTTACTCACTTGATTATTCTGTTTGCTATAAATGCTGGGAATAAATTCCAAGAGAGCGAATCAAGCAATTTATTTTTTTACTACCCTTATACACATTTCTACTTATTTGCCATGTACCTTTCCTACACCAGCTCTAGTTGTACAGAGTAGACAAAAAAAGGATCCTTAGCAAGACTGCAGGACCCATCTGAATGCTGAGATGAGAGCTTTAAACAATTTTTCCCGTAGAAAACTCCTTAAGTTTCCATGAACTTTCTTCTGAGGTAAGAGCTGGGAGGATTTGGGCTTTTTTTTTTTTTTCCATACACACATGGCTCATCTGAGATCCTGAAGAGATGTTATGATGGCGAGCGACTTCCCTACTACTGCATTAGTGACAGCACTGGCAACACAGTTACTGTGTAATGGCAACCCAGGCTTATTCACCCACTTCTCCCATTAATGCAACATGACTCACCACTTTTTTTTGTTTGAGCTTCTATATGATCAACCTATGTTGAAATTATCCAGGTTAGATGGTGTATGTGTTTTATGTAAACAGTGCTCCCTGTGAGTGGTACTGTTCATCTTAAAGGCAGGTTTTTTAGGACATTTCTAGGGCAAATATGCTGGATAATTAAAATATGGACCTAAGTGCGATATGTGTATGAACTGGGAGGATGCACAAGTAATATAATCCTTGCAAGTCCTAAGAGGTTTCTTTATTTCATTAAATTTAAGAGGATTGTTTCATGAGTGTTAGTGAAAGAGTTAATAAAAGTAAAGTCCGAGGTTGCCAAGTTATTAATTTTCCATTGAGGAATGGGTTGCTTTGAATTCAATTACCCAGCTGCAGAAGTGCTTCCCAGTATTTGATGGCATCTTCTTAAAAGTGTAAACGATGGTGTGCACATGACTACACACTAATCAGAAATGAAAGGCTTTGCATGTCACGTCAAGGTTGGTCGTTGCAGAGGGTGCCAATGTCAGGCGTCCTGTCCCTGCAGGACACCACATCCCTGCCCGCCAAGGAGCAGCGCCCGGCTCAGGCCCTGGTGTCAAGGTGAATCGATAGCACAACCCAGAGGGCAGCTACTTCCCAGAAACCTGCTGTCCTGCCAGCAGCTGAGCACGAGCTGAAATGACCTTCCTGCTTACTGCAACTGAATCAGCACTTGAAAGACAGGGGAAATAGCTGATTTTTCAGGAGAAAAGCTTAGGCATCTGCTTCAGAGTACCTTGCCTATGAATACTGGGAGAAGACTATGGAAGTGCTCTGATGGTAAGTTCTTTGACTTGCTTCATGTATGCATTATGAGTTTGGATGGAAGTACATGAGATCGGTACCTTCAGTATTACTTTTTTTTCCTTACAGTTCACAATTTTTAAGGGTCTGGCAAACTCCCTTTCATACAAACTTCCATGAAAAGCAATACTCAATACTAAATACTTTCCATCTGCTGCCTTTTCCTTGGGATTCTGTAGACCTTGAACTAGTTCATCAATATTTCTGAGTTACGAGGAAAAATGTACTTGATCATACCCTATTTCCTCCTGCTTTCATAAACATCACATTGGAATTGAAATAACCTCCTTCGAGCTGAGAAGTGTCCTGTGAATACTGGGGGTCCTATGGGGAATGCAGTTTCCTTGGAAAGTAACCATCAGGCAGTTTTCAGTCTGAAAAATGCATCTATGGTGACTTGATATCTCAGCCTGCCTGGTGATGCACGGACTGGCAGTGGTTATCTTTGAATGCTGATTCCTCTCCCACCTCAGCTTGTCTCCCACCAGGGCTGCAGGCAGGCAGAGAAGCCATATGGGTGCCATTGGCCATCCCTACCACTGCTCTAGGGCATGGAGGCAGTTGTCCCCAGGAGGCACAGATATCATTCCCCAGCAGGAGGGACACATTGTGTAAAAGCTACTTTTCCACAATTTCTCACTGTCTGGTTTAGTTTTCATTGTCTTGAAGGATGAAGTTGCCAGTGCTCACATCAGGAGAGTCCCTTTAGGAGATGAACAAACAAATCAAGTCTCCATGGCAGGAAGTACTCCTTCAGTTTCAGCTTTCCTACCCATAATGTTGTTCTCATTAATTTTGCTCCTAACAATATCTCTGGGTATAAATAATTCTAGGCTCTCCTGTTTTCACAATCATCAGGGATTTACAGAGCTTGAAAGAAGCAAACTATGCACTGAGAGTATTGTAAAATGGATAAAAACACAATACCAGAAATATTACATTATACAAGCATAACCCAGGGCTCCCTGCTCATTTAGGTGGGCCACATCTTGATGCCCTTGCAGAGCCAGGACCATAGTGCATGAAAGGTAACATATTTTTTTTGGTGTAGCATGATATGGTCTGTTTTGTTTTGTTTTTTTTTTTTTTTTTTTAGTTGGTATATAGTAAGGGATGCTTTAGTCTTCTGTTAATTCACATGTTGTTATTTAAATACTAGGGCAACCTGAGGTGGTGCTACACCCTCTTTTGTGTATGTGTTTGGAGTTCTGAAATTCTGTTAGTAAATAACAACAGCTAAATAATTTGCACATGATTTACCAATTCTATCGATATGTCCCAAGAAAAATACAGAGTTGCATGGGCCTTCAGCTGCTCAAGAGAAAAAGCAGAAGCACTCCAAATCTCCAGAGTGATTTAGAGCACTCCCAGTTGGTCATCCTTGGCTAGTAAATGGGTGTCAGCACTGGTAGGAAGCAAAATTTCTCTGGAAGGTAACATGTAGAAAACAAATATTCTTGATCTTACTTTCCTGGTGCCTGTCTTATAGGTCTTTACAGTGGAAGTGAAGTCTAGTAAAAATAACATCTTTCCCCTCCCATCTGAATATCTCCAAGCTGTTACACTTGCATAGATGTTTAGCATCATATGTCAAAAATACTGTCACATCTACCTCAGAAACAGTGCAGCCAGAGCCCAGAGGAACCTCGGAGAGTCTTCCCTGGGTCACAAGTATAGTAGACTGGGACCTAGAAAACCTGGTCCTTTTCCATGGTGTGATAGAGTGTTCCCTAGGGACTTGTCCCTTCTGTATCCATAGTTTTCAGGCACTAGGGTCTGGAGGCTGGAGCGTTTCCAGCCATCAGCAGCTCCTGACAATCTCTGCCTCTCACAGAGCCCTGATGGCACAGGGAAGAGTGAAAGTGTCTGGTCACCACACAGGTGGTGGCACCTGGGTCACATTTGTCCTGCAGACAGATGCTCCTGGCGGCTGTGTTTATTTCAGGGGTTGTTTTTCCCCTATTTTTCACCTGGTATAAGAGGAGAGGGTTGACAGCCATGACGCAACAGTCTTTTCCTCAGGCTATTCCGCCAGCGCTGTTTTTCTCATCTGCAATCTCAAGTCATTTTAAATAACTCCCCAGCAGCTCTAGCACACAGTAATGTGATTAGGGCACTAACTTCTCTGACCATATTGCTTCATACTGCATTTCAGACAGTAAATGCATATGTCCCCTTGGAGCCACCTCTCACAGTTGCCCCAGGTGCTCGAGATGTTTATAGCAGCACATGAATTCATCGCTGTGCCCCTATGGCAACAACTGCACTCGTGTTCACCCTCCCTACCACAGACAACAGACATCCTGGAGGATTTGAACAAGAGCAACTACCCTGTCATCCTGCATCCCCGTTTTGAAAGTGTGGTGACATTTCAGGCAGCGGAGGCACAGTGGTCACAAAAGGGACAGGACTCTGTGATGGGTGCAGCTGGCAACTGGCAGTGGGATGACTGGGGAGCTGAGAGCACAACAATTAAGCAACACATTCTGTTTCCAGATACAGACAATGTTTTCACAGACTGTAAAATCACTTTTCCCAGCAACGGCTGTCCTCTTTCTTGACTTAGTACCTGTGGTGCTAACAGTTTAAAGTCATATTTATTTTACAGGTAGGTTAAACAAATCTCTGAGAGAGAGGCTTTTGCCCTTTGAGAAAGGTGGACAGGAGGAGAGAGAACCCACTCCCCCCAGAGAGCCCACATTCCCCTGGGGAGATCTCTTCTTTCACTACAGATGACCTAGTAATCAAGGGAAACCCTTCTAAGAAAATAAGTATCAGAGAAATGGGATTCCTGCAGACAGTTGTAGTTCAATCACATTTTCACTTGAAGCAATTTGACCCTATGTCGCTGACTTCATTTTCCTTAAGGAAAACCAGGAGGCAGTGTTGTGTCACTCACTGAAGGAGCCAGATAGCACAGACTGAGCAGCCACGCTGCATGCTGAGGTCTGGGCTCTTGTGATCAGAAAAGCTCTTCCACTCAGCAATTCTCTGTTAGACAGAGTATTCTTTACAATATGTAACTATTCCATGTTAAAATAATGGGTCTCATCTTGATACAGATGGTTAATTTTTCCAGTGGTCTTCTCCTTCATTGACAATTATGAGCACTATAATGTAAAGACAAGCTAGGGAGCTGGGGTTTATATATTGCAGTATGACATTTAGTATCAGCTGAGTTTTTCCAAGACTGTAGGATGCTGATAACAAACTGAATAATACTTCAGCTCTGCAGGACAACCAGTGTAGTTTATCAGTCTGAAAAAAGGCTTACTATTGTCTTCATATATAACTCTTGTGACAATGCGTCATGTGCGGATGTTACGGGGAGAAGCTGTCTTCTGAGATTCACTGCTATGTATCATTTTTACACAGGTTTATGTTTAGTGGCACTTACAGATGACTAAGACAGAGTGGTACTCTTTACTGTGAGATGAAGTTGTGTGAAAGCCTGGCTGTACAACCACTGCACTCTTAGGTTGGTGTCACCCTGTGAGGTACATCCAATATTGAGATGTGACAGGCTGAACCTATCATTTGATTAAATAATTATTTCTAGTGGGAAGGGAAAACCAGTTCATAAAAAACATAGAATGATTGAGGTTGGAAGGGATGTCTGAACATCTCAGAGTGGGGCAAGTGTTAAAGGAAAGCAGGTTGCTCAGGGCCTTGCCCAGCTGAGCTTTGGCCGTCTCCACAAATAGAGGTTCCAAATCAGTTTGGACATCCTTTTCTGGTGTGTAACCATTGTCACTGTAAACATCTTTCCTTGTGACAATCTGTCATTCCCCATTCTGCAACCATTTGTAGTTGACTGTGTATCACTGGAAAGAGTCTGGATTTGTCTCCCCTGTGGTACTGGAAGCCAGCACTTCCATTTCAGACAGGTGAAAACAGCAGTGAACTCCCACTTGGTCTGTTTCCTCAAGACTCAACTAAGCCTGTTTCCTCAGACTCCTATCATAGACCATGTGTTCCTGACACTTAGCCCTCTCAGTGGCCCTATGCTGGACTTCTTTCAGTTAGTCCATACTTACACTCTTTCAGCTTGTTGAGGTTGTTCTGAATGTCCTCTCTGTTCTCCTGCCTACCCACCTACCCCCTAATTCAGCATTACCTTGCTCAGAGTACGTCCCCTTCCAGCAGTCAGGTCACAGATGAAGGCATCACACAGCACCAGCCCCAGGATCATCAAGAAGCCCCAAGGAGCATCACCTGTGACTAACTCCTGGATGGGCACTGAAACATAAGCCACGATCCTTTAAGCTCAATAGTCTGGTCAATTATTGTCCCTTTTTGTCCATCCATCTAATCCATACCCTTCTTACCTGGCTGCAAGGTTATCATCTTTGGTGCAGAATGTTGAAAGCTCTGCTAAAATCAACACCTGCTGTCCCCTGTACTGCAGAGCTAGACTTTGAAGCACGGGGGCTATCAGGCTGGTCATCAGTGATTTGCCCTTCTTTCTCCAGTCTTTGCCTTTTATCAGATGAAGTCTCCTACAGGATGTCATGTGTGCCTCCAGAAAGTACAGAAGATGCAGATCCCCTTCTCCATTGGGAAGGACATGAAGGGGAACAAATCTGCACCCTGTTCCTCCAAAGACTTTAAGACTGTGAAAACCTTTCATCACAGTGAAGAAATTAAAACCAAGTCCAGCACTTATCTCCTCCTAGAGACAGGTGCTTGCCAAGCACAAGCAGTCAGCTATAGCACTCAGTCTTTGTCACCCTAGATTTTGCCATTTCTGAGAAAAGACTTATCTGATTCAAACAAGACCTTGTTTTGGTTTCACAGTGCCAATCCAAGTTGGAGAAGCACTCTGTCAGCTGCCAAACCCTTGTGTCTCCATGTACTAGACACAAGAAATATTCTTATTGCTCCTGTCACCATTATTTACATATTTGCGTTATCATTGCACTCACAGACCAGACTTCCCAATGCAGGATGCTGCAGAAAGACTAAGATAAAAGGATGGCCCCTTCCTTACAGCACTTGTATGCTAAGCCACCGTTTTCTTTTCAGCCAAGCGACTGGCAGGTGCAGCTCTGTGTATATGTGACAAACCTGAGCTTGATTTTTTTTTTTTTTTACAGAATTAAAAAATTTGTTGCAGTAAAGAGCTATATTTTATGGCTAACAAGTCAGAGGAAGAACAGCCTCAGCATGATTAATTGTGGAGTAATGCAGCCCCAGTGGTGCTGACTCACCCCAGTAACCTCAGGGGGGTTTTGTCACACTGTCTCTTACCTCCCCACACTAATCAGGACCTCGTTTCTTTCAGCAATGAGGAGATTGCCATGTCCAGACCTTCCAGCTCCGTTCGGCATGAACATCCAGGCAGAATTTATCAATTGTACACCTTAATCACATTCTCTTTCCTTCTTTTAGTTCTGAGGATAAGAGAAAGTGCTTTGGCTGGGACTGTTCATCAGGCTTTATAATGCACTTATAAATTGGGGGGGGTGTAATCTGTGGAAGTGGCACAGAAATATGCACCCATTTAATTTATATAATTATCTGTTAGTGTAAGGGCAGTACCTGACCACTGTAAGGTACAAGCTCAAGCCTTATCCCCGAGGGAGATAAACACCTATGAAAGAAAAGGTTAAATCTGCAGAAAGCAGTGGGAGCGAGTCTTGAGAAACAGAGAGCACAGAGTTTTCAGAAAGATGCTGTGACAGTTGTGTATTGATCACCATTACTAATAAGTGTAAAGACCGGAGAGTACTACACTGATGGATAACACTGGGGGTGATAGATCAAAGTAACCTAGCAAGGATAAAACAGAGTTTTGGTGGGATCAGATAAGCTAGACAGGGAGGAGACATGATATTCTTGTCCTCTCTACAAGTTCTCTGTCTCTATAGTATTGTCCCCTGCAAAATACCCTCTCTGCTGCCTCTAAAAATAGAAATTGAGCAGATAGAAACTGGATATAAGGGTGGAGGCATTAGCAAAAATGTATGTGGCCAAACTAATGCAGAATAGGGTCTCAGTTTGAAGAAGAGAAGATTCTTTCTTTAAAGTGCTGCTTAGTTCAATACAGGGACATATGCCACAAAAGTAGAGAAGCACCCTGTATTTCCTCATGTACCTCCTTGCTAAAATTATTGTTCAAGGGCTGTGGCTTATGTCTGATATATGAATGCTTGCCCTTCCATTAGGATACAAAGCTTCCACTTCCTTTAAGAAACATTGTGCTTGCCCAAGTCTCCTGAAATCCCAACACGATCTGTGCTGTTCTGTTCTCTCCTGCAGACCACGCTGGTGGGATGTGCCTTTGACAGCCTGCTGTCAGAGGATTTCCCTGCAGGCAAATTCTCTTTTTAAAATTCCTGACAGAAATGTCTTTTGAAAGGTTTCATTTTGTAAGTGCCTTTCATTTGCTCCCATACTGAAACCTCCTGGAAAATAGATTACCTTCCCCTGGATGTCTCTGGTGGGTGTTCTTGTGCCCCAATAGAAGGATGTGGGTTTTCTGGTCTGATTAAAGGAGTAATTTAAATTCAGCATATATCCAGAAAGCATGTCTAAAGATCTAGTGTACGTGACATCTTGAAATAACTGGAGAAGATTCTACAGTGTTAATTAGAAATTACGTACATGTCCAAAAAGTATGTAAATAAAGTATAACAAGCTAGAAATGCTAAAGATCACAAAAACTGAAGGTACTCAGCAACACCCAATTAAAGACTGCCAGTGTAACTAATTAATGAATCTTCTTTTTCAAGATGATTCTTTTAAACCACAAGGCTCTAAAATGTGACTTTTTCATATTTATTGGATATCAGGCACCTAAATCCCCTTTCCAGTTAGAGAACAAAAATAATGACACTTTCACCATGACTAACACCCTTCAGGGTGGGCATATCAGGGTGCAGGGGTCCAGCTAGGCTGGAGAGCAGGGGACTGTGGACCACCATTACGGATGTTGGTCTAAAAAAACAGATACAGCTGATGCCTAAAAAACTACAACACTGAGATAAGTTCTGTCCTAAGCAAAAGCTTTCCAGAAACTTAAACCTTTTGCCATTCTGTTACCCTGTTTTTCTAAATTTAAATAAATGAGTCTAATATAGACAGCATAGGGTGAAAGAAAAGGGATTTGTAAAGCAAAACAGAGATGCAGCCAAGTCCAGTACAGGGACCTTTGCATTGAAGTCACTGCAGTGCCTTTGAACTGATGCTTTTTTCCTCCAATAAATCACAGATACTGAAGAAGAAGGCAGATTAGAGGGTGGCTGTAAAGACCCTCTGTTAAGAAGCAGAAACTGTTGGTCATGATTAAAGGAACACAAGGGACTCTGAAGCCACTCATCAGCTTAACACTCCTGCGAAGAGTTAAGGGGAGGAGAATGTCTCAAAATGGGGTTGATTTCCTTGTGGGTTTAAAAATAGGGTTCTTGGGGTTTTGAAAATGATGGACACAGTTGCCCATTCATGTCTGTGGCAGATGAACACACACCCAAATATATAAAATATATATATGAACCTGAGCAACATACACCACTCCTTTGACGTATCAAAAGAAAATATGTAGACCCACCCCCCTTGCTGCCAAATTGGCCATTGATTTTTGCCCATTGCTGTAGAAGTAGGACTTAAAGTAGATGTGTTATCAGCATGTAAAGGTATAATGAATTGAGTCAAATTATAGCTCTGTGTTGCAAGGATTGTGGTTACTGGAAGCTATTTGAAGGCTGCTTTAGAAAGTAATGTCAGTTTCCTTTTTTCTTTCTTTTTTCTTTTTTCCCCAACAGGAAAAAGGAAAAATCATGTCCTACATTTGTTTATTTTATCCAAACACTATCTCTAAGATATGTATTCAGCATTTCTGTGTGAGAAGCTTGTGAAGTAAAATTTTTGAACACCTGTGTCAGTAGCTTTGCCAGTAAGTGGTGCTAGCTGCACAGTTTTGTAGCTCTTCCAGGGAAATTAATGGTAAGGCTACAGCAGGTCCTATTTTAAAGGATTATGTTTTTCTGAGGAAAATATGCAAATAGAAACTGTTTGAACAACACAACTTGGAAAATCATCCTCTGATCGTTTTAGGGCTGTGATAGGCACGTTTGATGGAAGAGTATTCAATTCCTTAGCCATTTTTACGGTTTCTGGACACAGCATGTGTGCAAGCTTTGCACATCAAGGGGGCTGCGTTCTTACCAGCATTTACCTGTCTTGGGCACATACTGTGTTGGCTGAGCAAGCACAGAATAGTTGTGTATATACTTATGCATGTGTATACCCCAATGCTGAATATGTGCCTAGACTGAACACTGCAGTGCTGGGACCTGCTGCAGTTTCAGATTCATGCGTGGATGCCCCGTTACTATGGGGATTGGCTCCGCTGAGTCCTGTGACAGTAAAATCCCAGGCTTGCATCTAGTCATCCAGGGAGGGTTAAAAGGCAGAGTGCCCTTCGGAGGGGGAAAGCATATTTACTGCTCAAAAACATGCTAAATGGGCATATATTCACCTGCATGCTTGAGTGCCTCCAAAATAGGGAAAATATTAATCCCATCATCTGAATAGCACTTATCAGCAGAGGATTTGCTTAAGAAGATTTTCTATCTTGGCCTTTTCAAGGAGGGGTAAGGCTGCTCCAGCAGCTGGTGGGCAGCTCAGGGAAGTCTGCCCATGGAGAGAAATAAAAAGGGAGGCTCAGCTAGTGAGAAGGCATTAGCAGATGTGCGTGGAGGTGAGGGGCTGCCTGGCTGTGCATTGGGATGGTGGTGGGGCTCAAGGACAGGAATGGCATTTTACTGATCCTGCCAGACCCCTCTCTGTGCTACGGGGACCCTCAGAGGCAAGTGCCAGGATCTCCAGTCCACGTCTAAAGCAAACCAGTGTCTGATTTCTGTTGGAATATGAGAGAAATGAGACTGATGGGCATGGAGAGCTTTAGGGGGTGGTCCCTCTGCATGACCTGACTGAAGGTAAATACCCATTTATTTCAGCAAAAGGAGTAGGACCATCTCTATCTGTTTACTTGTTCATTAGAGCCATGGAGCTCTGGAAGAGGGAAGGGCTAGAGCTCTTCTTCCTGACAGTGCCAGAGCAGGGAAGCCCCTACAAGTGCAAGAGTAGCCTGAGTCTTGTACCAGAAAATTTTGAACCTGAGTTGTCTGCCTCCCTTGCTCTCATGCTACGTTCTGGTGCCCGCCACGCAGTCTGCCCCCCCCCCCCAAAAAATCAGCCCCAAAGGAGCCAGCTAGAGTGAGATCCTGGTCTTTCAAGACCCCCCCGACCTGAGTGTGGCACTTTGCTGTGATCTAGGGACTGCCATGAAGTCTCCACTCTAGTGAGTCAGAGTGCACACTGGATAGGGAAGGGTTGTGGGGTTGCAGAGACGTAGAGAAGGTGTTATCCAAGGCAGGGCCAGGGGGTTCTGAATGGTGGTCAGTGCTGGAGAGAGAGCTTGGGGAATGAGCTCTCCTATTCTGCGCTGCCCATGTTTCAGGTTCCTCGATTTTGATTTCCACTTCTGGGCAGGAAAAACAAAAGGGAGAGAAGTTAGCCTCTGCAGAGCAGTCCCGGGGGGGTGTCTGTACAAGGCTGGTTTCTGGAAAGGTGAGGGAGGAGTCCTCACAGCAGGAGGGAATTTTTAATTAGACCTAGTCTTGCCCACAGAGGGGAGCTTGCAGCGAGCAGGTGGAAGAAGCTTTTAAACACTGCAATTGAACTGCCTTAATCAGAACATCTGGTAAATCTCTTGAGGAGGGGATGGCACTTTAGAAGGCGATGGAGGGAATTCTCTTCCCTTGACTGCTGCAGGCAGCTGATGCTTTTCCAAGCCCCTAATGCTGAAAGGTAGCCAGCATCCTCACCACCCGATGGGCTAGCCCCACGTCTGCTCCCCCACCAGGGAAAGCAGAAAGATTTAATTTGCAGATTGGAGTGAGAAAAATGGGCAGCTACTCTCCAAGAGAAAATCTGAAAGCTTGCCCTAGACTGTGAGAAAATTCAGTCAAACATGTTTAAGCGCTCTAACCTCAGAAATCTCATCTGTTCTAGTGCCTGCAATAGGATTTGCTTTCTCAGAATTCCATGTCTGTTTTGATGGGAGCAGCTCCTCTGCCACAGGGCTCTGGCTGTGCCAGAGCAAGCCAAGTCTCGGGTTTGTCCTGAAGAAATGTATCTTTGGTATTTTAAAGCCAGTGTTTTCTCCTCTGTGCATTCCCAACATAATGTGAATTTGCAAAGGTGACTGAAAAATGGGCTGTGCAAAGTCATTAGCAACATTGATTCTCATTATTGTAGCATATGCCAGTGCAAAAACATCCAGCGTTTCTAAGATGGATGGGTTGCACCGGCTGGGCTGTGAGTGCCTAATTAGTTAAAATACACAGCATCATAAATGCCAGCATTGACAGCTGAGGCCTTGCAATGTCAGTATGGTGAGCAGCGTTAATTTGTGCTGACATCAGGCTGCTAACTCAGTTCGGATGCCAAATCCTTACCCTGTGCTGCAGCCGGAGTTCTGCACCCAGACGCAGGACTGTGCATCACGTGAAACTGGCCCAAGGTACAGCAGCAGCTGCTGTGAAAGGCAACAGCAGCAGCAGCAGGAGCAACACAAGGCAAAATAGGCTCTGCAGGAGGCCAGCTAAGTGCTGTGATGTCCTTTCACTCAGCCCCCGTAAGCCAAAGAGCTGCAGGAGTGTGCAGGCAGGGACTCCCCATTTCTCGGTATGCAGCTGTCCCAGAGAGGGGAGAGTCAGGTCTGCCTTGTGGTTTCAGTTCAAAATCAGAATAGGGATTCTCTGAGTGTGCATCCATCTCCACAAAACTGCCTCACTACAGTGAACATCTCCCCTCTCACGCAGCCGGACTGTAACCCCGGCAGCAGCAATTTGGGCACCCGTACTGGGGCAGTGCCGGGGAATGCTCATCAGCCGCATGTTTGAGAGGGTCCCATCCTGCACGGCTGGTGAGGAGGTTCTTTGCCCTCATCCCACCCAGGAAAAGTCACAGCCTCCGGCAAAATGCAGCACCTCCTCTCTCTGCTTCCCCAGTGCAGTTAATGTAACCTTTGCCAGGGAAAGCATCCCGCGAATCAGAGGGCACCGTGCCAGCTGATCTGTGAACAATTTAACCGATTTTTCATTAACCAGCAGCTTATGGAGAAGTTGCTAAATTTTATGGGCCATTAGCAGCTTCTGACGTTGCAAATGACTATGAAATTCAGGGTCTTGCAGTTTTGAATCTTGTAGGCTTGATAAATAGCCCTTGTTGTGAGCGCAGAGATTTGAACAAATGCACTCAGTCGGTATGGCCCATATGAATAAGCAGCTGGTGGTGTGGGGAACTGGGGGAGGTGTGTGGGGAACTGGGGGGTGTGGGTATGGGTATGTTGTATTACTGCAACAACCCACAAGCCTGTCTGAGCCTTCCCCAAAACCCAGGAGTTTTCTTTAAGAAAGGTGATTTTGAGAAACTGTGTCCTGAAGATGGTCATGAAGGCGTTGGAGAGTGGGAGTGAGGCAGTGAACAAATGTCAATGTTGCCTTTAAAATACGTGTTAATCGAGTGCAGGGGAGGGCTAAGAGTGCTGAGTGCTCTTTACGCATGTGTAGCTGGCCATCTGCAAAAATGTCATTTGTCTTCATTTTATGGCTGGGAAAACTCCATTGCAGAAAAGCAAAATAAAGACCTCCAGGATCACATGCAGGCCACAGGCTGAGCAGGTTTGGGCACAGGTTCTCCTGGCACCAGCCATGGGACTGTGCTCCTCTATTTGCACAGGTCCCTCAGCAATCTGGGGCTCCAGCTGGCACTGCACAGGGGCTAGCCCTGACTGTCACAATTTCCCAGCTCCTGAAAGTGCTCCAGCAACTTTGCAACAGAAATAAAAAGTTACTGCTTCTGTCTGGCTGAAGCTATCTTATATAGGTAACAAACCGCAAAATTTAAACCTAAGGTGAACAGTGAGACTTTGAAGATAAGGTGTTCAGGATTTCTTTTTTTCTAATGTTCATATTCTAAGTTAAACAAGGCTACTGCTGGCAAGAATAGCCCAGCACACCTCTGAGCTCGGCTGGGGGCTGGACTCTCTGGACTGAAATCTCTGCATTCCCGGACAGGCTGGGCTGCCCTCTGGAGACGGGGATGGGTATGGGGACGGCAGGCCTGCCACTGATCTGGCAGAAAGGTGCAGTCGCTGCTCTCTCACGGGTGAACAGGCAAGGGCAGAACCCAGTGCCACACCAGGCTGGGCTGCAGCCAGAAAAGAACATTTGGTCCAGAAATACACTGAATAGCAAATGATTTGTCCAACAAGCCTTGTTAACCTTTGACTGACAACCCACACATCCCAGAACCAGCCACTATGGCCACCTGAATACAAGAGCCTTTCCAGTGATGCTCATTTTGCTTTTGATGAAGGAAGATAGGTACAGAGGTGTAGAGGATGAAGCCTGAGTCACATGTGCAACAAATGCTCAGCTGAAATTTCTGACCCTCTGCAAAGGGAGCTGTGATTCAAGGGGCCCAGCAAAGCCCCAGGGATGCTGGGGAAGCACCCTGCCTGGGAGGCTACCCAGCACAAAGCAGTGCCAATGGAGACACTTGCTGGCGTGGCTTGGCTGGCAACAGAGACATACCAGGATTCAAAGAGACAGATTTTGGCACCTTGATGTGGGGAGGAGGGGGAAGGGATGCCATTTCCATGAACTCTGGAGGAGGGTATGGAAAGCCATGGCTGATCCTGCCATGAAGGAGAAACCTGATCTTACCCTCACTTGTTAAATCTGCTGAGTGCATCCTGGCAGTCTCCTCTCCAGCCTGCTGCCCATTGCTGAGGTGAAAGCAAATGTGATTCATATGCATGGGCCTGGTTTTCTTCTGATTCTCAACAGTGCACAGAGGTTCCCATTTGGAAGTCCAGGTTTATTTTATTAGAGCATTGAAGAAGGATGAAAAAATGAAGCAGCTTTTGCTCTCCACTGAGCTGTGGGCCAGAGCTGGTGCCTAGCACTCTGGGACCTGCCCAGCCAGCTGGGGCAACAGGCCCATGCTGGACAGCCACGATGTCTTTGAACCATGGCAGCTACCAGAGTTAATATAAAACTGAATAAAGGAAGAGCTGTAAAAGTAGAGAACTGGATGCTAGGACTGAATGATGGTTGGCTGCTTATAGGCAGGTCAGATGTACAGGAGCGGTACTGAGAATTCAGCTGGACTTGCATTTGAAATTTAAAAGAAGATCTGAAAATAGGGAAAACATGAATCAGCAGTATGCAGTCACTGGTAGATGGTAGAGACTTCATTTGCAAGTGAAAATTCACACCTACCCCACATCAGTGTTGCTACCTGATGCCTCATATCCAAAAAAAGATAAATATCTTAATGCATGTGTCATCCACAATCCCCCTCAAAATATAAAACAATTCCAGTTAGGATTTAAATGGTTGAGAAGTTGAATGATGAACCCATTCCTGTAGAGTGTGCAGGGTGGGCACCGGGGCAAATGGGATTTGCTGCAAACAATGCAGCCAACACTCCATTCAGTTCTCAGACCTTCTGATCTGGGGATCTTCCCAGAACAGTGAATGCAACTCAATATCAGTTGGGGGAAAGTATCTATTTAATGAAAAAAGACTAAGGAAAAATCACATTTGACAATCTTGAAAGTATGTATGAATATATATTAGATATACTCAAGGCAGAAAGGTGTGCTCAGATAGCTCATAATGTGTATGTTGGCAATTCAGAGGGAGATCAGTCAGGTAATATTACAGACATTTATCTGTGCTGCTTTGATCAGGTTTCCTTTTGAAGTTTCTTGAGTCAAAAATATTCAAGCAAATGATTTCTCTCTGCATTTTGATACTTGTGCTTCCAAATGGTCATTAAATGAGCAGACCCAAGAATTGTGAGGAACAAACCTCAGCATCTCTGGATACCTGCATATGAGCCATCCAGTGTTTGCTGTGCCCATCCTTTCCTGGTTCTTCTTTAGTGTGGGTTTAAGGAGTGAAAAAACATGTTCATCTCCTCAGAATTTAAAATACTTCATTATTCTCTGTGTGGTACAACCAATAACCATCTCTTCAGGTGCAAATGCATTTTGATGGCCTGGCATCTTAGCATAGTTACAGCAGTTTGGAATCATGCATGAGCCTGGAGAACAACACCACTAATTAAAAAAAAAAAAAAGAAAGAAAAATTAAATCTTTTTTAGATGGCAGTGGAAAACTGTTTGAGAGAAGTACATGCCTGGAGTGTCCACAACACTCAACATAAGTGTATACATGGCTCTATACTCCTTAGGCATGCGTCTCTCCTCAGAGTTGTCAGAAAACTGCCTGGTGTAGCTGTAGAGTTAAGAAGAAGCCTAAGTGCTGGCAAGACTAGTACACATAGATCCACAGTTGGCATCAAAACGCTGACAGTGGAAGTAAGACAGCATTTGCCTGACACCTCAGCTGTGACAGGTGCTGTCCTCACTTTGCCCCATATCTGTTTCTTATCTACCTAGGCTTCTTGGATGTCCATTACTTGGCTGGAATTGCAGTGTTATGGCATGGTTGGTGCTGTCTCACAGATGCCTTGGTGCTGCTAAATTGCACAAAATTACACCTACACAACGGTGAGCTCATTTTAGAACTATTATCATGCCATGTTAATAAGCCAGATCCAGCCTAGCTACTGGCAATGTGAAATGCTGTTGTATCATCAGGGGAACGTGATTTACAAAATGCTCATCTCCTGAGGAGACCCTCAGAAAAAAGTGTGCAGTATTTCTTTCATATTCTTTAAAAAAAAAGTCATGGCATGGAATTTTTATTAATTTAATATCCCCATATTCAACACTGTTTGGACTTTACTATATTTTCTTTCATTTTAAGTTTATCTCTATTTTTATTTGTTATAAAAGAGGATTGGGTGAGTTCAATCCCTCATAAGAAAATGGTATATTTTTGAGTTAACAGGTCTTTACAGGTTGAAAATATGCTTAAATTATGTGCAAATAGTCCCACAGAAACACATTACTTCATAAAGCTGGAAAGCAAACAATTGGAGAAACAGTGCTTACATATTTTTGGGACCATCTGGACTAACTCTCTTTTGCCCTTTTTTACCCTTGAAAAATCAAAGAAGTAGAGGCTCTGATGGATAGTCAAAATGTAAAAGGACATTCATTCAGGATAAGTCATGACACAGCAGAAGAGCAAAATGGATTATTTGCATCCTAGTTTACCATGTAAGGGGGATCATCTCACACTGAAAGGCTAACTGAAGGGATTTTAAACTAAACTGCTGGCCTTAGTGGTAGTGAATCACCAGGGTCACAAAGTGCTTGTCCAAAAGTTATGCAGTTACTGTCACAAATTGCTCATTGCACCAGAGAAAGAAAAGGTGGGAAATACGTTCCGGGCTCCAGATCTTTGAAAAGCTCAAGTCCAACTTCTTTACCAGAAAGAGACTCTATAAAAAAGACCAAATGAGGCATGTTAAGATCTGAGCTTCTCAAATTCATTCCAATGAACACTGACAGAAAACACGTGTATTTTTTTCTTTCACATTCATTTTACACTTCATATGATATATCAAACACTAATATGAATCCAGTGCAGTTGCTTTATATTAGAACATTGGATAAATTGCATGAGCAGGAATGTCTTATCTAATTTTCAGATTATCTCAAGCATTTAGTCTTGCTTTGAAAGAAACCAAGAGGAAATGACACCCCCAAACAACTGATGCTAACAGAGCAGGATGAGACCCATAATGCCTACTGACATCCTGAATGCCAGTGCTGATCCTAGAGATCCAGTGCTGTTCAATGGAGCTGGGACTCAAGTCTCATCCTTTTTGCAGGTTACAATAACTTAAATTTTATTAAGAAATGTCAGATTTGGCTCTGCTTCCATCTCCCATACTCTGGATTTTCATAGCTCTTTACTGCTCTCTGTACTTTAGATCCCCTTTCTAGATATTTGGCTCCTCCCTCCACTCCCTGGTGGAGCTTCTCCCTTTGGCTCAGTGTTCTTGGACTTGGTCAAGCTTCTCATCTGCACAAGAGCTACCAAGCCTCCATCAATTAAATAGTCACGTGTCTGCTTCAATTTTGGTGAATAATCCAGTGGCTTCCAGAGACAAGCTTTGGGGCTAAAGGTAAACCAGATGTTCAATAAGGCCAGAGGTGTGTGTGATGGCTAAGATTAACAACATTTAGTTTTTGTTTACTTTTATCTTTAGCAGGGTTTTTTCAAATAAGTATTTTCTACAAAGTCTTAGAAGTATTTAAACCCTAATAGAATAGAACCCTTATGGAGTAATAATTATCACTTCTCAAGATATCTTATAATTCACTGTTATCTCTTCCCTGGAGTATGATTTAATTACTGCCATATCAGATGCATTGTATTTTGTCTAATGTGACTGCAACTGATGAGCAGGCATTACTGAAAGCTGATAATGAGTTAGGCAGCTGAAATGTCACCTGAATGGAGGATGGAGATTGGTGCTCCTGGTTCTGATTAACTGATACTTATTTCACTATGATAAATAAAGCCCTACTACCTAATTGTCATTTTGTATAATGTGTTTTTGCGATGTTTTTCATATTTAGTATAACGGGCATTTCTCTGGTTTTGGTTTCATAGTGCAAGAAAGCAATATGCAGAAGTTGTTGATAGGAAGCAGCAGGTGTTACCTTCATGGGCAATTGAAGCACAGATGTTTTTGAAAGACAATTTGTCACGTGACTCCAAGACACTTCAAATACTTTACAGATTATGAGAACTGGGGTTTGAGTATTCTTTTGGCGGATGAAAAATTTGAACTACATTTCTAAAAAGAATATTTACTGCATGCCACAAGGATTAATACCAAAGACATCAAAATAACTCAGGGGCCCTTGCTGCCAGTTGAACTTTAGGAAATGAAAAACTTGAGTTAGTGCTCCAGGCATGGGTGACCCAATGTCTTAATCCAGCTGCCATTTGTTATTAGAAAACAAAAATCTTTGCTTGTCATGATTATCCCTCTCTAGTTCTGCGAGGGTTATATTTAGAACTCATCCTTCACCAGTGTCACAGATACCTGTATTCCTGGATGTTGCAAAGCCAAAACATTTTCCCTTTCCCTTATTCTGAAGGAATTAAAGCATACAGAAATCCCACAAGTACAGAAATCATTGCTTCTGGTGGCTATAGACAAGTACTTTGTATATAGATGAGATCTGCTACCTGGGAAAAGCTTCCATCTCTATTAAATATGAAGTAAGTGTTTAGCATGTCTCCTCCATAATCCCAAAGGAGATGATACCTCTGCTGGAGGACATATCCCAACACGCTTTGCAGAGGCAGGTAAACAGAAAGTCATCATACATCACGGTTTTCCTTTTGATGTTGCTAGCAACTTCTCCTAGGGTAATTTTAAATTCATTAGTCATAAAATTATAACTGTGTTGGTTTTCCCCAAGAGATTCTGTTAGAATGGGTAGATTTTGCTCAGTGCTTACTGCAAGCACACAGAAGAAATGAACACTTGCTCAGGAAATGAGCAGGCTTTGATTGGAAGGGAACTGGTAAAGGAGAATAAGCAGTAGCCAAGCTGTGCTTCTGCCTGACATTAAACAACACATGCTCAGCGTTTCATGACAAACTGATACACAGCAGAGAGATATTGAACAAAATCCTTCTGTCTGAGAAACTTGCCAGGGTCACTGTTGTGCCAGAAATTGCATGGTAGAGATTTTAAGAAGCTGTATAATGATATTGTGCCATTGGCAGATATTTTAAAAAGTAATGAAAAGTGATGAATGGCAGTTTTGTCATCCTAAAAATTGTCTCTCCTGGAGTGTCCTGGCCAATATCCAGTCATCTCAGGTCTTGTTCTTGCTTATGGCACAGAGGAGAGTAATGATTTCTTCATGGCTTGAAACAGCCATGACTGAGCCACCACAGCCTCACACCGTTCACTCTGGTGCCTTGCCCTCTAAACCAAGAGAAACGTCCTATCCTGGATATGCATTGTCAGGGTATTGGCACCAGAATTAGTGCCTTGTGCTGATTTGGCCAGGAGATCCCACTGGGATGTGGCTTCAGTTAATTAGAAGTGATGGCCATTCATTGTCTCATGGCCCTGTAGTTACCTGTGTCTCCAGATAATTAGACTATTCCAGTTCCTCTTCCTATAGTTTGACAGACATTTGAGTGCTTCTCTCAAATACATTTAAATGCCTATTAACTATCAGGGAGTTTTTGAGGCCCTTGACCTGCTGGTCACCCTTCTCTTGATGCAGCCCAGGACACATTTGACTTTCTGGGCTGCAAGTCACATTGCCAGGTCATGTCCAGCTTCTCATCCACCAGCACCCCAAGTCCCCTTGGAAGGATTGCTCTTGATCTGTGCATCCCCCAGCCTGTACTGATAGCAGGGGTTGTTCTGACCCAGATGCAGCACCTTGCACTTGATCTTATTAAACCCCATCAGATTCCCATATGCCCATCTCTTGCACTTGTCCAGGTCTCTTTCAATGGCATTCCATCCTTCAGGTGTGTCAAACACACCACTCAGCTTGGTGTTATCTGCAAATTTGCTGAGGGTGCACTCAATTCCTTTGTCTATGTCATTATGAAAGAAATTAAATAACACTGGTCCAACTACAGACCCCACTGAGGGACGCTACTTGTCACTGATGTCCACTGGGACACAGAGCCATTGACTACTGCCCTCTGGATGTGACCGTCCAACCGCTTTCTTATCCATCTAACAGTCCACTCATCAAATCCATCTCTTTACAGTTTAGAGAAAAGGATGTCATGGAGGACCATGCCAAAAGCTTTACAAAAGTCACTCCATCATAGAAGGCCACTAGTTTGGTCAGGCAAGACTTGCCCTAGCTGAAGCCATGCTGGCGGTCTCAAATCACCTCCCTGTCCTCCATGTGTCTTAGAACTTCCAGGAGGATCTGTTCCATGATCTTCCCAGGCACAGAGTGAGGCTCACAGGTTGATAGTTCCCAGGGTCCTTCTTTCTACCCTTTATAAATATGGTTATGATGCCGAAGGGTTTCTTTGATTTTTGATTTTTCAGTTTTATAGATGTTAGAAATTATTGTAGATCTAATGTACTA
>JAWWMO010000043.1:14721599-14800247 GCA_035047845.1 Dendrocincla fuliginosa
CCTGGAGCTTCATAGCTCATTAAAGCTCTTGCTCACTTATCTTATCTCCTACTAAAAAGTTGTCTGCAGTTTTTTTTTGTCGCTCCTTAAGGCAACAGTTAAAATATTTCCCCTTTTCCAGTCAGCTGGGACTTCACCTGACTGCCATGACTTCTCAATATTGTGAAGAGTGGCTTGGCAACTACATCATCCAATTCCCTCAGGACTCTGGGATGCATTTCATCAGGTGTCATAGACTTAAATATATTCAGGTTCCTCAGGAGGTAATGAACCTGATATTTACTGCTCATATTCAAATTCTAGCATTCTATATACTCTTAAATATACCTTACCATATTCTAGAATTCTTAAATGCTATGCTCATTTTCATGCTAGGACATAGGATTATTGGTTTCAGGGAAACACAGGACCATCTCTGAAAGATGCATTGCTGTGACACTTCTGGCAGGCATGTCAGAGAGGTGCGATCTAGCCACAGTGACATTGTTCTCCTTCAGTACCAGGACTCCTGGTCCCAGTGCAAAAGAAGAAAAATATTTGTATTTTAGTGAAGAAATAAGTTGCAAAGATTTCAAGTGAGATGTTTGAGAGCTCTCCCTGGGGCAGAATAAATGGGGAGTCGTCAGGCACATCATCGCTCCCCAATACCTCCATTACCCCCCTGCTTGAAGCTCTCCGAATAAATGCTTCTAACTTCAAATGAATGGAGTGTCTCACATCAGTTATTGGTTTTAACTCAACATTTGTCCTAAATATGTAGCTTCATTTGTATTTACTTGCCCTAAACCCATCTAACATACTGGCACAAATCAAGACAGTATTTTATCCTCTTGTTAATAGCCAGGAGAATTGCATCACATTTTAAATTGCATTTCAGCAAAACAAGAGCCAACCAAAGCCAGTGAGACAGTGGCTGTCTCCCTGGCTTTGTTTGCACAAAGCCTGGCACAAAAGGGCTCTGCTTTCAGCCAGCCCCTGAGCACTTCTGGAATAAGCAGGATAATAGGTGACTGCAACCTTTGCTTAGAAATATTTGTGAAGAGCATTGTAAGTGTCAGAAAGCTGCACATAAAGCTTGCTGCTGCTGTGGAGGTAGACCGAGCTCTAAGCAATTTTGACATTCAGATTTACAGCAGACTTTTGGCATCTTCTCTCATTTAGAAATGAATAAACTGCCTTCATCCATTTGAATTAAGCTGTTGTTTCATTATCTGCTACCTCTGTCTTCTTTTCATATTATGTTTCCTTCAGGTGTGAAAAGCGATTATACCAAAGAATGAAAGGGTGGCGAATTCTTAAATGTTATCATTGCCCCGGCACCCACTTTCTTTCTCTAGTAAGCTCTGGAGCACAGCCTGTTCTTCAGAAATGAGAAAGAAAATAGCAATGATCTTAAAATGCCTGTAAAATGTCTATGCAACATAACAATGTTAATAATTCCAGTGGAGAACAGCTGGAAAAGCATAAGCAGGTGTTTATACTCCAACACTGATTTGGTCCAGCTGCCTAATTACTACTTGTAATTAGAATAGCTAAAATATTGTTATCTACAAAACTAAACAAGTCAGCTCTCTCAATGCATAAATCATTTTCAATCATTTTTATTTTCTCAGCAGGTGACAGGGAGGGCTGAGGCTTTCGGGACCTCATCTAACTTCCACATGCCATAGCTGAAGAACTGGGCAAGTCACAGAACATTTCTGTGGCTCTGCTCATGCCACACCTAGATGCTAATTTCTGAAAATACATTTCACTCAGCTTATACTGAACTTTTCCTGCAACCCCCTCACGAATGGCAGCAGCTCAGCACAACCACTGACCACAACCGGTGCATGTCCAAGCAGAGAGGAGATATTTGAGTGACAGCCGCAGCATTTTCATCAGTCCACTCTGTAACACACCAGTTTTTCTATTGTCTCTCATGTGTCTTGTGCCTGCATATGAAGGACAGAAATAAGTGCTTGATTTGTGCTCTGTGAATGCCTGTTGGTAGGTCTCACCCAGCCACTGGCCATCGCCCATCCCCAGGTGCTCCTCAAGCCCCTGAACACACCAGAGTCCTCCAGGACCCTCCAGAGCAGCTTGGACCTGCAGAAAAACTGAGTTCAGTCTACAGCTTTCTGTAATCTACGCTGATCGTCATGCCTATCACCACAGCATCTGAGAAAACCGTGTATGATAAAGTCTGTGTGCCTTTCATGGGTTTCACCGTGTCTCCCCCTCTCTCATCTATACCATTTGACTTTACGTTTCCCACAAGGTGTCTCCTTCCTGGAGGCCACTGTGCTGTAGTTTTCTATACAATTTCCTCCTCACACATTCTAGGTAATCTTTTTCCCCTAACATCTGTACTGCCTTCCATGGGAGGCTAATAAACATGCACAAGTCAAAGTCCATCAGAAATCTCCTTGAATACTTCTGGAGGAAGAAGCACCATTACATGGTACCCAGGTGGGTGAGAGCTGAAATTAGTTGTCACTTCATCTGAGAGTTTGAAGGGCAGAACTTCAAGTGAGAAGCTTGAAACTGTGGAATGATAAATGTCTCACAAAAGCAATTGTTAGCGACTGAGAGGTGAGATGGAGGGAGGGAGCAGAGGAAGGAGGGAGGGAGCGTGGGCTGGGAGATGCGCAGAGCACAAGAACTGCTGAAGAGCTGCCTTGAGTGATGTGTTTGTGGTGTCTCATAATTAACACCTAGTGGTTTTTAAGCTGATAGTAGGCGCTTGTATTGATTAGGACAATTTGCTAATTCTATGTCTGTGTCAGCTATGTCTTTCTAAAAAAAACAGGATAAAAACATTTACCAAAAATGTAAAATTAATGTGCCTGAGTGCTCTGAATCTTTGCAGCCATCATGATGTCTGGAGCGCTGCTGAAAGCTCTACGTGCAGCCATCAAACACCCTTTGTGCTACATTTGGATATCCACATTACAGCATCCAGCCACCTCCACAGAGGAGTGCAAATCTCTAAGGGAAAGGGAATCTTGTGTCATCCCCATGGACTCCGTATGAATGACACCCAAACCCTTGGGTTTTTTACATGGCACTGGATACCTGTGTTTGGGCAACAGAATTGAGCCACTAAAGTCTTATATTTCACACCAAGCAATATGGGAGTGGTTTCCAACAGTCTTTGCAGGACAGATAGACATTGACATGAGCAGCTATAGGGGCTTCTAAGACAGCTCACCAGTGCCCTGACCTCTCTCAGCTTGTAACACTTGTCTGTCTTCTCTCACGCTCATAACTTTTCATCTCTCTGTCAATAGGACACTCGTGTTTGGAATATAGTTACAGGCAAAATCAGTTGAGAAAATAAATCCTAATTATAGTTAAACCAAGGATATAAAATCAACTTGTCCATGGAGAAATTTGCATGCACTCTGAATTTATGGGCAAGACATTGATGTTAGTGGGACTAAGGCACATTCATAACTTACTAAATTGCACATCTTAATTTACATTCTTTCATTAACCAAATTACATACTGCATATGTTTTGCTTGAAAAGGGGATTTTCTCTTCCCTTGCAATGGAGAACAGCCCTGCCTGAAAATCAGGTATTTAGGCTGAACATTGAAAATGGATTTTCAAACTCTTGAATTACTTCGTAAAAGTTAATACCTATTAGTGTATCTCAGGTGGTGCTCTTTAAGAACAAGAGGCCTGATTAAAGAGGAGTGAGCTTAGTAATGTTGCTGTAGCATAAGCCAGGAGCAGCTATCATGGTCAGGCGTAATAATCTGGTCTTCTACATTAAAAATGCAGTTACAGCTACTGATGAACTTGAGAAATGGTAATAATTATCTAGTTCAATTTATCTGTTTTAACCTCAGTCAGAGACTAAATTGTAATTGCTGTTGTTTCTGGTCGAATGGTGGAGGTTACTCTGCTCTAATTCTTACCAGTTTCATAATAGCTCAGAGATAATAATGACACAGAATTATAGACTTTACTCAAATGTTGTCAGACTGGGCTGAGGCATTACATAATTGCACTATACACATAACACATGTTGGAAATACTAAGAAAGAAAAATAGTAATAAAAAAGCAGACAATAAATAAAATCGGTTAATAATTGGTTGCCTGCATTTGCCCTTAATGTGTGAACCAAATTGAGGCAATTCTACTTTAGTAATACTGTGGTAAGTTTAATTTAATAGCAAAGTGTGGACTATGAATGTTTGTCTTACCCTGTCCAGCACGTTTTATTGCATAGAAAGGAATTAAGTTGCCATTTTTCATCTCTTTAATGTTTACTTTGTTAATAATACTTTTTTTTTTTTAATGACACAAATGATGTGGGGAAAAACATCTAGATCCCTTTGCGATTACATCTATGGAGGCCAAGAAACGTATATTTCCTTTTTGAGCTGGATTTTTAACAGAGTGTTTATAGCATAATAAAGGCTTCCTTTTTTTCTTTTTTTTGGCCTTATATTTGACTTGGCTTCTTACGGTCTTTGGCACACATGGCATGTAATTAAATTTAGAGATCATACTAAATAATGTGTTGCAAAACCCAGGACAGACAGCAAAATAATAAAAAGAGACCTGCAGAATTTAGATGTGTAAGTAGGCAATAACATGAGGTTCAGTCTGGAAAAAAAAGCAGGAAGGGAACAATGAAAGCAAAATACAGAAACTGTACAGCAATAAGCTACATTGAAAGCAGTAGTGAAATTTAAGATCCAGGGTGTTGGTTATGGCTTTATAAAGTGCAGTTGTCATGTGGCTGTAAATGCCAGCTCCATAAGCAGGTGCTTTGAGAGGAGACCTGTGTCCAGCCTCTGATGTACTGGTACAACAAATCTATTGATACTTGGGCAGTTGTAATTCAACCTAAGATCCATTTCATTAATTGGATTAGTCTTTATTGCAACATACATTGCTGCAGTGCCTTAAATATGCTGAATATAAACAGTGTTCTTTCTGAAGTAGCTGTGTACGTAAAACAGGTACAAGAAATGCTGATTAGGAACTGGGAAGGCCACCACAAATGGAGACCACATAAAGAAAATGAGAAGAAATACACAATATCATCAATAGTACAAGACTAGTAGAAAATTTCATGTCAGTGGTATAAACTGTTGCAAATGAGAATGTATGCAAAGATGAAGGTGCCAGATTCATAGTCAGATTCATGCATGAGAAAATGTGAGACAAACATCTCCAATGACAGTGGGAGCAGTCAGAATGGATTTTCCCAGGGGTAGTCATACTTGGCAAATTTGATTACCTTCTGTGATTAAAGGATTGTCCTGGTAGGTGATGGGAGAGCAGTGTACGTGTCTGCCTGAACTTCAGTGGGTCTTTGAGCACAGCTGCAAGATTGTGATAAGGAAGCTGATGAGTTATGGGCTGGATGAGCAGACAGTGAGGTGGGTTAAAAATTGGCTGTATGGCAATGCCCAGAGAGTAGTGATAGGTGGCACAGAGTGCAGCTGGAGGTCAGTCACTTGTGGTATACCCTAGGGGTCAGTAGAGCATCCGACACTGTTCACAATTCCATTAATGATTTGGGTGATGGAACAAAGTGTACCCTCACCAAGCTTGCTGATCACACAAAACTGGGAGAAGTGGCTGAAATGCCATGGGGATTTGCTGCCACTCAGAGAGAGGTCAACACGCTGGAGAAGTGGGCTGGAGGGAACTGCATGAAGTTCAACAAGAAAGCTGAAAGTCCTACACCAGAGGAGAAACAACCCCAGGCACTAGTATATGCCAGGTCCACCTAGCTGGAAAGTAGCTTGGCAAAAAAGGACGTGTGGGTCTTGTTGGACACCAAGCTCAACATGAGTCAGCAACATGCCCTCAGTGCAAAGAAGGCTAACCATATCCTGGGATTCATTTAGAAAAGTATAGCCAGCAGATTGAAGGAAGTGATCCTTCTGCTTTATTCAACACTTGAGGCCACACATGGAGTCCTTTGTCTAGTTCTGGGCTCCCCAGTACAAGAGACACATGGACATACAGGAGAGTCCAGCGGAGAGCATGAAGATGATGACGGGGGTGGAGCATCCCTCCTGTGAGCAAAATCTGAGAGTTGTGACTGTTCAGCCTGGAGAAGAAGAGGCTCAGGGGGATCTCATCCAGGTATATAACTATCTGAAGGTGCAGAGAGGATGGAGCCAGGCTCTTCTCAGGGGTGCCCAGTGACAGGATCAGAGGCAATGGGCACAAACTGAAATGCAGGAGGTTCCCTCTGAACATCAGGAAACACCTTTTCACTGTGGGAGGGACCAAGTACTGGCACAGGCTGCCCAGGGAGGTTGTGCAGTCTCCATTCTTGGAGATATTCAAAAGCCCTCTGGCCATGGGTCTGGGCAACCAGCTCTAGGTGGTTCTGCTGGAGCTTTATCAGAGATCCCTTCCAACCTCAGCTATTCTGTGATTCTGTGACAGGAGGATGAGCACAACATAGTACTTAATCTCTGGGAAGATAATAACAGACTGCTATGGATATAACTTTAATATATTCAGTCATGGAAGATCAACCCTTTGTTGCCTGATTTTAGTTAAAACTTCTATTAAAAAACATGAGTTTGTATCTGTGTTTTGAATTTAAAACTGAATTACACAAATCAGCAAAAGCAGCAGTAACTTTCTTATCCAGGATATGATGAACACAAATCAGTGAAGAAAAAGTTCTGCATTTATTGAAAGCACAACACCCAGGCAATTTTTAAGGATTTTTCAAGTAATCTCAGATACATTCTCAATACATAAAGGGAAGGGGAATCCATCCAGATTAGTGTGTTTTGCTACTGTACCAGTTTTTCACAGATAGCTATCAACCCCATAAATGTCTGAAAATAGTTTTCTTTAAACCTGTGCATATCTAGTTTCACCAAGCAGTTCAGAGCTCTGATAAACTTTATCCAAGCTGCGTTCCATATCTAGTAAAGGAAGATTGCAATATATCCATCTTTGGGGGAAAATAGTTTTTATTTTCTTCGCTGCACTATAAAATGTCATCAGTAAATTTCTTTTGCTGACTGTAGCTGCTGTAGTGATGGGGTTTTCATTCTGTATCCAAAGGACCTCATACCTTCAATCTGGATCTGCTGTATTTCGTGAGGTGATGGATGGACATGCACACAACTTACTTGCAGACTTGATGTCTATGTTCTCAGCCTCAGCTGATGCTGCAGTCTGTGCTGCAGTTCTCCAGCAGCAGACTTTGCTCCAGAGATCCATCTTGGCTTTACCTGTTCTTGGTCCAGCTCTGCCTTCGAGCTCAGGTGGTGCCAGTGCCGGTGTCTGTGTCTGTGTCTGTGTCTGTGTCTGTGTCTGTGTCGAGCACTGCCCCTGGCAGGATGATGCACCAGGTGCTGAGACCCTCCTTGAGCCACTGACTTCAGCTTTACACATTGAACAGCCCCTGGGGAGAACTGAAGCCTCAGTAAAGTCATAATTTCTTAAACAGCAGCCATTTATTTCTCACTTTTCTTACTAACTGATATTTAAAAAAGCGGAAATGAGGAGAGCTATAGAGTTTCATAGCATTAAGTAAATTGAAAAGCAGATCAATTTACCTTGCCTATAAAACAACATTTTAGTCTTTTCAAATCATCATAAATTTCCTTCTTAGAAACTCTTTTAAGTTGTCATGCAGGAGTAGTGTAGAATAGCCTTCTTCAGAGAATTTAGTTATTGAAGTGATCATATCTTTGTGCCATCTAGCATATGTCATTAAATAGTTTATGAATAGTAGAAACATATGAATGCACCTTATTCCCAAAAGATTTTGGATTTTGTTGTTAAGATATAACTGCAGAATTTAACAGAAACTAAAGTTATAAACCAAAATTTTCATACAGCTGGAAAACACTTCAGAACAGAAATCTCTAAAGACACAAAATCACACGTAGACTTATACTTATTCAGAAAAAAAAAATTAGATATTCACTGCATTTCCACTGCATTTAGAGTGGAGATGTAATTTTTATTTGATGGGGAAAAAAAACGAAAGAAAACTACAAAGAAATTCAACCTCTTAAAAAATGAGTTTCTCAGCCTTTTTACAGTAGTAGGACCTGTGAAACAGAGTGGCTCAGTGCTGTGCATGAAAAGTGTTTTCCCACTCCAGACCCTCAGGAGATAACCACGGTCCTGCTACAGATGGGACCCCACCAGCAGATGCCTCCAAGTGCAGACTCAGCAGCTTGGGTAGCCAGGAGAGCCAGTGCTGGGCACATCCTGGGCTGGGAGAATGCAAGGATGCACCACACCTTCCAACATCTGTTTGCTCACCACCCCTTTTCCTACTTTAACAGACCTGATGAGGAATTTTTTTTCTACTGAGAGATTTCTGACACAATCTCATGGAAAGCAGTATTGCAAGCTTCCCTGAGAAGAGAGGGGCAGAGCAGTGCCGAGGGGTGTTCAGAGTAGCATGTCTCCTGCAGGAACCAGGTGAAGGGCATTTAATTGGGGTGAAATGTATTCCAAAGCCAAATGATCTTGCTGAAAGATGGTGTCCTGTTTTTGCCTGGGATAGAGTTCATTTTCGTCCTAGTAGCTGATATAGGGCTATATTTTGGCTTTAGTATGAGGTTAATGTTGATAACACACTGATGTTTTAGTTGCTGCTAAGTAGTGTTCATATTAAGTCAAGGAGTTCTCAGCTTCTCATGCCCTGCCTGTGAGAAGACTGGAGAGGCTCAAGGAATTGTGAAGGAACAGAGCCAGGACAGCTGACCCCAGGTGACCCAAGGGATATTCCATACCATGTGGTGTCATGCTCAGCATATAAAGCTGGGGGAACTTGGCCAGGAGCCACTGCTGAGGAACTGGCTGGGCAGGTGATGAGCAATTGAATGGAACATCACTTATTTTGTGTATTTGAATTCTTTTATCATTATTATTATTATTATATTTCTTCCATGTCCCATTAAACTATCATTATTGCAACCCATGAGTTTTCTGACTTTTACTCTTCCCATTCTCTCTAATGCTTCTGGAAGAGCAGTGAGTGAGTGGCTGTGTGGGACTTGGTTGCTGGCCAAGGCTGATGTTTGCTGTAATTATTATTCAGGTGTCACCAATAAAAGAACAATAATTGAAACGTGGACACAATCCTTCAAATAAAGACAGGTTTGATATTTTCAGCACATTATGCAACTAATTTTAAGAGCACTATGAAAAAAAAACCACCCTAGGATTTTTTGCTACATGACTGGACAATCCCACATCACAAATCTTTGCTTTTGATGAGTAGTCTGTGTCAAAATAGCTGGACAAAGTGTGGATCTGCCGCATATTTTAGTACATTACTGAGTGGTAATCACTTCATCCAGCTCTGCAGATTGTCAGATCTCACAATAGAGATTAGATCACCATTATTAGCAGATAACTTTATTTTTCAGAATTAGATTCTACTTGAACAGAGAATAGCAGGAGGGGAAGGCAGTCATTTTTACAGATGTCGTTTTTGGAATATACCTGCTGACACTTCAGTAAAAGTTTGAGGCAGTGCAGGCTTAATTTAAAGAAAAAGCAAGTTAAATTTCCCTCTGAGGCTGGAAGTGGATTTGTTCATTTCATTAAGCAGCAGAGCTTGTTTGACAAGTAAGTGAAGTCTGTCCACAGTATCAAATGATTAGGATTATCACATTCCTGGGGACAGGATCCAGATTGAGCTGAAAGCTACTTTCCTGTTGTTTGTGTCTGTGTGCAGTCAAAAACATATGTTAGGTAATGGGCTGGACCTGTGCAACAACCCTATGGGTGTCAATAATGAGAAGGAAGTAATTTATTGCTTTGCCACATGTCAGACCTAGCATAGGAATCATGGTTTTCTAAATCACAGTAGTTTGTTCCCCTGCAGGGCAGAGCACAGCCGGAGTCACAGCATGCTGCTCCTGAGCACATGGGGGGCACGTGACAGGTCAGGGTTTAGCAGAGACAAAAGGCATGAGGACTAGAGCTCTGCAGTGGGGAGAGATTCCATACTCAAAGGAGACCCAAAGGCTACTGGATTAGACACTGTTAGCTACCTGCTCCATGCTCCTGTGATGCTCTGTAGGAAAGTCAGAGGGCAGCGGGCCAAGTAAGGAAGATTTTACATTTTGCCTGTACAGGTCTGATTCTCCTTTTTCAGAAGATAGCCAAACCCATGGGGGCTTCCTTGGCCTTCCTCTGACACCAAGTGGGTGTCCCAGCTGGACATGGGCTTGGCATGGGCTGGTGGATACAGAGGAAGATGGTTGGCAGAGCCTTGGGAGGCCTTTTCCTGTGCTGCACCACACCACTGGGTGGCAGAGACATGGACTGCTCCACACTCTGGGTAGTCAGTGTGTACCCAGTCTAGCTCTCACTGCCACAGGTGACATCACCACTGCTTCTGCAGGGTCTGACAGTGCTTTAACCCACAGCAGCTACCTTTCTGAGGCACAGAGAGGTTGCTTTTTGAAGATGTTAAGCCACCAGTAAAGCACATCTTAGACTATCCTGGCTTTATTCCAGCCCCATGACTTCACAGGGCCTACTGACTCCAGCACTTTGCTCTCCCAGCTCAGGGCAGCCCTGCTAGTCAGTGATGACAGCATTATCTGTCAGCATATTTGCACCCGTCTCTCCAAGCAACTGCAGTTCCAGAAGGAGGAACTGTTTAAGTGTGTGTTAGCTCCATGTTAGCTGCTGGGAGGTGAAAGGTTATTGCAATCTAGTTCTATCCCATCTTTCATGATCACTGCCACAAAATCAGGGAGAGAGTAAATTCACATTAAAATGCATGGTATTGCACACCTACTGATACTGATTTCTCTCAGCAACTTTGCATGCCGTGTATGTTTGAAATATATGGTGTGTTTCTTGAGAGCTGGACACTGCACCTTGCTAGCAGCTCTGGACTCCCGTGGACTGCTGTGGGAGACACACCAGCCTCAGGGTTATCAGCACTGTGCCCATTGATGGGGAACCTGTCAAACATCAGTGACATCAGCGTTTCTGTGTGCACGTGTTAATGGCTGTCACCAGCATAGTCCCCAGACAGAATCCGGAAAACTGACCTATACTGGGAAAACTGGCACAAAGAGGGCTCCACTGTTCGCTGGTGTATTCAATCCTTGGTCTCATGACAGTGTTAAACACTGGAACTCAAACACAGAACACACTGAAGATTCTTAAAAGCTAGTAGTTGATTTGAAGCCAAAATGATACTCTAAGGTAAAGAGAAAACAGAGGCAGGACATTTTTTTAGTTTTATTTTCTTTTTCCCCATATTTGCAATAAGTGTGCATGAAGGCCACCTCTCAGAAGTGGATGAAGATCAGTCAAGTATTCAAATTAAAATGCACAGTCATGCTGGCAGAGCTAATTACAGGAGACCTCCTGGCCATTCTGGGTTACACAAGGAGCCCTGTATATAAGGGATCCACTTTGCTAAACAAAACCTGAAGGTTTTAAAGGGAAATAGAAGTCGCTTTAAAAAAACTAAGGAGAAAAAAAAAAAAAGAGGTGGACTGAGAGTAGAGTCCTCTTAACTATTTAGAGTTGAGAAGTTATGGTGAATTATGGGCTAATTAATTTTCTGAATTAGTGGTCATTATTTTCTGAGTGTCCATCTCAGTGGATCATGAAGCCTTCCTCTAATGCTAACTTTTCTGTGGTAAAGATTAGGAAGTAAGAAGTATTGGAAAGAATACAAATTGCATATTAGACAAAATCTTCACAGTATAGCAGTTTCATCTTAGTTCTCACCTATAGATTCACTTTTTTAGAACTTAAGACAATATTCAGGTTTCTTTAATTCCGACCTTGCACAAAATTCAAGCAGTCAAACACTCACAGACTTAGAGGAGGACGTTTCTTTCTATTCTAAATATCCAAACGTTATAAGTGTTCATTTTAGGCAGCTTTTAGTTGTAATTGATACACTATTTTGAAGGATTTGTTCACTGATGACCACTATGCTCTTTCTGAACCACTCAGCATACAGATCTGCTTATGAAAACATTGCTGTCAACTGGTACCTTATATCTAAGATTCAGTGAAATTTTGATTTATCTGGGAGTGTGGAACGAAGTGTTGCTGACAGAAGATCTCTTCCTCCCAGTGGACAGGTAAGGGAGACCCATTCTCTGAGCCCTGCCCAGAAGTTGTGACTGCCAGCCAGCACAGCTCGTCAGCAGCAGGGATGGGTTGTGTGTGCAGCAGTCCATGGGCTGGACTGCAAGCATCTTTGGAGAAAGATGGACAGAGAGAATGTGATGGATAGATAGTCATCAAATTGCTTCATGCATTGTAGGAAGGCTTTTGACGCTGCTGAGTAAGACATAAGAGCTGATATAGAACAAAACTGGTATTGAAACATACTGTCTGAACACCTGCATCAGATTTAATAACTGGAAAGTTTACAGAAAGCAGAAGGAAGCAGGAATTTTGCCAAGGTAAATTCACTCAAATACGACATAAATAATTCCTACAGGAAGAAAAAATGCTTCAATGTTTTCCATCTGTAGAAATGGCTGAATTTTTATCCCATTCAAATTAACCAATCCAAGTATCAAGGAACACCAGATCCTGCCAGAATCCAGCCTTACACCACATCACTTAGGAAAAATGATGGCATAGCATTGCTGTTGCTGCCAGCACTACATCAGGAGTTGCCTGCAGCCTTCTGTCTATGATTGCTACACATTGAGGATGATTCTCATTAACAAGTTCCTTCTGGCATTCAAAAGTACTCAAAAGAAACACTCAGGAAAAGGCCTCGAGGTAAACCTCATTCAGAAGAGGCCCATTCAGGTGTTTGTCTTCTCATGTATGGCAGTTTGTAAGCAGGTATGACCCATGTGGAACATTATGCAAAGGTAAGAGTTGACAGGGGATTTGTTTAATAATAAACCTCGAAGATATGGCCTCTGTGAATCTCTCTTTTGTTTTTTGAGTTATAGTCCCATGTCGATATTTTTCTCCTCTACTTTCAAAAAAAACCCCAAAACCAAAAAAAAAGCCATACCAAAACAAACAAACAAAAAAAACAAACAAAAAAACCCCCACAAAAAACAACAAACAAAAAGGCTATTTTTCTCCACTTAAAATAAAAAAATGGAAGTCTTCTTTTCTTCTTTAAACTCATCCTTATCTTCTGCCTTAAAGGTGCTTGGGTCTCTGTTGTCCACATGCTGTCCAGAGCAGCCTAGTGCACTGCAATCTAAAAACAAGTATCGAACTGAGATGAAAGGCTTATCTGCTTTAATCAGACCATCTCCTAAAATTGCAGTTCCTGCTCATTCTCTCACAGAAACAGCTCAGACCACGATGTGACCTGCATTCAGCTCCCACTGTGCTGCACATGGCTGATCTAAAGGACCTTCCTCCGTGCCCTGCCACGTTTGGATGGGGAAGAGCTCGGGTGAAAGAGGCAAGACAGATCAGTAGCTCTAAGTGAGCCGCAGTTTGCAGGCACTGTTTTAGATTTCGGATTGTCAATCAACAGCAAGATGGAAACCAGACACCAGGAAATAAATATTGAGGAGAGTAAAATTTTGCTGAAAAGGCCAGAGGTGGAAAAAGCCTCAAGTGATAGTACAATAAGAAAAGGTAATAAAGCCATGTCTTTCAAAAGTTGAATTCTACCATGCTATTCATAAAAAGATATCATCTATGGCTTTCATATATTTTTTTTCCTCATGTGCTTCTTCACATTTTTAATCTTACTGTACTGAATGAGGGGAGAAGATGGATATGATACCAGCTGTACTTAGAGCACTTAAAAAATGCTTCTCACCCAAAGAGAAAAAATAACTATCCTTCTTTTTGTAAAAATTGGAGTGTCCAGGTGATCCTGTGATAGGTATATGACAATGATTTTGTATTTTTTATCATGTCCTGACTTGTGTGACTGTTTTATTTGTTTGACTGGTTCTTTAGCAAGGTCCTGAATTGAGTTTCTTAATAATTTTGTCCAAATTATTATTAATAACATTAATGTTTTATATAATATTCGTCATAATTTTTATAATTAATAATTTCACAGAATCATCCCAGGTTATTTTCATCCTGACTGCTGTAAGCCATCCTGAAGTCCACAGGGTATTGGTGTGCTCATTTTTAGCACAATTATGTACATTTCCAAAATTTTCATATGGTCTCTCACATTAAGAATGAGCTTATTAAGAAACTGAAATCAGGTATTGTTATCAATTCATGCACATATTTTTTTTAAAAATAAGAAAGTGTCATTTATTGATTCCCAGAAAGAACTTTTCTACCAAATCATAACAAGTAGCACCTATAGAGACCTCTATGCGTTTTGTTATGCAGAGAGAGCTCCTACTATGCAGTGACACCAAATGTTCTAAATACCAACAGAGAGCATCTTGTCTGTGACATCTGACTATCACATTGTCATGAAAAATATCTGGATAGTACTATGAATACATTTGTGTGTAGTTTATTTTAGGAGTGAGTATGACAAACACATGTTGCTAAAGCAGTTCTGTGCTTTAAGAAAACAAAGGGAGGGAAATATTTTAATATCCTTTGTAGCGTTGCTTCTGTTTTATAAGCAAAACGTGTTTATTTTTCTTTGCAGTTCTACAGACCCCAGGAAAATCTTTTAACCTTGCAGTTCTTTACAATGTTGCCTATTTAAGCTGTCAGAAACCAAACTAATTAAATCGGAAAGCTGCTCACTTCTCTTTCTCTATAAGGTAGCGAAAAAAAAGGTACAATTACTGGTGAAAGTAGGACACTGAGCAGAATTTAAAATTATGTGCAGCCTAGAAGCATTATGAATATGAAATCTTTGCTGTACAAATTACAGCTTGCATGCAGGCCTGGGCACCTGCCTACTTAGGAAGATGGTGACAAATTATAAAGAACTTTTAGGATAAAATACCTAACATAAGGGCTATAGGGGATGATCCATCGAGAAAGAGCCTGAGAGCTAAATAGTGTAAGATGCCCCACATGATAGCCAAAACTGGTATAACTGTTTACATGTGCTAGAAAAAATACAAACAAGGAGGTATTAGGAGATTGTTTAGAGCACTTCTCAGGGGTATAATTGCATATAAAGGTAAGAAAGCGAGCAAATAGAGATTTGAGTTGACTATCCGGCCAAAATTTTAACAAGGATGTCTAATCGACTGTGAAATAGGTTCCCCAGAAAAAGTGTTAGAAGTCACATCTCTGAAATGATTTAAAAGCAGACCAGGCACATCATATGATAAGGTAATGGATGGAGGATATAGAAGTGGCTCACAGTGTATTTCTGGGTTTTGGATTGTGCAGTCCCTCTGGTTGTGACCAATTTGGCTTCCTCCCTTGCTGCTGCAGGTGAATCACCCACCACTGCTCCTGTGCAACACCCTACCCCTCCAGCTGGCAAAGGAACACACAGCCAGAAATTTACAGCCAAAAAGGATGACTCTGTTCCTTAAATATTAGGTAATTGAATGAATGTGATAAATTGTCTGTAAGGGGAGGCTGTGCACCTTGGCCAAGGCTGAGCGGTGGCAGCACAGTCCTTGTACTGAAAGGAGCAGCAGTGCCTGAGGGGTGCTGAGGACCTGGTCCCCAGCTCACCAGTTACTCTGCTAGGCAGCTCCCAGCTGTGGGGTGCTCTGTTGTGGCTTCTGGTTTGTTCTTATGAACTGCTCCACCTCCATAGCATGGAGTTACCTGTGCACAAAACAAACAGCAAATGTGAGGAAATCAGTATGAAAATGTCTTTTTAGTTTTCCATGAATTCTCTGTGGCTTTCATGCTCCATTCCTGCAAACAGTCTGCTGCACAGGAGGTTTTTCAATGAAAATAGGTGATCAATTATCACACAGAATGCATGTTATGGAAATGAAAGTTTGTCCTTGTGAATGGCCCAAGGAGTTGGTTACGCTTCTTCTTAGATGGTTTTTTTCACCCGAAAAGTCCTTTGTGTTGCAACGTACAGAAGAGAGAAGGGAAAATTTGGAAATAGAATGATTTCTTCTATCAGTTAAGCAGGGCATCTGCTGGAATAGTGGTATTAGAAGCAGTAACAGTACAAAAACATCCTTGAAAGACATGGTAATGATGGATCTGTGGTTAGTAAGGAGACCAGGAGACAGACACATGGTTTCCCCACAGGTTATCCAGTAAGGTAATGGGTCAATTTGCTATTTCCCCCTAGTTTTGTGTCTTTCATCTGTAAAGCAGAAGTAGTAATACACATTTGCTGTATTAGAGTGACACGAGTCTGCACTGATTTCACAGTTCTTCAAAACCCTCCGGCAACAAGGACCTCAGCAGTGAAGGCTGAAGAGCAGAGCCAGCACTGGTTCTTTATAGTGGTGTGATGCTGGGCCTGCGAATCATGCTGAGAAGGATATTTTCATCCTTGAAAGTAGCAGGATTCTCCTGGCAAGAGATGTTTAGGTGACAGAAATGTTTTCTGACTGAGTTAGCTGACATGCAGATAAAAATTGAACAGAACATGTATTAAGTACTTAGTCTTAGAATCTTAAAATAATCTTTGTCATACAAAGCCGTTTTCTCCTTTCATATAAACTCTTTTGATCTAAGCATTATAAAAACATGATGTGCCAAATTTGAAACAGAACAGCCAAACAAATCAATGGCAACAGTTGAGAAAAGCAGGCAGTTTGACTGGTTTTTGTTACAAACCTGGAACAACAGAGCCTGATGAGTTTTGTTTAAAAACAGGAATACAAACGCAACTTTCAATTCAGTGATAAAAATACACTTCCCCTCCAGCTGGCCAGCTGGAAAATGTGAGGGAATGCTGAGACCTTCTCTACAGATGATCAATACTTGATTCCACTTGATAAATATGCCTAGACGTTGGAAATAATTGCTAAGCTCTATGGTGCCATTTCATGTCTGAAAAACTAGCTATAGGAAATGTAAACCAGTGGGAGAACAAACTAGGGAGTACATTATCATCAAAAGCAGTATGTTCATGTAGATAAAGTAAAGGCTTTGGAGGCTGGGCTGTATTTACATGTACAAAAAAGTCCAGAGAAATAACTGTTCTATATTATATACTCACTTATATGTATTTGTATATGTTTATAAAAATTATATATAATATCTATTTTTATATAATATGTACCCAAAGAATATATTTATATATACTTATAGGTGTTTACTTTTTGATGTCATAGCAACTTAGAAATCTAATTACCCAAAGTTAAAAACTTAGGTGTATTCTGTATGCATTTAGCACTCAAAAGCTATCACAAAAGAAAAATAATTTCTCCTGTTTTACCCTGACTGTCTCTGGGAATTTGCATCATCTGGTGCATAAGAAAGCCCATCTGTATTTTCTTCCTCCCTTCCACAGTGGAAGCATGTTCTGGCAGGATAAACAAATAATCAATGCAGCAATTGAGCTCTCTTGGGTGTGATTTGGGGCAGAGATTTTGTTGTCCAACCTCATTCAGTCCTGAGCCAGGGAAACCCTTTTGGCACATCTCTTAATAGTTACTCAAACCCTTCCTGACTGATGAGGCTATTAGTAAAAGTTAGTGAAATGGCTGGAGGAAGAAAGAGGATGTTGTGGAACTCCAGCATGGTTTTTTGGCTGAGTTCCCAGGGACTGGTGTGATGGTGGGACAGACAAAGCACGGCATGACCTGGTTCTGCACCCCATGATTTCAGCACCATGGAGTGAGACCTAGGCACATCAGCTCATGTCCTGGGGGAGGGACACGGACACGGGGATGCAGGGCCTTCCACTCAACTGCCCTAGACCAATCTGCCCATAATTGTTCCCTGTTACAGTTTTGTCTTTGCTGCCTCTCCCAGTCCCTTGATACTCAGTCAATGGAGCACACACAGGGATCTCTGACTGATGATATATAGTGGCATATTTGAGATGGGGTGTTGAATTACAGTGATACCTTATACTGGAATTTATCATATACCTTTAACCACTTTACCTACTTCTCAAACCTGATCACCTAACTTTTATTTCAACAGTCCACAAATAGGAGCAGCTCCCTGTAGCTAATATTTCCTTTTCTTTATTTCAGACACAGAATTTCTCCTAAAATGACACCTGTGTGAGCTATTAGAAAGGTAACAATCAGTGCTACCACAGTGACAAATTTTATTTGCCTAGAAATGTCACAGCTTTAATGCCCCATATATACTATATCGGATATCGCTAGAAATAGAAACCTTTATGCCAATGAAAAGGAAAAATTCCCAGTCTTCCAATTTTAGAAGATTTTTAGAGATCTGACCCTTAAAGCATGAATTATTTTTTAGCATATAAAACCTATTTTTGAAATGTTACAGGTACTTCTTGGCTCAAAATATCTGGACTAGTAACCATAAAAGCTCTTGGTTCTTGAGATGGGAAGACATAAAAAATATAACCTCTAGACTACCAAGATCTCTCCAAAACTTTCTAAGTAGGTTGTTCTTTGCTTTCTTGTCAGTTCATTGTTTCTCTGTAACAAGCTCATGCACTGGGTTAGTTCTCACAACAATCAGGAACCTCCTGATTTTTTCCTGCAGCACATAAATAAGAGATGTACTGCTGTTTCTTCCCCAGAAGGCATAAAATAGCTCAATTAGACTTCCCAAATTCTTATTTTCTATAAAGCAGAACAAACAGCAGCCCATAATGCTTTGAAATCCAATTTCAATTTTTGCATTGTGAATATGTTTCTGGGGTAGGTTTATTAGGAAGAAGGAATGAAGGTATGGGAATTCTGCCTCTCTGTCAGCATCAGCATGTGTGCCTCTTCCCCAGATCATGGTGGATTTGTATGCACACAACACTAAGCAGACTTGATCTAAAGATCTGCATGTCTCCATGCTTTCTAGAATTCATTAGTAAGAACTTGCAGCAGCTGGAACAAGTGGAAAATATTTCCCAATCAGATGGTGAGGAATTGCTTGGATGTTTTCCCAATAATGTGGTATTTTAACTTGCCACGGTTTCACTACCAACCTCCTTATCCGTGTACAGCCATTTCTTGTTCTTATCATCTTGCTCCACATCAGGAATGTTGTTCCAGGATCTTTGAAATTTGGCTTGTTTCCTTCCCCCACAGAACACCTTTTTGCTCTGCCTTCCTTGTGTCTGGCAGCAAAAATTAGGTCTGTTTATTCTATGCATTGAAAGCAAGCTAATGTGATATTAAACAAAAATTCATACATGAATGATGAAAAATGGGAGAATATATCGATGCATGCTGACAGATTATTATGCTGTGGTTTATCTGGAATGGAAACATCATGCCAGTCTAGCTGGCCGTATCATGCTGCAGCAGTCATCAGATCATCCCGCCTGCCTCCTCGACTTAATCAAGCATGAGTCTGCGAGAACACTTGAGCGGTGAAGGCACAGACATGACAGTGTGAGGATCACAAGAGCACATCAGCCCTGAGGTGTGTGGGCAGGGATGCACCCCGATACATTTTCGGATGCAGCCCCCTGACGGCCTCCTCTGCCGATTCATCACTTCACCTTGGTGACAAGCATTTATCCCACATCACTCTTCACTTCTGAAGGTAGTCTTCTATGACAGAGGGAGGCTGTTTACGCCGGCACTTCTGCTGCACATTGCTAAATTTCACGTCTTGCCAGATATTTGTGATATACCAAATGACAGGTGCGTGTCTTAATAAGTTCTACCGGGGGCAGGAATTAGTAGATGAGGGAGCACGCAGCAGTGGAAGCATCTGGTAGGAAGAAAAAAGACTGTCTTGTACTCTGTCAAGTGTAATTAGAGTTGCCAGTTGTCATTGCTGCTAGCGTTTACTTAAATAAGTTTCTCTGATGAGAAACTATCTGACAAAACTCAAAGACATATAAATTCATGAACAACGTAATTCCAAAATGGTCTTATGACTGAACAGTCAGGTTGGAGTCCAGTACTCTCTGCCCAAATTCTTTTGGATATGCCAGGGATGAAGGGTGTGAGGCTTAATGTCAAAAGATACTTATTTGAAGGTGTTATATAGGGTTTCTGATTTAGCAGAGTGATACAAATATACTGAACACATAATACAAATGCAAACTATTTTTACCAAAATACTGCAATTGCCACAGTTCGATCAATCACCAACCAACATAATTCCGATTACCAGTGTCTATAATATGCTCACTGTCACAATGGGGGACGTTCTCAATCACTGAGAAGGCGTGTGTAGATTGATGCCAGCTCAAGCCCATTGCTCTCTTAGAAATACTTTTGCTAGTTGTCTAGTTTAAATTCCATGTGAGCCTTTTTCCATGGATAGGGTCTATTGGTCAGTCTCAAGCCACCAACCTTACTGAAGAAGATGTAAAAATTTCAGCGAGTTGCAAAATAGCTACATTAAAAATGTTCTCATAATAATTTGTTTTCAACAGTAAGCTTTTGGGGAGGTTGGCAATAAGTGTTCTACAGTCTAATTAAGAAGGATAAACATTTACAGTTTTTAATTGTGTCTGACAATATCTTGAATTTTCCCCTCCTGGAGTGCACCACAGAGAGGGGCACTCACAATCCACACCCAGCACACTCTGAGGGTCTCACGCTGAGAGAGGAGCGCCCAGCTCCTGCAAACGACCTCTCAGCTCTTGTTTTAGATTCTAATCCTTCCTTTGTTACTTAATTAATTATGAATATTTGGTTCTTTGTTATTATAATACTGTGTCATTTTATAATTGCTTTGCTTCATGACCTGTCACTTGAAAGTATTTAGAAAGGAAAAAAAAAGGAGTGATGATGCATTTCCCTGTATTCTTGACTAGTTTAAATTATGGTTCTTGCACAAAACAGACCACAGCTGGACACCTGCAGACCAGTGCAGTCCATGCCCAGTGAGGAGCTTGACTTTATTTTGGGAACTGGCCTGCACATTCAGTGGAAGACAGAAAGCATAAATAGAAACCTCTCAGCACAGGTTTTAAGGAAGAAGAACAACAAACTAAAAAGATGTTTTGAAAGTGATGGATGTGGAGAAAATGTGCATTAGCCAGACACAAGCTGTAGTCAAGTAATAAACTCCTACAATAACCCCAGAAAACAGCAGCCCTTCACCCCTCCCATGACACTTCAGGGAATAATACTGACTGCTGGTTTGTGAGGTCAAAATACCCACATGAAATGTTTTTTAAGAGCAGAAACAAAGTCATGAAAATTGATGAGCTGAAATAATATACCCTAAAACAAGGAGTAAAATCCTGACCCTTTTGCCTTCAAATGGCACAGTCCCCTCAAGACATGGTAGAATGCATTGGAAATAGAATTATTTTTATGATTTATATGAACTCACAGAAGCAATGAAAGCCCATTGATATTTGTAGAATTTTTGAGAGAATATAATTCTGCTGTGTTCCTTCTAAGGGCAGACTTTGGCCTCAGGCTTGGTATGTGCCAGGGCAATGCTGACACCTTCCTATGGTATGGCTGGGGCAGGCAGCTCTGTTCTTCAAGCTCACGTTGCTCTCCATGCTCTGGGCAAGCTTTCGTAGCCATTTCATGAAGCCATATTGGCACTGAAGAATTATCACAAGCAATCTACTCCATTCGTGAATTACTTTTTAAGCAATACAAGCAATACAAATTAATAAAATAATAAAGTGTTCTGGAATAAAAGACAAAGAGAAAAATGGCCTGAATATATTGAGAGCATTGTTAATTATCTATAGGCCCAGTGCCTGAGTTTCATCTGCCCTAGTTTAGGCTCCCGAAGAGTGAAATTCCCCCGCTGGGTAAGAGTCTACACTGAGTAATGATGCAATTGCCCCAGACAGCAGGTCTAATTCCCCTGGATTGCTAATAACACCCCAGCTGTCCAGGCACTCATTTCAAGCACTCAGCCCCATTTAGGCTCATTTGCTAGCTCACACCCTCATGCCTGAGAGATGACTGCAAGACATGCCATCCATCACCCAGCACTCTCATCCCCTGCCTTTCCCAGCCTCATGCACAGACCTGCTCCTTTGTCCCACAAGTGGCCAGCGGGCAGCGAAGGTGCACAGCATGGTTGGAAGAGGGACTGGCCACAGAGCTGAAAGCCATATCACAGTTATTCATCTCTTGGAAAGCCTGATTAAGGAACAGGGCTGCCTGACAAGCTCTCTTCCTTAGCCACAAATGCTACTCCGACACAAGTCTCTGTAGAGGCAAGCAGTCCCCAATGAACATATTTCAGCTTGGGTTACTGGGATCCTGTCCTTCATCCAAATTGAAATTTCCATGTTTTCAGGCTTCCCATATTTTTGATGGGAACATGTGCACACTGTGGACTTCTACTCTCCTGGAATAAGTCAAAGAGAAGGAGGAAAATACAGAGGATATTTGGAGGTTATGGAGGAAACAAAGAGTTTCCCATACTCAGCTTCCCACTCTTTACAGAAGATCCCAGAGAGGCTGAAGTCCTTCTTGGCAGCATTCCCAGATGCATGAGAGTCACACAGAAGCTTCATATCCCAACCCAGCTGCATGACTAGCAAGCCTTCCCCCACCTGTGCTATATCATGAAATATTCTGCCATTACAGACCGCACAGGAATTCTTTTCCCCATTTGGCAGAAGGTTCCATGTGTTTGCCTTCGCAGACACACCAGCAAGCCACCCACACAGCCAGTGGATCCCTCCAGGACAGAATTGATGGGAGTTAGTCGGCTTGTGTTCCCTGCATGCACCCCCAGGAACTAGTAGGTGCTGTGCCAGAGAATTTGGAGGAGGTGAGGAGCCAAGGGCAGAGAGGGTACCCGTGGAGGAGAAGCAATGGCAGCTATCACTCAGACTGAGTCAGTGACAGTGGGCTGGCACTAACGCCGTAGGGCAGGAGTTGTGAGCAGGAATTCGGTGTGTGTGTGCAGTACCGCTGGTCACAGCGGTTGGCCATTGCTGTCAGAGTGTCCAAAGGTGGAAACAGCACCATGGGGCGGGCTCACCAGTCCTTTCCAACCCTCGGCCTCAGGTTAATGGGATGTGAAGGAACTCATGGCCTAATTTTGGCCTCATACTAGAGGGTATGCTAACAAATTAGCTGCCTGATGTATTTTCAGAGCACGTTCACAAATTCCCTCAGAGACCATGCACTAACTGGTACTAGTCATCAGCCTGGGCATGCACAGAAAAGAGCCAGCGGCCAGAATAGTTACAGTAGGTTTCACAGGCATCTCAGGAGAGGTGGTGACAGCAATTCTGCTGACAGCCTGTCTAAAGGCCATTGCAAATGCACTGCATAATGCGCATGCCCTGCTTGACCTGAGGTTTTTGAAGCAGACCTTGTCCATGAGACCTGAAAACTTGATTGCAGATGAAAGTCAGAGGATTTAGTAACCAGACAGCCTCTTGCAATGCCCAAGCCTGCTCCTTTTATCCTCTGAGTGGAAACTACTGATAAAGGCACCAGGCCAAGCATGGCAGCTTGCATTCAGGGTCTGTTTTCTGTCTCCTGCCATGTGTGTCTCCAGGTACAACTTCTCCTGCTCCCCAGCCCAGGCTGCCACCCTTTCCTGGCCAGGCCCACCAGACCATAAACCACTGTCCCTCCCCACAGTCTTAAGTGCCTTCCCCAGTGCAATGGATCCCTGTCAGCACAGTCAACTAGGTTATTTACATCAATACTATTGGCTTTATTTGCTCAAAATAATTTGCTGTTATTTTTATCTCCAATACTTTCTAATTCAAGTGGCCTAAACAGACTGGGACAATGATGACTGAGATTTTAGCTTAGTACGAGACTCAAACCAAGCAGCTGCTCTGGGCCTGAGCACTGGGTGGGCTCTGTGGCACTGGGAGGCTCCTACTGGAGTGTGATATCACTAAAGGATGGGAGGACATGGCAGCAAATGTATTTGAAACAGAACACAAGCCATGAATGTTGACTCTAGCTGGTGACTGTGTGTTTTGTCTGAAACCAGTAAGAACTGAATAATTACCCAGATTACAAGTATAATTATTTTTTGTTTTGTGATTGTTTATTATTTGGGAGTTGTTGCCTTTTTTTTTTCCCAGCTGTTGGCATGAGAAGATGGCAATAGCATGGTCTTATATATTTAATAACATTTTGTGGATGATATGTTTTATGTACATTATTTACTTCTAGCACAAAGAATATATTAATTATTCAGTGTGGCAAGAACTGAGTGTTAAAATGCCTCTGGTAATCATGAATTATAGATTGATCTGTACTTATACATGTTTTGCTCTTATAAGTTGCACTTTTAAGAATTTCCCTCAGTGGATTGTTCATCAATATGATTCTGATTCATATCAGTAATCAACCATTAGTGCAGGTGTACACTTTGCCATTGACAAGGCATCTAGCCTTCAGCTCTGTGGTTCTGCTCTCTTTGCTCCAGCATCAGGAACTAGCTTCATTCAAAGAATATATATATGTGCTACCTAGACTGTGGCCATGGCCACACACAACTTGGTCACCAAAGGTCTCATTGCTTACCTCCTTGCTCTGGGCAGCGCAGCATTACAGCTTGTGCTCTGTGCTGGTTGCTGGGCGGGCAGCTGATGCCATCACTCTCTGCCCTCCCATGCATGCCAGAGTCCTGCCAGCACGGTGGCAGGTGGAGCCTCCCCAAAGGGAGGGGTAGCTGGCTGGTAGAAATTAGTTGGAAGTGGGAGATTCTGTCTCTCAGAGAGACAAGCTGTTGTCAGTCAGTGGTACATTGCTCCTGTACAAGGCAGAAACTCTTTAGTTCCTGATGAGTTTGTAATTTCCCCATCTGGTGCCCTCCTCTGGTGTCTATGACTGCCTCCAGCACTTGTCAGGCCACACCTGGAGTACCATGTTCGTGTCTGGTCCCTATAATTCAAGAAAAACATGGAAAAACTGGAGAATTTCCCAAAGATGACCAAAGAACTGGAGAACCTGCCCTTTGAGGAATACTGAAAGAGTTAGGCTTTTAGTCCCCAGGGAAGAGGGGCTCAGGGTGGATCTCCTCACAGTATTCTAGTACTTAAAGGGCAGCTGCAAAGAAGATGGAGGTCGTCCTCTCCCTTCACAAGGAGGCACATGGAGTAGACAAGGGGTAACAGGTACAGGTTGCACCAGGAGAGATTTTATGTCTACATTAGAAAGAAATTTTTTACAGTGGATATGACCATTCAGTGGAACAACCTCCCCAGGGATGGGGACAAAGTCCCCATTGTCAGAGGTTCTCAAGATGCAATTGGTTAGGATGTGAGGCAATGTCATCTAGGTTCCCTCTCACACAAAAGGTTGGACAAGATGGTCTTTTGAGGTCCTTTCCAACCTGGGTAGTTCTATGACTCTGGTTGTTCTCCTGGACAAAACCAGCTTTTCCAGACAAAATTCTGCTATCTTAATGATAGCATTATAACCATGGACATTCATTTCCTACTTCGACTTTGAGTATATCCATCTCCTGGTTATGTATGCATTTTCTCACAAATGGCAAATGGTAAGGGAGCATTGGCCAGGTGATACACAGCTATCTTCTTCCGAGGTTGTGGGACTGGTGAGGGCCACAGAGAATCTAGCTTAGGAGTCCTTAAGGGCAGGCATTTTTCAAACCCATGAAACCACAGACTTTTATACTTCAGGCACTTGATACAGCTGAAAGTAATTGCTCCAGTGCTGAAAAACAAAATTGTTCTCTAGGGATGATAGTGTTCTTTAGTTAAAATCACAGGAAAATAAATAACTTACTTTTCTAAGAGAAAGCCAAAAATGTCATTTAGAGCAGAGCAATCATTCTTAAAAGGCAGCACTTGTCTGACACGGCTACAGAAACAGCACTCTTCTCAGGAAGGAGCTTCTCTTGTTATTATCATAATTCGTGCAGGTCCAGCTGCCTTGCCAGCAGCATGCAGAGCAGCTTTAATCACAGTTTTAAACTAATGTGGCAGATATTTATGAAAAGAACAGTGGTGTCAGCTGTGTCAGATGCTGTAAAAAAACCTCAAAACAATCGGCTGTCATATTGATTAAAACCCCCTACATTTTCCTCTGAAAGTGCTGAGGTAATTTAAGAAAAAAAATCACAAAGAGCAAAATTAATTTAATCAAACTATTTCAGTGACAAATTGCATCTGAGAAAGTACCCTGGGGTTGCAAAGAACATGTTTATATTGTCAGGTGTGTCAAAAGGAAGATTAGATGGAGACATTGTAATGGCAGGGGGGAAGCAGGGAAAATGTTTTCCCTCAGTTCTTTGCTGTTGGAGCACCCCGGGAGTGCCATCTGTGACCCGACATGGCCAAGTGATGTCCCCTGTCTGCTTTCTGTCCTCCTCAGACTTGCACCCATGAGAACACCTGATTCCACAGAAAGAGTCAGAAACAGTAAGAAGTCACCTAATGACTTAATCTTCTGAGTGTGCTCCAAAAACGACAGTTCTGGGTGCAATTACGGGACCTTGTCTGGCACTGTCTGTCCTGCTGTGGGGCCATACAACAGGACCAACCCATGGCTGTGCTCAGCCATGGTATTGTATCACCCCTCCTCTCACCACCTTGGTGCTGGTGGTCTGGGATCACCCTGTTGTGCTGATGATGGCTGGAGCAGCCAATGTCCAAGGGGTACGCACATTAAAAGGGAAAGGTAGGGAAATGATCAGACAGCCCATGTGTTAATCTTAAATTTAAAAAAAAAAACAACAAACGTATCTCCTTGGTTGTTTCTGTATTTTTAATGGCAAAATTAATATGGGAAACAGGCTGATCACTTAGTGCCATGCATTGAATACTGTCACTCAAGAGCATTGTACACAGAAGACAGCAAATATTGTAGATATGCCAGGGATGATTCAATGTTACTCAAATAACTTGAGAACATAAGCTCTCCTTTACCACTGTCAGAATAACTAGACATGTTTGATTTAGTTCATGCTGCTGTGCCGTGTCGCTCTGCTTTTTCAGTTAACTCCTCAATTCAACTTTACAATTGGGAATTCAGATAACACAGCCCTTCACTTCTGATCTTAGTTGAATACCAATGCTATAATTTTATGCTTCCTTGCTTTCTCTACTCCCTGACCTTTCATGTTTCTTGAGGGACGTCTCATTTCCTCTAGCTTTCAAACACCTTAACACTTATTTCTTCATATTGGTGATACAATTAAGTACACATCCTTAATTGAGTTACAAGCAAATACATAGAATAATAACAGGGTGTTTATCTTTGTCAACCCTAGACAGGTAATTAAATAGTCTCCTTCACACTCTTCTAGGCAAACAGAACCCTTTAAACTGATATGCCGCCTTTACATAATGTCAATAGACTGTCTTCTCCTCTCCTCTTGTTTAGATGGTCTTGTGTATTCAACAGAAAATGCAAATTTGCCTTACTCGAAGCCCAGCTGGAAATAAAAGTAACACTCCTATTAGTCTAGTTCCTCTGGTTCAGAGTACACTGAAGTAGAATAAGAAGAAACTTCTTTGCTAGAGCTGACAGAGTACAATTCCAGAGGTCACACCATGGGTGCAAAGTCTGTTCAGGTTTTTCGTGCAATACTTCCTGATATGCCCTTGAATTAAGCAGATATATATCAGCTAAGCACATCTCCGTCTATGATAAACTGATGTGGCTCTATTAAAGGTCAAAGGACCTGATTTCCATCAGCTGAGGACACAGCTGACCTGCCAGTCATGTCTTGTCCCTTTGCCCTTTAAAAGAGGAGGAAACCCTCTTGTGTTCAGCAAGGTACTTATTGCCAAAGGCTCTGTTGAGGAGCAACTGAATTTCAAAACGTTTATGTAAGGCTGTTGAAGAGGAATGGTCACATGCCAAAGGCTCCAAAGCACAGTCAGTTTAGATTTTGTAATCACTCTGCCGTTGGCTGAGCCTGCAACCTGTCCTGGGATACACCAACATGCAGAGGTCTGGCTCCAGTTTGTGCTTTTCCTTGCTCTCTATCATTCCCCCACTGCTACCCTGGGACTTGGTACTTTTCCTGCTACCTTTTCAATAGCCCTGTGTCCTCTCTTATCATTTTCCACTAGAGGTCCAGGGGTCTTAATACTCCTGAATTAAAAGATGTCCACATGTAGCACAGACTACACAGCCCTTTTGACCATAGGAGCACCCATTTTCCAGCTTATGGTTTCTGATGATATCCAGCTACAAACATTAGGATGCACTTCAATTGAGCATTGTGTGGATTACAGATCCCACTGTAAACAAGCCAGCTCACAGCAAGAAATGCAAGGAACATTTGCACTGAAATCATTCCATCCTATTTTCTGCAAAATTGCTCTTACACATATATCATTGCTCTGCTATACAGAAGAAAATATGTAGAGCATAAATATTGACATTTATATTGTTCATACTTTACATGCTAAAGAAATCATTATTTTTTAAAAGCTTTGGATAAAGATGGCTGTTGGAAGGTTAAGAGAGGGAACAAACACCTTAGCAGTGCCACACAGTAGTTCTGTTTCCTTGGAGATTCCTTTTAATGTAGAAATAAATAAGAAAAGCTCATGGTTCCCAGTGACATGCTGTTTTACCTAGCCTTTTAGAGAGAAAAGAAGTATGACTATGGCAGTGCCTTACGCCAATGGTGACATTATCTAGCCTCGTGTCAGTGGTACCCAGCTTTTAAAAGCTCCCTTGGGCAACATGCACTTATTTGCAATTGAATTATACATAACGAATAATATTTTCCTATTGCTATTGTCATTCATTTATTACACATCAATATTTCACCTCGAGGAAAGGAGTTTGGGAGAATTTTCAAGGGCTCAGACAGAAAAACACTGACAAAGCCACAAACCCAGGGCTGATCAGTATGGCTTGGATATACTGTAAGTTAAAACCCTTGGGTGCCCAAAGACAGATGCCAAACATCTCTTCTCAGAGATGTACGAGTCCCTTGTTTCAGATGTATGTCTGCACCACAAAATCAAACAGAAAAGTTCCAGGAGTAAAATAACACAGAGGAGAGCTTGATAGCCTTTGTTCTGGAGCACCAGGCAGCCAGATTGAGTGAGTGCCAAAGGTGGAGCAAAGGAGACCAAAGGAACACAGGGCAGTATTTTCTGGCCAGTACTACCTGGTACCGTACTTGAACTCCATAAGGGGCCACTAAAAGAGAACAGTGGAAACAGTGAAAAGTCAGGACAGCAATAAGGAAGAGGAAAAGCCTTGGGAAGTGTTCAGAAATGCTGCTGTGGCTATAAAAGGAGCAAACAGGGCTGAGCCTGAGAGCCAGAAACTGGCAGGGAGAGGAAAAAACAAACCAGATCTAGTCAGGTTTGCCCCTGCCTCCCATACACCATGTGGCACTGACTGAAACTGATAAATGATGTGGTCTGTCTTTGCAGGCTACCTGCTTAACAGACATGGAAGCTTCTTTGCTCTATTTCTGACATTCGTCCATGCTTGCTTAGGGCAGAGCACCATGAACTCTCATTCAGTAAGAACTGGAACTACCTGAGACCAGGCTGAAACAAATATTTAAGCCACTATTAATAGTGTGACCAACATGCAGCACGGGCAAACTCTCCTGAGCTAAGAAAGCTGGTACATGAACAAAGATCCAGGGATCCCAGATGCTAAAATTTACAATCACACTTTTCCCCATTTGACCTACTTTTCTGTCTTTTTCTAATGAAGACATTATTCAAGCTGTTCCGTTGTTTGAGACAAAAAAACCAACTTTGCAGCATCTATCACTGTTTGATCACACTGAATCCTGTTAAGAAAATTAAAAGTAGAAATCACTGGTGTGAAGTGACATGTAATTTGAACTGAAGCACGTTACTGCAGACCTCATCTGTAGGGAGCCATAGGAAATGGATTTGCCAGACTACCTTAAAAATGACTGCTGTATTTTGAAATGTGGAGTTATTTTCAAGAGAACTAATTTTCAGTAGAGGGAGCTGCAGGACCAGGTCAGAATTAAAACACTGAATAGCAGTCACTGCAGTAAGGTAGATTAAAAAGTATTTATGTTAACATGCAGAATTATTAAACAGTGTACCAGAGAGTTTATTATCATAAAATTATTTAAACTTTAGAACTCTCCACTGTATCTTAGGGTGTGGAAAAACAAGTGATGCATGTAACTGCATCTGAAGGCATTGTTTGAGGTTTTACTGAAAAATAATCTTCTCTTTTCCTGGATTATAGGCACTGACTTGTGATACAAAGAGTCCAAAAGCAAAACAAAGCTATATTTCTTTCCTTATTGAAAGCTAGTGGCAATATTTCCGATATGGTAACTGTAGACTGCAGGTTCAGAGATTCAATCAGTGCACACGAGAGCAATATGCAGTTATCTGTGCTGTCTCCATCCGCTCATATTTGTATGCAAAACAATCTGCTTCTACCCAAAGGCAAATTTTGTCTAGATGTGTCATTTCGAGGGTTATCCTTTACACTCAGCACACACTGAGCCTTTTTCCTCTGACACAGCCCTACCCAGACAGGCCAGTCAGTGACATCTGTGCTGTTCACAGATGTTTAGCACTGCTCAGTGCTAGCGAGCCTTCTCTGTACTGACACCACTGTGCTGGCAGCGTCAGCCAAGATGGAAAAACAAGACCTTGACAGGTTCTTGAACAGAGAAAAATGAGGTTACAGCAAAATATTTGATGTTATTTACAAGTCTTGGAAAACATCCAAGACCCCAAATATGTCCTCCAGTGGGCCTGTATGAAGAGGCCTTGAAAATAAATACACCTTTTTTCAGAATTATTTCATCATGTCAAATGACTCCCAAATATTCATAATCACAAATATGCTGTAGCATGGGGGCAGCAGCAGTAGGGCTGCTCTTCAGTCATTCCTGATGGATGCTTCACTGCAGTGGTCCTCTCCATGGCACACCCATGCCACCTGGCATGTGACACAAACCCAAATGACAAGGCTGTGCTCTTCCATCTGAATTCTTCTGCACCACATACATAATGATGCCCTGTATGAAAGGACAAGATGTGGTAACCTCTCAGTGTCTATATTCTTCCTGCTTGTTAGAAGGCTTTACTAGGCTGGTATTCATGAGAGGAGAGAAGGGCAGAAGAGCAAACAGTAGTTGGAGGGAGCTATAGGTAGGTAGTAGAGCCACCACACTGTGCCCCAGAGCACCTCAGAAGCCGTACTGCCCCAGACATTGTTTAAACAAGGGAACATGAGTAAGTTGCTGGAGGCCACCATTCATGAGATCAGGCTTACTATGCCTTAGAGAATTGGGACTTGCATCAGGACCTTTCAGCCTTCCTGGAATGACATAACCACCTACAAGTGCTTAATTTTTAGATCTTTGGCTAAGATCTGACGTGCCAGTGCACTTGCTTCCAGGGATCATCACCTTCAGTGAGCTGGCTATGCCCAGCCCCTGCAACTCTGTTGGCACAGTCCATTACAGACATTGTTAACACCATCTCTGCCATCTCCTCTATTTTGTACAAGCTGTTTTCTTGGCTCCCTTTTGGTTGTCGCTCCCACTGTCACTTCTGCATTCTAGAGGTAGAGCATGGCTTGTGTCAGAGCCATCAACTCACATCCTAACCCGAGGTCCTTTGCCAGGCATGCTCCACGTCAGCACTCCTGAGGACTACAGGTCAACCCTGCTCACCCATATTGGCTACCCAGCCACGGAGAGACCTGCCTCTTTTTTCTGGTACAGAAAATGGTTTTTCCAGCACACATTTCAACATGTATGAGAGACAGCAACTGCACAGTCATCAACAACACCTGCTCTTCTGCTAAAATATCTGTCACCATAGCTCAAAGATACTAGCAACCTCATTTCCTGGTGCATATTCTGATTACACCTTCACACAGCCCACAGCCTGCAGGTACTGTCTAAGGCATCAGTCAGTGTCAGTAGAAAGGGCACTGCAGGGGTCATTGTAGACTGATGTGAGTTTCCCAGTGTTTCTGAAGACAGCAGAGATGCATTCCCATCTAAGTGGCTTCAAGAGAAACACTAAACCCACGGTAACTGTAGTGCCTTTCACCACTGCCTTGCATTAAGAGCATAGGAAGGCATTTTCCACTCCACAGGAAGCCGTAGCTGTCACCACTGAGGGATGCGTGCTGTGTCCTGGAACTGACAGGAGTTCAAATATGACTATTTGTGCTTTCAAATAGGAATAACATCAACTCCCTTAGCCCCCACCTATTCCAAGAGGAGAACAGAGTTCTGGTATCTCAGTAGCCATTGTTGGAAGTTAGAAATCAGAACCCCTGGCAGAAATCAATTCAAGCAGCTATAACCTTCCACTCCCCTTGCATGTGCAATGTAAGGCACATTGTGTCAGATTCCTTCAGTAAGGGCAGGGTGAATCAACAACACTTTCATTGCCATTTTCCTCTTCTTTAGTTCCAGTGTAAACACTGATCAGTCTACTCATGCTAATAAATCTGCTTTACTACTAAATTCCTGCTGTGCTTTCTCATAACAGTGTTACAGGACAAATTTATCCCAGACTAGTAAATTTCCTCCAAAAAATGAGGGCAGAGCAGGCAGCAATGGCCTTCAGTCCCAAACCTGAGCAATGCAATATAGTGCAATGCTTTGTTTACTGGGCAGGTAAGTTTAAACTGCTGAGCCTGCATAGCCACTGATCTTTGGATATTCCTGCTCAAGGCATCGCTGTTCTGCACCAATTCATCCAAAGGAGGCATTACTGCCTGGTGTTCCCACCACAACAGCTTCAGGATAGGCTCCTCCAAGCACAGGTGGCAGCAAACCTGTGCTTCCTCCCCACCTCCCCTTCCTCCACCGAGTCTGTAACTCTTTTATGCAGGGAAAAAAAATAAATTTCCTCTGTTAGCTCAAAGGTTTGCCTACACACAGAGGAAAGCAAATAGTACTATCTGCTGTTCTGGAGAGAGAAAACGCCTATGTTTACTCTTTCCTGACACTGCTACCAAAGTGTTAAGGATTTTCTGAAAGCTTGTACTAGAAAATTGCAATCACAGCAATACCTGGGTGTTCAGGTTTTTTCTGTTTTCCCCAGAACATTCAAATACTGTCAGACACAATGGAAATGAGAGGCTCCAACCATCTGAGAGCTACTTACTGGGTTGATTTTTGGGCTAGAGGCAGGGCAGCCTCTACCAGCAGAATAATCCTCAGAGTAGTTATTTATCTCATGGATATTGCTGAGAGGAAATATCTGCTTTAAATGTGTTCATCAGAGCTTTAGACAGCATTATGTGAAAACATGGTATTTAGGAACTAACAGTATCTGCTTTGATTGAAGACTTTATGCAGATACTCATTCCTTTTTCAGAGCCACCCTGTCAATACCAGCTCTTTTCTATGAAGTTCCTTCTTTGGTGGTAAACAAAAATCAGCTTCAAGCAGTTTTTCTTTATATCAATAGTGCTTGAATATTGTGGGTTTTTCCTTTTCTGTCTGAATAGTAGTACTGTTTAGGCAAAGAACAGGATGCTGAGAGGGAACAAAATAGCCCAGGGAGGGAATTCTCTCTAAAGAAACAAGATGGTCTCAGCGCCCACCTGTAAATACAGCAAGGGAGATACAATTAAGGGAGTAACCAAGGATTTCTAAATAAAAATCTTTAAACAATGTGTTCTGGTGGCTAATCTGCTTTGCAGAGTATACCTCACTGAAAGCTCAGAACAGGTTACACAAATATGTGCCCAGAACTGCAAGGTATTTCCGTAGGGAGGCATTTTCTGTGGGGACTTTTCCTGATGTTAAAAGGTCTGTGGGGCAGCCCCTCACCTGGGGCGAGTTGCTATCCCCCCACCTTAACTTCAGAAGCATTGAAACACTTACCTAGCGTGTAACCCAAGATTAGTTTAGTAATGTGTCTTCAAAACAGTGATGAAGCTTTCATTCTATCAGTTGTAAATAGTCAAACTTCTAGCAATCTACTGAAAACTTTAGTGCTGGCTTTATTGTGCATTTACAGTACACATACCTGAGCAATACTTTCCAGCAAAGTAAATGAAAAGAAAAATCTCTATTTTGTTTTCCTAGTTCTTCTTTTTAATATTTGTTTTGCAGTTTTTCTCTTTCATCCTTCCCAGAATTTTGATTTTTTAGTTTGTATCACTTCTGTTATTCTTCCAGTATTTTTCCTGTATGGATAATTATTTTTCCCCTTATATTTTTTCCTGTTTTACACTATTGAAATACTTTTTTATAAAAAGAGAGATTAAAACCCCTATTAATTTATTGTTGAGGATTCCTATGAAATAAGGCAGAAAATTGCACTTTTGGTGAAATAGCTACCAACAAGAGCAAATCACCCTTTCAGACATGTAAGAATCTTGAAGCAGCAAACGTTTTTTGAAGACAACCTCATTGGCAATTTTGGCAGGTACATATTAGGAATCATTTCTAAACTGTAGGAAATTGAATAAAAAAAATTGTTAATCCTCTCACTGCAGGGGATTTGAAAGGCATGACTGAAGAATGAATGCCCCACCCCCTTCTAATTAATGGGACTAGTCACGCATTAATTAAGAACATGCATAAGCCTTTGCTAAATGTACATCATGTGCATGGCAGTCGGTAAAACAGAAGTCTGGAAAGACTGTTGCTTAATTATGGACAGAATTAATTTACTGCAACTTAAACACCAGTTAGAATCTATTAAATTACTTAACTCTCCTGCTGAAAATTTGAAATAAAAGAAATGTCACTAATGCAAATAAAAATTATGAATTCCTATTACTCATTTACTTCATAGGAATTAAGGCAGGAGCTCTATGGGAATGAATTCTGTGTTCAGTTCTGAGCCTCTCCCTAGGAGAAGGACATGGAGGTGCTCGAGCATGTCCAGAGAAGGGCAATGGAGTGGAGGGTTTGGAGCACAAGTCTGATGAGGAGCAGCTGAGGGTGTTTATCCTGGAGAAAAAGAGGCTCAGGGGAGACCTTATTACTCTCTACAACTACCTGAGGTTGTGACTAGCTGGGGATCAGTCTCCTTTTTCATGTAACAAGCAACAGGACAAGAGGAAATAGAGCAAATGGCCTCAAGCTGAGACCAAGATGAACTTTAGGCTCAAGATGATCTCCAAGGTCCCTGCCAATCCAAGTTTTTATGATGTTGTGTCAGGGGAGGTTTAAATTCAGTATTAGGAAAAACTTCTTCATGGAAAGGGTTGTCAAGCCCTGGAACTGGCTGCGCAGGCAAGTGGGTGGGACACCATCCCTGGAGGTATTTAAAAGACACTTAGAGACATGGTTTAGTGGTGAACCTGGCAGTGCTGGGTTAAGGGTTGGACCTGATGATCCGAAAGGTCTTTTCCAACCTAAACAGTTCCAAGATTCTATTATTCCAATACCTGAACTGCAAGACAGGTATGTTTGGAGACAGTTCTGATTCCACACCACCCTCCTCAGGACATGGTGAGAAATGATGAAAAGCTCACGGGTCAAACTAAGGGCAGGGAGGTTCCTTTAGCACTTACAGTCAGGGGCAAAACACAGCCAACTTAGAGATTAATTTAATTTATTGCCAAGTAATACCAGAGTAAGACAGAAATAGAAACAAAGCTAAATCCCCACCTCCCTTCCTGTCTTCCTCCTTTGATCAATTTTACTACCTTCTCCCCCCATCTTGAGCAATGCAGCGGAATGGGAAATGGGGGTTCTAGTGAGTTCATAACACTTTATCTCTCCCACTTCCTCCTCCTTCCTGAGGAGGGAAGGGTCTCCCATGGGCCACAGTTCCTGCCAGAAATATCTACTCATGTATATGCTCCTCTCCATGGCTGCAGCTCCCACCAGGAAACTTGCTCCAGCATGGACTCCCCATGGGTTGCAGCTTCCCTCATGGCACACCCACCTGCTCCAGTGTGGGGTCCTCCATGGGCTGCAGGTGGATCCCTGCTTCCCATGCTCCTCCATGGGCTGCAGAGGCACAGCTGCCTCACCATGGTCTTCACCGGGCTGCAGCAAATCTGCTCTGGTGCCTGGAGAACCTCCTGCCCCTTCTTCACTGAGTTTGGTGTCTGCAGGATGTTTATTTTCCTCTCACTCCTTTCACAGCTGCTGAGCAGCATGTTTTACCTTTTTCAAATATGATTTCACAGCAGTGTTAGCAATGTCGTCCTGTCAGCTCAGCTCTGGCCAGCAGCAGGTCGGTCTTGGAGCTGGCTAGGAAACTGACTCTGACATGGGGGTAGCTTCAGCTGTCTTCTTCCAGAAGCCACCATTGTAGCATCCCCAGCAACCAAAACCTTACCAAGTAAAACCAATATACTTCAAAAGCGGGAATCTCTACAGTGCTGAAAAATGTTTGCCTTCTGTGCCCATTGTTTATCTACAATGAACATGTTTTACTTCTGTAGTAATTATTTCAACAAAATTCTAAACCCACTATCTATTTATCACATACTATTTGTAACACAATATGTTTCGTGCCTCTTAGAACAGCAGTTTCCTTTCCCTTTTTGTAGTTTAGATTTTTCCATAATAATAACTCTAAATACCTGCATTATATCTACGTTTCTCCTCCTCATTTCCATCTTTAGTTTACCTTGGTAGAGTTGCTTAGTTTTAGCCCACATCCTGCTTCACTAGTCGGTTTCCTTCACTCTCAGTGTTTGTTCACACTCAATATTGCCACAAAACAGTGGTCATCCCAAAGAGAAGATTAAGAATTGCTTCACCTGGTTTGGTCTGCCTGTATTGGTTACACTCAGCACTCTACTGCCAGATTTCTGTCAAACAAAGTGAGGGATCTTTTTCAAATCAAGTTGTGAAAAGAAGAAAACCACTGTATTGTTGTACAATGCTATTTTATTTTTCCAATGAAATGCCCTAGCGTCATAAAACAACACATTTTCTAATCTTGAAGCCAGCAAGATTGGGAAAAAAGAAAAATCAACATTGGTTTTCCTATACATAATTTCCATACTGAGACTACATTCAGAGGAAAAAAAAAAAAAACAAACAAACCTAGAATTAAAATGTAAGCAGACATTACTTACACAGCTTTTTTTCTTAAAAATAAACTGGACATGTCATACAACTCACATATGGTGCTTTGCTAGTTTAATATGCTACAAATAGAATCATTCAAATGCAACTATGCAGCTTTTCTATTACCTAAGACTTTTTCATTTTATTATGTTGCAATACCTTTATTATTTACTTAATACCTCTTTACCATACTACAGAATGACCTTTTCTCCTCCTTTTCTGGTGGCTTTTTCTCAGAAAGGGGGCCTTCACTATGGCTTTCTTTGGAAACACCAAGCACTCAGTTTCAGATGTTAAAATATTCAAATCATTTCAATATACATTCACTATAAGATTAAGTCTCCATTTTTCAAGTAAAGGTCTCATGACTTGCTAGTAAACTAATGGAAAGAGCTGGTTAGTATTCACTCCTGTTCTCAGCTATATGAGAACATGCTCTGAATAGCTGCAATGCCTCATAAACTTCCTCACTGCTGGTAACCTGAGCGTGCACCATCATATCCTGCACAAGAATTACTGTAATTGAAGTCTGGGTTCTCTCACAATATTCATGGATAGACCACAATAACTGTAGAAATTTTTTAACAAATGACACTTTCAAAAAATATTTACATTTGTAGAACTGCATGATTTCATTGTCAATGGGGTTCTTAGTTTAAAAGTACTATTTCACTTATTAAACATGGCTTTAGAAATACAGCATACATAAACAACACCTGTGTTACAAATGTCTGAAAAACATTGGATGAAACAGCATTTCAACTCATTGCATTAATAAGGAAAGTAAAGAGCAGTGGTTTTGGAAAAGTATTCAAGTATTTCCCTGAAATACTCTATAAGAAAAAAGGATCCTAAACTTTGTATGATTGTACTTGAGGCAAATATAATTTGCAAATACTTTTTGTCATATAGAGCAGTATGAATAAGACTTGTAGCAAAGATATAGCATATGATTTTGATATTACACAAAACTGGAATGTAAATAACTTCAACAGAAAAAAAAAAATAGCCTGCCATTTATAACAGTTTTCAAGTGCTTCAGTAATAAAATTACCAATTGCTATGGCTTACACAGACCAAATATATGACAGACATGAAACTAATACAAACTGGATGGAAGAAGTACCAATAAATATACATGAACACAGAATCATTAGCTGTTCAGATGCAAAAAAGTCCTCAGATGCAGTAAGTTTTAAAGAGAACTTTAAAGAACATTTAAAAAAAGAGAGAACAAGGGCTAACTTCTGATCCTCAAACTGCAATAAGTCTGTACAAGAAGAGCAAAATTTAGCCCCAAGCCTTAACACAAAACACGTGTGGCACCATACACAAAACCATATACAATTTAAATAATCACTCCATAGCTCTATATGACAGTCTAATGTTTTTCATAAAAACAAATCAGCACAGTGAATTAATTAATCAGATGCCAGTTTCTTCCATTGACTTCACAAAATAAATTATTTTGTTTCACATTTACTTAAATAGACATTATTTCAAAGACTTTCAATCATCAAATCATATTTCTAAACTTTACATTTCAACACTTTCAATACCTTTCAAGACATTTTAAGGTAGGGAGTAGAATGTTCAAAGAATTGTGTACTGAAAAGGGAAGCTTTTCATATGTTAGTATTAGGTATTTAAATAAAAACAAAAAACAACCAAAAAAACCCACTTGCTGGTGTTTGAGAAGTTATTTATGTTTTCCTATGCCTCTGCCTTCCTGATATTATATAAGTATTCCTGTGAGTTGCTTGCGAGCCCACTGTGTGTTATTTGGTATCATCCAGTCATGAACGCCTTTATAATCACAAACCCCATGATTCAAGGAAGCCTTCGTAAATAGATATAGGATGAGGTGTGACCTGTATACAGTTGTGCTTTTATTTTTCAAAGTATTTGCACACTTACTGTTATTACTTAAAGCCAGGAATGTGTGTCTGAATTGCATTGATAAGTTGCAAGATATTGTCAGACTTATGAAAGATATTAAAAACAAATAAATTAAAAAAAAAGATGTGAATGACTGTTGTCCAGCATTTAAGCCACATACACCTACATAACGCTCCCAGCAGAAAACATCTCTAACACTGAAAATGTCTTGTCTTGGTGCCAATAGGCAGTTCAATGTTTTATAACATTTATATATTATTGCAACACAATTGCTAAATTAGCTCTCTAGAAAAGCACAGAGAATTTATCAGTCATCATGAATACATAGATATAGGCTAATCCTCTCTTCTCTAACATAACTTAGATTAACTTGCTCCAAGATATATTTTAATGATTACAATGTTTTTTTAAAAAAAAGACACAACGCAGTAAGATGTCTAAAATTATACCGAAGCCATAAAAAAAAATTCTAGAAGTTTAAAATACGTGTCAATTTGACTAAAATGCATATTTACTCAATTTCCTTGAGCTTTTATTTTTTCTTCTCCCCATTGGAGGAACAATGTCTATAGTAATTGTTCAGTGCTACTCTGGCTGTAGGCAGCTTCGTCTTTACAGTTTTCCTCGATTCCCCTTGCAAATAGTTTCATTAACTGGCAGTGAACCCTGAAAAATATAGAAATCAATTAGTAAGATGGGTACTACATATTTCATTCTAATAATTCAATTCTAATAATCCATTCATTTCAAGCAGTTGTACAAAATTCCTTACTCCAGATTACAGAAACCAGAAACTTTCGTTCTTGATACAATCCTCCCCTTCAAGGATTCTCATTTACTCTTCTTGCCCACACAAAAAGTTCTATGGGCACTTAGATGAGACAATCTTTTGCAACTACAGTATTTATAAAAATCACTTTTGGACTGCTAAGTGACTATGTTTTAATGGAACACACTTGCGTGCAAATATTATGGTTTTGGTTCCCTTTGTTCTAAAAACAACAAACAAAAACAAGCAGCCAAAAATCAAAACCAAACAAAAACCCCTTCAAATTTCACAAACTTCTCTTCTAATTTGATTATTTGCACAACTGCAAAATTCTTTCTCCATATGTGAAGACTGGAAATAAGGCTCCATGCTGTGTGTCAAAAAACACTGAGACATACTCACTATTTCTGTAAGACAAAGATGCTTACTTAAACTTGATAGGAAAAGCTATTGCTCAGAGTAATGAGGCTCTCCACTAATTCAGAAAGAATCCTCCCAATACCACCTTCACTTTCAGCACTTCAAGCACATACTACTAGTTCCTAAGTAGTAAGTATGACTTCAAAGGTAAGGCCATCCATCTCAGTCAGAGTGATCATTTACAACATACATGGTTGCAGTATTCTTTGGAATGGATTCAAAAAGGTAACAAACAAATTTAAGGTTATTATCAGAAGACTCAAATTTGCTATGCACAGGCACCTTTTCAGGATGCCTTTATGAATATCTTTAAAATCAAGAAGAAGGCTTAACGTGTTCTGCTACATAGAGAGAAAAAACAAAGCTTACCTCACTTCAATTCCTGAACTATCCAGAGTTTCTCCATCACAATTCCAGGTGCTATTCACAATATTACAGCAACAGGCTGGATGATCTCTGCAGAACTGGCCAAAATGTTTCTTTCCTATGTCCATGACATTGCTTTCGTTGTCTTCTGAAAGCTTTGAAGTAAATTGAAAACTCTTCACCCGATAAACATCTACAAATGGGAAGTCAAACTATGTAAAAAAAAAAAGCAAGTCAGGCAATTACAATTAAATACATTTGATGTGTAAAGAAACTCAGCATGCAGCATTTTGTATTCAAGAAAAGTCTGTCCACTTCAGTTTTCTACAGAAGCGTATCTGAGGCATAGAGTGATTTTTGTTTCTGAAAACCTATGCAAGTAAAAGACAATAAAGTCAAAATGGAACCTTGCCTCTCAATGCTTTTCAAAGCTTCAAGCAGCTGCAATAGTGTCACTTTGCAAATAACTACATAACAGGTTCTGAGACTATGAGTAAATGGAGTATAAAAACTATTTAAAATAACCTATAAAAATATAATGGTAACAAAGTCACAATGGTTTAGATTGTATCTCTGCACCATCCTCAGGACCCAGTCAACTACAGTCCTTAAGACACATGGGTTTTTATGAAAGTCTTCTGCCTTTGCACTTGGAACAATGCCCTGAAGGTGAGAATTCCATGGCAGTGTGATCAAATGACAGAGTTGGGGGTATATGAAAATAAGAATAGAAGGCAATATTATTAAATGCTAACAAAATAAAAATAATTTTAACTAGATAATTCAGCAAGAAAAAGCAGGTCAATTGAAAGATCACTCTTATAACAGAGGCTGCAAATTTATACTACAATATTGTTCAAATGCTTTAAAACAGCCTTCATAAATTAAAGGACCCATCAAATTAGAGGGTTCCCTCACCTGCCCTGACAGCAACTAAATGGATATGGACTTAAATATTTAGCAAGCTGTAATGAAATGTAAAGTCATTTAGCAAAGGCAATGGAGTATGTCTGTGCGTGTCTATGGGAAGGGGATGGTAAGGAAGCAAAGGTGAACAAAGAAATAGTTTACCTATACATCAGTCTATATTGATGCACAGTCACCCTTTTCTTCCTTTTTCTTTTCACATTTCCTTAAGTGTTCAAAAAGGGTTTCCCACTATTATGGTGGACACTAACCCGAGGCAAGGACATATGTACAACCCTGCATTTAATCTAAACTCCAGAACCAGCAGAACCCAGAGAGAAACCAGAAGCACTGGAAAGGGAATGGCCGTAGTGACAATCAGAAAAAGCAGAGATGGAGGGACCTCCTAGGTCTTAAGCTCTCTTGGCTTTTAACCATAAACAAACTGTGAAGACACCAAACCCATGCCTGGGAGCAGCGTCTCTTGGATATGTGGCTCACGAAGCAGTGTGCTAGTCCAAACTGCTCAGGTGCAAAAGCAGGTGTCCATGGCTGCAGAGAGTCACCCGTGCATAGGCTCATGTCTCAAGCCTAAGTAGAATGTAGTCCCTTGATAAACGTTAAAATCAATTTGATAGGTAGCCAGGGATGGCCTCAAATGATCAAAAGCATCAAGGGAACAGTGAGTGAGAAGTGAAGAGAGGAAGAGGAGACTGAGAAGCGCAGGAAAGAGGAATATAAACACATACACAATGTCCCAGGGACTCCTAATGAGGAAATAAAGGAAAAAAATCTATACTAATTCTTCTACAGAGGAGGAAGAATAGCATCATAAACATGTGAGATTTGTTATTGCCTTTATGCACTAGATATGACATTAGTCCATCGTTCAGTTAATTTCCAGAATATGTTAATGATACCAGGTTGTGACAAATATTAAGTGTGTGCATTCATAGCCATAGCTCTGGTTTCAACAGATATTACAATCCAAAGCAGTGATTAATCTTTCCTTCTGACAGCTACAATATATGCAAGAAATAATTTTGAAGCTGAATGTATAAAGCTTGTATCCTGGTCACATATATGTAGTAAAATTCTGCTAAAAGCCCGCAGTTTACAATCAAACTTCAGTTCTGGTAACTTTCTTCTAAATCACATTTTTGTACAGTTTACAAAAGTGATTTATTATTCTTTACCACACCTAACTCAGCTATGTCATGCTGTGAGCAGTTTTTCATGCTGTGAGTAGTTTTTCATGCCAACTACATGGGGACACAGCTATGATAAAATAACGGTAAATATAAATACTGTCCAAAAAGCAATTAAATGAAAAATGTTATAAAACCAAATTCAGTTTGCATAAGTGGAATTCTGTTAGAATGCTATAGTCAAAGACTTGACTTAATTAAAATGTTTTGGGCTCCCTTTTTTTTTTTTATGATATACATGCTAAGATTGTCACCCAAAATGTATAAACTTTAAAAAACAAACAAACTTGCTTTGCAGATGCTATTTTTGTCATATAAGAATATCAATATTTACAACTTAGGTGGACTCTGTAGAATTCATTGTCAAAGGGAATACACACCTGGTCATCTTGGTTGGTATGTCTGACAAGATACCGTAGAAAATCAAATCTGGAGCATTTACGAACTAGAATGAGGTCTGCTGAACCATCTGCCAAGTGAGCTGCTGGTGAAAGACCTTTAGGACTTCGTGGGCAGGCACAGCTCATATTTACTGCATTGATGGCTAGAAACTTCCCTTTGATTACCTTCCATTCTTCTTCGCCTTCTGAAACACATCAGTACATACATGGAGATAGGTTGTCATTTGACCTACTCAAAAGAGCACTAAAAAGCAATCATTCTTGGCAACTTAAAAGTTTTTACCAGGCATATTCACTATATCAATGAATATCTAAAATAAACTAGATTTTTAAAAAAAATTTGTTCTTCACATACTAACAGAGAGAGTTGCTTTCTCCCTTCCTTCAAAGACTGATTATTACAATTGTCTAGGTTATTTTGAACTGAAATCTATGATGCATTCATTTTGAATTGACCTGTTCCAAAGTTTATACATCAGGGGAAAAAAAAAGAAAAGAAATTGTTTGAAAAGTATTATGTAGTTGTTCTTTGCTCTTTGAGCTTCTCTTACTTCCTGGAATTTTTATTCATTGAAACTTCTTATTATCCAGTCTTTAGCAACAGAACCATGACAAACAGAATTCCTGGGAAAAGCAAGTCAGATTATATTGTGACAAAAGACTTAAAGAAAAAGAATAAATCCTTTTCTTTTTTCCATCTAGACTACCCTATTTCCTGAGAAACAAGTCAGAAACAGCAAGAAAAAAATGCAGCTTCTAAATTCAACATTTTCACATAATTTGCCACAATGGCTTTTAGTATAACTGCTTTAGTGCTGATCTTTTTATGTTGCTTTCAAACTGAACATTACCGAAAGAAATAATTTCAATCACATTCAAAACATATATCTTAAGAGAGATGAGAAAGACTTAAATGTTAGACCACAGAATGCCTTTCTCAGGCTGCAGGTAAATGACAAGACCCTGCTCTGAGATGAAGGCAACTGAACAGAACATAAGAAACTACTGGAACTGGAAACAACAGACAAACAACAAAATGAAAACAACACCCTTTACTGATAAATCCCTTTGTTGTTTATCTAAGAAGCATTAGTAATTTAGTCATAAGTGTGTGTAGATATGTATTAACTTTTGAAGTATGCTCACTGTAATAAATAAACCTCAAATTACTAAAGGTAGAATGCTTATATATGTTACTGTAATACATGGTTTTCACCTGCTGGAAAAATACCTTTCAGTACAAATTTTGGCATGTTACTTAAAAAAAAAAAAACCCTACACTGTTCAAGTAAGAACAAAGTCAGAGTATTTATCATATTTTCAATGACCAACTGTTTTGATAACCATTCCACAGGGTGCATCACTGTAAGACTGCAAACTATTTGCTCAAAATATCTTTCCTGCAATAGTGCAATCATAAGCAGGGAGCACATAAACGGCACTCAGTGCAACTGCCTATTGTGTAGATATACTCCAAGCTGCTGAAATCAGCATAAAGTACTAAAACTCAACATTTACTCAGCACATGCACAAAGACTTCTGCACAATGCAAAGAAATATGTTCAGTGACAGCCAATCAAGCATCCTTCTAAACTTATCTGAACTGTACACAAACCAAGTAGGCACAATGAAAGAGCCAGCCAATATACCCCTCTGCATAAAAAGCTTATCTGAGGTGAACATTTAAAATCCTTTTTATTGCAAATCAAAAGTAGCTGACTGTATTGTATGCTTACTAGTACTGCATGAAGAAGAGACTGGACTGCAAAGAAAGCCAGCTTCCAGCAGTAAAATGGATTTGAATAAACAATATCCTACATAATCAGCTGCCTAATGTCACATGCAATATTGGCTAAAGCAGTTTTGATTGCTCACTAACTTATGGCTTTCTAGTAGCTGCTTTGCTGGATGAAAGGTAACAAAATGGCATATTTAGAAAACAACCAACCAACCACAACAACCCACCCAAACATTAAAAAAAACTAACGAGGAAAAAGAAAAGAAAAAAACACCAAAAAACCCCAAACAAACAACCCCCCCCCCCCAAAACAACAACAACAAAACCTCCCCAGAAACAAAAGAAAAGAGATTGGTAATTTTTAAAGACAGTTATTTCTCAAACAGACATATTTTTTTCCTACCAAAAACCTACTATCATATTTATATTACTATTTATACCAATTACTTATATTATGTAAAGCGATTTCTTTAGCTGAATCTGAGCATAGATTAAAACAACTCAAGAAATTTATCAATTTGGCCATCTCTTGACTGTATCTAAAGTCTGATATCAGTGGCTGGGATGAAAGCACTGCATATAAACACGTGTAACAGGAATTCAAGTTGGGATAGATATCTATATACAGTCTTTATGCTACCAATAAATCTCCATATTATGATGGCACTTTTTTTTTTTTTTTGCTAACATATCTAGAACCTGGCACAGATCCAGTGCAAAATAACAGTAATTATAAGATAATCTAGGTCCTAAGGACCAAGGACCAAATGTTTGTGCCAAAAAAATTATGGTTTTATGCACAGTGCTCTACAAGAAGAAGTGAAAATAGTAAAAGCAGAAACAAGCATCCAGGAAGTCTGCCTGTTGTTTAAGAGGAATTTACCCAAGTTGATGAACCAAGACTGGAGGCAAAACTCAACCAACTGAATCTATATATCTTTTTCTAGCAAGGTCACAAGTGTATCAATACCAGTTCTTCACATTACAACACAGTAGCCAGACATAAAGAGATACAACTTGGAGGATGACTGCACAGAATTCAATATATTAAGCAGCTGTTTTAACAAAAGGAAGGAAAAATTATGCCCATTAAAAAAAACCTCAAGGAAGTCTGCACAGGGATTGGAGTATAATAAGGATAGCATAACTAGGGAAAGAGGAGAGAAATGTCATTTATCATTTATACTGGATATTAGTGGGAATGTTGTACACAAATACTTAAGTTCACCAGATCAGTTATTAGTTGTCAAAATTCACTACTCAGTTATATTAAATAAATAGAATTACATAAGGTGTCTTGCGCAGTAACAAGCACAAATTTTTAATCCTGATTTATTCTAGAAGTTATCTTACTGAAATTCTTCCTCCTCTACCACTTCACAGTTTATCAGTTCAGTCCTTCTCACAAAAAGAAGAGAGTCCTAGCTTACAGAATATACTTTTCCTAAAGAAATGAAACAAAACACATTGAAATATACAAGTAATTAGTATAATTTTATCAGAATTTTTAGATGTTGGGTGGAGGAGACACCTCACATGTTTTTCACATACTTAGAATCATAGCATCATAGAATCATTTAGGTTGGAAATGACCTCTGAGATCATTAAGCCCAGCTGTCAACTCAGCACCACTGTGGTCACCACTAAACCATATCCCCAAGTGCCACATCCACTTTACTTCTGAACTCCTCCAGGGATAGTGATTCCACCACTTCCCTGAGCTGTCTTTTCCAATGCTTGGCAACCCTTTCTGTGAAGAAACCTTTTCTAATATCCAATCCAAACCTCCCCTGGCACAACTTGAGGCCATTTCCTCTTGTCCTATTGCTTGTAACCTGGAAGAAGAGCCTGATTCCCAGCTGGCTCCAAACTTCTTTCAGGCAGTTGTAGAGAGTGATAACATCTCCCCTGAGCCTCCTTTTCTCCAGGTTAAACAACCCCAGCTCCCTCAACTGCTGTTCATCAGACTTGTGCTCCAAAACCTTCACCAGCTCTGTTACTCTTCTCTGGAAAGGCTCCAGCACCTCAATCTCCTTCCTGTACTGAGAGGCCCAAAACTGAGAACAGGATTTGAGGTGCAGCCTCACCAATGCCAAGTATAGGGAGATGATGACAGTTACACACATTTTCCTTAAAGAAACAATGGATTATCTAGTAACTCAAAATGGTTTAAAAACCAAAATACACAGACACTTGAACTGATATATTCTGAAAAAGAATAATTTGTATTATTCTACAGCATTTTACTTTTTGTGACAAATTACCTTCATGTTTTAATCCACATTCCTTGTGCTGTTCTGCCAGCTGTTGTTCACTTCTCTTGCAAATGTAACATCTGAAAAGAAAAATAGCATTCAGTTCCTGAAAAAACCCACTATTATTCATTTCAACTTTTTTGGTTTACACAGTCACTACAAGATCTTCCCCCATCACAAGATGCAGTACAGCACTGACAACCCTGATGTTGCATGAATCATCATAGCCCTGGAGACAATGCAGGTACTTAAATACAGTGCTGAAGATTACTGGATGTCAGAGATAATGGCAGCAGAGAGCCATAAGATCACCTAGGTTGGAAGGGACCTCTGATGTGACCTAAACCTCTGCTCAAAGTTGGTCTTAAAGGATCAGGATGTTCAGTGTCTTACTCAGGTTTTGAGGATCTGCAAGGGTAAAGTCCACAGACCTCTGGGCACCTTGTTCTAATATTTGACTGCTGTAACAGTGAAAGACACTGACATATTAGAGGCAGTCCATCTCACAAGTGCTGAGTGCAGGCGAAGAATCACTCTTCACCTGTTGACTTCTCTTTTGCTTAGAAAGCTCATATAAGGTTGCCTTTTCTTGCTGCAAGGGCATGCTGGTAACTCAGGTACAGCTGTTGTCCATCATGACCCCGAAGTTCTTTTCGGCAGAGCTGCCTTGCAGCCAGTCAGTGCCCAGTCAGCACTCTTGAATGAGACTATTCCACCCCAGGTCCAGGAGGTTCACCTCTCCCGAACTTCTGCAGGTTCCTATCAGTCATTTCTTCAATCCACCAAAGTCCCTCTGAATAGCAGCCCCGACTTTCAACATAACCCACTTCTCCCAGCTGGGGATTATCCACAAAACTGCTGAGTGCACTTTCTGAAACTGTCCATGTCACTAATAAAGACATTGCCCAGTATTATCCTCAGTACTGACCCCCAAAAGACACAATTAGTAACTGGCTGTCAGGGGGACTTGGTATTCACCTTTCTGGTAGTCTAGCCAGTTTTTCACCTACCCACTTACCTAGTCCACATCTCATCAATGTGGTTTTAAGAATACTACAGGAAACAGGAGCAAAGGTCTGGATAAAATCTGACTAAAATCAAGGTATGTAATGCCCACTGTTTCCCCTTTGTCCATGGGCTTAGGGACCTGCATGGCCTGGGGGTACACTACATCAGTGAAAAACAGGGTAAAGGAGTAATTCTGCAGCCTTTTCCATATATCTTATCACTAGGTTCCTCACGCCACTAAGCAGCAGGCCCACAGTTCCTCTAGCCTTTTGTTATGATTGGTATACTTAAATAATCCCTCCAAAAGAAGCAACACTCTTTATATCCCTCACCGATTTCAACTCCACCTTAGCTTTGGCTTTCTCAATTTTATTTTTGCATGTTTAAGTAATGTCTTTCATGTTCTTCCAAAGTAACACATTCCACTTTCACCTTCTCTTTTACTACTCAGTTCATTGCTCATCCCCATTGCTTTTCCATCATGCTTATTCAAGTTTCTGCATATCAGAATGGATTATTCTTGTGCTTTGAGGAGGTACCAACTAATTCTCCTATGCTTCTTTGTTCTCCAGGGCAGTCCCCCATAGAATCCTACCAAGATTCCGAAACAAACCAAAATATGCTCTCCTAAAGTTCAGAGTTGCAATTCTACATTTTGTCTTGCTTACTTCTCTCTGGATTTGAAACTCTATAATCTCACAGTCACCACTGCCAAAACTACCCTCAACCATCACATCGCCACTTTTTATTTTCTGTAACAAGACCAGCAGAGCAGTTATCCTAGCCAGCCTATCAATCACCTGCATGATCAATGTCATTACCACACTCCAGCATTCTCCTAAATTACTTGTGCCTAGCCCTACTGCCCTTCCAGCAGTTACCAGGATGTATGAAATCCCCTGTGAGGCACCAGGCACTCTTTACTCCCTTACTGAGACCTGGATGACAGCTTTCTCCATCTGGAGCTTCCCCTGCAACTGAGGGATCAGGGTAGTCACTCCAGCTAATGCTAGAGACTGTGATCTGTAGCATGTCACAGCACTAGCACAGCAGTCTCATCAGGTTCCATGTCATTTCTAGACAAAGTTTCTGGTTCCTCTGTATCCTGCTGTCCTGTTTGCTGATGTGACAACTACTTTATCTCTGATAGATAAATTCATATATGAAGAAGAAGTACTAGTGCATAACTTCAAGCAGGTGAAAGCAAAGAGAAAGGAAGGAGCACTGGGAAATTAAGGTAGATCCTCTGACTGAAGAAACAAGTGAAGAATATCGCACAGAATTTACACAGCATCATAGTAGTATATAAAAAACAGGCTAGATAGGCTGATTCCTGAGAGGACTTATCCTCAGGGCAAGACATGCCAGTTCTTATGGTACTAAAGCAATTGCCAAAATTGCTAGATACAATTACAATATGAACACTTGAGAGTTTTTGAATTATTTCCATTTGTAGAAGCTATAAGGCATCCAAACTTTTAATTTCTTAACAGTAACACAGCATAGTATTCCCAGCATCTTGTAACTGGGTCCTGTGCTGTTATACTTTGCTTCACTTAAAATTGAGCAAAGAGTAGAACCACCCAACAAAATTTTATTATATTTTTGTTTAATGACCTGATAAAATGAGGTGTTCTTTTTAATGAGTCAATAATTTTTTTACAAGCTTGTCTCTTCCAGAGCAAGTATTCTGATATTAGAAACAACACTTCTGTGACCTCTGTTTACGTACAGACCTTTTAAAATAGTTCATGCCATATATCCAGAGGTAAACATTAGCCTACCCTGTTCTGCAGCTATTTTTATCTCGTGGAGATCCCAGTGTGTGTTTTGCTGGTTGATAAGCAATTGTTCCTTCATAATAATGATGAGAAAGAAAAGTCTTGAAGCCTACACAAAAAAATGCAGCATTAAGTCATTATAAATCCGAATTTCAAACATCTCTGCATACATTCCTTGATCGTTCATCTCTTTCCTTCTCTAAAGACTGCAAAATAATAGTTGCCCTCCTCAAGCTCAGAGCTCTTTGCCTTATGATGTTTCAGACTGTAAAAAGCAAGGAGACATCACACCACCACACCAGCCTTTTAACATTTGCCAAAAGTGCCATTACTTTATTTGACATCTTTAAAAAACAACTAAAAAATTTAGTTCTACATTACTGCTGAATCTTAAAATTGGCCTACACTGAAATTCTCCTCATGCATCTTCTTTCCCTAACACAAGATAAATCAAAGAAGGCAAAAAATAATTTCTACTAGCATAGGATTTATCCAAATATTAGCTAACAAGGCTAAATCACTCATACATCACTCTGTAATCAGTGCTAGTCAAGGGCAAAATTAACAATTCATTCCATCAGCTGAATGTCTAAGACAGAGGAGTGCCTATCTCCCTCTAAGTGACTAAAAAGAAATCTCAAATTATTAGGACAGAAAAGTTAATACTTTTTAAGCAGTTATCATTAGGTAGCACATATTCAAGACAACTTTAATGAGCACACTGTCAAAGTTAACCCCAAAGTTACAGAGATTTATATCATGTGATCCAATGTACTTGGTACTACAAGGCGTTTTAAATCAGGTTTAGTCTGTTCTTGATGGTTAAAAGCTTCAGAAGGTTGGTTTAGAGAGAATAAATCAACTGCTCCAATATGTTTACATGCTGAGAAAATGTAATAATTACACAAGTTACCTGAGTAGTCATATCTCATCGGACCCATCCACCGCTTCTTTTCACTATCTTTTAATATATCTCCATAAAAACCATAACCCAGCAATGATACAGAGTATTTCAAAAACGTGTTGTTGTGATGTACAGAAGAGACATCCAGAGGCTGACAGTCACCTATGAAGATTAGAAGTGTGAGGTTCTATTAAGATATTCTATTTGCTATTGCAAACATGATAGTAACTTTAACATTGCAAAGTCTTTAAAAATAAAAAAAAAATGTTGCATTTGTCGCAATATATGTCATATATGCATATATTTCTTATACATACAGAAAAGGAAAAATAATTTTTAAATTAATACCAATTTAATCTCGTACTTTAAAAAGCATTAAGCACTAAGTGAGAAGAAAGGGTTCAGGATGCTAAAAATATATAATGAAGAATTTACACTTATTTACCCTATAGTAGTAGGAGGGATAGAGTCATAGAACCATTTAGTTTGGAAAAGACCTTCAAGATCATCGAGTCCAGCACTGCCAAGTCCACCACTGAACCATGTCTCTAAGTGACACATCTACACGGCTTCTCAATACCTCCAGGGATGATGACTCAACCACTTCCCTGGGCACCCTATGTCAATGCTTGACAACCCTTTCCCGAGCAGATCAATGTAGTATCTTCTGTACATCTACTGGATACTACTTAAACCTCTACGTCATAATATCAGAGGATAATTCAGACTGGAAGGGGCCTTAGGAGTTTTGTCATCAAACTTTCCACTCAAAGTAGGTTCAGCTATGAGGTCAAGTCAGATTACTTAGGTATTATCCAGTCCTGAAAATCCCTAAAAACAAAGAGTACACCACTTCTCTGATGTCCTCATAGTGTTTGGTTTGGAGTGGTGGGCATTGGGGCGGGGAGGTGATGGTGGTGTTGTTTCTTTGCTTGTTTGGTATTTTGGTGTTTGTTTTTTTTCCTTTTGCAGGGAGGTTGGACCAGATGACCTGCTGTGATCCCTTCCAACCTGATCCATTCTCTGATTCTGTGATTTAATAACACAGCTAACTATTGTGATATACTAAAGCCACATCTCTCTGCAATCCTAGTCCAATGACCAAAACTCTACAGATGCTGAACATAGTCAAAGATAGGTTAGTAGGAGAAGCACACGTGTAAACCTTTGTAACACCAGCTCCTAAAACTGAAACTGTTAGACACTCACTAATAAGTGATAATGAACTTATTGTCATCTGGAAATTCTCTTTTTCACACTTACACAGCATTGTTAAAACTGAAGACCACCTTGCACAATTTTTCAAATTCAGTATTAAGAACTGGGTGACTATATTTCTGCAGTATGTGGCAGATGGGATGGACATCACAAATCACAATGCAATGAATATGCCAAGCTGTCTCCATCAGCCCCCATGCAGTTCAGGGATTCCATTAGCAGGGGACATTTCCAAGTGGCAATGTCAGCATCCCTGCTTTTGACAACATCATCAAAAAGCATTTTTTGAAGAGTAGCTTTCCTCCCTAGTTCCTCCTCAAATATATGACTTACAGATGGTAGAAAATGGGAATTATCAGCTAATTCTAGTCAAGTAGAAGCCATACTTCTAACCTGGCATGGGAACATTGAATTGCACAGGTCAGTTGGATGACTAGCACAAAATACTACATGCACTTCTCATAGCTTTCTCTAAAACAGATATACATATATAGAGAGATATAGTCCAACAACTGATGCTGCTTAATGCATTTTACTCTTTTCAAAAGAATGCCAGAATGCATGAAAACTTTAGCACCAGACAAGGCTACAGAATGTTATGTTCCCTTAAAAACAATGAACTAGTGTAGAGAAAGAAATTAATTTTTAACCTCCTGTATCAGACTTAAATCCTAGACAAAAACTTCATATTTCAACTCAGCCATTATGTTCAAATTATATTGCACAGACATACAGAAAGAACTAAATTAAATTAGTATTTTGGGTTATTTTCATCACTTTCATAACAAAACAGCAAACTGTGACCACTCACCAACAATAATATGAAGAGCTGATGTTACTGGATCAGAAATGCCAACAGTTGAATAGCATATGCAGTCTGTTGATCCTGAAAAACAAAAACCTAGAGATCAATTTGTATCTTTGCAAAACAAGTATTATGGGCATGGTCCTCCAAATAAAAGCATTACGTTCCTTTGGATTGCCCAATCTATGTTATGGAACAAAGTAAATACAGGGATACAAATATTATTAATTGAGGTGCAACATTTTCCCCCCAGTGAGTACAAGTTATTTCTCTCTGTACAAATAATAAAGATTTTCACAATATAATCAATAACTATATAGCAGTTAGTGAAGGGAAGTAAGTTAATTTACATGGAAAATTTCAGGATTATATTATAGCTTTTATATCAATTAAGGCAGGCATACACTGATTCTCCTTTGCTTATGATTGCTTGCTCATTGAGATCTTATGAAAAGAAGTTGACTAGTCTCCTCTTTTTTGTGGTACTGATCTAAATTCCAGGCTGTCAACATCTTCTCCTCCTTCAATCTTAAATCAGAAATTTCTGCTCAGTTCTATTATTTGAAAATTAGTAAATATCTGCTTTCAGGAATTAGTTTCTGGATAGGGGAGCAAAATGGATAGAGATGTACCTTTACAGTCTTGATGCAAAATACCTACAAGAAGAAAGGGGGGAAGCTTTAGGTTTCACCTATGTGATGTTTAGAAATGGACAATTCTCCCTGATCCCTATAAAAAACAAGAGCCTAATGTAGGGGTCTATTTTCTACTCTGCAGCAGGGACTTGGAAGTCAGGTCCAGACATACAGAAGTGTATTTGTTGCAGCACCTAACTCCAAATTTATCTTACAGTTTCTCCCATCACTTCCATGAAAGTGAATTTCTTCATAATCAAAGCTAGATATCTAAAAAGAAAAACTTACTTTGTCCACATACATATTCTCAGGTTTGCTATGGATACATTAGCTGAAGAGCAGCTCAAATACAGAGTCCTTAATTTCTGAGGCCTAATCAAATTGAAATAGAAAAATGGAGGAATAAGCAATCACTATTTAAAATCCACTTTTGCTTCTTATTCACTTCAAAAACAGGGCACGCGCAGTTAAGGATAGGAGCAAAGAAAATCCTTTTTCCTCCAATTCACTTCTCAGAAAATGGACAACACTTTACCTGTGAACAGAAGGTTCTACCAAGTAAATGCTATGCAGAAATCTGCCATAGTAAACAAGAAGCAGCCCCAAGAGCCAATTAAAGAGAATTTAAATATAACATAACTGCAGAAAAAAAGAAAGTGTGACTACAGTCATATGCCACTGCACAGGAAACAGGACTCCAACTTCTCTCAGTACTGTAATGGACAAGGTACACAGATAATGATCTCATGCCACAATATAGCAAAAAATATTAAGTAGAGTTTGGAAACTGAAGTTATACTTTACTGCCAAATTGTTCAGTTTCATTTTGCCTCCTACGCTCATGAATTTCAATTAGGCAGAAATAAAATTCTTACTACTTTTGAAAAGAAAAACAAAAAATTAGCCACTGAAAGATCTGATCTGAACTTTTACTGCTGAATGTACAAGCCTAGCACTTCATCCAGCCTTTCTAATTTCTTCAAGATCTATGTGTCTCTTCTACTTCTAAAATTGCTTAATCACATTTGTCTTGATGTAAACAGAGCTTCCAAGTAGTATTACACTACAGGTGGGAGGAGAAGAGGGTAATTCATGCAAGCTACATTTCAACAGCAGAGGCTTATCACCCTATGATCTTCTGTAGTCAATTAAAAGCTGATTAATCTCTTTGGCATTTAGAATTTTCATTTCTATTCATTAATTAGCAAGGAAGGGCTAAAATTAAAACTGAAGTCTGAAATTAATTCTGAGATTCTAAAATGCGAGACTGAGGAAGACGTAACAGTTTTTACCAAGTATTAAATGATCCCTCTTTCTCAGACATCACAGTGGATATCAATCACAAACATTAAATGCATTTTTTTCCCTCTTGGAGCTGGTAGTATGGAGCAACAAAACCAGTGATGTAATTACATGAATGCAAGTATGGCATTCTTTACATACCTGCCAAGAGAATATAACACCACACCTAGCATGAACCTAATGGACAAGTCTAAAGGTCACAAAAATGCTCATGATGACTAAGGACTCGAATCTTTTTCAATATTCTTAAGCAAACAAGAATTCTAGACCATTAGGTGGGTCTTCAATAGATGTGGAATCTACAGCTGCTGAAACAGCACTCTGAAGAGATGCACATGCAAAACCCCACCAAAATCTGGGTTATTTCATCAGTATAAGTCTAATATGAAAAAGATTAGAATGCAAATACAGCTTGAATAATAGTTTAATTGATTAATAATTTAGGATTGCCAGAGCACCCAGTTTGGGCAAGAAGCTTTCCTAGGGCAAGAGTCTTGACTAATGCTAGGTAGTGGCTGTTGTATGCTCTGGTTAAAGCAACAAAAAAATTACACACATACTCAGATTTTCTTTGGGGATTTGCTATGGTAACAGTCTGAGTGGAGGAAAACGTAAGAGATTTTTATGGAGAGGTTTTATGCAGAACTACATGAAAATGAGAAGTAGTTGGACCATTTGCTAAGTGGGCCCTAATTCATTTTAAAACAAACAAACAAACAAACCTAAAAAAAACAAACAAGCAAAAAAACTCCAAGACATCTTCACTATAGAAATTAAATAATTTTTGCATTGGTGTGATGGTAGAGAAGAAAATCACCATGCAAGGGAATGATTCCGTTTCAGATTAAGACACTTAGATGTAGCTACATGTGTGCATGTAACATTGCAGACAGTACATCAAAGCTTCCATTCTGGTCAAGAACATCTTGCCAGGAAGAGCTGATGGCAGCTTGAACTTGATTCAAGGTACTCACACACAGGCCCCATTGGGAGGGCCTTAGGAAGCCAGACATCGCCTTGTGACAGGCAGATGCAATAGAAGATCAACATGGTCTACTGACCATATTGACCAGATGGTTCCTGGCTTTAACAGGAGTTTAGATATCCATCTCACTTGCAGACATCCAATGTAAGCACGAAAATTTGAGTGTCAATTTCAAACTGAAACTCACCCTAAGGAGATTGACTCCATTACCTAAAATGCCACCAACCACTAGTGTTCAAGTGCTGCAGATTACTCTACTTGGCTTCCAATTGCTACACCAGTACAATAATTGTCTTGCATTGTGCTAGTACATTTTAATGATGGTGGCAGCTTGCCACCACACATCGACAACTGGATATCTGAATTCTCCCAGCTAAAGAAAGCTCTCATCCCAGACATTTTGATATTAAGAGCTTACTGAAAACATGAAGCCTGACCAAGCCTGACAGAGTTCAAGAAGTGTTTGGATGACACTCTCAGGCACATGGTGTGACTCTTGGGAATGGTTCTGTGCAGGGTCAGGAGCTGGACTCGATGATCCTTGTGAGTCCCTTCCAACTCGGCATATTCTGTGATTCTGTGAAGTATGTAGAGGGCACATCAACTTGTCTTTGTTGAAGTATAATTACTTTGAATCTTTACCCTACTTTACTTATTTTCTCCAAAGCCTGTGTTTTATTAGGAGGTATCTTACAGCCACAGAGCTGTTATACAGGCAAGTTCTTCTACGTTCTTTGCCTCCCCAAATATGAAAAATGTAATCTTTTATATAAATAAAATTAGTGATTTAAAAATTATCAGGGTAATCTTTCCTTTCAATTAATCACAAGGAGGAATGATCAAGATATGTATTTAAATTATTAAAGAGCATGTACTCCCCATAAACCACTTTTACTAAAGCAATATTAAGGAAAGCAAAGTGATAGACTGCACCACACTGAATGTAGTACAGCTAAATCATCAGATTTTCCCTTTACTGTGAATATTGCTGGATATTTGAGAGCAGACAAGGCATGCAGACAGGTGCTCAGACACCAATTCACAAGCTTTAATTTGGTCATAGAACCACTGAAGTGTTAAGAAAAACCAGATGATTTCCTGATTGTACGGAAGAGTTCATGCCGTTGATTCTGTGGACCAACAAAAAGTCAAAATGCTAGAATTAATCATGTGAAATAGGATTAGCCTACTAACTTAGAACTAAGTTTTCTTAAATAAAAACATATGCATGGTGTGGGCTATAAAAATTTATTTTTATGCTTTTATTGATGGAAAATGAAACACATTACAAACAACTGGAAGTACTAAACTAAGCAGGTGACAGAAACAAGTCAGCTAGATGCTGATCCCATGGAAAACAGTGAATTTAGTGAAGAAATACAAATATTTTTAGAGCTCATGAGCACTGCTCCATGCAAGATACACCTGATAGGGGAATGTGCTCCCATAGGACACACAGAATCCTCAGACAAATTAGTATGTAAACAAGATTCCGTAGTGAAAACAGGGAGAATAGCAGCTTCAGTGGGGGTCTCATATGTGTGCAGTATTTTTGTGAAGTTATAACCCATGCAGTCATCTCATAGACAAAATGACTGGTGAGTCATGCTACTGACAGAACAACTGCATACTCTTGGGTCAAAAAGCACTTAGTATTTGAAAAAAATCTATAAACTGACTTTTCTGGTAAGTGATTTTTAAATTACAAGGATCTGGCACATTCAAAAGCATGAGCAGAAGCAACCGTTATAGGGACAAATGAATGGCCTAGGCTTACACTCATGTTCCTACTCAAAACTTTTATACATCTTCCCTTCTGCATTCAGCGACCAAGAAACTAAGTTTAACATCTGCAGAATAACAAACTGGCTTAAACAGAATGAATTCAGAAGGATTTTGGTCTGGGATTTCTTGGTAGATAGTCACTTCAGTGTAAGTTCAGTAACACAGTACAACCAAAATGGATTAATCCAATAATGGCAAATTTAAGAGGTGAAATTAACATCACAGGAATAAGTAATCTTGACTTAGTTGTCTCCACAGCAGGCCCACTGTATTAAATGCAGAATTTAGCAATAAGACTGTAATTTCAAGAAGTATAATGGATTTAAAATGCTGAAGGAGAAACATAAAACATTACACTTCAGATTTTAAAGTGGATGTACTGAACTATGAAATGAGATACTAACTAAACAGCAAAGATCATTAAATATTACAAACATTGCAACTGAGAAGGCTGTGGACATCACTTGAAGTAATAAAAAAAAAAGATAGCTTTTATTGCTATGCTATAACACATTTTTCAAGAGAATTTTCAGACTCTAGATGACAGCAGTATATGAGTCCAGTAATGCTTCATGATTTGACTTGAATCTGGTCTTTTAAGTTTGTGAATGAATCTTCCACCATTTTTCTATACAATTTCACACAGGAAGCCTGTTCCATCTTTAGCATTCTTAACTTCTACAGCTACTCATTAACATGCTGATTATAATCATACTGCATGCTTCAATCCTAGACATTATAGTGTTGACTACCACAAAAATGAGAGTGATCTCGATTCACTAGAAGTCTATAATCACTGTAGTTATTAACTTATGTCTACACTTTATTCAATCTTCCCTAGTGTTTGGAAGAATTTTCCCCCCATCTCCAGGGTAGGTTGCAGACTTTGTTTTTGGAATGAATGCAATAGTATTATGTCACAGCACGGAGTGAAGTGGGATTTTTTTTAACTACCTGCTAGGATCATTAGAGTATTTAATACAGTAAGTCCTTTTTAACTAAGGAGTCCTACGGCAGTAGTTAACAGCTTTGTCCTCCAATTCTATTCCAAGTTTAATAAGAACAACAAATTACTTTGGCTTACTCCAGAGGGTATAAGTGTAATACTAAAACATGGATGAAATCTCAGTGTCACATGCTGTAACAGAAACAATTCTCTGAAAGTTCTATGGAGACATACCGCTACTCTGAATGCAGTCAGACTCCATGGCTGAACATGCTTTTAAGGCTAGGAAGAAATAATTAGTTTTTAAGGCTAGCAGGAAGAAATAACTAAACAGAGGTTTTTCATAGGTGTGCTACAACCTCTAAGTACTCTTAACAGCAAAATTTTTTACAATGGCAATCAGTCAATTTACTCAGGTAGATTTGAAGAATGGCTGCAACTAAGAGAAATTCAGAAGGTAAAACTGCCATTTGAGAGGAAGTCTTTTATTCACGTCAATAATGTTCCATAAAGCATCAGAAATCATGACATTTCTCAACTGTAAGACACACTAAGAAGAGACTGTCTGGAAACAGACACATCTGTTCAAGAAAAAAATGGAGCCAAACAGGGACCTGCTCCAGAAAGTTAGAACCATGATATACAAGTATCATTCAACATTTTTAAAAAAGAGCCTGCACGACGGAATTCTGCTATGAAATAAAGCTAATTACTCAAACCCAGTCATACGGATAGGAGTGTTTTAGCATTAAACCTCTTTAATTTGTAATTTCAAACCTCTGTACAGTTAAATTGACAGTCAGTGAGCAAACATTAAGTCTGCTGAATTGAGTGTCTGTTTGAATACAGAAACTGTTTAATCATAACCACAAACCACAACCTGCCATGTTTCTCTTAACACAGCTTGACATCAGGAACTGAAAGACAAAAAAGGCAAAAAAACTGATCTAGTGTCACCTTACCCCAGGCTCCTGTCACCACTGAGTAAACTATCTCCATGTATCAGAAGACACACAGACCTTTAGATCTCCATCTCTAAACTATGGATAGTGTTTGTTTTCAATATCTATTAATGAGCTTTTTGGATTTCTAAATAAAGGTTGCTTATAAAGAACTAGAAAGAACATAATGGATGAAGTTTTTCTAGATGGATGATTTATATTTCATTATTACTTTCAGCTTGCTGTATTTCAGGACTGTCAGTTTAGTTTAAAAAAAAAAAAGTCTTTTTAAGAATTTCACTTATTTTTGGAAAAGACCTCTTGTACTTGCGATGGAACCAGGGGATCTGTTGAGGTCAATACATGGTTAGAACTCCATTATATCAAGCAAAGATGAACAGAGAACAACTTCACCAAGAGCTGGAAGCAAAACAGAACAAAAAAACAACTCCTGCTGCCTTCAGGGTGGGCTTGGCTATTTCATGCTCAGTTTAAGGTCCCTGTAATGACTAGATGTGTTAAGAAAGCATTAAGACTTGTTCAGTGATTTGACTACCTTTTTCAGCAAATAAGCACTTTCCCATATATACAGTAATGGATCATTTTAAACATTGCACAATATAGAAGAAGATCAAGATATGTATTATCCTCTTCCATAAAATGAATTAATAGAACTCTAAGGCCAGCTTCCTTATAAACCACTATAAATAATTTTTGAGAAATTTGAATAATGACTTGGAGAAAATATTTGAATTATAGCATTGATTACAACACTATCTCATGTTAGTTCAAGGAATAGAACATACAGTATAGATTCAAATAGCAAAAGGATACAATGAACAAAATACAACGAACATTAAAATATGTAAGAGGAGAAAGTGACTTGACACATGTTAGCAAAATTAGAAGGTGAATTATCAGTGAAGGTCATACTTTTTGGGTGCAGCTGGAAAAAATGTATTAAGAAATAGTTGAAAAAATTAGATTAGTCTTTCCTAAGGACAAAGAAACAGCTCTTAATACTGAGGTTCTGTTTTTTCAATTGTATCTTCTTACAGTCGCATATCATCAGTAGGCAAAATCTTTGAAACTAATCATGTAAGCAAAAAAACCTTCAGCTCAAGAAATTTGCCCAAAAAAGGAAAAGAGGAGAACACTTCAAATTCTCTTTTTGTGAATTTTGTTACACAAACTGACTAATACAAAGTTTTAACAAGTAAAATCAGAATATACTTAAATATAGTAATTCTACTATACAGAACCTTTAATGTGCTAGCTAACAAGGAGAGTGGAAAAACATAAGGGGATAGTCACATTGCAACTTTTAAACATTTATTGTACTGCAAACAGGAAAGGTTAAGCTTATTCCAAGCAACAATTCAGATCACTTGGCTTTGGACACATTCTTCACAAAAATGTAAGGGGTATAAAATTAGTCACCTAAAGCCGGAGGACAGAACCATACTACTTCATTTGATATATTTTTACAACCTGTGCTAAATTTTCCCAGAAACTTTTATTTTAATTCTAATCAGAAGCTCACAATGTGCAGTTCATATCCCAGTTCTTACTTGAAAGCTCAAGCATCAGACAAGAAAAAGATAACAGCATAGAAAAGACACTGGACTGTCCATTTGTCTTTCTGTGGAGATCTCAAAATTATAGATAAAGAGTTGCTAAAGAGTTGTAACACTTAGTTCTGGAAGAGAGAGTCATCTTGTAAATCCACTTTTGAAGGAACCTTTGAGGACCAAATGGGCAAGGTGAGATAACACCTGGGACACTAGATTTAAAATAGCAAGATTGATCCAAAAAGTACCTTCATTGTCCATAAAAATAACAATAATAAAATCACTAAAGACCTCAGTTTGAAGAATGAGTTCTCTCAAATGAGAGACTGCCCGAAGAAGTGGCTGACATTGAGAACTGTGAACGTACAGCACCTCTTAAAAGGGGCAGAAACTAGAACTTGGTCTGGAAACAGAACTGTTCCTCAGTTGTAGCTGCCCTGTACTTGCTGTGATGACAAATGGAGGAAAAGAAAGAGAAGAAATCTTAGCATCTGTTTGGAGTTTGGCAGACCAGTGGGAGGTTCTCACTACAATTCTAACTAAATTTGTAGAGCATTTGGAATTGGAAAAATATTTACCAGGTAAATTTCTGTTCAGTAAATTCCACTCATTAATGTGTTCAGAAGAGTATTACTGTTGACATCTTATCTCATTTTAACACACAATAAGCCGTAAGGAAAGAAGTAGTAATTAAATTCCGAAGTTACACATTAAGATTTGATTTCCTTTACAAAATACTCTTCCTAAATAAAATTGCATGCGATCAGTAATTACATCTGGAGACAGTTTTAGTTAAGTGCCTTTATGGAATATCATTGCTCAGATCTTACACTTAGGCCTAAATTCCAGAAGTTAAGAATAAGAAAAAATTTCAAGAATGAAATGAAAAAAACCCCAAAAGTTAACCCTTTCTTACCAGCAGGAATTATGCCAATCCTTATATTGCACTGGACTAGCGATGCTTTGGGATTATTTTGGTCTATGCCAGAGTCCTTCTGAATTCTTCCAATGAGACCATGCATCACTTCACTGAACATGCCGTCCCCACCAACACAAACAACACTGCCAGGAAACACAAATTAGAATGCACACTAACAGTCAATAAACAACACAGCAAGTGTTCTACTTAGGGCATGCACTGGGCACATCAAAAATAGTTATTTTATTCTCTTCCTCTATTTTTACACTATATAGTGGCCCACAGTCAACTGGCAATTAACAAAAAGCAGGAAAAAAAAATTCAAGCTACACAACTGCAAATGCACCTAGATGTATCTGTAATATTAGGAAAAAATGTTGGAATGCAACCTACAAAAATCTTTATCCTCTACTGCTGTGTGCAGACAGACAAATATCAGTGAAAATTCACTATACAAATAAAACACTGAACAGCACTGTACATACAGCTTTCTAAGTACACAAAATGGAAATAGAGTACCTTTACTAAAAAGGGAAAAGTTAATATTTGCCACTTCAGGCAAAAGTATATTTTACACAATTTAATAGGGATATACGCTATATGAAAGTCAAAAAACAGAAGTGCATGCCTGCATGCTGAGAGCCCATCAAACAGACAGAAGTCATGTATATCTACATAACCATTCATAATGAAACAGAGTTCTAAATGTTACCAGATGCAAAACTTTGTTTTGCAAATTTAATTCAGGTCAGAGCTGGTGCAGCAGCTACACAGATCCTCAATATGTAAAAGCTCAGCAGAGAGTCCACAGCCAAGCAAATACTAGGAAGTAAAAGACTATTTTATAGCACTATACATTTTATGAACAATAATCCAATGCACACGCTGAACTCTTAAAGCAAAAACATTATTTAACTAAAAAACTATTTCAAATACACTTTAAAGGAACACATGAGAAACCCAAAGTTATATGTGCAGTCCCTAGCATACAAATTTAGGAATATTTACTGTCATCTATTGCAATAATTTCCAACTCATAAACTAATACTCTTTCACATCGCCAGCAACAGATATTGCAGAATGAGCACTTATTTCATAGGACAAGTTAATTTACCTAACTTTTAAGTATAGATGGTTTAAATTTAGCTATTGTATTTCCAGCAGAAGGAAAGCATGAAAAAAGTCATTTGTTTTCACGGATGGAGAGGACAGTCTTAAAAACATACACAGTCCAACTCCAAGACCTAGGAGACTCGGAGAGAAGGGATAGAAGGTTATTTGCTTTCCATTTTTATAACTTTATCTTCCAATAGCTTAACTACATTATTCCTCAACTTTAGCTTTTCTTATCTTTCTCTGGAGACTCAAAATAGAGGTTAAGTGGACAAAAATTTCCAGGTCAGTTTATGGTCAACGTTGTTTCAGTATAGTTAACTCAAAGTCCCATCCAGCCTGGCCTTGAACACTTCCAGGAATGGAGCATCCACAGCTGCTCTGAGCAGCCTGTTCCAGCACCTCACCACACCCTCACAGCAAACAATTTCTGCCTTATACCTAATCTAAACTTACCCTCCTTCAGTTTAAAATCATTACCCTTTGTCCTATCACTACATGCCTCTGTGAAATGTACCTCTCCAGCCTTCTTGTAAGACCCCTATAAGTACCAGAAGGCTGCTTTAAGGTCTCCCCAAAGCCTTCTCTTCTCCAGGCTGAACAACCCCAGCACTCTCAACCTGTCTTCATAGCACAGGTGCTCCAGCCATGTGATCACCTTCTAGAACAAATACTGTATCCAGGCTCAGAGGTGGCAATTATATGAATGTCTGTATCTATCAAGGGTAAATATTGATAAAGAACTTCATATATGCAATAACAGCATGACCAAATCCATTGCAAACATCAGATGACCAATGTACAAGTCACACATGTGCGAAGGCTCCTAGTTAAGAAAGTTTGAAAGAGATCTTAAGATTAATTCTTACTTTTTGGTTTTATTTTACTAGTAGACTAGCATTTCACTTTTTACAGAGATGGTAACAGTAAGCGACATATGGTAGAGGACTTTGGGAGAAGCTAGTCCATAAGACAAATGAGTTTTAAAAGAAGTATGGTCCCTTCTAATCTCAACCATTCTGTGAACTAATTCAAAAACCAGGAAAACACCAACTAGAAACAGTTCTACAAAGGCTTGTGCAACAGGCATATGAATAAGGAACCACAATGACACGTCACTCATTCTAAACATGGCTATTTCCTTCAAATATTACAGCATACTCTAATTGTTCTGCAAAATGATGCACAAAACCCTGCTATATTGTAACAAAATGAGTATTTTAAGTAACTATGCTTAAAGAGAAGCAGTTCTGTCACTGAGCTATTGGGTTAGTACACTCACCATAAGAAATTCTTATAAGGCAAACTAGGAAGAACAAAAAGAAAACACACACAAGAGGTTTAAATAAGCTGCCTCAAGGAAAAACATTTGAAAAGCAGTGACTAACATTAAGAGTCCCGTATCTAGTTGCAGAATTCCATCTATGGCTTTGCCAAATAGGGAATCTGGAGATTAAATGAAGACATTCCTCACTGAACAAAGGGAAAGCCACTCATCAGAACCAATCTAAGGGGACACCTGAACAACAATTAGATGTAAGAATACAAAGAACCTTTTTCTGCATGTGAGAGAAGTCAGCCAAACTTGAAGAAACTAATTTATGTGGTTCAACCACTTTTTAAGTCTTCCAGATGACCATGTGATCTATTATTTGAAAAGTAGTTTTAGTACAAGATCTCCTTCCTTATATCACTGTTGACCACAGAAAAAGACTTGTACATGACAGACAAAAATCAGGCTTGGAATGACAGTTCCCAGGCCAACTGCCATTCAGGCCCAGCCTGGGAATAAAGAATCATAAGATTCTAAAAAGAAGCAGTTCTCTGGCCTATTAGTTTTTATCTTAGCATATTAGAGAGAGAAAATTAAAAAAAACACCAAAGAAAACAAATTTTAAAATTCTACAATACAAGACCTCACATCTGCCAAAACCCCTTCAGACACCACTGCAGTTGGCTCACTAACAACTGTTTCAAAAACCAATTTGCTAGGAGCAGACATGGGCTCACCGACCCCCCTTTCTCCTCTGTATTGGAATTTCACTAGCAATCAGCATATCCCAAATCACAAGTCAAATGAAAAGGCAAAACGTTAACTAAGTAGGTTTTTATAGGGGGACTTGCCCTTCTGAAAAATTAAGAAAAAACCCAGTACAGACAAAACTGTTTATTTAAAGTCAACTGATTTTAAAGCAGGTAAAGTCTGGGAATGCAGCCTATGAATGTAGTTTCCTACTAACAAAATTTCTCAACATCATGCCCTTATTTGATATATACAATGTATATGGATCTGATCCCTGAGCAAAACTACTCTGAAAAGACAGAATGTGTTTTATTTTTACACCTTACCGGTTTAAATATACCTGTCAACAGGCACAAAACACTATTTTAAAATACTGTAGTTATGAGAGTTTATCTGTATAGGCTCGGCATACATTTTCATGATTTTTCAGACATGTAACTTATTTCATGTTATGAACTGGAAACTGAAATGACTAGCTTATTTATTAAAATATTCTGCTTTTACAAAAGATTTAATAATGGAGTGCAATATCACCATTCAGTCAAGTCTTCTTTTAATAACTCCACAACAGAACAAATGTAAATAAAGCCAAGTGATGTAGCCATTATTGAACAGCCACAAACAGCAAGAGGAACTACCTGAAATATTTCTAAACAGCCCATGTTTTTTACACACAGGCTGAATGCCACTGGGGCAGTGTTTTGACATGGGTGTATCAAGATAAAATGTTTCAGGATAGCTTTTGAGCTTTCACAGAATGCTCAACTAGGCAGAATTAATCTTACATTCATCTTTTGAACACAAATCTCATGCCACCATTGTTACACTACGCTTGAGTATATTGTGTGTTGAACAAGTTTACTGAAACAGTTTAGTTTTCTTTTGATACTCCTAAATGGGGATCTCCTACAGAAAGGAACATGCCCCAGGACTTCCAGTGGATGCAATGAAGGCTACCATTTTAAATTAGAGACAAGAACAGGCAGGTTACATAATATATTAAATTGAAAAGAAATAAAGAGAAGGCAAGTGAAGTTTCTTACCCATCATATTTATAAATATTAACTTCAAATAAATTGTCCTTAGCATGGTTAGCATGTTCAGTTACTGTGGAGAAATAAGCACATTAAAATTTATTCTTAAAAAATACTACCATAAAATAATTTATAATACACAATTGTAAAAAGTAATTAATTAATAACCATGATTCTGTTAACAACATGAGCATAAAACAGCCTGTCCATAAGATGTGTTTCAAAAGATTTTTCCAGGGAAAAAAATTGAAAGAGACATGCACTGCAGTACACAGAGAAAAAATATTTCATTAAAAAATGTGTAAATAAACAACTGGTTTTTAACATTGAAAATGAAAAGAAGAAAAGCAGTATTTCATAAATTGAGATGTCAAATGGCTCAGAAGCACCAGAACTTTCAGTTTAGTATGCAGAAAGTTGATATAAGGTTGCCATTTATTTGGTTGCCCATGCTTTAATTAGAAAACATTCTCTACCACTTTGTTTCATTTCCTCAGTAAGAAAACGTAACAGAAAACTTTTGCTACTTGAGGATGTTTTAAAGAGTTCATAATGTGTTTATTAGGAAACTAAAACATTCATTACTCACCAACAACATCAGTGGATATAGAAGCCAGATTGAACAGAGGAGCAACTTTCTGTTCATAAATCCTCTTTCCTTGTCTTTTTCCTCCATAAGGATTAATATACACAAGCAACTGCTTTGGTCTGGACTCTGCAGTAAAGGAAAATATTACAGCATACTCTTTTTGTACACAAAACAACAATTCAGCAATCCATACAAAACCAAACCTATGAACATCAAAGTGATCACAGCGTAAGAGACTTAGAATTTTTTATTAACTCTTATAATTCTTTAACAAAAAGCTCTAAAAGTGGCCTTCATCTCTCCTCTATTATATTGAGGATACTGACAGTATTGAACAAATTGTTAATAAGATGGCAAGGGAAATTCAGAATAATTTCTTCTGACTCCATATGTCACATTCTTACACGTCATTTTTGCAGTGCCTCCCCACTACATTAGTAATACTAATTACACTAATATCACAGCATACAAGGTCAGAAGGGCAGCAATAGGAAAGGCACTTGCAAGCGAAGCATACATAGAAATACCTTTACATTAATTTATTTTAAATATCTTTTTGCTTTAATAACATAGTTAAAACGCATTTCCTTTCTGTGACCATGTTGCAATAAGAACACCTCACAAAATGACATGCTGCACAACAAGTGCTTGCCCTAAAGCGTAACCCCTTCCACCCTGCCCGCCAAAAACACCTCTGATATTACTATCTCAAGTTTGTCCAAATAGTTATGGACTTACATTGGTAGTGGCAATGAAAACAATTATTACACTTCTGTACTAAAAGATATGCAAAACAGTAATGCTTGCTGCACCTAGAGAACCTTTCTCTTTTTTTTAATGGCACAGAAAAAACCTTGTAACATCCATACTTCCTCAGATGGCATTCTAAATTATTATTTTAAAAGCAAAGAATATCATAGTTATTAGATCAGCACACTTTTACAAAAAATCCACCCAAGGTAGACTGTTTGCATGGTTTAAATCTGCTACACACTCAATGCACTATTCACCCTCTCTGAGAACATGTTCGCTTTTCTGAAATAGTTTGTTACCAATAAAAGTAACAATTGCACTCAGCGTTGACTGCTCCGGCCACATTTCTCCCAGACGTACTGAAAGGGTGCACAAATCTCATTTTTTAGAAAGACCTTATGCAACATATGCAAAACAAAAACATTAAGAAGCCTCTTCCCATTGCCTGTTCAGAACAGTCTTCATTAAATATCCATTTTTATTCTGTGAGCCTTAAGTACTTGCTTGAGTCACATTGTAGGTGTGTTTGCATTAAATCCCTTCTCCAGTTCTGCATCTCAGATGGACTTCAGACCTATGCTGTAGGTAGCTCATCTGCAGTCCTGTCCCCAGCTCCCTGGATGGACCCAAATCACTTTATCCCACTGGGGCTGTAAATCAGACCTGCTTTTATCCCCATCCCTGTTCTGCCCACCCTGCTCAGATGCAGTGGGACTGCACCATGGCCAACGAGGGCACTGCCTGTGCTGTGGTCATCCTTGACCTCCCTTCTGTCATGGAGTTACTCTGCTCCTGCCGCTCGCTGACATCTATCAAAGTGCCTCTTTCAGGAATAATTCCTGCAAAACTACTTTTAACCTTCAAGACGTAGATGCCCAAGAGTCTCAAAAATGATTTATGGGAGCTCTTACTACGTAAGGCACATTTTGTTGATGAGAGAGTTTGGGGGGGGGGGGGGGTGAAACACACACAAAATGACACCCATAAATCTTACAATTGCTACAATCCTTGCCCTTAAACCTCTAGAGTACCTCAAATCCTCAGGGATTTGAGGTACTTACACTTGCCCTTTACATTCTCCAAAGCTACAGTCATTTAAAGCCTCTGCTAAGCTTGTAATGTGTCCTTATTTTGTGAAAATAATTTGTATCTGGGCAAAATTGTATGACACTTACAGTCCTATAAAACACTCAATACAACTTAGTGAATATGCAAAACACAAAACTAGTGATAAGGAGACACTGACACTTCCAGCTCTCAACTACCTCAATTTTTGAGCATAAGTTGCTCTTAAGAGTTCAAAAAAGCAGATATATCAAAATTATCCTGATTGATGTACAAGACTGAAAAATGATGGTGCAAATGTTCACAGTTTATTCAAACTTACTCTGCATTTCAAGTAATTCTTTCAGTGCCTGTATCCACTGATTACATAAGTGCTCATCAACACACCAAAACGTCACATCACTGCACCGCCAGCGGTGATTTCGGGCTTTCTTCACATAATACACTATTTAAATTTGGAAAAGAAGAAGGGGAAAAAAAAGTGAAGAGGCATAATGAAACAGTTCTATGAAATGACAAACGCATTTCAGAAAGATCACCAAATTATCAACCTTTGGAAAAAGTGGCAATTAATCTCCACTGCACATTTCTGCAAATGACAGAAGCATTCAGAGTGTGAACAGGACATTTGTAAAAACTCCAAATGAAAACATAAATGAAAACACTTGCTGAGGTCATTACCTTATATCAGATACCCAAACACTGACTTCTTTTTAAACCAAATACAAGCCATTTTTCATAAGCTTAATACAGACATATTTGTACAAAAGTTCACTGAGCTTATATAACATTTTATCTGTCTTAAGGTCTGCCATATCTACATAATATAAAATGCCACAAGCTTAAGAAGATAAGCCAGACTAACATCAGATCTCATGTAACCAAGAGAGCGAATTTAATTTCATCAAGCTGAAATCTCAGAAAAAAAGATTTAGAGTTTTCTTGTGCATTAAGAACAAGGCTGGTGAGACAAGTATATTTACCATTTTACCTACAATCACTCTTACTGGAGGACTAAATGTGAGGAAAGTACTCCACAACATAGAATTTTGGCATGGGAGCTATCACATTTGCCTCATCTTTGCAAGACAGAAGTCACCCCTCTTTTCCCAACATAGACATTTATTTCAGGCACTGTTTTAAAAATGCAGTCGCAAATACAGAGAACCTTCTCATGCACACATTCTGATGGTTAGGGATAATTTAAAACAACTCAAACATTTAGGACTCATTTTTTCAGCCTCTCTTGATTTTCTAGTCAAGTAGTAGAAAGCAAGCATGCTGCTGCAGTGTCAGTCAGCAGCAGAAACACATTAGTTTGAATTTCATTAAATAACTAGCATGTGTTCTTAAAGGAAGCATAATGACCTTTAAGTGTAAACTGACAGATTTTTACTGGGGGTTCTTTTGTTTGTTTTTGTGGGGCTTTTGCTTGGGTTTGTTTTGGACTTTTTTTTTTGGGGAGGGAGAGAAGAAGGGTTCTTTTGTTGGGTTTTTATAAACATATAATTTCTATTCAAAAAACTAAATCCAAGGACTTATTTTGAGTCTGCCTTAAAGTATTACTTTGGTAAAGTAATCAGCACAAGCATTTTTATTTGCCTTACCTATGAAAGCATGCAGCTTTGCCATTTTTTGCCATTTGCCAGTGTTATGCTTTTTCTTGTTAAGTTCAGTTTCTTCTACAGCAATGATCTCAGAGATTGGTACAAAACAGTTTTCTGTAGGAACACAAGATCTTACATATTAACATCTTCAAACAGCACCCAAATGATTGTTTCTACACCTAATATGATACAGACACACAATTAGAGCAACTGCTCAATAAGCCCTACCAAGACCATAATTAGAAATTTGCAGAATATTTTCAATTTTCTTTTGCCTAGTCAAAGCATATAATCCATAACTACCTATGAACTACCCCAAATCATATCTTAAATGTCTTATGATTTCTCAGAAAATTGTGTATTCTGTGTATAAAAATATTTTGCATGAAGCCAACATCCAGCAACATTGATTTCAGAGTAATTAGACTTCCCCTTCAATGAGACCTCATCCACATATTTGACAGTGAATAGCACAAGCCACTTCAAAGAATGTGCAACTAAATCTAGTGCAGAGACTACAGAGGCTATTTGTTATTCTCAAGTAGCTGGCTTATGAAAGAAGGGCATTCATATGAATTCTTAAGGTTTTAAAACACACCAATCCTTTAAAATTCAGGATCTACTATGGAGAAAATTTTAGATGTTATGTTTACATATTGTTAAACATATTTCCCTTGTAGCAATTTCAAAACTATTTTTTTCAGAGTTAAAGGCCTCTTGCTCTTAGGCAATAAAAAAATTTCCTCCACCGTCACTCTTTTTTCTCTTATAGTTCCTGGAGACATTCTCAGACTTAACTTCTGTCAAACTGAGGATTTTGCCTCACTTTCTTTACTGATTTAACACTGCTCTGTTTTCACCTCATCTCAAAAAAAGAGTGGAACCGAAAAAGCATGCCTTTTATTTATGTACAAGCAAGTGCTCCCTGTAAACACAGCTACGAAAGACTTATTATAATATAGTCTTATGTAAGTAATCTCTTATATAACAACTATACTCGTTTCTGTCATTTATACAGAGAGACACTGAGATATAAAAAGACACGAAACACATAAAATACAGACACTAGTACCATTGTTAATGGGTTTATCCTACACTTCATCTCCCTCACTGTTTTGAAGAAGTTCAATCGTAAAGGGAGGAAAGTAAAATCAGGAAAATTTTTCTGACCTCTTCGCAGTGATGGCTACAATTCATCTGCCACTAGTTCAGCTTTATTATGTTTTTCCTTGTCCTATTTACTTTTAGTCAACAGAGACATTACCTATTGTCATGTCTATTGACAAATTGTGGACTACTCACACATGGGTTTTTTCCCCCGTTTACAGGTGTTTTGGTATTTAATATGGCTTATGCTCATTTAGTGATTTTGTATTCTCAGAGGTTTTTAGCATGATTCAAAAGAAATGTAGCCTTCAAACTTTACACTTTCTTTTAGGAAAACATTTCTTTTAGGTCTTTTAGGAATCTGGCTATATTTGAATGTTTCATCTGCTTAAAAACAAATTTCAGCTAATAATAATTGCATTTATTGTAGTTAAGGCATGATAGAGAAGTGCAGCAGTCACAAAATATAAAGATCCAGCAGCAGAGATGAACTCTGAGATGTATGATATATGTGTTGTACATATGTACATGTAAGACTTTATTAAGTATCTACTATTGGATAGTAATAGTTATTTGGTTTTCCTAACAGGTCTGCTAAGGGATCTCAATACAATTACTCACCTATACATTTATCCAAGGAAAAACAAATACCGAACAGAGACAGAACTACCAAGGAAAGGAAGCATGGTTTTTATTCTTTGTTTTCCAAAACTGCTTTTACTTCTCATTTTTCAACTGGCTATGCCACTGACCCATATGTCAAAACATGAGAGAAAGCTTGTTGCATTTATTAAGATTGCACTTAAGTTGTAATCTCTTTCATTACTGTTCAAAGATAGGCTACAAAATTTGCAAACCACATTTAGATAAAAATTTAAATGACAATGCTGTAATGAACATTTTGGGAGATAATTCTATATAGTGGATATTTATTAGCGTGCATGTTGGAAGCAGCAACTGAAGTAATTGTTTTAATAGGCATTTTTTTATATAATAAAGCTGTCCAACTGCACAGATAGCTAATAGATTTATAAGTACCTCCAAATCTGTATGACTGAAAGAATTTCTTTGGAGTATATATTTTAGCACATATTACATGCCATATATTAACAACTCTAGACCTTAAAACCACTTCTAAGCTCACCTAATTCTTCTTTTTCTGACAGTTGCATGACTGGAAGTTTGATTTTCCAGCAAACCTCTTCACAGATGTGGCAAAAAAAGCAAACAGTAAATACTTTAGTTATATGTGTGCATTTTTGTTTCTAATCTTAAGGCACCAGAGTTACCTATCTGAAAAAAACAGATTCCTGAAGGAAAAAAAAAACCAAACAAACCACCAAAAAAAAAAGAAAAAAAAAGTGAAGAACAGTGATCCCACCTTCCCTCTGTAAATCTCTAGGTCTGGTGAAAGTCTGAGAAGTTTCTGTTCTATGAATACCAACTCTGCCAATTATATCCCTCAGTACTAAGCACCATAAAAGTATCAAGCAACTCCACTACTCTGAGCGTATATATTCCAACCTTAAGGCAGTCAAAACCACACACTACTGAACACAGTAATTGAGGCAGCCAGAAAGATGCACAGCTTTCTTAAATAAAATGGGTTATTCAGAACATTCCCTGAGCTTTTAAAACAAAACCAAATGCAGTGACACTTGTGCTTTAATAGAATTCAAGAATTTCTATCAGTCCCAATATGACTACTACTATTTGACTTGGTGTTACACACAGTATTGTTAATCACATAGCAAACCAACTATTAAGTCCCACCTTTCCCCTTTTTCCCTAGGAGGAAGAAGTTTCCAATGTGAAGAAATCAAATAGAGACCTTCAGTACAAGCAACACAATCCTGTTCCTATAAACACAATGGCCTCATCTGCCATTTAGTCACCAAAACCCACCCCATTAAAATAAGTAGAAGGTCTATCCCACCTTCTTTTGACAGTTCAACAAGGTTGATATATGTACTAATTATAGTCCTTTCCCACACCTTCTTTTGTAGCATTTACCCTACTACCAAATAGCATGAACCAGTTATTTCACTGCCATAACGAAAAGGTGTTTACTCAAAGGCCTTCACCTTTATGCATTTCTCCCAAGACATGGCAAACCTCATTGCCACATTAACAAAACAAACACGCCCATAAAAAGTTGCTTACATCAGCACCACAAGATCAACATTAACAAAAAAAGTTGAAATATGGGCTCAGACCACACCAGACAAAGAATTTTACTTGGCTCAACCCAATATACTCAACCGAGTAGAACACAACAGTTTCTAGACAAAATTCTGGGCAAAATACTCTGATGTTTTTGACACATACAGCTAGATTCATGAGACTGAGTTGTGAGTTCAGAAACACTGAAATACCTATCAATTTCCTTAAGCTTAGTCTCAAAAATCTTCAGACATTCATGTTTTTACACCTCACATTGTTCAATGGCTAGCATACTAGAGAGAAAGAGTTGACCATTCAGAGAAGCAGGATGATAGGGCATGGCAAAAAAAAAAAAAGAAATTAAACCCCAAACAAAACACACAGTGAGCAGGTGACAGTCTTCTCAGCACTCTGGCTGTGCCAGTCATTACTCATTCTGGGTCACAATGCTCTTAAGCTTAACAGACATTCTTCCTAAGAGCAAACTGAAAAATCAGCAAAATACTGGGTTAGATGCACACTACTTTTCCCTTTCATTAAGTGAGTGGGAGTGGAGAGAAAAACCACAGAAAACAAACAAGGTAAGCACACTAATAATTGGCTTTCTTTGTGAGAAATGTAACTATCAGTTGTGAAGTATGTTTTTCTGTGTTAAGAAAGGTTTTAGTGCGTCATTGCTGTCTGCCACTCCCACAGAACACTTCCTGAGTTTATAAGCAAACTCACTCAGAACCTCAGTCAAGACTTGTTCATTCATCACTGCCAACTACATGTCTTACAGGCCAAATTCCTCCCTCAGAAATGTGTTAGCTCAAAGTAACACAGACATGTGCACAAGCATAAAAACACTGCTGATCACAGCATTTGGCTTATTCTTAAAATTCAGCTGAGGCTCATGGATACAGTGGAATTCAGAATTAATTTAAACTATTAGTGTGTTCTCATGACTTAAAAATAGTAACAAGTAAAAGGCTGGGGTGTAGGTTTAAAGAAAAAGGCGGGTTTTGTTGAAATCTAATTTATTGTTAAGAGACCACATGAAGGGTTAATGTTTAAGATTTAAACTTTGCTTTCACCTAAAAGCAAGGAAATAGCAATGTTTTCTATCAGAAAATACACTGCATTGTATAAATCATGTGCTGCAGAAAGCTGTGTTTAGTAAACACTAGAATAACAGAAGATGGGATATAGTGCAGAATTACAGACAGTTCACATGCTAAGGGAGAGGGAAGAAGAAAGGCATCATGACTAAATGATTTGATTCAAAACTGTGGAAAAGTCACAGAAAGATTCAAAGACTGATTTCATTATATACAGCCATGCATAAGGAAATTGTCTTCCCTTATTTTAAAGTAAATCTTCAAGTACTTTGTAAACAGATAGATCAGTTTCTACTATGATCACATTTCTACTTCACATCACATGAACCTGAATCAAAACACAGTAATTTGAACTTGGGTCAATTTTCATATTTAAATCATACTATTGAATGTCTTCCCATTGTTTTTCTTTTACTTCTAAATTAAGTATTTTCCACTCAACTATGAATATTTCAATGATAAAGCAGGTAATAAGATGGACTTATTCACCTTAAGGGGGAAAAAGAAAACCCCAAAGAGGTGTACGCTAAAAAACATGTATTGTTTAATGTAGTGTGCATCTATACTTGAATAATGTATCTTCCAGAAGATGATACATTCCAAAGAAACAATGGCTGCTAGAGCAATTACTGCCCACATCCTACCCGCTCATGGTAGTTGCGGAATTGCGTATAGAAAAATATGGATCACATTTCTACACATACCCTTTGCCAAGAGGGAACGACTCGTGAAAAATGACCTTGACTAAGGATGTGCCAACATGCTACAGGTGGCAGGTGCTGGACAGACCTTGTTTCCAAGCAGGTCCACCCTCTGCTGTTTTGGTACCATGTTTAACAAACTGAGCATTCTTTAGAATCCACATCAGAGTGGCATCAGTCTTGTACACACTAATACTGAGGCTTGCTCAGGCAGTTTTTTGGAAAAGACCTGCAGAGGAGCATTCTGAAAGGAGGAGTACAAAGGTTAAAAGAAAGCACACACAGAAGTGAGTGCATACAATTCAGGGTCTAGTTTGGTTATCCCCTTCATGTTTGTACTTTAGAAATTATAAAAAAACCCCAAAAATTACAGGAGAATCTCATTCTGCACTTGTAATGCCTGAGTACCAGGCACGACAAAATCCTAGCCGATGTTTCAAAAATACCTGTAAGTACACATGGACAATATATAATCGTTATGAATTTGATGCCAAAAGTTTTATCATGTGTGACTTGAGAAAAACCTGATTGTGCCATCAACGTGAGGAAATAATAATTTATCTGACCAGTTTTGCATACAATATTTATGATTAACATCTAAATCTCATGAAGAAATGTTACAACGTTGAAAAATAATGTTCTTCAGAACATTTGAAGATGAAGGTATACCTAGGAAATAAAGATGTATAACTAAAAGTAACAGAGAAACTTTTCCATCCAAGTTCAAACATGTCTAACCACCAAAGAACAGGAGATTGGAACCTCTTCACAACGAAGACAGAACTTGACACTATGATGGTGATAAATAAGGTCTAGCAGTAGGAAATAAGTTGTATCTAGGAATTTAGGTTTTAGAAATATACCATGACGTGAACAAACATTTAATGCTTTTGTTATTGTTGGCATCTTCTCAGTGATAGCATTAAAAATAATTCTCATGAATTCTTTCTTTTGCCCTTTGACAGAATGGAATTTAAACACATATATATGTAAATATCATTTTAAGAGATGAGAAAACACAAGAATGTGTCCATATTCTGTAAAACTACATTTTCCCGGACAACAGGACAAAGTCTCTGTCGCTTCCTACCTGTTCTTGATTTTGGATGGAACAAGGAAAGGTAAATACTTCTACACTTCCACAGTACACCTAACTATAGCCCTAGTTCCGTATCTGTCAAAGTCTGAAAACCTTGAAAAACTATATACCAAACATTTTTTATTTATATAGCTAAATTGAAGACAGTAATAAATGCTCAGAAAAAAGCAGCCCTGAATTTTTACAGTTTAAAAACAACTGCTTCACTGTAATAACTACCTATTAAACAAGAAATATAGCACTTTAATACTGCATAATTTAGGCTGTATTTAGACACAATGCACAGTACTCATGTAGTCAAAGCCTAAATGGTAGAAAGATACTAATCTTGGTCAAGCAACTCCTCTGAAATTATATGGTTCTAACTAACCAACTCCCATATTATTAAGTTTATTTATATACGGTCATGTATGCTGCTCATATTTCCAAAATAATTGAAGAGAACACAATGAATCATCCGAGGTCTTAAAAGAGCTTAGCGACAACAGGGCAGCAATACAAGACTGTGATGGTATTAAAGCACAAGCACAGCAAACACATGAATTAATCAGGGTGTTAGGAAGAGAAGGTACATCACCTACTGTACTGTTCGCTACATAAATTATACCGGCGCTTCCAGAACATTTAGGCATTTCTTTTTCTTCTCCCGCCACCCCTTTTGTCTTCTGATTGCACATCAAGTTTTCCAAAATCCTTTAAACAGCTAAATTACAGGTCAGCAGTGACACTCAGTAACCACACCAGCCTCCTAAAGAATCTCCAGGGGGGTACTGCTTCAGAAACTGCCCCCAAGAGAGTCTAATTTACTGAGTCCCACTTTTCTTCCACCATTCCCAGCATTCTGACATCCACTCGGAACATGCTTCAGCACAGGTTCATACTTCGTGTGGCCTACCAGGAGCAAGTCAAGAACACTTACAACCTAAAAAGTTGTAAAAACTTGCAGCTGTAGCAGCTGCAAACTTCAGAGTGCTGGTGAGAGAGCTAGCGTGATTCTGTAGCACTCCTGCTTGGTCTAAAGGCAGGCATCACACCGCAGATCGGAGCTTCCCTTGATCTTGCTCTACAGTAATCTGTCAACTAGTAATTTTGCAATGACATTTTTAGAAGGATTTTACACAATTCAACCAAATTATCTCCAAAGCAGGGGCTGCTTTACCTAGTGGGCACAATTATCCCAAAAGGCTTTGAAAGTTTGTATTTTAAATGTGAGATCCAAATACCTTTCTCTACAATGATTTTACGGCATTTTGAAAAATATACAGCTTATTTTTCACACCAATATATTAAACTTGGCAGGATTAAAGAATTAATTTGTCTTTAAAGGCTTAAGTTCATTTAGCTTCACATTTGAAGAAAGTTCAGGAATTTTCAAATACTTTTTTCATCAGTACTGCTGATAAAAACTAGATTATGTCAAACTATTCACATAAGAGCTGGGAAAGGATAACAAACTATTTTTGTATTATGGATAAGAAGGGTTGTACTTAAAACGTGACCAATTCTAAGGTATGTAAACTGTAACACCAAATTCTTACAATTCTTGTTGAGTCCTCCTTCTCCTCTTCTCCTCACCTTCTACAGAAAAGCCTCAGGCAAATAAGATATTATGATAAAATCAGAAAATTATTTAACAAAGGTATATAGTAAGAAGGGAAAAACTATTTAAGTTTGGAGACTTGCCTGGGACTGGAAACATCTATATTCAAATGTTTCTCAGATAAAACTTCTAGTCAGCCTTTCTATTATTAGTTTCTCTCTGTCTCTGTTCCTTCAGCCTCTAAAGTGAGGATGACAGCAGTTTTCAACTCTACAGCAGCTGCTGTGAAAAAAAAGGCATTTCACATTTTCAGACGTGAACAAATACCACTTAAAATATAGTAGAAAGTTTGATATGCAGACAGTTTCAGAAGTTAACCTGAGTTTTTCAGGTATTTTCATCAGTAACTTCTTACACTGGTAGTTTTGTACATCAGAATTATTCTTACTGCACACAAGGTGAAGTATAAACAGCTTTGTTACCACGTTACAAACTATTAACCTGTGTTAAATGTTTCCAAACCAGCAAATCGCAAAAGTTAAACTTTCTTCATAAATTTTCCATTAAGCCCTTTACAAAGCAAAAAGTTGAAAAAAGAAGTAATTTTAAAAAAATAGTAATCGCTTGAAACATGCATGAAAGTGTTTTTTAACCACAAGTCATATAACCAAAAAAAAAAAACAAACACACAAACAAAAAACTGCTTTTAAGGTTCTGTAAGTCTATTATGTCCTGATCCGAATAACTTAAATACATTACAAACTACACGCTTCTACCAGCTCGCAGCGCCAAGAAACGACGGGGTTCAGCCGAACAAATCTGTGCTTGCTCGGCCCGCTGCAGGGACAGGTGTCCCATCCCTGAGTCCCATCCCTGCGCCGCGCCCGGAGCAGCTGCTCGGACGGGCAGCTCGGGGACGCGCTTGCAGGGGCTGCTGCGGCTCAGCGTGAGCAGCTTTGGGCTTTGTTTGGGGAGGCACAGCCCGGTCCCGCACAGCCCGGTCCCGCACAGCCGGTGCGTTCAGCACAGCCGGGCAGGGCCGGCCCCGTCCCCCCGCGGGACGGGGACTCGCTCCGCCCGCCACCGCGGACTCTGCTCGGCGGAGAGGCCGCCACGGCGCCCGGGTGCAGGAAGCGCTCCCGCGGGCAGACGGAGCGCCCCGGATGCCGGCCCGGC
>JAWWMO010000043.1:14800730-14875200 GCA_035047845.1 Dendrocincla fuliginosa
CGGGGGGCTGCGGGCACGGGCCGGGCATGGGGCGGCGGGGATGGGCTGCGGACACGGGCGGGTCAGCGGGGGCTGCAGGAGCCGGGCAGGCGCAAGGCCCGCCCCGCTTTGTCCCCTCGCCCCGCTGGCGACACGACAAACGTGCTCTGCCAGCCGCGGGCCCGAGGCTCGCCCGGCCCGAGCCCACGGGCAGGGCTCTGTGCAGGGACACCGGGGCTGACACCGTGACGGGGTTGCTTTGCTTTCGTGGGTTTTGGTTTTTTGTTTGTTTTTTTGCGAGGCGATCAAGCACCCATCCCAATGTCGACGGACTCTTCCCTCTTTCCTTTTAGGCAGTGCAAACGCAGTGAGTACATCTACTACTACTGGACAGCACTTGGTCTGTTCAGCCTGGAGCAGAGGAGACTGAGGGGAGACCTCACAGTCCACAACATCCTCCTGAGGGGAAGAGGAGAGGCAGGCACTGATCTCTGTAGTGACCAGAGACAGGACCCAAGAGAACAGCCTGAAGTTGTGTCAGGGGAGGTTTAGGTTGGATATTACAAAGAGGTTCTTTACCCAGAGAGTGGTCAGGTACTGGAACAGGTTCCCCAGGGCAGTGGTCACAACACCAAGCCTGACAGAGTTCAAATAGCATTTGGATGACACCCAGGAACATGGTGTGACTCTTGGGGATGGTCCTGTTGGACTGGATGATCCTTGTGGGTCCCTTCCAATGTGGTATATTCTGTGATTCTGTAACCTTACATTCCTTTACGTAAAAACATTTTGGGCTTGCCTTGAAGATAGCAACAGTAATTAACTATAATTAAGCTCTTAATTCTTTGCTGCCTTTCCTCTACGGTATTCCTTAACCTTTTCACTACAACAATCAGCATCCTACCAAAATACAGGCCAGAGAGAGCAGTAGTAGCTCCACCTCCAGCCTTACTCCAAATCTGAATATTTCCTATAGATGTTAGTGGAAAACCTCTCTGATCTGTTCTTACATGGGTCCAGCCTAGGGCCAACTCTCTGCTAGGTGAGAATGATACAGAGACTTCAGCTGGCTTTGCTCAGAGCCAATGCATGCTGAAAAAGCTGCACTTCAACTCTGCACTAAACCTTGTAATGTAATCACATTTCACTCACAGTGTACAAGGACATGCAACAACAGATCAGGGGGGAATGGCTTTAAATTGAAAGAGGGTAGGTTTATATTAGATACTAGGAAGAAATTGTTTACTATGAGGCAGGTGAGACACTGCACTAGGTTGCCTAGGAAGGTCTAGTGGAAGGTGTCCCTGCCCATGGCTGGGGGTTTGGAACTAGATGATCTTTAAGGTCCATTCCAACCTAATCTGTTATGTAATTCTATGATTTCATTTTCAGAAAACAAATGAGGTAGGCATTGTCATCCAGGATACATATTCAAAATAGTCTTCCTGTGCAACAAATACTTGTTACCATCTATCTCAATCATTCCAAAATGCTTTCAAGGCTATGGCCTTGAAAGACTTGATGTTGCCACCTTTTTGTTGAACATAGATATGCCACACTTTGGCAATTTCAAGGAATATTTTGGTTTTGTTTTAAGTTTTTTAATCCATCCCTCCACAGGCATCTGTAGAGCTCTTTATACTGAGGCTTAAGGTCCATAATGTCTCACTAGTTCTTTGCATTTTGCCACCTGCATCCTCTCTTACCATCCCTTTTATGCTTGGATGCTAAGATCTCTGGGCCAGGAATATTGGTTTTTTGTTTTGGTGTTTTGTTTTTTTTTTTTCTTTGCAGGTTAGCATACCTACTTCTGCAAGCCAGGACAGCTGTGCAGTACTCACACTGCAACAGAGACTTCCCGTTAAGTCCCTCACACATTCTCCAAGACCTAATGGATCACTAAGACAAAGCTGGAGTCCTAAAACTATTACACTGTGCTACTTGTTTATCATTCATCCGCTGGGCAAAGTAGATTTAATCTTTTATAGCCTACAGTCACCAGAATCAATATTCTTACATTGTGATCCATGCTAGCAGAAGTAAAAAGTTCATTCTTTTTGCCACTCTTACCTATGATGGTTTCCTTTTATTCTTATTAATTTGGCAACTCTTTTTGGCTTAACTGAGGCTAAAGTCTTCAACTTTAAAACACAGAATTAATAAAGTATTCTCTGGTCTGTTAGAAGTCTACAAAGGTGTACTAGCACCACTAGCAGGAATGGCATTCCCCATCCACATTTCATATTTATTCAGATAAGACGAAACCACTTATTTCTTCCATGCACAACATGTAACACAGTTTTGGTTACAGAATCACAGAATGCGTAAGGTTGGAAGGGGTCAGAGTGGGGCATCTGGTCCAACCTCCCTGCTCAAGCAGGGTCATCTAGAGCACACGATTGCATCCAGAAGGTTCTTGAACATCTCCAGTGAGGGAGACTCCACAATCTCTCTGGACAATCTGTTCCAGTGCATGCTCATCTTGGCAATAAAGTTCTTCCTCATATTCGGGTGAAATTTTCGTGTTCACTAGTTGCTGCCCATTGCCTCTTGTCCTATTGTGTGGCACCACCAAAGAGCCTGGTTCCATCCTCTTGACACCTCCCTTCAGATACTTAGAGACATTGATAAGGTCACCTCTCATTTGTCTCTTCTCAAGACTGAACAGACCTGTCTCCTTCACCTTTTTCTCATAAGATAGATGCTCCTGTCCCTTAATCAGCTTTGTTGCCTTTCCCTGGACCTGCTCCAGGACATTCATATCTCTCTTGTACTGAGGAGCCCATGATTTGGGATCCTTCATGCTACTGCAGCAATGTCTTACAGGAATTCTTACCAGCGCTGTGTTGCATCTGCTCTGTTACTCTCTGGTAGTTCCCTGAATATCAACGTGTATCTGTCCCTAGAAATTAAAGGTCAAATATGAACCAACGGAATATTTATTTTTTTTAGCATTTTATGTTTTTCTTCCCCATTTCTAACAGAGAGAGAATTTTTAAAGGATAGCTCATTTGGTAGACTAAAGCACACACATGTCAGTTGTTGTTTTACTGCTTACTACTTAAGCCTTTAATTACCACTGAGGGGACATAACTGCAAATGTAGTGATGCCAGTAAACTGCAGGATTTATAGCCTAAAATCTTGGTGCTAAAGATGTCTCCTCACAGCACTCCACCCTGAAAAATGGCACGGTTGTAAAAGCACCTCACTTTATTCACAGGTCCAGAGAGGCCACAGGAAATTTGCAGTTATAGTTAACTTGAGGATGATAATATGTTGTGTAGCAAGTATGATTCACAACGTCAAATGGGAAAAATGAAGGAAGGTAACACAGCTTACAAAGGTTATTGCTATGATCCATTTACTACCCATCTAGCAAACAACACAACATTTATAGCCAAACTTCTATCCTCAGTATCCAATTTTATAGAAGGTCATTAATCTCAAATGAGAGTGGTGCAGCTTTTACTCGAGGGAAGGGATGCCATCCAGATGGACCTTGACAGTCTTAAGGAGTGGGCCTATGCAAACCTCATGAAGTTCAAGATGGGAAAGTGCAAGGCCCCACATCCGGGTAAAGGCAATCACCAGTATCAATACAGGATGGGGGACAAAGGGATTTGGAGCAGCATTATGGAGAAGGACTTGGGGATACTTGTGGATGAAAAGTGGGAGGTGACCTGGCAATGCATTCTCGCAGCCTAGAAAGTCAACTATATCCTGAGATGCATCAAAAGGAGTGTGGCCAGCACGCTTCACCCCAGGAGAGATTTCTCCACTTTTACTCTGCTCTTGTGAGACCCCACCTGCAGTGGTGAGACACTGAAACAGGTTGCTCAGAGGAGCTGTAGATGTTCCATCCCTAAAAGTGTCCAAGGCCCGGTTGAATGGGGTTTTGAGCAATCTGGTGTAGTGGAAGTTGACTCTGCCCATGACAGGAAACCTTTCCAGGATTATGAGATCTCTATAAACAGTACTTACTTCTAGCAACTCTATTTTATACTGAACAGGATCATTACATGATACTGCAGGCAGTCAGTTAAGGAACACTTCTAAGCAGGTACATATTTTTAATCAACTGGAGCAGAGAGGTATTCTTCAGCATGAACTACATTATCAAAATATTGATTATATCATTACAAACTTCAGCTATCACTCTTCCAAATCTCTTGTAGGTGCACTTCTTCATTAGAATCCTGCAACTGATTTCTTTTCCAAATCAAATGAAAATCAAGCATGCCCGTGCAGTATTTTGGCAGAAGTAGAAAGTACTGTGTATCCAACCTTATCCAAGAGAGTGAGTCTAAGGTGAAAAAATGTAAAATATCTTAACGAAAATAGCTGAATAATACCCACAAAAATGTTCTGAAGACCAAAGAAGAGACATATTCTACCATATTTTTGCCACTACTCAGTTCTGTGTTGGACATTTAGAGGGAATCACAGATTTTTCCAGGAACTGGAAAACACAGCTGGTCACAGACATGTGATGGAGCTTTTTAGCTGTAATGCTCTGTGCTTCCAATGAGATAACTCCAGGCTCAAGGATTCCTCCATGTCCCAAAGAACTTCTGCAATCATGCTCAGTGCCACTGAGGGAAGAGAGGGAAGTTCAAGATCAGTGAAAGTATTCCTGATATTGTCCCTTGAATATGTATGTGAGAACCAGCTGTGGTCTTGTCCAAATGACAACTAGTCAGACAACTAATGCAGAAGTGAAACTTTAATCTTGTTGCTCAGGAATTTAAAACTGGAAACAAAATCAAGAAAGGCTTTTTACTTTATATAGATATATATATATATATACACACACATATATATATGTATATATTTTTTTTTTTTACTCTCCATAAAGTACTTCTTTTCTTCCATAGAAAAATGCCCCAAGAAAGTTTTTAGACAACTGCTTGGGAATTATAAAAGATCTTTATCTCTGTTCATGTCAGGCAAATTGAAGTACTTACATATGAGTCAAACTCTCTTCTCAAGTACACACATACAAGTCCCATTAGAACAGTGTAAACACACCCAAAGGCCAAGTTTGGCAATCAAAATACTTTTGGAAAATGAAAAGGTAATAGAACAGAGGAAAATAATTCATTTTAAATATCAAAATACTGCCAATGTTCTAATACATTTTCTACTTATCAGCAAACAAAGACTAAAGCATGAATAAAATATTCTCTACTGATGGAAAGAATGACATCACCTTCTCTAGACAAATACCTGAGATATTTTAAAGCTCTTCTATACTTTTAGCATAAAAGTTTAAATTGTGTTTATTGTTGGAAATGATCAGGGAGGGGGGGAAAGAGCAGTTTTAAAAGCTTATGAAAAAGGATGATTATATCCCTTTATTCACATGAGCCAAAAGGTATTTGAGAGAAATTTGTTGATATACTGCAGGGTGTGGGAATGGATCCAGAGATACTTTGTTTTCTTGCAAAAGAAAATGTTACATGCTGTTCCTGAACCATGGAAAGTTACAGAATCCTTCCGTTCTTCCAGAGCTCCTACCTACCTGTATATTCTCTGCATAAACTGCCTATCACTGTGAAAAATAATGAGTGTTATTTGTTTCAAGCTGTTATAGCTGTGGCTCCCACCTACAGATGCACATGGAACTATTGATTTGCATTTCCTTCTTAGGTCCTTATTCCTATTTTAATTATTAGTCTCAAATGGAGTCCAAGAGGAGCTCTGAGACCCACCTCTCAAATAACTGCATCCTTTTAAAAAACAATGAAACCAAAAAGGCCCTGTTTGACAGAAAGATGATGCTCTCTAGCAGTGTGCAGCTTTAGTTTTAAGTTGAGAAATAGTTGTAATTAGTTGAAAAGGCCAAAACCCACTGCACTTCCTTCTTATTTTAAGAGGCAAATACAGGAACCTGAGTTTTGTTATCTTCTTGGTGGCCTTGTATGATACAGGATGTGTAAGGAGGTATAGAAGACATCTTTACTTAGCTCTGGTAAGAGTGCTTGAATAGGTAAAGCTGGGCTTTCCCTGCAGTGCTTGTAGGCAAGGATAACTGGATAGGCAGAGCTCAGGTTCAAGATTATCTGAGGAACCTGAGGGTGCATAAGTCCATGGAACCTCATGAGATCCATCCACGAGTCCTGAGGTAACTGACCGAGGAAGTATCTAAACCACCATCCGTCATGTTTGAGAAGTTGTGGCAGTTTGGTGAAGTTCCCACTGACTGGAAAACAGGAAACATAATTTCCTTTTTGAAAAAGCCATAAAAGAAAGACCTGGGGTACTACCAACTATCAGTCTGACCTCTGTGTCTTGCAAGATCATGAAGTGGATCCTCCTGGGAATTGTGTTAAGACAGTTAGAAAATAATGAGGTGATTGGGGACATCCAGGATGGCTTCATTGAGCACAAATAATTCCTGACAAATTTAATGGTCTTCTGTGGTGGGGTGACTGTTGGTATGTAAGGGAAGAGCAACTGATGTCATTTACCTAGACTTGAGCAAAGCATTTGACACTGACCTGCATGACATCCTTGGCTCTAAACTGGAGAGACATGGATTTCATGGATGGACCACTTGGTGGATAAGGAAGGAACTGGATAATTTCATTCAAAGATTTGTGGTCAATGGCTTGATGTCGCAGTCTTTAGAATTGACAAGTGACTATTCTCAGGGATCGGTATTGGGACCAGCACTATTTAGCATCTTTGTTGGCAACACTTGACAGTGGGATCAAGTGCACCCTTAGCAAGTTTCCCTATGGCACTGAGCTGTGTGGTGCTATCAACACACTGGAGGGAAGGGATGCCATCCAGTGGGACCCTGATAGACTTGAGAGGTGGGACCATGTGAACATTATGGTGTTGAACAAGGCCAAGTGCAAGGTCCTGCATGTGCGTGGGGACAATCCCAAGCACATATACAGCCTGAGTGAAGAGTGGATTAGGAGCAGCCCTGTGGAGAGGAACTTGAAGGTGCTGGTGGATGTGAGCCTGAACATGACCTGGCAACGTGCGCTCATAGCCCAGAAAGCCAACTGTATCCTGGGCTGCACCAAAAGAAGCATGGCCACCAGGTCAAGGAAAGTGATTCTGCCCCTCTGCTCTGCTCTTGTGAGACCCCACCTGGAGTGCTGCATCCAGCTCTGGGGCCCTTAGCACAGGAAGTATGTGAACCTGTTGGAATGGGTCCAGAGGAGAGCCATGAAGATGATTTAAGAGATGGAGCACCTCCCTTATTAAAACAAACTGAGTTAGGATTGTTCAGCCTGGAGACCAAACAAAGGGAGACCTAACAGCAGCCTTCCAGTACCTAAAAGGGTACAAGAAAGCTGAAGAGAGACTTTTTGCAAGGGCATGGAGTGATAGGACAAGTGGGACTGGTTTTAAACTGCAAAAAAAGTATTTTTAGATTGGATATTAGGAAGAAATTCTCTGCTTGAGGGTGATGAGGCACTGACACAGATTGCCCAGAGAAATTGTGGGTGTGTTTGCCTGGGAGTGTTCAAGGCCAGGTTTGATGGGGCCTTGAGCAACCTGGTCTAGTGGGAGGTGTCCCTGCCCATGGCAGGAGGGTTGAAAATAGATGATCTTTAAGGTCCCTTCTAACCCAAATCACTCTATGATTCTATCAGTCTGTGAAAAAAAATGCTGGTGGCATCTGAAAGTTCTCTCTTCTCTCCACCCCTCCACTGTGCAGTTAAAGAGTTTATTTTTCTCTGCAAGATACACTTCGCTGATATTTCAGTCACACAAAGCTGCAGAAATATTGTGCTTTACCAAGACCTTGCAGACCTTGTCTGGAGCATGCCCAGGTGCTTTTTTGCAAAACCATGTGTATGGACCAGTTATCGAGAAGAGTTCTAAGAGCTCTTCAGACAGGCAGACAATTTTTTATAGTGCAGGTATCAAAGTATTATCAAACTATGTAGCACGTTCAATAGCAACCTCCATAATATGTACTAACTTTTATACTTTCTGAGTATAAGAACAGTGAGATTTTTGTGATGGTTTATAACTTTGCCTGGAGGGTTTTTTACACTATTACAGAGCATATGCGTGTCACCAGCATGACACTATTGACAAATTTCAAGTGCGTTCTCCAATCTATGCAATAAAAGATCTTCAGGATGAAAGTATTGTTAACATAAAAATTCCTACCAACACGAAAGCAACAATTTTTCTCCTATCTCATTTTTAGACCTCTAAGTTGAGTCATTTTAACTGGATCTTTAATTCCCAGAGTGCTTCTCTAAATGCTTTGCTTCAGCAGGCAGGGCTCTAATCTGTATCAAAGCTCTTCTAATTTCTGCTAGACAGTGTGGCCTTCATAAGCTAAACAATAAAGGAAGATTATTCTTCCATTTAAAATGGAGAGACATATTTTTGTGCTACTTTTAGAAGAACACACCGTAAAACTACACACCAACACTGCAACTGAAATAATAGGAAAGCATAGAGGGCAAAAAAAAAATATCACACAGACTACGGAGGCAGTAGAAACAGCCTCTTTCCAAAGAGAATATAAACCAAAATCAGTAGCAAGTTTCTCTGAAACAGAAAAGGAAAATCTGAAGAGTATATTTATAATACTTAAAATAATCAACTAATGAAATATTTTGAAGATAAAATGATCTCACACTTCAAAATATGATTTACTTCCTTTACTTCTGGATACATTTATTTACAACACAGGAAGTAAACAGAAATACAGATAATCAGATTATCAACAGGAGCAAATAAGCATATCCCCATTATTTATCATGAGACACCAGACCAACTATTACCTAAGGTATGCTTAGCTGGACTAATTATTCTAGCAGATTAAAACAGTACCTAGTACTTAGACAACTGGGAAAGCATCTCTGTATCCACCACCTATGGTCTTTATCATCTCAATATATTAAAATAAAATAAAATCTTTAAAAAATTATATGAACAGCAATGCCATCCACAACAATCAAGACACTTCTTCATTTCCAAGTATCAATGGGCATATCTGTAGCCTCCCAATCTTAACTTGAAAAACCATAAGCAACACAGATATTGGGATGTCTCTGTGAAGAATATACAGTCTTAAAAAAGGTTTTTGACTCTATATAGCTGTCAGAATTAAAATTCTAGCTGATCTAGGCTGAATCAGATGAAACATAAACCTAATACATATAATTATTTTAAATAATTTTCTTTTTTTTCTTATCACTGTATCATTTCTGACTAAAAAGATAATCATTCCTGTGATCACAGGTAGATTGAGCTCACCCAGAAGTTAGTGAAATGCCTAATCACCAGTTACCAAAAAATCCTCCCACTTCCTACTTGATATTTGAAAGCTTCTTCAACATTTTCATCAATTTTTCTCCTTTTGAACTTGCCCCCTATCAAATATACTGTGAAACAGAAACATTCACCCCAGACTTCTTGAAAGACATCTACTTTTGGCTGGTATTCACAGGCTCATGCTTTTTCCTGCAAGATTACAAATAATTGGTTAAAGATGGATCTGGAGGTCTGTCTTCTTAAAGGAACAAGACAGGTTCTAAGACACAGCCACTGTTTACAAGTTAGCAGAGTTACTATATGAGGAAGAAGGAGCTCAGAAGGGCAAAGACATTTGCCTAAACTAAAAATATTTAACACATATTTGTCTTTCTTGTGAATACTGTCATTTTGAAGTTGAATAGCATTAGATCACAGAGTTAACTTTGATGAAAGTCCATTTTGAAAAATTTGTGATTTATATTCAAGATTTATAGTTTTGTATCTTCATTTACAATATTCTACTATTTCAGTTTCAGCAGAAAAAAGCAAACATACACAATACCTTTACCAGAACATATTTATTCAGAAAATATAGGAGTACATGAAATAACAAATTATATGGGTTTTCTCATTCTTATCAGTCTTTGGACACAGTTTCATCAGTCTTGTTATTAATTCATTATATAATTGGAAAGTTCACAGGTGCACAGATTTGTATTTTAATAACTACTACCTTTGTAAACATAAAGATTCTGGCTGTACATTCTTTCAGAGTTGCATTTGTGGATTTAAGGTAAAAGAAGGAAAAGGTTCTTTGTTTTTAAATAATAATGAATTTTCTCCTTGAAACTGATTTAGTAAATTCATGTGATTTACTTAACAATGTTGCTTTCTGTGATTAGGACAATATTTTAAAACTACAATATAAACATAAGGTAAATTCTTAGAAATGCAGGTGAAATTATCTCTTTAAGACCAAGGTTCTGAATGATCAGATGAAAGACAGATTGAAGCAATTTGTCTGAATGTAGTAATTTTCACTTTGATTGTTTTTCAGCTCACTGCTGCAGTAGAGATGATGACAGCTGGTATGAAGTTGTCTGAATCAGTGATACTAGAATGCAAATACATGCCAATATTTCGCATAATATCCAAAAAGCAGAGTTATTTATGCATATGCCTTTTGACATCTCAGCATACGTGTTGACTTGAATTGCCATCCTTTTTTTTCTGATTTTCTGGTATTAAATTTAAATGGAAAGCTAAGAACAGAATATAAAATCAGACACAGCAAAAAAAGGGAGCAGTGGTGAACAAAGACATTCAGCTGAAGTTAAATATTTAACTCTAGCAAACAAATATATTTATGGAACTTTGCTGTACCTGACTTCATAGCTGTTCAAAGGGATGACAGTCATCTTGGAGATAGCTATGAATATACTGAAAAGAAAATTCTAAGACTGAAGAGTAACCTAATAAACATGTATAATCTTTTCTTACCAGGTGGCAACGGCTGACTAATTTGGAGCATACCATTTTATTGGAAACATATTTAGAGCTGACTAGTCTACATGTCATTCTAAATAAAAATTATAGAAATTGCAGATTTTGATGAAAGGGATACATTTTCAAAAGATTGCACAGGCTTTTAGTCAATCAGCTCATTTACTCAGAACTACGAATCAGACTTCAGTGCAATGCTTTGAAAAATCAATCACCTCAAAACTATCTCCAGACAGTTTAACATGAACAGTTTAGTGAAAATCATGACTCTGAAAGACATAATTCTAAACCACTGTGGATGAGAAATGACAATTAGGAGTAATCAGTGTTTCAAAAAAGAACCAGAGTGCAAAGGAACCATTCAAACTGATTCTCTTATGGTCGTATCTATAAGTGGGAAAAGAGATTATATTCTTAACAGCAGATTCTTTGTCTTGATTAGAAAAGGAAATGCAATATCGAGACTTGAACTAATAAAACATTCATACTAGATTTAGCTGTGAGAAACTTCCTCTTCTGCCACATTAGGATGGGAATACAATAAACCCATAAAGAATCAGAACAGCAGCTGTACTAGAAACCAGACAAGTTGTATTGAGTTGAAATAAATATTCAGTCTAATTAGACTTGTACAACATTTCATTCCTCCTTTTTTTTTTTTTTTTTTTTGATTATGATGCCGTGACCAGAATTCTTAGGACAGAAGCTAATGTAATGCTATGTGTGTCTTTCACAACCAGCAATCACTGGCTACTGAGAAAGCATGTGTGACTTACTAACTATACCATATGGTTAATAATCTCAACATCACAAATTGATCTGGTCTTGGAAGGAAGCATTACGAAACACTGTGGGATAGAACATGAAGTGGAGAGAGAGAAATGGAGAAATGTGCTACAGATTGTCTCAGTGAAAAACAGAAATGCAACTATAGACTTAGCAGAAGCTGATAGTACCCAGCTACAAACAAGACAAGAGTAGAAGGAGAAAAACCCCTACACCTTCCTTGTTTTTACCAGTGCAAACCTCTGCACTCACAATGCAGTGTTTCAGAAGACAAGCGATGTTGCATGTGGTTGATTAGAGAAATAGGCATAGCAGTGTCAACAGCAACACATCACGAAGGTGAGTTAAAACAGATAAACTGCTCCCACCTAACTGAATCAATGGCAATGTGGCTCTCTGAAAACTATCAAATAAAAAACAACATGAGTATGACAAAATAATACTGAAGAAAGACATTAATTCCTTTTACTCTCTGAAGACACTACGAAGTGTGTTGGTATGGGTGCAGTTGTGCATGTATAGTCAGGTGAAAAAACATTTACCTGAACCGTCAGATTCTCTAGGTAATAATGATGCTAACACCTCACCCACGCCTTTACACTGCAGAGTAATGAAAGTATAATGCAGCTAGACTTCTTTATCTTTGAAACTTAATTTGCTAATCCCAAAAATCTTGAAAGTTTCTTCTTTCTATGTTCAACTCTCTGTTAATCTATTTAGCTGTACAGAGAATGTGACATATGAGAATAAATCATGCTCGCTTCACAGAAAATGAGATACAGCCTAATGAGCATGTTAGAGTGTTGCCTGCAAAACTACTTTCAAATGTATGAATTATGGAATGGCATAAACACATGTGGGTAAGGCAGACTTAAAATGTGAGTCCTCACCAGCACTCCTTATCCCTCTCCCACTTCCTGGACAGACACCAAAATGCCGAGTTTGGACCCAGGCCACAGAAGTCATTGGATTTGTAATCTCCCCTGACTTGGGAAGTTCATTTTCAAAGCTACAGGGCTTTTTCATTTTTGTTTTTGTCTAGCATATACATGTGTGCTGAACCCAACTGTGATCCAGCTGCCTGAAGCAAAGGGCCTAATGCCAATTGGGAGGCCTCTGCATAGCCAAGAGCCCTGTCTGGGACAGGCAGATACGACAAAGGTCTCAGTAAAGACCCACGTGCTCTGCAGCAGCAGGAGGTGCCTGGGGTGTGTACCCTACAGCTGCATCTTGAATAACACTAAATGCCTAGATTTGAGCAGCAGAATGTCATGCCTCATGTCTGATAATACTTTCTAGCAGGGCGACTTCAAGAGTTCTGTCACGTAAATCTCAATATTAATGTCTCAGACAAGGGAACTTCTAATCATTTATACACATTTAGTCCTCTATTAGAAGTGCAATCAGCAGATCAAAGTGTGTGGTGCTAAGACTTCTCACATATCCATTATATGAGGTTCAGGAGGCTTCCCTTGATTTAGATGCCAGCTTACTTCCCAGTTCATTTTGTAGGTGTTTCAATGTTCAAGGAAAAGTGACAGGCACAAAATGGAAGACCTTTCCGTGGTATAGTCCACAATCAAATTAGGAAAGCTCCTAAAAAGCACAGCAGCACTTGATTTGGTTTCCTTCCACAGAACCTGTTTCATGGGTACCACAACTGTCTGTCTTCAGAACTGAACTAACAGACAGTAAACAGAGATGATCAAGGTATTTGCTTCAAAACTGCATTACAGCTCTGAATCACATTGCTAATGTAGACCTGGTTATACTTCTCACTCTAAACTTAGATTTGCCTTGGGGCCACAAGGCCAGACAATTTATGTAGTTTTATTAGCTTCACTTCTTGGTGCAATAGTATCCATTGTTTAGAAAACGCTATCTTTTTTAAAAAATGCATCTCTCCCACCTTTCCTTGCCTTTCTACATCACTCAAGGCTCTAAACCTTCATGGGCACCTGGAAAAAAAGGGGTTAGGACAATTCAAGAGCTGATGGCCACTACATGGTCTTCCATAGTTTCATGCATTTCAAGTTTCTGCTACAGTTCAAGTATTCGAAAAGCCAAACAGTTTTCAAGCAAAGTGATGGTTGAGTTATAACAACCTTAAACTGATATCTCAGTAACTTCAAGAGACAGCAGCTGATGTAGAAATCTTTTGCTAACCATCAAATTAAAATATCCTGGTTTTAAACAATTTTGTAATGGTGAAGTTATTATCAGGCCTAAGTAAATCTTGTATTCACCCATCTGGAATTGAATCTACAGAGACAGCCTCCAAAGCATCAGTGTTTGGCTGTGTAACTTAGCTTCATTATTTGTTCTTGCCTAATCTACCAATAATACAACACATGCTTCTTATTTGACCACGGTCAGTCAAACATGCTCGTAGGGTATCTTTGAAATACTATCATACCATCCATCCTTCTTTTCTTATGTTCCAGCTGATTGTACGGGAATCACTTGGTCACTTCTGCATGGTCTCTCCAAACCACACCTACTACCCAGTGCTGCTGGGACATCATTATTAATGACTCAATGAACATTCAGTCAATCCAGCTAAAGCCAAAAAGGTATCCTATTATTTCATTAAGAGCAGGTAAACAGAATCCTCCACTGATCAGAAATCCACGGGTGGATGCATTTTCTATGCAAAATCTCTGACTCATAGAGGAGCACGGTATGCACAGAAGGGCTGTGTCTCTTTAATTTGGTGAAGAAGCTACTTCATGCTGATGCAATAGCTAAACTGCTATTGCAGTGAAGTTTCAAGTTTTAAGTTTCAGGTTTATTTCTACCAATTAATTTGGAAGACATAATGCATTTTCCTCTTTAGTATGTAATCTTTATTTCCCTTGGAGCCATCAATATTTGAAAACTGATAGTGGAAGCAGAAAATCAGCCTATAAACTAATCATCGTGTTTAGAGCAGGCTACTACTGAATGATCAAATCCTGAAAGAGATTTTGTAGCATGGAATAGCTCAGGAGTAAATGCTGTTGATTGTTTTAGGGTGGTACATAGCAAAATTGCACTAAATAACACAAACAATGCAATCAGTCCCTAAGAAGCAATCTCATTTGCTACTATTTGTTGTGGGGGAAATGGTTGGTTTGGAATTCTGCTGACCTTTACAATGCCCAAGGGAAGTTCTCTCAGACAGCCAGGTCATTCATTGTGCTTCAAAATCCTGCTCATTTCTGAGTGGCCAAAAGTGTTCATCAAATCAATGCTTGTTTAACAGATTATAAGATTTTTCTCTTTGATATAAAATGATGCAACTTTAAGAATAGTTTCAAGGCTTGTTTGAACCTTTCTTTATTACAATATTCTGGGACATTCCACATGAATGGGTTTTAATCATTACCTTCTTTTCTCAGGCTGCAGTGAAATTAACCTTTTGTAGGTGGGCACCAGTCTGAACTGCAGCAGTGCAGGTGCAATGAGAAGCCATGGGGATGCTTTGGCACCCATAATTATTTTGAACAAGTGTAGAAAGTGCTGGGCCTACCAACTTTGCAGTCTACAATCAACTTTTCTACTCTTTACTGGCATTATCACATATTAACCCCTATAATTCCCTGATTCCTGCTTAGAATAAACACCAAGTAAAAACACCAAACTGGTGAAAAATGAATGATGAGGAAGGAAAGTGGTTTTTCCTCATACTTTCAGCAATTTTTAATTAATATGTAGGATTTATATATCAATCAATAAGGAGTAAGTAAGTACTGTTTAAAGAGATTTAATGCTGTCTCTTACATAAAAAACAACCTAATTTTCAGTTAGAGATTCATTTTCAGCCTGGTATTGTAGAGCCGTTAGAATTAAAACAGGAATGTAATGTGAAAAAATAATAAGTCACAGGTTTTATATTAAAAAACATGGCAAAGACATAAGCATTCCACATCACTCAGTGCAGATGACTTTTATATTGGAGCCTTGGGAAGAAATTAATCATTGCTGCAAGTAGGCAGAACACAGCTGGGAGTGGCTGAATTGTGCTTACAAGCAAGGCAGACTGAGCAACACTCTGTAAGGCAGCTCAGCTGGATCCTTGAGCAGCGAGAGGCTGCTAACCATCACAGCCTTTTAAAACATCACAGTCAGTAAAAGCCAACCAAATGGCTGCAAGAAGGTGTTTGGTCTCAGGCCCAGTGGGAATTTCCTCAGATTTCAAATAGTGGGGGCCATATGCCAAGACCCCTGCAGCACTTCTTAGCTTGAAAGTAAACAGCTGAATGTATTTGGCACAGTTCTTACTATGGCTGCTCAAGCAGCTTTCATATGGGTTTGTATGGGCACAGGTATCACAGCACTGGAATTAGGAAGCATTCTTTTTTAACTCAATATTTTTTTGCTAAATCTCTGGAAACAGTGTATAGGGAAGATGTGAATTGACAAAAAACTCTACCTTAAAAACAGACACACTTGCAGAAATTTTAACTTGTCTTAAGCAGAAATCCCCCTTCGATCATCCATCTATATATACAGAAATGCTATTATCAAAATAGGTAGGTTCCAAAAATGCAGAGTCACAGTAGCAGCCCAGTGGTCATGCTGGCATGAAAAAGGTCAGGTTCAAACGTCACACCAGAACTCTGGTCTTCAGCTGACTGACACCTGGACACACTGTAAATGATGCCTGACTGGATCTTCAAGAATGAGATTACCAAAACATTACAGTACTGAGCAGTATCAACACATCTACTCCAATAGCAGTTTTGCTGGCAGACTTCAGGGAGAACTCTTATCATAATCTCTTAATGAGATATTAATAGCAACCTCAGAGGAAACTGCTTGCTTTTTCTCAGAGAGAAAATATCCGTAAATGCTAAACTCTGTTTATTGTAGTGGACAGGATGGAAATGCTTGTGGCAAGGAAAGCATTCCCTGAATCCCCCTCTGCCAGTGGGAAGACAATCCTGAGCTATGTGCTTCCTTCAGCAGGAAAAATCGAACATTTAAAGTCCAATTCTTGGTCAACAGAACCCCAAAACCAAGACAGTGGGCTTTGATGATACTTTTGTACAAGAGATAGTAAGACAAATTTTTATTTTTGTTGTCTTGAATGAGAAAATGCATTGATCCTGTATGAAAGGATAGTGAGAACTACTTACACAATGATGCTACAAGTTCAGTTTGTTGCATAAAAGAGGACAAATGAAGTAGACTAATGGTAACAGAAAGGATCAAATTATAGAGTCCAGTCCTCTCAAAAACACACAAAGCTCTTCTTTCTTGCAGCTGTTATAAAAGTTCTCAGCTTATTTCTGAGAAAATAAAAAGTTTTTGTTCAAGGTTACAGTCCTTAGAATTTATAATATTTGTATCTGGGCTCTTTATAAAATCAGTTTTCCTCAGAGCAGCATGAAACCTTACCACCCCGGTTGAGTTCTCCCAGGCATCGTATATGTGTATTTTGAGGCCTACCTGACAGAGAAAAATCAATAACAATGCAGGTTAGGTGAGCAGGTGGCAACAGAAAAAAAGACTGTGTGAAAGAATAAACATTCAGAGAACCACAGATGCCTATTGCTGGCTGATTTCTCCAGGACTCCTAAGCTTACAATAGGTCTCTCAGATATTGATCCTTTTTCCTTGGTATCAAAGAGATGAACAATCCCACTGAAGTCTGCAGGAGCTGACAGATGCTATGAAAGGCTTTCCACAAGAGCACTGATAAAGTTTCTTGCCTGTTTCTTCCACCAGAGTAAAAGATAATATGGATTCACTGTTGAAAGAAACAAACCAGCAAACAAACACTGAGCAATTTTTTTAAGGTGAAATAAGTATTCTGGCTGCTCTTGCCTTCCAGATGCAGAGAATCACATTGTTTCTGTATGAAAAGCAGATTCTGCCTTGGTTAGGTTTGAAGAAAATAAGCAATGTTTTTATCAAGAATTCTGAAGCTCATACAAGCCCAATGTTATAATGAGTGTTTTGATGGTGATATATATCAGCTAAATTGAGCTAGAAAGAAAATGAATTCTTCAAGATTTTCAGCACCCCAGAATACAAGAAAGAACCAGGAAGCATTTTTGACAAATTAGGTCTGAACAAGTATGATAGAAGTGAGTAGACATTGTTAAGGGTGCCTTCTGTCAAGGCAAATTATCTGTTTACTCTGATAACACCAATGAGCAACTTCTCTCTATTAAACAACTCAAATTCATTCAAAACTGCACTAGGTACTGAGTTTTTAATCAACCTTAGTATAAACAGACAATTCATGTAAAAAGTGAAAAGGTGTTGAGTTGTCCTTTTTTCCTCTTCCATATTTCTTAAGGTTATTTGAGTCATTATTTTCCCATTTAATATAAAAAAATAAACCCATTCACAAAATACTTCCTTGTCTTTGGTCATCTAAAGCTTCAAATTGGGTTACTTGGGACTTGAGCCAACAGGATGATTAAATGAGTTGAGAAGAGGGTTAAATGATGCTTCAATATCTAGCAAGGTAGTATTTTGTCCTCAGATGACAGGTCTTTCATAGGAAGCTACAGGACTTTCTTATGCCCTTTCTGCTAAAACCACCTTTGAGTGCACGAAGAAGATACAAAAAGACTACAAAAAGTTTTTTAGTCCATTTCACTAAACAGTTACATAATCCTTGATTATTGTATACTACTGATTTTATCCAAATCAGTACTGGTTTAGCACTGTGAGCAGCACTAATCTCTCCAAGACTTGTTTGGCAGAAGAGAGCCGGACTTGTTTCAGCAGAGAGCCCTTTAGCTCTAGCTGTCCTTTCACAACACACGGACCCAGGGGCATGCAGCTCTGCTTTCTCTCAGCTGGAGATCCCGAGGCAGACTTCCTTGTCAGCGCTGGCACAGCAGCCTGGCTGGAAAGAGGCTCAGGGGCAGGTGAGGGACTGTGGCACAGTCCCCTCTCAGAGCCAAGCACCTGTGTGGCTCCCAGCCCTTGCACCCCGAGCAGTGAAGCGCTGCCAGGGCTGTGCAGGCGTACAGACCCAGGGGTAGACTTGTCCGGTGTCAGCAGCAGGAAAAAGGCTAAAGCATTTTCCTCTCTTCCCCACTGAATTAGTTGTTGGTATGTGAAGTAGTTCCTTCACAAAGAGAGTATACTGTTGAAATGGCTGAAAGGCTGAAGCTTAACATGGGCAGAAGGTGCATTTTTTCTTATTATTTGAGGTTGGCAGACATATGTTTACCGATGAATCAACTCAGTTTCCTGAGTCAAATCAAGTCCCTGGAGCTTCATACTGTGAGAAATGCTTTGGAAAGTGTTCCAAGTAGTCCTTTATCAAATAACAATGAAGTTTTGAGTCAGCAGCTTCTCATCAAAGTATTGATCCTTTCCTGGCAAAACAACATCTTGTTTAGATGATGACATAATGTTTCCAGTAGAGTCAAGGGCACCTCAGCCCCTTCCAGACACGCTTGAGCACACTGAAAAGAGGGATGAGATGCAGAGTGCTGATAAACAGTTCTTTGCCTTCAAGAAAGGAGAACCTGAATGCAAACAAGGATTTGTTAAAATATGTTTCTTTCACATTTTGAGATGGGTGAAAACAAAAGTACATAAGCTTCAAGCTTTGACCTGGCTATAAATACAACAAAAAATTTCCTAAGCAAAGTTAGATACTGAAAGGCAACTGAACAGCAAGGGTGCTATGAAAGGCATCATGGCCAAAATCAAAGCCTACTGAAGGTAGTTTTATCCTAGATCCATAATTTCTAAGCACTAGATGAAAACTGACTGGTATTTCTCTGCCATAATAATTTTCTCATTAACTTTACTGGTTTTCAGCATGCTGCTAACTATTAACAATGAAATAAATCGGATGTTTTCTTATATTGTGCAAGACAAGGAAAATTGGGATATTATTAAAAAACCCATATAGCTATTACTGTGATGATTTATTCCTTTGCTACTCCCATATATTCACACTTTAGCTGGATAATTATTTAAGAGCTGTGAAGAAATTGCTTGTTACTTTTTCCCAAGGCAAAGGCCCTGACACAGCCCCCCTCCCATGAGCCAGGTTACAGAAGGCACCAACTCTTCTGATTTCTCAATGAAGACAGACAGGGCGTATTTCCTGACAACAGTTTAGATCTTAGCTGGACTAAAGACTATGCAGAGGTGGCCTCCTTTCTTCATTACACCAACATAGGAAAGCTCATTTTTAGACTTCAGACACAGCAATTTAAATAAATTTGTTCCATTAAATTTCCTTTTGCCACAATGATGAAAATTCTGCTATTCTTAGTGAGACTCCCACAAAACCACACTTTAATTTGATTTCTATATAAGATTAAGCATCTGTATCTAATGTGCATTCATATATATGCATATGCCATGTCTGAAACAATGTAATGCTGTCAGGAGTTTAAATAATACAAGCCAAAGAAAGTTGAATAATAATAACAATAAATTCAAAAGGAATAGCTTTGAGAGCAATTCATAGGTTGTGCAGCCTAAGGGACTGTTATGATCATCTCCTCCGATTTTCTGCACAAAGTATATACATTTTTCACACAGTAAAAACCTCAATCAAGACCAATGAAATGTAGTCAAAGCACAGCACAGTTTTCAGCAATATAGCCACTTTCTCTAGTATTAATTTCCAACCACTAAATCACGTTATTGCTCTGCTACCTTCTGTAGTAGTGATTATCACTATCATTACTTTCAACTCTTAATTTTTGCCATGAGTGATTTTGAATTTTTAGAGCATTAGTAAGAATGTTGGCTAGCATTATCTGAGAACTGGTATAAACAGAAGGGTATCACATACAAATTTATATAAATTGTAGACAACAAAGATGGTATGGGATCAGATAGACATTAATAATATTCATAATTATAGTAGTATTAATGTGTGAACAAGAGTACAGTTTGACATGAGCTACGAATTTGTAGTTTTTGTCATCCGGCACTTACAAAACTATTTTTCAGTATTGAAGAATTTTTTATTTTTTTTTTTTAAGGCTGTGTAAAAAATAGGCAAAGGTTTGTCTGGTAGAAGTCTATCTGTTCTTCCCTTGGCTGCATTAGTTAATCCTAAGATACAATCCTCTTGAACAAGTTTTTCCTCACACAAAACAAAACCAAAAAGGAGAAAACACTGAAGTTTTCAAACTTCATTAGTATTTAAAAACCGTTCCTGTTCTGCAGCCCGTGGCTGATTTTCAGAGTTAGAGAGATTTTTGAAAAATTACACATATAACTTATTTATTTCCTCTGGCTACTTGCAAAATCTTATTTTAATGGCCATGCATACTAGAATTATTACCACTATACTTCAGGATTTCAGTAGAAGAGATTAATCCTTTGAGCTCTTTCTATTTAAAATGGCTTTAACTTCTGAGGAGCTGCTTGTGATCGCCTTAGCATTTTTTCTTCAAAACTCAGGGACTCTGGTTGTTTTACATCAGTATTCTCAGTTCATTCCTTGCACTAAGATTGTCAGTCCTGAAACAACTGTCAAGACCATTCAAGCAAAATTGCAAATTTTCATTTCAAGGTTTAGAAGCTAAGCTGTTCCTTCTTTTATTACTTTACAATATGATTCTACATGCTGTGTTATACAAGAAAGTGATATGAATAGCAAAATACTTAATTCTCTCTTCTTAGTCGGAGTTTTCTTTTTTGCTCTTAGCTGAAAACTTTGTATTATTCCTACTCATTTCTCAAAAGTAACAAGGTCTAAACAGAAAAAAACTGCAGGTTTTGATTATTTTTCCATTTCTACCAGCATTCGTAAATATGGGAAAACATTTATCACCTTCAGCTAATGAGTACTTTGTAAATGCAATCCACTAACAGAAAGAACCTCTTGGATAAGGAGCAGCAACATTTAAAAACAAATGTATAAAATACTTTGTTATCTTCATCATATATTTTCACCCCAATATCTAGAGTTACTCCCATTTTCTTTGCACAATAATTTTGCTAATGTCTCTTTCGCCCAGCTCTCAGCCTCTCTTGTCAAATCCTAAACCTTCCCAACACTCTCACTAGTAAAATGGGTGGCTCCAGCATTACCTCATGAGCACTCAGTAACTCTTTTCTAGTGAAAGTCAAGCTGGAGAGACTTTATTACTAGGCTCCAACAGCATTATCTTCATTATATTTATTGCCCATGTTTACATTTGCTGTCATTCACAAAAAAGCATACACAAATGGCAAAAACAGCAATAAAAATTCCATAATGGACAGTTAATGAGACCTGATATAGCCTTGCCTCTTAAGTAACAAATTCCATTCCTCTTTCAGAAAAAGAAAACATGACTTTGATACAAACTGACTTGAAGAATAACTATAATGTATTATTCTGAAGATATTTCTGGAAATTATATATATGCAACACACTGCAAGGCCAGCTGTAAATTTAAATTCTAATCCTGTATTTTTCATTCGCCTTACACTTCCTGAACTCACTCTACCACTAATCCTTTTCTACAGAAACTGGATTAATGGGATTTCAATATTGAAAATATGTGGAACACTAAGAAGGAAGGGAATAAGGCTCTTTTCAGTTCAAGTATACATTTCAACTGCTATGCAGAGAAACTCTGAAATGGATTAACAAGCAAATGGCAAAAAATTATTTACCTTCTAACATACACTTGGATTGAAGAGAAATTGAGAGATAAATAGGATTGAAAATCAGAGTAAAGACTTCACTATCCTCAAGAAACATTAACAAAAACTGATACCTCAGACAGACACAAATGACTTGAAAAATGCACTAACAGTGGCTTTGAGGCATGAAAAGAGAGGTCAGTGGTAGACTTAGACGTAGAGATCCAAGGGAAACCCATCAAAGCACTGGTGATGAAGTTGGATAGTCAAAGGCAAGACTAGAGCAAAAAAAACCAAGTCTCAAACCCCAACAATCAAACCCTGCAGCTGTCAGTAATCAATGCAGTGAGAGGACAAATGTGTGCACTCAAGATAAACTGTATACGCCAATTAACACAAACCTTGATGTGCCCTAACACCTGAATATATCTGCTGAAGATAATACATTGAAATATCTTTGTATCATCATTTTTTCCATTCTTCCTACATACATGGGAGGAGTTAAAGATTCCCTTCTAAATAGTTTTTTTTTTTGACCAAAAAAAGGAAGGGGCCAAGGACATGATTGATGCTAGTGGCACACCAAATATAATGTCTCCATGCTGAATACATCTTCTGAGAACAGTGGATCAAACAGAAATAAAAACACAGACTGTCTAGAGAATGAACTAAAATAATGAAAAAATAAATAATGCTGAGAAATACTTCTCCCTGTGTCTGGTGTTTTTGCTGAAAATTGAGATTAAGTTGTCCATTAAAATAAAAATGACCAAACTTGAGTAGCTGAACCAAAGCACCTAAATTTGCTGTTGAATTCCTTCTTAGAGTTGAGTCACTTTGTTTCACGCACTTCCTCAAAAAATATTCAATAATATACACTGTGAAAAGAAGAAAAAGGGTGAGGAACATAGCAAGATGTCTATGGCTGTTTTAAACAGAAATCTAAGGTATCTGAGAGCCCTACTCACTTTCACATTATAAAGATAAAGCAATAGCTTTGCTATTTGTTATGATTTCTGCTTGTTCCAAGAAGCTGCCCACCCCTACTGACCCTAGAGAAATGGTATTTGCTATTTCCTCATCAAGCCACTCTACTAAGCAGGTTTTCTGGCACCTCTAAAGTTCTCCCAATATCTTAAGATCTTTTAGCTTCAGGAGATATAAACTAACGCTCTAATGATTTTGCTTTTCACATTGTTTTGATGGTAAGCTGAATGTGAAATTCAGAAACTCATAAGAACTATATAATTTAAAGAAGTTTCTAAGTAACAATGAACAGAAGTGAATTATCATGGCTCAGAACCAAACATACATTGATTTATCTCTCTTTGTGTTTGAAGTTCTGTCATGCTGTAATGCTGTTTAAACCCTCACTCTATGTACAGGAGGCACAATAAGGTGGAATTTCAAGGAACTAGAAATATGTCTGAAAGAGGATCTGTTGTTTTTGCCAACTTCCCTGTCTTCTACCCAGTACTTCTGCTTAGACAGTGTCCTTCCTTCTCTGAGTCATTTAAACCTCAACTGCATGTTGCATCAGACTTCTGGAAAGAGCATTTCCATCCACTGGATTGTCAGTGAGCAAGCACTTCCTGGTCAAGGAGCACTGTTCCAGACTACGCCCAACAGACTGGGTCCGTTGATGAGCTGACAAAGCCAAAAATAAAACTAAAATACTTCACCTAAAATGCATGAAATGTAAATATGAGCACTGTGACTAATATCTTAGTGAATAACAACATCTGAAAACTACCCATATTTATCATTCTTTTAGAAGGAGAAATGAGACAAAGACATTTACTCAAAACCAGCATTTATTTATTTGTTTGTTTGTTTCTCTGTGTAACAGCCTTTCTTTTCCCACTGATATTGAATACAGAGTGTGAGTGTGCATGATTCTATGCATGTGCATTATCAGTGTACATGTATTTTGGCAAATCCACTTTTATTTTCAAAATAGTTTTCAATTCATGTGTAATAGAAAAGGCCACTTACAGAGAAAAAGCTACAAATTGCTATGATGACGGCTTCTTTTTAATGATTACTTCTCCTGGCCATTACTCTCTCATGTTGATTCCTTGTCTCCTTTTTCCTCTTCAATTTTGTGGAGAAAAATTGCACTGCCCGGAGAGAGCTCTTGTGACTATGTGATTTGTAGGACCACGTCTAACCTCTTTGAATTTAGTTGTTGCCTATCCCTCTTCTTTAACATCCCTTTGCTCTTTCTTTCATGGTTCTACATGACTGCTTACCCCATTTATCTTATGGTGCCTCATATCTTTTTGTCCAAGTACCAAGTACTGCACATTCTGGAATTGTTTTCTACTCAAGATAAAAAAAGGCTGTCTGCCTCTCTCTGATTCTACCAGAACTCTGATTTTAGGTGAGGGTGCTTGGCAACTTCACTCCATTTGCACAATTGTACTTTCAAGAACTGTTTCTTCCATGGTATTACAATAAAGTACATGGATACAATGGCTTCGTAGAAAGGCATGCCCATGGACCAGACAGAAACAGTGACCAGCCACCATAGAAAGCCTTGTGTGCCACATTCTGAAGCACTTCTACTAGTTTGGTAAAGCAGTAAAAATGTGCAGAAAATAATGCTTCAACATGGAAGTCTCATTGACATTCACTTTAATTTTTTCTTCCCTTATTGATTAAAGCAAACGAAAAAAAAAGCAGAGAAATGGGGTCTTATCAGTTCGTAGAGACTTTAAACCACTCCTCACAGCTGTGTCCACACTGCAGTGTGTTGCTGACACAGCAGTGCAAGGATAAGCATGAAAAACCACTCCTCAGCTTACACAACTTTATCAGCAAATCCTCCTGGTCTGAGTGCAGCTAAGGTAGCAGGGGAGTGCTGTTGTCAGCTTAGTTAATTCCGTTTAGCATCAATCCATACTTTCCCATCTGTCATCAGATATAGTTCTTTTCCCGTAATACACTGCTTCTCCACAGAAAAGTCTACCTGTGCAACCACACCTGCACAGCTGTACCAGAAAAGCTTCCCAGAACAGATGAGCTGAAGAGCAGGTCAGTGCCTGCATTCACAGCTCACCAGCTACCAGCCTAGATAAACATCTCAGTGTCTACTTGGTTCAAAACATTGCTAGTGCAAGCTACACCCCTCCTCGTTTTGATCAGCCAAGAGCAAGGCTACACGTGTACACTTTAGAACATAGAAAATCCCTGAGCATCTTCAATAACATTTACCAGCTGTACACAGTTACTTGATTCTGCAAAATGCTGAAGAAAACAAAGGGAGGGGAAAAGGAAATAAAAAGGGAAAAAATTAAAAAGGAAAAAAAAAAGGGAGAAAAGGGAAACAGGAGTAAGTCTGCAAACTTCTTTGTAGCTCAGTACTTTATTTAACCGTACTGGGAACAGACCTCTTCCCATGTATAAATTCTTGCGTACAACTTTGAATGAAGCAGAACAAATACTGCAGCAGATGCTCAGTTATTACCATTTTTAAGTCCTCCTCCAGGACACGCTCTCTGTGGTCAGATCACCCAGAGTAATAATGGGCGTAAAGAGCCCCCAGCCTCGTACCATCCCAAAGCCACATGAAAGTGCGCACGGTGACTGGAGAACTTTAAAATAGAGAAGGATTAAGGCCCCCACGCAGTAACTGGCTCAGTAACCGGACAGAATTGTAGAAAGATAAAGCGGAAAAAAATCTGATGGATTTTATTATAAACCGATGCCCTCTCATGTTCAATTAAAGTCTCCTACCACGGACGTGGCGGGCTTTGCGTTTCTTTCTAAGGAGGCTCGGAGGAGTCACTCTGCGTGGCTCAGTCAGAAGGGATTAAAGTCCAAAAACGCCATTCCGGGGATGCCACGAAGCGAAGCGGCCACGGGACTGCTTTGGGATCGCCGGAACCTCCGTGACGGGGCTCGGGGCCGGGCCGGGCCCGCCACCGCCGCACCCCGCGCCCCATCGCTGCCATTGGCCCGGCCGGGCCCGCCCGCCAGCACTCTCACTTCTGATTGGGTCCAGCTGCCGAGCCACTTCGGGGGACGAATGAGGAGCAGCGTTGTTCCCTCGTCCCAAGATGGCGGCGCTCAGTGGCGCTGCCGTGGAAGGGAACGGCGGGGAGTGAAGCCTGAGGGAGCGGGCCGGGACCGGGGCCGGGGCCGGGGCCGCGGCCGCCGAGGGGGATGAGGTGACGCCGCCATGGCGAGCGACGGGGGCAGGAAGCAGTTCTGGAAGCGGAGCGGCGCGAAGGTGCCGGGCAGGTGAGCGCGGCGGCGGGCGGTGGCGGCCCGGCACCCCTTCTGTGCGGGGGCCGCTGAGGGAGACGCGGGTCAGAGGGGTGTGAATCAGTGTCCGAACGCGCGTCCCCAGCCCGGCCCCGCGGCTCAAAGCGGCACCGTGATTCTGGGGGCGAATGCGCCGGGAGGTTTGGAGTGGGAGGGCGCGCTCAGCTCCCAGCAGTGATACCAGCCAGGGTGTTTTGAAACTTGATACAAGTTGCGATATTTTGAAATGCTTTGCGGGAAACTGCGTTTTATACGCATAGAGGCAACTTGTAGTTTCTGCTAGATGTTTCAAATTATCGTGAATTCCTCAACTTTCTCCCTGGCGTGTGAGCGGCAGGCCAGGCGCAGGATCACTGCGAAGGGCTGCGGAGCACTTTCTCCCTTTCAAAGTTTTCCAAGAAATAGACCCCAAAGTCACGGTAACTCTTTTGACCATTGCAGCACGCTGGGAATGCGTTTTCAGATGATTGTTTAGCCGTGACATTCTGTGCCCTCATCCCCAAACTGTTCTCGCAGTGCAGTTTTTATGTTCTTTCCGTAAGAATGGTGTGTATTTGTGGTTCTCAGAGCAGGGCAGCTCTGTGCTTTATACCTTTCATTACCTGGATTCAGCAGCACAGTCCTGCTCATCGTTTACCTTTGTATGTTTCCAGTTACCTTTAAGCTCTTACTCGAAGTGGTTTTGTATCTCTAGTTGTAAACTAACTTTTCACTCCAGCAGTTGTTGTCCTTCTGAACTTTTTACTTTGTAACTTTGTAACTGAGTCCCTTGAGAGTAAAACACTTTTGACTCCCCTGCATTGCACAGGGTCTTTGAGGAGTTGCAGTTGATTTGCTGCAGGTGTGTGGCAAAACAAGGGCACTGTGGAGAATGTGCCTTTTTTTTTGTTTGTTTTAATGGCATGGAGAGGATTGTTGTTGCTTTATATTTGTGTGGATTTCTGTAGTTATGCATAGAGTGTCACAAGGAAAAGGCAGATTCTGTGTGGAAATGGACAGTGACACCTGAGCCTCATGCGAGGGTAGAGCAGGAAGCACAGAGGCTTCTGTGCACACAGTCCTGTGGAAAGGCTGGTGGTGCACTGACTTTTTTATTTCCATGGAATCACATAAAAATAATTAGTTTTTGTAAACTGCCAGTCTCAGTCACCACCAGTGCTAATATCACTAGTGTTAATGGTGCCCCTGTCCTGTAAGGCTAATTCTTCAAATTTTTTATGGCTGCAGTGTTTTTGTCTTGCTTCTATCTCAGGTTTACCGAGGTTGGACTTATTCATATTTAAGGTCTGGAGATAGTTTTGGATTTGTCAGGAGGGCATCTTATTCTTCCATGGGGCTTTTAGTACAGGTTTAGGTAGATGCTAATGTTGCATATGATTTGCTTCTGTTACAGTCAGAGTTTTGTAGCAATAAGTGCTATTGTGAAGCCACATGTAAATCTTGATGTGTTTTCTAGTTTTTTTTTTGCTTACAAAATAATGATGTAGTTCATAACTGGGAGGTAAGGGACTTTTAGTTTGTAGGGAATTTTGTTTTTCACACAATAACATGCTGTCTTATAATGTAGTGAATAAATCTGTCTTTGGAAGCCTATTTGTTTCAAAGCATTTTTTTAAATACTCCTATGGCTTTTATTCTCTAACATGCCACCTTATGCATTTTTCTTTAAATTTATCATCCTTTTACTTTAGTAGTGGTTAAGAATTGTCTGGCTGGATTTTGGGTGACAAGGGTACATAGAAGATTAAATCTTTACAGATATTTCTTTGAGAATTTTTTATTTTTTTCCAAGTGACAAATGAAGAAATGATACATTGTAGAAGAGAATTTTAAAGCAGTGTAGATGTCTATTGCAGAGTTAATTTATTTCTTGTTTTAATTCCCGGCTAGAAAAATAAGGTAGACTAAGTTGGCTTAGGTCTCACAATGAGCTCCTATTTGGCAAATCTATGATTTTTATTGAATTTTTAGTATGCATGTCAATTGCAGCTTCACTGTTTTTAGTGGTATGTGGAATTTTTTGAAACAGAAAACTGTTGAAACATTTCAGTTCTGTTTATTATTGACCATTTATTTAGTACATGGAAACCCTCCAAATATTTATTATTTTTTGTGGTAACTTTCTTTCTTTTCCTATAGTATTCAACATGTGTATGGAGCTCAGCATCCACCTTTTGATCCATTGTTGCATGGAACGTAAGTTAACCTAATATTTAAATATTTGCGGTATTTTGGATCTTCTCTGTCTTTTCTTTTTTCCCCTGCTGGCTGTAAAGTTTATTGTTACTCTTCCTTTTTCAGCTTTTGTCATAGTCTTGACTTCTCTTTTCTGACTTCTCTTGTGTGACTTCCTGATGCTTACCATACTGGGAGCAGCAAATGAGCCCTTCAGCTCTTAACTAACTTAGATTGCCAGCTTTTATTATTTATTTGTAATGCCTTGGTTACATGGGAAATAGTGGTAAAGGCAAAAGGAAAGTGTTATAAGGACAAGTATTGGTTTGGAAGGATGTTGTGCTTCTACTTTTTTTTTCCAAGGGCTGGTTTAAAATGGTACAAGAAGTAAAAGTTCTTGTTATTTTTTAGATGATACAGAGTTGAAGGCAGTTGAATTGTGCTGTCTTTAGGGCTGAAGTAAAAGAAATTTGATTAATTTATTCAAAATATGGAGTTAAAAAGAGAGACCCAGTAAAAAAAAACCTGGAAGCTTATCGCTTTAAATGACAGAATTGGAGAAAGATCTTGTTATTTTAGACAGCAATGACAAGTTGGGTGAAAGTGTAAGTGTTGTAACACCTGTTAGGGAAGACATTGCCTGTAACACGTAACAGAAATGCTGCTGAGGTTATGTGAGGAATGCGTGAGAGCTTTTTCTGATTTGCAATTCTGCCTGCCTTATCTTAACAGAAACAAGATAACCTAGCACAAATGGAAGACAAGGGTGGTCAGAAGCATACTGAAAAATGACATTGATGCAATTCTGTGTCGTGTGCTCTAAGATGACCCTGCTTGAGCAGAGAGGTTGTGCCATGTGACCCACTGTGGTCCCTTCCAACCTGATGCATTCCATAAAGCACAGTTGAGCTCCTGGCAGTAACTTTTTTATTTTTTGTGAGCAGACTAAGAAACCTTCCAATTTTTATACCCTATTTAGCTGAATTCTGAAGGGAGATGTGATTGATCTGCATTACTGTAAGTGAGAACAAGTGCCAGGCTAGGGAGGGACACTTGGTTCATATCTCACACTGCATGTTGATAAAGGGGCAAAAGGTTAGGAACTGATCAGGGTCCACTTAGACTGGTAACTAGAGAAGATATCTTGCCTGTGGGAAGAGCAAAGTTCTGAAACAAATCCGTGCTGGCATGCCTGAATAGGGAGAAATGATAGATTTAATGAGTTTTTAGTTTAATGAGTTGATTTGTTTATGACAGTGATTGTATTGCATGATTGCCTGTGATGACTTAGGAGTAGACCGTGATGTGGTTATGGCTCCTGTGCTGTTATGCAGTGATTTCATGGAAAGGGACAGAATCTCTATGGAAGTTTATGAAACAAGAGCAGTGCATTGCATCCTGTCTATTTTATAAACTATTCTGGTAGTAATCCTTTTATTTGACTTTTGAGTTGGTCTTATTTGTTTGTTTTTGTTTGTTTTCTTAGCACAAGGGAAGGAAATATTTGTTCAACTTCTCTTCAAAGTGGAGAAGAGTCAGTTTTTACAGCCCTTGTTCTCAGACTTCTTCAGCTGTGTGTTATCATGGATGGATGTAGCAGTAACATGAGTGGAGGGAGATAAATATTTTCTACCTATATAGTATGAACTTTGAAGTATGAACTTTTACTTTTTGGTCCTATCCATAGCTTCGTTACTAGTTTTCTAAATATTGTTTATTTGATCTTGAACAGCTTGGTAAAACCGGGTTCAAAGCCTCCTACAACTCCTGTGAAACTGAAGAAAGTCAGCACCTTCCAGGAATTTGAAAGTAACACAAGTGATGCCTGGGATCTTGGGGATGATGATGATGAACTCTTAGCAATAGCTGCTGAAAACTTAAATACAGAAGTGGTCATGGAAACGGCTCACAAAGTAATTCAGAATCACAGCAAGCTACAAGAACAGCATAAATTTCAGGAAGAACATCTACAGGAAGAAAAACAAGAGGAATTTGCACAGCTGACTTCAGTTGCATGTGGTGATAATAGGCTTGTTAAATCAGTCAGTGAAGGTCATACAGCAAGTTCATCAGGTATATTAAAAAGTGAAAAAGGTGTTGAAAGTTAAATAAGGAGAGCCATAACATTAGCCCTGTAAGACAGTAATCCCTTCCCAACCTTTTCTTAACACCACAGGAAAATACTGTTTATCAACATTGATTTATATGAGGGACAGACTGCATTCCATACTAAACCGTAATGCATGTGTGTGAGAAATACATGTGTGGGGCAAGAATAATGAAACTTTCTTTGTTTTCAGCCTTAATAAATCTTCACTTTTGGAAGGAAGTTCCACTATTGAATGTATTTTATTGGTTAAATGCACCAATTAATAGTAACACTACTGTTGTGAAAAATTGTTATTAAAATAGTACTGTATAAAATATATTGAAAAATTGGAGCAAATCATGCAGGTGGACTGGAAAATTCACTCTTATGTGATCTGGTCCATGGTTTATGTATAAATGTTGAAGTAACCAATTGCAATGATTTCTCAGTTTGTTTTTTTAAAGAATGGCAAGGGGAATATAAACAGCTTTCAGTAACACAGACATTTTAGAAATCCATTAATCTTGCTGTTGGTAAACTCTAATTGGTGTGTCTTAATTGTGGAATACTGCTTTAAAGAGGAATGCTCCTTCTCCTAAATCCAAGTAATTTGAAGTCCAAGCTTATGCTATACTTGATTTTGCATTTTACAAAAACAAAACTCCATTTTAAATTTGCAAATTAAATGTGATTAGAGGCCTTCTCACTACTGAGGCTTACTGCTATACTTCTATTTTCCTTCAGATAACGCTAGTGAAAATTCTTCCATGCAGAGATCCCAGTCACTTCCACAAACTTCCACGCTTCCCTTGGTGAGTGGGATGGGAGACTACAACACCTCAGTTACTTCTGCATTAACTGAAAGAGAAGCATCCCGATTAGACAAATTTAAGCAGCTGCTTGCTGGCCCCAATACAGATCTTGGTGAGTATTTCTTATGGGAACTATGAAATATATCTAACTTGTTCTTAAGCCATGGGATTTTCCTGTTTGCTGTACTGTTCTGCCTGATGGTTTGGTGAGGTTCTGATACTGTCATCATTTAGAGTTGATCTTGCCAAAAGAAAGATAGAATAAAATTGAAAGCTTCTAGTATTCACACTTGTAATAATTGATTTGCCTGCATTCTTCTATTACGTAGAGTGTTTGATGGCTTTGTGTTCTTTCTCACATTATTTCTTCCTACTAGACTAATCTCTGGAGGAAAAAACCCAAAGTGTAATTAGCTGTGTGTATTGTAAATGCCTGGTAGTGGAATAGCATGGAATATTAGAGTGATTTTCATGCTTAGAAATAAGTAGGAATGTGAAAGATGATGAGGTGTGTAAGTATCACTGCTTGTCTACTCAGTGAGCGTTCATCATGTTCACAGGCTGATACAGTAGTTCTGTGTCTCATCTGTGAATGCTGACAACATGCTAATGTGAAAACAAATGTATTGTCAGATAACTTGACTGTTCCCTTTGTGCACTGGATTTTAGCTGCTGAATAGTCAATACAAGTCCTGAGAGAGTATCACAGAATCAAATGGCTTTGTATCCCAAGTGAAAATCTGGTCTAAGTAGAATTAGTACACTGCATTTGGAGAACTTTGTGATTAGAAGTATGAGTTTATGGCAAAATAATTAATAAAAAAATGCCTTTGAGGAGATAGACCATTCTGAAAGATATCTGCAGGAAACCTATGGAAGGAAATAGAAATTGTATGTTTACAGGTCTTGAATTGATGCTCTCCTGCCTGCTAGTTGTCCTGCGACTTCTTCAGTATAATATAGTCCAAGTTGTGGCATTTTTTTGCTTCTGTGCTGTGTGAGATTGATGTTAGCAAAGTACAACTGTGGAAACAATCCTAACTGGATGAGACTTAGCACTTCAGTGAGTTATAGGACTCATATTCTTATGAAATGCAACTGTGAATAAAGTGAGGTGTTAAAACATTACATGTGTTTTATAAGCTTGAAAATGATACTCAAATACCACTTTTTCTCCCTGTGATCTAACAGGTGTTATGAATTATGTGATTGTGACTGACATGAAAACGCTTAATTTTTTAGAATGTTGTAATGCTGGAAGTCTTTGTTATGTAAGGTTGAAAAGTCAGAGGGTAGACAGAGTCTAATTTAAAACTATCCATTTCACTTTTGCTGTATAATTAGTTGGAAATACTTTCCCAATAAATCAGATTTATGGATTAAAGTAAAATAATTTTGCAAGCAAATTTCCACTCTTCGTAGGAGTGCAGTCACCCTGCTGGTGGTGAGCTTAATACTATTTAAACAGACTGGATTTGTTTGGTTTTTTTTCCCTATTGAACTTTATAACTATCACACTGAAGTACTGAAGTATAGGATATGAAATTTGAGTATGTTTTCTTGATATTAAAATGTGAAAATTATTTAAGAAGCTCTCAACATTCTTTCCTGTACAAATCACTAAATAATGCCTTTTCTAGGTCTGTTTATAGGAAACTTGTTCTTTCACTTGCTGTGCAAACTAACGAGTACAGAAGTTGAAGCTGTGCAAATAGAATTTTAAGCCAGGTTTTGATTTTTTTGATGCAAATAGTTTGACTTTTGTATCTGGAGTATATCCAGTAGCATAAGTAGATAGATAATATATGATTTTTCTTAGTGAAAGAAATAAGCTCTTTATTGATGACATGCCAACTCCTGGTGATCATGAAGCTGTTAGGAGTAGGTCATACATGATAGAAGTGCTTGGACTATATTATTGGTTTATACTAGGGAAAGTGTGTGTATACGTATATACACGTGCAAATATGTATATACTTATTAAAATATATACAGTTCATCAGAATCTGGTGTGTACATGTGTATATGCATTTTTATTGTATGTATTTTTGGAAGATGCTTGGTGTAGATCTGTATTACAATGAGGACTGTGTTTAAAAAGGTTTCTTGGTTTTTAATGACAGCAGTAGCCTGGGAAACTGTTGCATGTTGTGATGGGGGTTTTATTTCTTGTTGGAGTGGGGTTCTTTGTAGTTTTTTTCTGTTTTTCTTTAGAGCAATATTAAAAGAATGGACTGAGGTAGAACTAGGCAACAGACTCCAAGCTAAAATTTGTACTGAATAATATAGGGACAAGTAGCTATTCTTTTGCAACTGGCTTATTCTGTTTGTGTGTGTTCATGCGGTATTTGTGGGCCTGTTATGTGTTAGATCCACAGATAGTTGGGTTTTCTTTGTCACAATGAATTGAATTAGTAAGACTTAGAGACGTTTTTGCAAATATTTCTGTTCATTTCTGCAAGTATTAGTATTGGTTTTGCTTAGAAGTAGAGGTAAGAGAAGTATTTTTTTTCTTTGTTTCCTTGATGTAATTTTGCATATTGTTGAAACAGATTATGTGACAAGTCCTTTCAAAGCAATATTAATAATCTGTGGAACTGTAGCCATGTTGTGGACATTTGTAACTCAAGACTTTTCTCATCATAACATAAGAAAACAACATTAACTATAAACACAAAATAATACAAATGACCTTGAAATTCTTCCAGTCACATTTGAATAATCATTATCCTATAAAGACAGTGTAAAATGCAATGTTAGTTTTGTATGTCAGCTAGAGGTTTTGAAAGTGTGTGTTCTTTCATGAGAAAATGCTCAAAAAGATGTATTATGTGTATAAATTTGGAAGTGAAAATTATTTTAGCCACTGAAGACCACCAGAAGACTTTAGAGTTGGGTTTGGTCCACAGGTTTTATACTGTGAACTGGTGGAAATAGGTAGGTTCTATCAGCCCCATCAAATTATACACTGAGCAAAATAATATGCCAGGTATAGACTTCAATTGGGATATGAATCCATTGGTAAATATTACGTAAATAGATAGTGACAGAGTAATTCTCAAGGTTTTTATGTACGGTCTTATCCAGCAGGTGCTTATGTACAAAATGGTTATCGAAGTGAGGCCTTATCTAAAAACATGAACTAGGAAAGGAATTGAAAAAAACACCCCAGAATTCTCAGAATGTAAAATAATTACTTTTTAGATTACTTTACTCTTATTTATGAATAGAAAGCCTATTTCCATGGCTGAAAAGTGACCTTAATTAATTTTTAATATTTGGTAGAGCTGAACTAATAAACGCATGCTTATAATTTATAACTGCCCTTGTAGTTGTTCTGGATCTTCCTTTAACACCTCACAAGACTCTTCTCTGTCCTTCAGGCATTTTTGTTGTTTGCATGTGAAATACATGCAAATAATATGCCTTACTTCATTTGGCACTTTTTATTTGACTATTGCTTGTTATTAACGTGAATTGTATCTCAAGAGTAGTTAGCTATATGAAAAAACACCTGTTTCTATCGAAATGTCACTTCTAGGTATATGTTTGGTGCTGCAGGAGAGAGGTATTCAATGGCCCTGGTAATTTACCTTCAAGTAGTAATATAATGCAAAGAGTGGTGAGATAATCTCATAAAGTTAAAATTACAGAATAAAAAGTGCTAAACAAGTAGAACCATGTTACTGCAAGCAATGTGGGCTGGTGGAAGGAGCCTGTTGGAAGAAGCAGTTTTTGTTGGTGAGGGACTTGAGAACTGACCCCTGTCGATTAGATCATATGGAGGTGTCCTGGGTGGAGATTCAGGAAGCAGGATGGGACTGTTGGTAGTACTGCTGAGTTTAGGAGACAGCTGCAGAGAAGATTGCATAGCCTCCCACTCCTGGTATTGCATGCCAGATTATTCAGAGGGAACCATTTACAGTAGTTGTTTTGTGCAATCGACCTGTGCTTATGCTTGACTTGCAGTCAGTTTGACATAGACTTACTTCATTTCAGGCCTTGCCTTTCCTTGTAGTGGACTTTGTGTTACTGAGTAAAGATGGGATTGCAGAATCTTTTGTGAACAATTGTTTGCTTTAAGAGGAAGGGATGGGATTTTAACAAAGCAACATAGGGAGAGTGTCTCTGAGAAGAAATTTCTATTTCCTTCAACACACCCCTTTGTACATATTAGAGGAACAGTGCTGCTACGTCTGTCAGGTTTCTAATTAAAGTTTAATTCTATTAAATTTGTTAAACTTGTGTTTTTAAGTAGTTTTGTACAATGTTTTAGGGAGCTGTTTACTGTGCAAACACAATGTATGCAAACTATGTTGATACAATCAGATGACATAATAACACAGAAGTCATCACATACTTGCAATCTCAGCATAGCAGAGGGGTGTTTTAATATCAATTTAAAAATTAGCCTGTTAAAAAACTTCCTTAATTTCTTCTTTATCTTCAAATCAACTAATTTTCTGATTTTTTTTATAAATGTGTGGCTAATGAGTATGTAATTGGATGTCAGAAACATAAACGTTTAAATCAAGCAACAGTCAATGGTAAGCTTGGTGTATTGTGTTCTTTAGATTTAATAAAGCTTCATAACATTGTAGTGCTACTGATATGCTCCACAGCACATGTATATGAATTTTTCAGAGTCAAACCAACTAATTTCTGAAGTTATAAAGTTGTTTTGTTTGTTAGGGTCACTTTTCTTTCTACTTAATTGTGATATATTCCAAGTTGAACAGAGTAACATATTGAAGTTTTAGCATACTACCTTTATAAAAGTAATAGAAAGCTCTGTAAAAGAACCCATGAAAATGGTAAAACATTGCCATCTTAAATTTATTCATATTGCTGTGTCCTTATATTCACATTCAAGAGCACTTTTCATTGCACTTTTTAAAAACTCATCTATTTCTCTTCCTCATTGTAATCAAGTCTCAAAAAAGAAAACCTTTTCAGACAGTACCACAAACTACTGAGTCATCTGCTCTCTTAGCTAGTCCTTTGCTATACAATTAGTAGATAACTTTGTGGAGTCTTACAGAACATGTAAAGAATAGCTGAACTTTAGATTAATCTGGTGGCAGAAAATGACATAATTTCACAGGAATTAAAAAGTGTCCTCTCTCAGATCATCTCCTAACAATAGCTAGTTGCCTGTGTGCACTATACTAAAAGAATTCTAGGGTGATTTTTCTAGAAATTAAATTCAGAAAGAAAACTTCCCACCACAGTGCTCATCTGTGTTATTGCAACAACTTGAAAACTAGGATTTTCCTATTGCTCACATCCATTCTAGTTTTGTATTGAACCTTATTTAACACAGTAATTACCTTTTCTTTCATTCTTTTATGGCTCATAAATATATTATTCCATAACAACAATCTGTTATGTCCTTTAAAATTGCTTACCAAACCTATGGTATTGAAAAGTTCCAATAACTTTACAAAATGCATTAATTGAAATGAACTCAATTTTGTTTCCAGCTTCATTAATATATCTGCACTGAGCTGCACCGTGATTTATCTGTGTTCCTAGTTCACCTATGTAATTTAGAATGTTATTACCCCTTGCAGGTTTGAATTACTTGTAGTTGATCATGTTAGTGCTTATTCATCTTTCAGTTTGTAGATACATAGTATAAAGTGAACATGTGTCCTACTGCTACTTATGTGACGTGTCATTATTTCTATCTATCTTTTCAAATCATTATCACTGTGTTTCAGCCACAGTGGACAACTACTCTGGAGATGTAATGCATGTTTGCAGTTAACTGACAAAAACTTGTATGGATTAGAGGTTATGGGCTTGCCTTTTGCAGCAATACGATATAATAGAACTTAATGTATGGCTAAACTGAAATAATATTTCTAGTGCAACCACTGGAGTAAAGACTCATAATTAAAATAGTAAGAGCTACAATTTTGTTTCAAACATTCAGGGTTTAAAAGGGTTTAAAAGCTTTTCCCTTAGTTGTACTTGGAAAGTTGATTAGAGACTGTTTGAATGGCATTAAAGTAAAAATAAAACCAATAGATGATGCACAGAAATTGAATGTTTTGGGAGACCTATGAAAAGCTATAATGCTACTTAACATCTTCTGCTGACATAGTTGTTCTCCATTGCTTATCATTTCCATTGTTGGCTTCACTTGTTGCGGGTCTTTCTTAGCAGTTTTATTAATCTTCCTCTTGCCTTAGTTTTCCTCATCTTATGTTCACTTGCTTTCTCGTACCTTCTAACACCAACCTCATCTACTTTTGCTTCCCCGACTTTCCATGTGAAAGAGCAGACAAGATGTACATTCCTGTTCTTTTCTACCAAAGGTTCTGAAAAGGATCTTACCCTGTTTTTACAACAGTGTATTGGACTTTATTTCCTGTTTCTGCATGCATTCAGAATAACTCTTTGTTCCATTGAGAAGTTTAAGGACAGTGTTTGATTTAAAAAAAAATAAATTAATGAAGTGCCTAACAGACCTATTATTCATTTTGAAAACCAGTTGCTGTGGTTGCCATAGTAATAACAAGCTGTCTATTAAGTCTGTTTTCTGTATGTGCTGCCTGTATTATATCGTGCTGTTGGTGGAGCTGCAGTTCTGTGCATTTGGGCTCTTGAAAGAATTTTCCAGCTTTATATAGTTAAAATATCCAGGGAATTTATGTTGTAGGAACATAAAACATGTGAATCTAGTTTATCATATCTATCGCATAGTTGTTCATGCAGGCCATCACTTCATGGAGCCATTTACAGTAATCTCAATAAAGTAACAGCTGTATCAGAAATGAGTAATACACACAGAGAAATTTTGAACTCCTTTACTATTTCTTGACATATTTTTATTTATTTGTAATGGATAGAATGATGAGCTTGTAGTTTCAGGAAAAATACTTGGTTGTTTGCCCTAGTGTATTTTAGGCATAGTGGTTAATAGCTCTAGTAATTGCTTGTGGGGTTAAAAGGCTGGTAAATTCATGGCATGTTTTCTTTGTAAAATGCCCATGAAATATTTATGTAATATGAGGAATCTTTAAATCTACTGCAGGAAAAGGATACCATCGCAAGATTTCTGTTGGAATAATTGCTTTAAACTTCTTCAGAGAGGAAATGTATATCTAAATGTATTGTAGTAAACCAGATAAAAGAATTTTTTCCAAAATTAAATTAGTTACATCAATTTGAAGCAGTTTCCTACCACCTTGTCCCCTCAGAATATGATATCCTAACCAAATGATGTTTCTGTGCAAAGTACCTGCTGTCTCCTAAGCAGAAGTGACAGTTGGTCAGCGTGAGCAAATGGAGATACTTTTTGTCTAAAATCTGTGGGGATTTATAAATATTCATACTCACTGGCCACAGAATTATGTCAAATAATGAGACAACTGAAAGACAGAGTAACAATTAGGGTTCAGACTGTTTCTTCAGAAAGTATCCTTTCAGTCTGGGGCAGCTCATAGACAGGGTTTTGTAAATACTGGTTTTGGATCTGCCTAATTTTAACTTGTTCTGTGCTCACATTTTTAGCAAGTGATCATATCTGTAATTAGAATGTTTTACAACTGCTAATTTTCAAAAGAATTGTTCTGGAATTTTAGGAAAATATTGATTATATTGAAGCAAAGATATTTTTACTGTACTATTTTGATTGAAAATGTGTGTCTGATTGTAGGTGTTATTAAAACTCTTTTGTAGAAATCCTGTGCTTGGGAGTCTGTTCTCCAGCTCATAACTGGAATGTCTAAGTCCTTGGGAAATCTTCAAGAGAAGGAGTTCCTCTAATAAAAATAAATTGCAATTATGCTTTGACTAGGGAGAGTGTAATATTTCAGCCAATGACAAATAGTTTAATGATTAATTAGATATTAAATAGAAGTCAAGTTTCAAATATAAGTACAAACACATTTCCTTGCTATTCTCCACGTCTTGGTTGAGGATGGATTTTTTCTGACATCTCGATTTAAAGTGTTTCAAACTATGAAGTAGACATACATAGTCAAGTGTGTTTTTACAACACAGCAGTTTCCAAGTTTGAAACTGTCTCACCTGTGCTTCTATACTGCTGCATTCTATGCAACAGAAGTTAATAAACTGTGTGGTTGGAGTCTACAGGGCAGAAACCTTTGGATTTGTTCTTTATTTGCCCCTAATTTCATTCTTTCCTGTTTGTCTTTATTAAAACCAAAGTGGAACAGTCTAATGGCCATGGTCTAATTTTGGGAAAAAAAAGACATGTCCATGACATTGTGAGTATAGATCCTGTGAGTATTAAAAAACTCAAACAACAAAACAAATGAAAAGCCCCCAACAAAAACCTCAAATAAGCAAGATATTTTTGGCATCTCTTTTTATTAGCTGGCATTCATCCTTTTGTTTTGTGAATCCATTGGAATAATGACACATGTTAAAGGAGGAAAGGCAAAAAGTTTCAGGTGAGGAAGAAAATGAAAACCTGCTGGTGGACAAGTTGAAGAGAACAGTTCCCCATGTAGAAAGCTGACAGAAGTTAGAAAAGTAGTTCTTTGTTTCCAGTCTGTCTGTCTCTCTGTCTCCTCTGTGAAGATCTGGCATCCATGAATGTAGATGAGAACTATTCAGTGTCTTTGAAGCTCTGAAATGGGTACCGGGTTTTGAGCTTCTCTGACAGTAGGAGCCACATGGGGCTGGTGGCAGCTTTTAAGGCCTGAGACTCAGGCATGTGGAGATAAACACGAGGTGTTCATTCTTGGTTGCCAGGGAGGATTCAGCATTGGGTGTTGTGTGAACTGACATCTTGTCCTGATTTTTATCATATTGAGTCTGTTTTGTAACAGCACCGTATTATACCTGTTTTCTAGCAATCTTCTATCATGTGTGTCATTTGCTTCTGTTTCTTGGACAGAAGTCTTATTTTTAGAGGTGTAATAAAGTAGCTTTTTCTTTGTGTGACATCTTTGTGGACTTATTTGCTCTAAAGTTAAGCTACTGACATCCATCAGGCATCTCCTGTGTTTTTGTAGCTCTTGTTCTCTAAACAAATTAATTTCTATTTCTTCCCTTGGGCATGCTGTGTGCTAAGCATTGGCTCAATGTGAAACTTTTTTTTATAGTTTTTATCATGTGTTATGTGGAGAAAATTCAGTCTTAAATGGATTTTCTATTGCAAGGTACTGTGGAGTATGAATATACTTAGCACTTCTTCATGGGAAAGTTAAATATTCAGTAGGAAACATGGGTGTTTAAAAGAAAAGCTAAAGAAAATTAGACAAAAAAACTGTGGTACTGTGGCAGCTTACAGACTAGAACTTAGGCAGGCAGTGGAAGCAGGGACAGGTATCCTGGGAAGAGAATAGCAATGCTACTTGGTTGTAAGGTGGGGTTCAGCAAGGCTGAGGCATGGCAGGAGCTGGACTTGGCAAGGGATGTAAAGAAGGGCTTCTACAGGTATGTCAGAAAAGGAAGATGACAGAAAGCATACTGCCCCTTACGAACAAGACTGGCAAACTGGTCTTGTCAGATGAGGAGAAGGCTGAGGTACTCAACAGAATTTTTGCCTGAGTCTTCACTGAAAGAGGGTAGATTCAGACTAGATATGAGAAAGAAACTTTTTGCAGTGAGGTTGGTGAAACAGGTTGCTTAGAGAAATGTTGAATGTCCCATCTCTGGATACATTCAAGGTCAGAGGCTGTGGGCAACCTGATCTAGTGAATATGTCTCTGCTAATTGCAGGGTTGCTGTAGTAGATGTCCTTAAAAGGTCCCTTCCAAGGCAAACTGTTCTATGAACTTAGTATTTTAATTCTTAGATAAAAATGTCAGAATGATTTAAACCCAGCTCTTTTTTTAAAGACTGTCTTAAATTTAACCTGAGAACTGAAATGCAAGTATTTCAATTTTGTGTTATCATTTGATTTTTAGGAAGTCACCTGGTGGGTCACTTAAGAATAAAGCCCATTTTAAAAACAGTAATAGATACACTTGCTGTAAAAGTTAGCTATGTATGTCAAATAAATTGTACACATAATTAATGTATTTTAACAGCATTATTAGAATTGAGCTTCACTGACAGTCTTTTATGTAGATCTAAAATGGTACTCTGTGTATATGCTTCAATTTTTTCTTATTTCTCTTGTCACCAGAATAATTTTTATTTTTTGCTATAGTAATGTTAGACTAAGCCTTCTAGGACTGATTTTGCCCTGCTTTTGCAAGTGCTGTTGGAAAGGACAAGGTTCTTTGTTTTCCTTCCTCTTGTTTTGGTGAACCATCAGAGGAAAGCATAATGTGAATTGATACTTCAACAATAGTGACATGCAAGGGTCAGACTATGTTTTTTGGGGTTTGCTACTACACCTGATTAGAATTATTGCATAGCCTCTTTCAGTTTTATTGTATGCTTTTTGCCACTGACAAAATGTTACTTGAGCTCACTGTAGTGAAAAGTTAGAACTAGAATTTTATATGATTTTTCAGAGTAGTCTGAGATACTGGAATTTTGGGTAACTGTGATATAGGACAGCAGTCAGTGTGAAGAATTAAAAGTTATCACATACCCAGGGCTAATGGTTTGTGATAGAATTGACTTAATTCTCAGATGTGCCATCATATGTCTGTCTAACAGTTTCTGTCCTGAAAGCAATTACTGTACCACTTACAAAAGCAAAACCAGAAACAAAAGCCTTGAGAAATTTCAGATGGATCCTGGATGACATGACAGCAGAGCAGAGGAGATTATCAAATACAGTAGGAGGTTATTAAATACAGTCCAAAGGTAAAGTTCTATGTCAAATAAGGAGAGTAGAGCAGAATATAAACCGTCAGGCCAAATGCATGGAAGCATTTCTGAAAGAGAGTTTGAGAAACAACTTTGAAAATATATAAAAACTAGTTTTAAATGCTTTTTCTCAAATATATTGGGAGAAGGAACATTGCCAAGGATTCTCTAGGCCCAACAGACAGTCTAGATATAAAAAGAGAACCCAAAGAAGATAAGGCAATGGCAGAGGAACAGAAATAATTATTTGTGCTCAACATAGAAGTAGGGATGTATTCACTCCCAAATCCTACATTATGAATAATTAGAAGATCTCCTTTCAAGTGTTATGTTGTAAAAGAAAGATGTTTTGTCTTTGGTTTTCACTTCCATATGCAGTTCTGAGATTTCTTACCAGAAACAGGAGTTCTTTGCAGCCCAGTCCCATGGGATGTGTGTGTTATTGTTTGGAATTACGTGATAGCCCAAGCTATCCCTAATTAAAGGAATTGTTGCAGAATAGCATCAGGAGGGAAAATTGATTTATCTTCAAACTTGCAGAAATAGAACATTATTCCTCCATTGTCTTTCATTTTCAAAGAATGATTCCTTAGCTCATTGAGTCTGACAAGTAGTTGTTTGTATTTAGCTTAAATGCAGAAGCAGAGGTTTCATTTTCAATGGTGCCATAATTTAAATTTACATTGTCAAAACTATGTTTGCTTGGTTCTGAACATAGAAGGAAATCTCAGCAGCACCATGGGATAGAAAGTTTTACTAGAATAAACTGTATTCCGATTTGTTTGGTTCCTGTCTTTGGCCTTAAATTAGTTACTTAGCAGTAAGTGGAATTTTAGTACTGGATGATTTGTCACTGATTTAATTACACGCTCCACATTTCTGATTCTGATGGTAGATTTGCATATTTTCTTGTGCTATTTTTTTTTTTCTCATCGACTGTTTTTAGAGCTTGGTACCCACGTTTGTGCATAGATTCCTATTGAGTGGAGTTAAGGGAGGAGAAAAAAGCCGAGAAAGGCGAAAGATTAGAGTGAGTTTGGTGGGGTATATAGTTGAGAATGAGCAATTGATATTACTAGAAAATAATAAAATAGTTTCTGAGTTGCAACTTATTTTCTGTTTTCTGCATATGCCAATTACATAGCTTGTAAATGGTATGGTTGTGTGTAACAGTAGCAAAACTTGAAACTTAGCCAAATGCTTGTGTAAGAAAGTAATAAACTAATGCACTAGATCGGTTTCCTTTCAGCAGGACTATCAGTGACACAAATAGGTCAGATTCAGTAGAGCATACTTGGTCATAAATACTGCACAAGGAGGAGTGGAGCAGGATGATGCATCTTTGGAGTTCACTTGCTTTTGAAGACTTGGGGCCTTCATTGTTATTAAACAAACTGGAGCTGACTATCATGTTCTGGGGTGGAGATGAAAAGCATATATAGTTTGTAGATGTGTTTAGTAATGGCACATATTCTCTTTTTATTGTTTTTATTCATAAACTATACAAAACACCATTTTTCTACTGTTGATCATATTATATGTTTACTTTGCCTTCACTTCTTCTGACAGATTCCTGCCTTTTTGGCTTTTAGAAGAATATAACCAGTGGTACTGTTGCTTATGATTTAGTGTTTGGTATCTTGGGGATTTGGTTAACATCAAACTAGGGCTGGAATTGAAGCTTGTTGCAGATGTGGTAGGGCTGCAAGGAAATACTGAAGCTGCTCAGAGACTGAGCAAAGTCCCTGGCGTGTGGAGAACTACTGGAGATGATGTGACAAATTGCTGTACATAGCAAACCACAGTGTGAGAAGCTGGAAAAAGTTGTAGATAGCAGCCTATATGATACCTGGATTTCAAGAGTAATACGGGGGGAATTGTGTGAGAAATGCCCAAACAGTGCCTTTGCATGGAGAGGAGCACTGGGGACACTTTGGAAAGTGCAGTGTTAAAAGACCAGTGGTGCCTAGGTAATAATTTCAGAAATACCAAGGTTGGGTATAGCTGTAGCAAAACTGGGACCACCAAAGGAAGAAGTAATTGGAGTGGTTTGTTAAATTTGGGCAGAGAAAAGGAAGTAGAAATGTGGTGGAAAAAGAAGATTGAATAATGGGGAAAAAGGTTATGTGACCAGGTGCTGTCTGGGAGTCCCTGTTGGCCATCTTGTGCTTGATTATCAAAACTGGAGTCTGAGAATAAATTAAACCTGTTTCCATTGCCTATTGCACCTTTTTTTCCATTGAATCCTTGTGTTTTCAGTGACAACATACTCATGGTGAAGTATGTTTGTTGTGCCAGCCTGTCTTACTGTTCAGTTTATCTCTTAATCTGTGTTTATAGTCTGCAAAAGTTTTGCTTTCATTGTTTTTTTGAGACTTTGGTTCACACTGACCTCCAGTAGTGTATTTTTCTAATTTTATGGATCCTATGGCCATCCTGTATTCTTCCAATGTCTCTCAACTCCTTGAGATGAGGAGTAATGGAGAAATTAATTGTGATACCACCTTTCTTTGGGTTATTTGTATGAGTATGCTTTCAGCCTTCCTCCATCCATGCATATTTAGTCTGCAGAAGTACTGTGAACCTTTTAATGTTTTTGAAAGCATATGCTGCTGCTCCTTACATTTTGCATAGACTCTAATGTATTACAACTGCGTTACCTGATTTGATATACAGTATACTCTTCATATGTATCCCAAAAACGAGTGGAAGAATAATGCATTTATATATTAAATTGCTAAGTGAGACAATACAAGGCATGTATGCTAAGAAGTTGTGCTGAGAAATACTCCAGAAAGTTACCCTATCACTCTCACTACCCATTATCAGAGGTATCCCTATGGATAGCAATTATCCAGTATTTTATTAATTCATTAGGATTGCCCTATATTTTTTATTTCATTGGTTTTTCTAAGAAGACATGATCATTGTTGTTAAAACCTTTGTGCTAATTTGAATATATCTGTTTATATTAATTGATAGTAGTTTCCTTGGTTCTCATGAAACACTTCTCTTTTAATAGACAAATTACGAAAATTGAGCTGGTCCGGCATTCCCAAACGGGTACGTCCAATTGCGTGGAAGCTTCTTTCAGTAAGTTGTATTTTTTTCTAATTCTTCCTCTGCATTTAGTGATAATAGCTTTTTCAAGCATTGCAAATAATTTTGCTTGAGTTGTAATCCATCACTGATAGTTGAAAATGTGTCCTGTTGCTGAACTGTAATGGAAGTTACGTTCTTATGCTCAGTTTCAAGATTAATCTATCAAATTGAAAGGAGGGGGATGAGAAGTAGTAGTAAATCATGTCAGCTATATATCTTTATTTTTCATCCTGGCTTTCTATGAAAGAAAGGCTTGTGTGATAACAGAGACCTCTTTCAACCAGTTCTGATGGAATGGTGGAGAGTTCAAAGACAAGTACATTCTTACAGTTTTCTTGAAAATAGACACACATAAAGGAAAAGAAGCCTATCAGTGCCCTATGAAAGACTTCATTCCAACTTCACATTAAAGTAACTGCAAGAAAGGATTAACAGTGTACTGAGGAAGAACTGTGATAGGATCTATAGGGTTTTTTGACTGATTTTTCTATAGTGGTTCAAGATGAACAAATCTGAACTGCTGTAGTCAATTAAGTTGTGGCATTGGCTCTCCTGATGTTAGACTTGTGAATCAGTTCAGAGAGACAACCTAATTAAAAAGCTAATCACTTATTTTGTAGTGTGCATCTTTGGCTGGCTGAGCTCTCTGGACTTTGCTGGGTGGCCAGAGGATTTTGCAATGGCAGTAGCTTGAGAGCAAGTTGGCTGAAATTCCATGGAGCAGCACACAGAGATGTTTCAGTTGGACATTGGAGAGAAGCTTGTGGGAATTTGTGATTAACTGGGTTTGGTGTTACAGAACAGGAGTTTTTTGATCTCACTGTTGGCACTATAATTAAAATGGTTCTGCAAAAATAAAGTGTTTTCCTTGTAAAAGTAATTTTCATGTCTGTCTTTTCAGCTGTAGTACTTGTGATGGCAAACAGTTGTGCATTTTAGCTGTTGCTTGTCTGTCTGTGGTTGGGAGAAGGCTTGTAAAGATGTTTGTATTAAAAAGAAGCAGAACTTTCGTGCTGTCTACTCTCCAGAGGTTATGAAAGACACTTTCTCAGCAAATCTTCATGCATTCAAGAACTGTTTAAAATTCTGAATTATACACACACCAGTTTAACACTATTGAATTTTTCAGAGAGTAGACTTAAACAGCTTTGCTTTTTATAGAATAATTCTCTAGGGAATGCAAAGTATTTACTTCAGATTGACACTGATTTCCAGTGACTGAAAGAGTCTCTCTTGCTGATGAGTTCTACTAAATTTGCAGCTTAGTTCCTTCTAGTGCTAAATGCGGATGCAGCTTAATGGTGGATATTCAAACATCCTGCTGTAATTGAAATTAAACATGGAGCTTCCAATATATTTCTGTTTCCAAAGTTGTCTGAGATTTTGGTAATGAAAAGGGCATTTTTTTCACTTGAAGTTTAGAATGCCTGTTTTAAAATACTCCAAGAAAAATTATGACTCACTCAAACTTGACTTTGAAACATAGTAAGCTAAAGCATAGAGGATAATTTTAAGTTCTGAATCAGAAGACTGACAGTGAGGTTTAGAGAGCCAGAACTACGCAAATTATAAAAATATAACTTTTACATAAAGTGAACTGACTCTTCTTGCTCTCTAGTAAGAACATGGGCTTTCCATGAGCTTCAGTGTAATTCCATAAGTTGATTTTAGTATAGTATTCCTGAGATTCCTGGTCTAGAGATATTCTTAAGTGTAGAGTTTGTTGTGCTGTTGCTTTAACCATTCCAGTTCAGGATCTGTTTCAGTTCAATTCTTAACTTCGTCTGTCTTGTCATACCTCTGCAAAAAAACCTGTCTTCAGTTTACTTTGTTTGTACTTTAAGAATTAAGTGGATTATTTTTTTTGTTTTTGGGTAAGAGGCCTACACAGTTTTTGTTTGTTTCTATATCCAAATGGCAGCATTATGAAAGTTCTCAGCTGAAAGTCTTGCTGTGATTTCTTACCTATTAAGTGGTCCTCATTTAATATATTTTGGAACCCAAAGACGAATCATTTAGTAATCATTGCTTTTCTGTGCTGTAAGGCAACATCTTTTTTCATTGTCTTTCCCAAGTGGGAGAGGAAAAGTGCTTTCAGTTTTTGAGGTCATAAGCTCCACCATGTTTTTTCTAATGGTAACCTAATACTGACCTATTGTTAATGTATGTTCCAGGTGAGAGGGAGCAGTGTGATAGTCTGTGGCAGTGTTTAAGGCCAGGTTGGGTGGAACTCTGAGCAACCTTGTCTAGTGAAAGTGTCCCTACCCATGGCAGGGGTATCTTTAAGGGTGATCTTTAAGGCCTCTTCCAACTCAAACTTTTCCATGATTCTAATACACTGTGCTGGGAGCTCCTTGGGAAAGAATTGTTCTTCAAAATCAAAAGTGATATTTTGATTAAAGATCAATTACATTACTAAAAAAAGAACAGAAAACTGAAGAAACCAAAGTATAGTTTAGAGCTAAATTAAGGCTGGATATGCTTGTTTAGGAATTATTCAAGTGTCTTACTTAAAAAGCCCAAACTTAGACTTTTTTAGGGAACTGAGTACAACTGGTAGTATCTGAGGCAGATGGTGACTACCTTATTTGTAAAATCAGCATGGAAATTGAAATTTAAAAAATATTATTTAAGAAATGGATCAGTTGAGATATTTATTACATAGATAGCAGGTTAATAGTGTTAACATGTTTGATGAATACAGATTTCCAAAGGGAAAGCATATGAAAATCAGTACCATACTCAGGGTCTGTTGATGTTAGGCATGTCTACTGATAAAAGTATATAAAAAAAGTGCATGATTTGTTTTTAAAATAAAGCAAAATGTTAGGTATACTGTACCTAAACAGCAAACAGAACTATTGGGGCTCACTGCTCTTTTGAATAACAAAACTAAAGAAATGTTTGCAAAAGCCTTTGGAAGGTATTAATGAATAAATGGATTAAAATCTCCACCAGTGTATTCACTGATGATGTGTTGTGAACCTTCCCAACTTTTAGAAATAAACCCTAATTTGTAAAGTGAACAAGAAACATGACATGTTGAATTGAAAGATTAGTTCAGTCTTTGAAACTGAACAATGGCAAAAAGACTTGCTGAGAAAGTATCAGTATCCTTCAAACAATCACATTTGATCTCACAAATGAATTCTTTTTTAACGCAACCAATGAAGATATCCTACAGGGGGAAAAGCACAACTGTTGAGAATAAGTGGGTATCAGAATTCGATATCTAACTTAATGCAAAAGATTGGGGAAGGATATTAAATGTCAGGCTGAGTCTTGAGGCAAAAGTAAAGCTGGTGCAATTTAAAGTACCTGGAACCAGACACAAGCCAGTATATATTAAAAGACATGGTTTTGCCAAAGAAAGTACCTCTTAAGTTATCTGGAATGTAGTATAGTTTGAACTTATTCTGTTGTCAGTATAATCTAAAAATTAAAGTATACAGGAATAATATTTAAAAATATTTTAATATAGAATCATAGAATTGTTTAAGTTGGAAAGGGCATTTTAAGGTTGTTGAATCCAACCATTAACCCAACACTAAATCATGTCAATTAGGGCCACATCTACATGTCTTTTAAATACCTCCAGGAATGGTGACTCAACCATTTCCCTGGGCAGCCTGTTCCAGTGCAGGATGTGCCTTTTCTAAACCCATGCTGGCTGCGACTGATCCCCTGGTTGTCCTGTACATGCTGTGTGATGACAGCCAAGGTGATCTGCTCTTTTATTAGTTACTTGTGATGGCTGTGGCTCATTGTATGAAAGCAAATATTGCTGCACTTCTAGTATAGGGGTTTTTTCATGTTATGAGGGTTATTTTTGTTAATGAAACTTAAATATGATAAAAGTTTGATTTCTGTATTTTGCTAATTATCATTGTATAGTGAAAAATATTATTGCAGAAGGGGAGCTTATGAATTAATGGCAAGAAATATTTTAATTTGACTTCAATAGTGAATAATATGATAATTAGATTTTTCTTACATTATCTTGGATATCCAGATCTCTTTCAAAGCCATCCAAAATGAATCTTATACAAAATATTTATTTAGGACTGCCATGTAGGTTAAATATGAACTGACTTTCTTTTTTGGAGTGTTGTGAGATGTTGGTGTTGATCATTTGAAAGCAAGCTGTTTACAAGAAAGCTTTAAGTATTTCTGAATATTCAGGAAAGTTTTTCGTAGTCTTTTACATGAACAATGGTGTTTCTATTTAGGGTACTTTATATATATCAACTGAACATTTAATGTCATTTACATTTTGTAAAATGCTGGAATAGTAGCCTAAGCTTGTTTTTTAGATCAAAAGTAGACTGAGGTAACAGAAATAATTGAACTGGACTAAAGAAGAAAATAAGAATGAATTTTTTAAGTTTCTATTTTTTTGGTGAAGATTGGGATTTTGAGATATATGTGAATGAGTTCAATGAAGAACCATTCAGTTATATTCTATACTTAGTGCAACAATGTATGATCCTGCAGATTGATTAACATGACTTCCTCAGTGTGTCCATATGTGCAAAATATAATGATATTTATAAATTTCTTTTGGGAAACAACTAAGGAAATGTACAGTGAGTGTTCTTACAACTAAAAGTCTAGTAACTGGTGCTGTTGATTCTTTTTCTTTGATGAAACTTTTAATAACATGCTGAGATGAAATGAAAGCTTGAAATTATCTTTTTTTCTCACTGGAAACAGTGATATAATGTAGTTAGAATGTATTTAAAGCTTTTGAATACATATTTCATTGTATTGGAAGTTTAACCATGATTTAAATGCATTTGCTAATGTATATAATTCCTACTTGGAGGCAACTGAGTTATTAGGCATTTCGTTTAAAAATCTAATAAAATTGTTCCAGTACTTGCCACATAGAAATGGAAGAACTCATGTGGCATTATATGTATCTGAACTTACTTACTTGAGTTTTTCTCTCTGGGAATCAACACCATTTTAGTAATCTTGATGAGAAATTGCTTTAAAAAAAAAAAGGTATTTGTATCTGAACTTTTGTCCCAGTTGGACGGATAAGAAAAATGGTTTATTGAATGATTATTCAGATCTGTTTAGGACTACATGACACTATGTCAGTTTATTATGTCATGTGTGATCAAATGCCAGCCATGCTTTTTGTATGTAAGGCAAAGAGTAATATTCTCCTCATTTTACTGTTTTTTTTCAGGGCTATCTTCCTGCAAACGTGGACCGAAGAGAAAGCACTTTACAAAGAAAACGCAAAGAGTATTTTGCATTTGTTGAACAATACTATGATTCCAGAAATGATGAAAATCACCAAGATACCTACAGACAGGTAGAACACCTATTGAAGTGACTTTTACCTACAGAACATCTGCTAAAGAACTTAAAGAGATTATTTTTGAAGTTTGCTACTGTTTTTCTCTGTTTCTTTAATCTTACTGGTTAGACAACTCTCTAATAATTTTCTTAAATCTCAGAAGCAAAAATATGAAGTAGTTTGGTCTGAAATTTGAAATAGTGGGTTTCTCCTAATGTCAGCTTCAGTGATGCCATGTTTTCTGTTTAAGAATAGTAGTGTTTTCAAACCTTTAATCTTCTGCTCAGACCCTCCTTCAAATGAGTGTGAATGGACAGGGAGAGTATAACTGTGACTGTTTCTTACTGGCTCCATACTTCTGTTTAAGTTGAAACTGTGTATGATGTGCTATAAACATAGGGCTGTCAACTTTTCATGCCCACCCAGATAAGCAAGTAACTTATCTTCAAGTTTTGTATTGAAATGAATAGTTTGTAACACTGAGTATAGACTATACAATACTACTTCAGCCTTCCTGAGGGGGAGAAGCTGAGATCCTTCTTTCAACTTCAAGCCTGATCTTTAGTAGCAGGAAGTATGTGGCATCACTAACATAAGGTACTTGTGTATGAAGCCCAAAATCATCACTTTAGGATTCTGTTCCATAAAACTCCTTTGTGAAGTTTGGAATAAAAATTTAGAAATACTGGCATTTTTTTGCTCTCTTCTTGATTGTGAAATATGTTAAAATAGGTGTTAAACTCTGTTTTTACCTTTCAAGGGATGGACTTGATGACCTTACAGGTCTTTTCCAACCTAAATGATTCTGTGGTTCTATGTCAGTTGAAGATGACTTTATAGAAGTGGTAGTATGTATTTGCTCATAATTACTCCGAGGTAATGAGTATTGCCAATATGACCATAATTTGCAAATACTTAAAATATGATATAAGGATTCTGAAATGTGAATCCAAGTATATACAATGTCATTAACAGTGACTTAAAGATTTGGCTGTATGTTTTGAAATAAAGTAAAAATCCACGTCACCTAAAAAATAATGATACAACAGGATTATAATTAATACTGTGAAATGGTAGAATTATTTAAGATTTTGTTGTTTAGAAAGTGTGCTGTTGATTCCTTTTACAGTATTCCTCTTTGTCTAATTAGATCCATATAGATATCCCACGCATGAGTCCTGAAGTTTTAAGACTTCAGCCCAAAGTAACAGAGGTAAGAATGATATCTGAAGACATTTCTTTTGCTAGAGAAAACATTTTACTAATGAATCTGATATCACAATTTGATTAATAATAAGTTGATGGCACTTGCTATTTTGACTTCAGAACTACCTTAAGTATATGAGGATATACTGTAGGCTAAGAATAGCAGTGTAAATTTGAGTAGTAAAAACAAAGACATCTCATTAACTTCATGTATTGAATCTGTCAGTTTTTCCCCTTGGTCTTGTGCTTTGAGGGTTTTTCCCCCCCTTTTTTTTTTCCTTTTTATGTATTATGTTAATACTGTGTTTTTGAAGTAATCCAGAGCATAGTCCCATGGTTCCATGTATTTGTCAAAATCATTCAAGGTCTGGAAGTTCTCATCATGGAGTGTCCCGCTTGAGAAATTCTCTTTTTTGAATTTGTAGCGTGACTGGTTTGAGCACCTGATTTTACTTCCTTGTAAGTTTTATGTGTTGAGTACACTATTTAAATTGTTTTACTACTGTTGTAATTATATGATTAATGTAAATATATAATAACATGATGAAATATATGATTAATAGTAAATACATTAGTCAAATTGGCCTATATTGTAGGGTAATTGAATCTCATGAGAGCTTTTCATTTTGAAGTGTATGGGTCATAAATAGTAAAGATGATGTGGATCATCTTTCAATTACTTCTTTTAATTCTTCAATTTATTCCCCTTTCTAATGGTTCTAGTTAGACCTTCATATGTACTTCCACATAGCTTCTGTTTGTAACATTATAGAGCCAAGTAAAATGTCTGCTGATAGATCATTGTGAGAAGTTAAATGGAGAACTAGCTTTCATTTGTTTAATCCACTGTTACAATTATTTGTTTAATAGAAATGCACTTCCACACATGTTGGAAAACCGGTTTGAAGAAATAGCCTAGTAGAGTTTTTGAAAGGAAATAGTATAAATATAGTGCTTTCCTGCATATTGTTGCTTTAGCTGAGCTTTTCTACAGATGAATCAAGGAGTTATGCAAGTAAAATCATGGGACAAGAAGGAAACAATACCAGTAAGAAATAAACTATTAAAGAAATAAATAATATCAGTACCAGTATTTAGCTAGAAATCAGCCAATAAATGAAATTGAAGGTGAATATTGTGTCACTGAAAGATGGCTGCAGGAAGAATAATGTTCAAATACTTCTAAGAGGAAAGAAATAGTTGTACTTCAGACAGAAATAGTCTCTTGAATTATTCTAAGGAATTATAAGTTGCTGGCTCTTTTGGGATGAACTTTTTACTTCCTTGTGTTGCATGATGAAACTGTTCTTAAGGTTTCAGTGAAGATCATCTGTGTCTCAGGTAAATGTGGATGTGGTTCCAGATATACAATGATTGTGATTTTGTAGTTGTTAGTCTGGGTAAAAATAGCCTAGAATGATGTTATTTCTTTTAGCCCTGTGTTTTAGTAAAGGAGAAACTAGAAGGTGTTTAACTTGTTTGGTATAAGAATCTATTTATATTCTTGTTTTTTTAAAAAAAATTGCAAGGATTTTAGACTATGTGCAAACTTGATAGTAATTTTTAGGAGCACAACTTTTTATTTACCATGCATATCTGCTCTTTCCATAATACAGTTAGAAATGTTAGGGTAAGCTTGTATTGATAATTAAAGAAGATCTGATTAAGGTTTTCCAACATTTGAAATGTGTATTTTTGTTAAATATTCGGTGTATTGGTGAAAGCATCCTGTAATAAGACATTAAAAAGAATTGGTTACAGAATAGTTAGAATCCTTTTTTGGTTGAATGATTAACTTAGAGCTTAAACGTTTATTTGGGAACTCAGAGAATATATTACTGTGAAAAAGATGGTAGTCAATTTTTACAAGCAGTCACAGATGAAAGAAGATTTTTTTTTAATAGCTGAATTATACTTAATCTGAAAATAGGTTGGTTTATTGAAAATGCTGATAAAACTGGTAGGTACTGGCAGAACAGACCAGTAGAATAAAATTCCTGTAATACTACTTGTATTTTTGAGGGTAATTAAAAAAGGAAATATTGTGAATAACTTCTTGCAAAGTAAAATCCAGTATGTCAATAGATCTTCAACATCAAATATTATTCAGGAAAATTTGGATATGGAATGCAGTTTCAGTCAGTTTTGTTGGGGTCATTAAACATGTGAAATTATTTAGGTCTTGTTTGATTTTAATTGTCTTTTGGCAGGTAACAATGCTCAAGTGGCATATTCATATAGTGTTATTTACTGAGATCTCATTTGGAGGGTTTTTTCATAAAATCAGAATTTTTTTTATTTTTCATTATTTGTTGAACTTGTCCAAAGGTATGGTTTTTTAATACTTCATTGGATATATGCATCTTAAACACTGCCTTAAAATAAACATATTTTAAATACACACTTTCTAGAAATTGTTATTGCACTTGGAAGTGTCATGGAGTTATCTTCCAACACTAGTAATATATGTATACAGCTCCTTAAATTAGTCTGTGGAATTCAGCTCAATATCCCTGCCTGCTGATATTACTTAACTTTCTTGGTTTGAAGGTTTACTAAATTGAGCCACATAACAGGTGTAATTGATCCCCATAAAGTAGATCAAGGCATAGCACAACTAGAGTTGCTGCTGCTTTCATGTTTAAAAACCCCCAAAGAAACCACACTTCCCCAGTCCCTGACCATACCCTATCCCATCCATCTTCTCTACTCCAACACCTTTCTTCTTCCCTAGGTAATAGTAAGAAAATGGATGGAAAAATGATGGAAGGCTTGGAGGAGTGAGATGTGACAGTTGATTGAAGTGAAAAAAAGAAAAGAGAAAATGTTAACCACAGGACTATTTTAATAATATTCTTGTAGCTGGGAGTGAGTGGTCTTGAGGTACAGAAAAATGTGAAAAGGGTAGATGGCAGTAGGATAAGGGGAAATCTAGGAAGTATTTGAGTTATAAATGAGTGATAGAGATCTGATTTAATTTTTATGGATCCTGAATGTTACAGAGTTGCAGGTGCTCCATTTTAGAGCTCCACTATCTCCTGAGTAGACAGGAGGGCTACTGTGAGCGTGGGCTTGCATATGTCTTTGCTCTCTCTTTGATCCAAACAAGCCCAACTTGCCTGATGCCATTGTACAAAACCTGCTGAAAGGGTCAGAGCTTCCAGCTGCTCCGTTGTTTCTTTCCTTTGCCTTCTGGGTTTCTGGAGACCTCCCACAGCACTGCGGAATCCCTTGGCCTCACAGGTGATCCCTCCCTATTCCCAAGGGCTCATCCAGACAGGGGCCTTCTGTTGTGCCCAGAGCTGACTGCCTTTTAGGGAGAGAGAAGATGGTGCTGGTCTCAGGGGAGCAACAGTCATTTTCCCTTTTTGAAGGTGAGATGGCAAGATCTGTAAAGAAGAGAAGGGATTCAGATTATGGGTCAAAGACAGGTTTCAAGGGGTGACACTGTGTGCAAGAATCTTGTTTTGGACATTATGTTGAGTTTTGTACATATTTTTGATGCTTGAAAGGTTTAGAATAATGATACCACCACTGGGAAGAATGTCACATAGAATGAGGTGAAGAGACTAGTTGACAAAGTTGGACAAAAGCACTAATCAAAGCTTCAGAAACAGAACATATGTAGAAACCTCACAGTTTTCTGACTTAAGTTTCCAAATGTTGCTGTTCCCAGATTTGTGTTGTTCTTGGTGTTATCAGAGTCTCTGTTCCCAAAGAACTTTTAATTGGATTAGTAAGACTGTTGTAATTTCTTATCTGAACTTGGAGTTTGGTTTCTGTAACAAAATGTTGCAGTTCAGAAAAAGATATTTTGAATCTGATGTGTGGAAATAATTAGTTATTTTATGTTCTTTCTAAAATCAGTTTAGAGTGGGTTTTTTTATGGGAGTTATGTGGGTCCTGAGTGAGAGGAAGGTAATGCTGGAGGGAGGACTTAAAGGACTGGAAATAACTGAATAGTGGCCCTCAAAGATGAGGACAGAGGACTTGGAGGCGGTCTTCCATGTACTGCAGTCAAGTTATTTTAAACTAGTGCCTGTAAGTTTAGTTTTAATAAATGTGACTAGCTAATTTGGCATAGTCTAATTTATTATTTCCTGCTTTGTCTTTAACTGAATTTCATTGAAATGTGAAGTACATGGCTGTGTATTTCCCATCTATGTATTATATACATAATAATTTCAAGAAAATGACACAATTTAAATTAGTTCATAAATTTAACCTGCCTTCTTTTTCTTTTTTTCTTCCTCCCTCCCCTCCCTTCCCCCCCCCCCCGCTTAGAAAACAAAAAACAAATTTTCTAAAGCTTTTGGATTAAGGCTTTGGGGGTTTCACAGTTTAACATGATGGATTCTTCTCTTTATGTATATGAATATAATTTGTACTGTAATTATGAATGAGCGTTAAATTCAAAAGAGAATAATAGATTGGTAATGACATCTCATGAGATGTAGTGGTTCATAGAAGAAAAGTAATTCCAGTTTCTGTTGCTGGTTTGGAAATCAAGAAGGGAACCTTTCGGGAAAGTGACCTTTTTAATAAGTCCTATTTGAACACAGTAATGAGTGCTGTATAGAAACTTAAATCAGTCTGCTGTTCAGGTTTTCAGTGCTCATTTTTTTCAATTCAGAACAGTAAATGAGACTTTATGAAAATGAGTAGGAAACTGAAAATGCTATTTCAGTGTGTATTTGTTGGATTTCTGATTAGATGCATTTGGCAATATTAAAGCTGATATGCCATTACTGATGCTTCCTGCTCAATAATATTAAGAAAGACCCCCCCCCTCCCCCCAAGAAACCCAAACAGCACCTCCATTTATTTTTCATACCTGGATTTTAAAAATGTTTTAAAATGCATAGGCTTCTCTGTTTGCAATGTAAGCTTGTGTGTATTACCAGATTCTGAGGAAACAAAAGATTGATACAGATTTGTGGGTTGTTTGACTTCCGATATGCTTTCATGCAAAACTGCTATTTTTATAATTTTTGCAATGAGTATTTTGATAGTTGTTACTAAATTACTTTTTTTTTTACTGTGCATATTTTGTAACCCCATCACATCAGAAGTTTTCTATTTAGCCTAGTGCTACTGTTCTGCATTCAGCAATTGCTATTTAAATAGGTTTCTCTAGTCATCCCTGTCTGCTAATTGTTTTTCAAAAAAGTTATTTGTATTTGCAGTCTGTTTAACATGTTCTTTTTCTGAAGTGAAACACAGAATGGTAACAGATAATACTGAGAACTGCTGTTACTGAAACTGGGAGTGCCAACTGACAGAAGCAGGCAGGGTGGATCTGAGTTAAACTAACCGAGCTAGGTTCGCAGTTTTCCAATAATAGTAAAAACATGACATAAACAACTGCAATTTCATAGGGGTAATTATGTAAAATGTAAAAGCAAGTTGTAAATGGCAGAGTGTAAAGTCTATGTACAGTTATTGATAGTGAAACCCCACAGACTATTGCCTGATGGACAGAGATTGGTATTTTTCCTGTTTAATGTGCAGTGCACGTTAAAAAGTGTGAGGTGACAGGACTAGCACCAAGAATTTGTAGCTAAAGGAATAAGCATCTTGGCTAATGGAAACAAGAGGCTTCTATGGAGAATTTGCTAATGAATACCTCCCTTTCTGCCTAATCTCTGAAATCACACTGAGCTAACACTGAATTTTAATTGTAGTTATAATGGATCATATGTGAGCTGTGTTAAGGCTTTTTTTTCAGTGCCCACCCAAACTTTTTGTACTTCTTGTTGATGGTCTCCCTTGTCCCGTGAATTTTCAGCCAGGGAAACATAAAACTTGGAGGACACTTGATTCTCAGAAGAAAACCTGTTGGAGAAGGATAGATGGGACTTGTTTTCAAAGCAAAAGGTTCAAAAATGTTTCAGCTTCAGGTAGCTTGTGTGGAAACCTGTGATGGGGCTTTCAAGTGCCAGGATGTGAGTCGTATGTGCCAAGAGATTTCCTCTCTTAAAAATAACTGCAAGAGGACTTTTAAACTAAACAATACTTTATTTAAAATTGAATTAAAATAGCTTCTTAGTCCAACAAAAACTTGAGGTGAGATTGAATATAAATAATACTGACTTCATAAATAAGCTTCCTCTCTTTATTGTATCCTTTCAGGGCAGATCTTTTACAGGCTTTATTGAAGCCTGAACATTCATTGATTTTTGAGTTTGCAGCAAACTACACAGTCCTTGATGTCCTTCGAAAATGTCTCCTTTTTTATTAGTATAAAGGCCTGATCTGAAGAGTGATGTGGTTTGTGCTCTCATGAATGAGCAAATATGCTTTTGTTTCAGAAGATTATATATACTTGATTGAGTACCTGTAGTTAGAACAAGGCACGTAGCAGCTTTCACTCTGCTGCTTATTTGCAGCCTTTCAAAGGCACGTAGCATGTTCTGAAGCAAATAATTGAGAGGAAATACAGCATGTCACAGACTTAAATTGAGTCAGAGAAAAGTTCTGTGATTTCCCTGCTCTCTTCTCATTCTGAGATGCTTCTCATAGCCTTTTGAACTTTTGCAGATCCTCCGTGCTGCAGTTTACAGAGTTGAGGAGGTGAGGTTCTGTGATATGGCAGGCAGTTGCCTTATTTCTACATTTCCTGGTTGTTTCTGATTTTTTATTAACCAGTATACAGACTTCTGAAATGCAAAACACCACACTGTAATATTAGGCAAGCTTAACTGTTATGGAATCTCTTTTTATGGGCATGTTATTAAAAAATCTAAACTATGTCAAGTACTTCTTTCTGTAATGAATAAATAGATTACTGCATTAATCAGATACTTCTTTTAAAGAGGTGAAAATTCATAGGAAGATCATGTAATAGTTCTTTCTCTTGAGGAAAGAGAAATTTTATATTATTGGAGTAGTTCCAGTGAATAAGGGCTACTTTGCATGAAGTACTGTAACTAAATTATATACTAAGTTGGTTTTAAGGTGTGCTAATACCCTGAAAATGCTTCCTCCTGAAGATCTGAGAAACTTACATAGCACCAGAAGTTAGTTATGAATACCAGTGTTCATTTATGCTTTTTAACGAATGTTTTTCATACTAGTAACTCTCTGGTAATAAATCTCTCTGCAATGAGGTCTTCAACATCTTCATGAGGTGAAGCAGAGAGGCAAGTCTTTGCTCTTGTGACCAATGACAGGACGTGAGCAAACAGCATAAAGCTGCGTTGGGGGAGGTTGAGGCTGAGTATCAAAAAAAAGATTTTCACCCAGAGGGTGGTTGAGCACTGGAACAGGCTCCTCAGGAAAGCAGTCACTGCACCAAGCCTGACAGAGTTCAGGAAGTGTTTGGACAATCAGTGTCAGGCACATGGGGTGATGGTTGGGGTGTCTTGTGCAGGGCCAGGAGTTGGGCTCAATGATCCTGATGGGTCCCTTCCAACACAGCATATTCTATGATTCTATGATAATTTTCAAATGCCTTTAAAATGTACTTGTTAAAATCGCTTGTTAAATTATCTGATGGGTTTTTTAACTCTTTTTCAGATCTTTGAAAGAATTTTGTTTATCTGGGCAATACGTCATCCAGCCAGTGGATATGTACAGGGCATAAATGATCTTGTTACTCCTTTTTTTGTAGTCTTCGTTTGTGAATATATAGGTAAGATTTGTCTTAATATCTAATTATGAATTAGTATTGGTTTTGAAACATCTTTTTCATTTTAATCTGACTAACCGTTTGGATGAGATAATTGAAGCATTATTTGATACATGAATTTTATAATAAATTTTTACACTATAAATCTGTGTCATCTTTAAATATATACTGAGAAGCAATCAGATTTTGTTTAAGTAGTCAGTGGAGTTCAGGAATTGTCTTGATTTCTACTTAAGAAGTGTTCACCACTTATGATGCTCTTTTCTTCTTAGATGGTTTTATTCTCCATTTCTTTCTCTCTTCTGTTCATGTTTTTTGTGAAAACTTTAAATTGTATAAATGAACCAGAAAACAGCAGCAAAACAAAGGAGCAAAAAAATCCAACGTCTCCCTCCAAAAAAACTAAACAAATGTCCCACCGAAAGAAGAAAAATAACCCATGAAACAAGGAAACCTTTTGAATGAGTGGAAGGGGAATTAAAATACAAGGAACCTATTCATCTGCATGTGTGACTGGAATAATGGCATTCTGGAATTAGGATCTGAAAATTAAGGCAATGTCAGTCAAATTTCCCTGGTTAAGAACTCTGCTCTTCTGAGGCTTATGGTATTAGTAATGATAATACTGTCAGCAGCTCTATTTGTGTTGTTTGTCTTTGTGTGTCAGTATACTTTTGAAAACTTAACCCACTCACATGTGGGTTAAACCTTAAATTTATAGATTAGTATTTAAATTGTTATAAACAATTTAATAGAATGACTACTTATTAATAATTCATTAACAACTTGGGTATAACTGTGGGTATAAAAGGTAAGGTTTAAGAGCAAAAATGACAGTGTTAATCTGTCTTGAATTAAAACTGTTTTCCTTGTTCTTCTGTTTGTCATACACACATACAGTGAGTATAAGCATAGTGTATGTAAACTTGAGCAATGCATTGTCTGGCTACTTCAGTGTGTTGTAAACAGTGGATTCATCCTACCTTCTCTGTGCAAGGTACTCATTGGTGTATTAATTCAAATTGATTGGTTTTAATAAAGGACAGATTATCCTTGAGTGGATAGACTATCCATTTACTCATTTGCCTGGCAACACCTCTGTTGCTTTGTTCATTTCTTGTTTCATAGAGGGACATTTCATTGCTAAGCAACCAGTGAGAACTACTGCTGCTTTCTCCCTAATCATCTCTTAAGTATGGTACAGGCCTACTCCTGAGAGTATTTGCAGTTTCTGCATTTTACTCCCTCATTTGACAGATAATGAAAATGTTCTTAATGATCCTAGAACAGTAGGGTCTCTAGTAGACTTTAGGGTTGCTAATTGAAATAAGATGTGATTAGAGAATTGATATTCCATGTTAAATAGGCCATTTAATTAATATGGTAAATAAGTTTGTCTTTACCACCAACTTACATTTGGAGACCCTGGTGATTTTTAATGTATTGCCAGTTTGTCAGTGTTTTCATATCAGAGAGTGTAGCTGTTCCAGTAGGTGTTCAGTGAAGAAAGACAAAACTCAAAGACTTTCAAGCATAGACGATATTCTGCCACTGAAAGTGTATGAAGGTCATTTAAAAGCTAATATCCATGCCATAAGAAAAGTAGAAAAATGAAGGGTTTGTTCAATATAGTAGCGCTCCTGGCTAACAGCAGTTATTTGCCCCCAGGCACATATAGAAACTTTCAAAGATTTGTCTTTAAATAGCTTTTAGATTTTAATCTTTCTAATATATTCAAGTTGCACTGAGTGACACATTCAAGTTAGAATAAGAGTTTTATTTAGAGTTGAAATGGGGATGTGAAATTTATGAAGTACCTCAGGAAGCTTGAGATTTGTAATAAAATTATAGAATTCAAAAATCAGACTGTGAATTGTGGTTTAGTAATTTAGATAGAAAAAAACATGGAATTGCAGAAATGTCCTAGCAAAAAATGTTTAAACTGTTAATATATTTATTATTTACTTTAGTAATACTTTCTATTTACTTGTGATTTTTACTAGATCTCATTTCTTGATTTTAAGTGAATATTGGTTTGTACCTTAAAGTACTTTATTTATTTCCATCTTTTAACTATTGATTTTTGTATTTTCTTTCACAATTTAACTGAAACCTTTTTGTTGCTGTTCCAAGTCACTAGGGTCCTAATTTATACAGTTGAAAGTGATAGTACCTTTTATTTTAGATTGTTTCTATAATTAAAAAGAAAAAAGAGATCCTAAAGAATTATTAAAGATTAATAATAAATTTTTATGGTTGGCAATCCCATTAATAATAAATCTGGGCTGATTAGATCATCTGATGGTATATCCTTGTAGTGTTTAAACACAACTAACTGCACTTTCGTCATGTATTTTGGGGGGAGGAAAGCCGTGTTTATTTTGGTTTTATGACAACTGAGAGAGCCCTTAATCCTTAATCTTGCATAACAAGTGTGTGACATTTATTCTAGTGAAGGGAGTCTTTCTGTTTTGCTAAAGACATTTACAAACTCTTTGGAACAGTGTTGTTACAGAACAAATGACACGGATGGAAGTCATAATTTACTTTCTGTTCAAACCTGAATGCCATAAAGTAGGATTTGTGGGTCTGTGTATGAGGGTTGAAGTCATAGATATTTTGATGGTTTAGTATGGACTGAGGTACCTAATTTTAGCACATAGGTTCACACATGAGAGAACAGAGTGACTGAATGTAGGAACTGAATATGTTAAACGTTAAGAGCATTCTTTCAACCTTTCCATCGGTGTAAGTATGATCAAAGTGTAATCTGGTAGTATCTAATTGGTTTCCCACTCTGCAATAAAAGCAGAATTCTGTAACATTTGCAGCAAGATAAAACTTGGTTGTCGAACCAAGCCAGGAGAGACAAAACCACAATTAAAGAAAATTTAAGAGGGGGTAGATACTGGCCCCTGCTGCAATACAGTAATTTCAGTTTTGAATTTCTGATCTAAATTAGGAGAAGGAGGACTTTATCCTTGAATTTCTTATACGAGTTGATTGTGTATGTTAATCTCAACCTTTTTTTTTATTATTTTTTATTTTTTTCCCCTTATGAAAAGTGCTATAGGTCTGTATCCTGCCATAACAGTTTCTTTAGAATTTCAAACACTACAGGTGGGCAAAAACTATTTTATGCTTCCTTCTCTAACCTCCTGCATGACACAGTGGTGGTGTAACGTGTTGTCAGAATAAATGTTAGTTACTGTCAGGACAGTTTTCCTGAAAGCTCTGTGTGTTTGCAGCAGATCAGTTTATGTCAAAATGAATCTCATCCCTGTGGCTGCACCAGAGGTGTTTTTGTTAATGAGATAAGATATACCATATGACTGCTCACTGTTCATGGACTTATAGTGGACAAGGAAATTTTGCGCTGGATCGCAAGTCCTCTTTCAAGTTGCCACATGTTGCACTCTTTGTACCCCACCTTCCTCTTGCCCTGAGATCCTGTTGATCTACATTGTTTCTAAGTCTTAGGTTGTGCTGCACAGTTGCTTGTGGTTTCTTTCTCACAGAGTTAGGTACACGTCACTGTAATTGTCATTTCAGTAATTCACTGGGCCTTGTGTGTGTATCTAAAACCCCAGAGAGGACCTGAATTTATTCACTGTCCAGAGAGATGAAAACTCAAGAGAAACACCACCATAATAAGGATGCATGTCAGTCATTGCTAAGTGGAGTTGCTGTATGAAATAACTTTGAGACCCCTAGCAGTGTTGGATCAAGAGAAAATTAGGAGTTAGTAGGAAGTCCAGGGCAGAAAATGAACAGTATTGTAGCAATTCATCATTTTATGTCGGATAAAGAATGTCAAGAAAAATGAGGCTGCTGAAGACTGGACTGGCAATTGAGATATTGTCTGCAATCTTCTGGAGGTAGAGGAGCATGAGACAAGTTGATGATGCTTACAAGAACTCATGAGCTGAAAACTTTGAAAAGAGAGTTCTTGCTTACCCTTTTAAGTATTTTTTCTTGTGATGTTAAGTCCTTTTGTAGAAGGCATTAAGTTAAACTTCTGTTGCCTAGTATTTTTTAAATTGTAACTACTATGACTTTATGGAATAATTAATCCAGGCCCAAATCCTAGTGGGATTGGGGTGGGATTTATTCCCAGACCAGTGTTACTATGAGTCAAGAAAGGCTCTTTTATCCTGAAAAAGCCTTCATCTGTTTATAGCTTCCTTGCTTACAGTTTTTTCCGTTCCCTCTTACATGTTACAGGACGTCTTCTTGACCCTATAACCAGTATGCAATCTCATTTTTGCCTGCTTTCCTTCATTTTCAACAGATCTACTCTGACTAATTATATTTAAAACTAGTATTTTTTTCCCACAATTTGAATGCTATATCTAAAATTCTTATTTTCATTATATAATTGAAGTTTCAGAGCATTTTATCATGGTTGTATCAGAGGTAATTCCTCAGTGTTTGTTTCTAAAATATGAAAAAATTGTCAGTTAAGCAGAGATTATTTTTTTCTTCAGGAAAATTGTAATTTTTGTACAATAAGTAGATCTGGTTAGAATGTTCATAAAACTGAGTTTCTGAATGATGAAGCAGTAAGCCAGAGAACAAAGGGTATTAACCCACTGACTCTAGCGAGCTGCTTTTCTTCATACTTGCAGGGTTGGTTATAGGGTAAAATTTTGTTTAGGGTGCATTATTTCCTTTCCTTTACAAGACCAAGCTGAAGCCTTGATTGCTGCAGTATGTAAATTAATTTGAGGTAATTAATCCTGCTGTCTAAACACCCAGACCTTTCTCATTCAGTTCTACCAATTCACTACTCCTTGGAGAATTAGAAATAGGACTCATACATTGAGGTTTTGAGGAGATAAAGTGGAGAAGATATAACATATTTGTAGTTATTCTACTTAGAAGAGACTGAATGAAAATGAAGAATTGACAAATTGCTTTTATAAAGTGGAATTTGAACAAGGAGCTATAACTAGATTAACTGGTTGCTTCTCCTTCTCCCAGGCCCTCCAAGTTTTGCTGTCTTCTAATTTACCAGGAAAGAAATTCTGGAAAACGTCTTGAGGACTGAGTGCTCAGGAATGTGAGGGATTTCTGCAGCCTGAGAGAGATGAAAAGATTTTATTTGCAATTATTGTATGCTCTTGAACTTTTTTTGAATTTTAGCATTAAACTTTAGTAACAAACTTCTGTTTTAATGCTTTTCTTTGATTAAATAAATAGAAGTGCTAGCACAATCTTGTAGTAAAATGTTTTTATTTACACATTTGCTTGAAATTTTTTATGCCATTTATACAAATGAAATTTGCGTAAGAGCAGGGACATGAAACATAACTGACATTTTAACGGTTTCCTGCAAATTGTAAAAGTATTAAGAAAACAAGTGTTTTTTGAACCATTGTAAAAGTTGTATGAAAAGCTATTCAAAATAATTTAAATCACTTTTCTGTCATACGAAAATTCATACTACAGATTTCATTTTGATCACATTAAATTTTTTCTCATTAATGCAAATTGCCAGTAATGTAATTTCCATATACAGAGGTATATTTCAATGTTGATTCTTAGTAATTTCCATAAATTTTTGTAGCAATACTCATGACATCAGCAAAGTTGACTGAAATTATCATAAACATGATGTGTGAAATACTCTTTGATAATTAAATGGAATATTGTTATCTGTGTTATTTGGGTAGGAAAAAACTGAAGAAAGCTTGAATCCAAGGCTTAAAAGTACTGAAAAGCCAATTACATCTTCTACATAAGTCCAGAGAATGTTATATGCATTTCTCTGAAAAAAAGCTGCAATATACATGAGCTGCTTGGTGACCTGAAGCTTTTTGCTTACCTCTCAGTTCTCTTTGAAGCATTCTTTGCTTTCACATATTATGTAACACTTACTATATATACACAGATGTGTATATATAACCATAACATGACACAGGAGTTGTTCAGCATTATCGTAGCTTGCTTTGAGATAATAATTGTTCACTTTTTCAATTTCTATGAATATGTTTCCCCCCTCTCCCCCTGTTGCTATGCTAGTCTGTTGTCAGTGAAAGTATTTGGGAAGTGCTGCAGAGTAGCTGAAGAGAGGGTGGATTGTGAGGAATAAGATAAACAGCATTTGAATTTGGTTGTACACATTCATGATTCCTGCTTTGTACCATGGAAAAGCTGAAGGTCCACGAGTAAGCAAAGACCCCTATTGAGCCCATGCACAGGGACTTGGTACTTCTGTGCCAGTCTTCTATGCTCTATGGCAGGACTGATTTTGACTGCAGTGGGAAAGCATCTAGAAATTTTTTCCATTCATTTTAATATTTTTGAGTTGTATTTTTTTAAAAAAACCCAAAGTTCCTTCAGGTAAATTACATGAAAACAAAGACAATGAAGATGTAGACTTGAATTTTAGTGCTTTAAAAAGCACTCTTTTGAAGCACTTGGACAGATTATATTTTTAAATTGTTAATTTGATTTTTGTATTTCTCACTTTAAAAAAATGAATTATTCACCATGTCTCAGCAATTGTCTGTTATTATATTAATATAGTTTTTCAGGACTAATTGGGTAAAGAAATCTCACTATTTTACATCCTTTTATTCACTTTAAACAAGGAGGAAAATCCACACGAAAATAACTAGCAGTGAATTGTTTGTCAGCTAGCAATGCTTGCCATGATAAACTCCTGTATTTAGGATTGGTTAATAAAGCAGGATATTTGGAGGCATTCCAAACAGAACTAAGGAAAATGTGGACAGTGTTAAGAGGGCATCTCATGCTTAGCTTATCAAAGGTTAGGGAATGAAAGGATCAGGAAGGGCAAATATGTTGGCAGAACGTGTGTAATGCAGAGAATTGATTAATTGGGAGCCAGAGAACTATAAATTACCTTTAATATTTTGATCCTTTTATTTTTGTGTTTGGATATTTATTTTAATTATATATGTGGACAAATTCATCTCTATCTTTCAGCATGACTTGTTGGAGTATTAATTTTTAGTTGCCGTTTGACTAATTCTTTAGTGAGCACTTTGTTCTGGCGTAGAGCTATACAACTATTTCATTTAAGGATTTTTTTTTTTTATGTAGTTATAATAGTATAAAAGTCCTAATGAATGTAGTTGAGTTATACCCAGATCTGCAATTTGTGTGGCTTGGTAGTAATAGAGTTTATTCTCTACTGTTTTTCCCTAGTTGCTTAACCTTCTGGAATTTAGTGTGGCATTTAGTATCAAATATATATGAGTGGATCTATTTGTGTAAGTGCTCTCTCAGTCTGCTTTGATCAAAATTAGGTGATTTACTTATTTAATTAGTGGATTTTTATCTAATTGTACCAACCGAGTTCTGGTATTTGTTGGAATATACCTTGAGAAGGTGTTAGTAACAAGCATGTATTTTCAAGTAAATGTATGTAGTTGGTAATAATATATTGCTAAATGTATTTTACTCATTAATGTATGTGATGCCCAGTGAGGGATTGGGACAGTGTGAACAACATTCTTACCTGCTGTAGAATTCATCTTCTTTGGGTCCCATTTGTTGTTTCAAGAGTTCAGTGCAGGGTACCCTGCTTGTTCCTTTCACTGTTCCTTAAACTTCACAGAGGAGCTGCATATTTGAGGAATTCCAGATTAGTTTTAGTTGGACAGAAATGGGTTAGCTTGCCATATGCTTAGATCACACAGCTAAATCAGAGCTTTCTCTTTTCCAACCCAAAATATGCATTCCTGTCTTCTCTTTTTGGTCAGCATTGGCTTTTCTCAGGCACAGTGGATAAGTTCGGTTAAACTGGGTGGAAACAGCCCATAATAAACCGAATAATTCAACTTTCTGCAATCGTCTTGAGGATCAGAGATGAATATGAGTGGAGATGTGGGAACAGGAGCATGTTAGGGAAGAAAGGAGAATCAGGGTCTCTGATGAATGCCAGGTGGTGCTGAGACTGTTTTAGCTATGTTGTTAAACTGCATGCTCATGATAAGAATTTGTGAATTCCACTTAGCTTTTGCTTAACAAGTTAGGGAGCACTCAGAAAAGCATCTCAACAGGCAGATAGATATGGAGTATGGCAACCTGCTTTACTAGTATTTTTATTCCTAGTACTGTCTTGAAGGGCCTTGATTTATTATAGGCAGTGCTGTTTTGTAAAATCAATCCTTCTCTAACTCTGTTTCAATTTTTATTTCATTCTCTTTAATATACTGTCAGATTTCCAAGCTAATTAGAACAGTTCATCGAAATGTTGGATGCACTGTTGCATAGTCTTGGACTTTGCCCGCTTTCTTTGCTTATCATGTATAGATTTTTTTTTATTGTTGCTTCTGTCATGTTTTTTTTTTAATGTAGTTTTATTGTTCTTTATAATGAAAGTGTTGAAAGTTGTATCATCCTGAGGCAATGGAGAAAGTATATCCAGTCATCCTGATGACCTCCATTTAAACAGAATTAAGTTCTTGAAAATCTATTCAGTTAACCTCGCAAATTGCAAAACAAAAATTCTTGTTTTTATGGACTGGCACATACTAAAAGCTTGAATAAAGTGTGGGCTGGGATAAAATATCTTGGTTAGTTTGATTACAGATGTAGAGTAGTAATAGTACTGGGTTACTTAAATCATAAGGATGTATTAGTTGACAAAGGAGGATGTACCTCAGCTTCACTATTTTTCAGGGAAAAGTTAATGTATTTTAAATAAAACTGGTTTTGTGGATAATTCTAAAAAAGGTTCCTATCTATTTGAAGTGGAACAAGCCTAGTTAAAGTTAAAATTCTCTGGCTGTTGTTAACAAGAGCTGTCAAAAAAAGAGACAATTAAGATTATGTTACATATATCCAACTGCTTAATTGCCTGTTATTTTTAGCTTACTGTGTGAAGAAAAAATCAGTATTTTGAGTAATGATATTAATTGCTTAGTGTCTTATGAGTGTCTTTAAAATAAAACAAAAACTGTTCAATTCCTGAAATTTATTTGTCCTTTACATTTTTTCAATTTTTACATTACCTTCAAAGAAAGGACAATCTATACAACTAGAGCATAGATTCTTGACTGTTAATACTGAATAAAATACACAGTACATAAAGAATATATGAAAGATTGTGTTGCATGGAAAAAAAAAGTCATTAACAGGTGGGAAGCTTAAAGTTTGTGGCATTCTGTGGTAGTAGTTACCAGGTTTGTCAGAATCCAGCTCACGAAGCCAACAGTTAGTGTTTTAAATCATAAAACTTACAGAAGGAGAAAACCCCAAACCCACCATCTTTTGAAACATAAAGCAAGAAGACTTCAGTTCTTATATTAACTTCTCTGTTGCATTTATGTTTTCGTACTTCAGTCAAAATCGAATTTGAGTTTGGATGAGAAGGGAGGAAGAACAGCTGTCACAGTTGTATTCATCTAGTAGAGTTTTATGAAGCTTCTCTGTCACTGTTTACATGTAATTTAAAACCATTTGCTTTCTGTTTTCATACAGGAAAGTAGACCTTACTAAATCTTAATAGGGTCATTGCATTGCTATAAAATGTTGCCATTTACAGCCTTGGTATGGTACTTTTTTGATTATTCAAACAATTTTCAGGTAATGATGTCTTTGAGTTTTATAGTTCTGAACTGTTGTATGCTCATACTTTTGTGGGCAAAATATAATTCAAGATAATTGTTGTAAAATTCTTCTCATGAGCTTCTGTTTAAGAACTTAGTAGTATATATTTATTTCTTTTTACTTTGTAAAGTATTTGCTTTAGTCTTTTGTGTTTATACTTTCATAATGCCTTAAACTGAAATAGTCTTTGTCTAAGAACATTTCTTTGCTATAATCTCCCTGATTTGTGTATCTGATACCAATTGGTCCAGTTTTTATAAATAAGGAAATATAAAAAGAAAGATGCTTTTCCCTGTTTTAAAAGCTATTCCTAAGTCTTGTTGTTTTGAGTAAAAAAAAAAAAGTGGTAATAAGAGGAATATAAAACTGGTGGATTTGTAATAAAAACTGCATTAGGGGTTATTTAGGTACTTCAAATTTAAAAAGTTAAATGATTTCTTGTGAATATACCTTCACGGGAACACTGTGTTTTATTGAAAAGTAACTTTCCCTTTCTTTGGGAGAAGGGAGGAGGAAATATGCTTAAAAAAATAAGATTGCCTTTACAAATGTCAGCATTATTTTTGTTTGAGTAAAAGGAAAGAACTTTTATATACTTAAGAAGAAAATATCTGAGTTGTTCAGACTTGTCTTATTAAAGGATGCTCTTCTTTTTTCAGAATAGCTTCTACATACTAAGTTGCTGTGCTCTGAGCAAAGCTGTCACTTTAACCTACCTAAATAAGTGTTTCAAAGCGGTATCATATCTAATTATCATGCTGCAATATTTTCTTTGGAAGTGTAGTAAGCAACAGTAGCATTTTTTGATCTGTGTTTGACTGACAAGCTTTTAAAAAAGTGTCTAAAGGGATTAAGAAAGATTGGCTGCAGAGAAAAGCTTTTAGAGCAGCTATCGAAGAAGCAAACACCTATCTCAAAGACGAAAATACATGTTCGACAGAGGGTTTATCAGACCTAACGATTTCTGATGCCTCGTAGTAATTACTTCAAGGTACTGCTATTTGAAAGAAATGTTCTTTTCTTAAAGATATTGCTGTATATGACTTTCTTCTGAAGCAGAGAATTAAATGAAAATTCTTCATCTTTTTCTTTGTTAACATAAGATAGTAACTGAAAAAAATGGCAATTGCCAATTCCTATAAATGTTTTTGGAGTATGTCTGTAGGCATAAGATTACAATCATCTTCCTACTCTTCTTAATATTACCAAAATTTTTTATTGCTGTTAGAGCAAAAATAATTGGATTGCATTTCTTTAAACTTACAGCTTCTTGTTATCTGTTCTGCTCTCTCTGTGTTATTGCAAGTGGAGGCAGCTGTAGGTGGAGTTTGAGGTTTTGGGTTGGGTTTTTTTATTAAATTTTTGTTTTGTTTGTTTGGTGGTGTTTTTTTTGTGTGTGTTTGTTTGTTTGTTTGTTCCTTTTGTTGTTTTTCTTTTAAATCTTTGTTGAATGCTTCCATGTCCTATCAAAGAAGTGTGTCTTGAGAATACTGATCAGTATACTACAATGTATTGCCCAGCTGTGTTGTGAATACTCTTTTCAAAAGCAAGCCAGGAAGTTCAAGCCTGTATAAAACCCATCTCCTTTTAGATGACTGTCATGGTTTTACACATTAGACGAAAGTAGAGACTTGAAAGTTGCTAATAAAAATTTCTTCAATCATATCGGTGCCGGGAAGTCTATCAAAGAGTCAAGCAGCCTGACAGAGGTGTGATGGAACCTATGAAATGTCACCTCATAGCAGGGGAGCTATGTGCATTTTTTGCTTAGATGTCTCTTGTGAAGAAACTTTCCAGACCCTGTCTTATAGACAAAATCAGAGGAATTCTTTTGAATTTTTGCTGTACGAGATGTATAGAAGAAATCTCTAAATGAATCAAAAAATTCTGAGATAAAATGGGAGTAATCAGAGGTTTCTAACAAAACCAAATTAATGTTTCTGTACTGTGATAATATCCTTTATGGACCATGAAAGCAGTCTTGTGTCTGTAAACTTGTCTTTTATTCTTCTCCTTTATAAATCAGTTGGCATGATAGATACACATTCATCCTATGAACTCTTGCCTTGCCTTTTTTTTTCATGGTTATACTCGCTCTTTCTCTAACTGAGAGTCTTCCAGTTTGAGTTACTTACCAACTTACCTGAGTTACTGCCTTCTGTGTTTTACTGGAGTGAGTCTTCAAGACCTTTAAGTTTACTTAGTTTTATTAAATTAATTTAATTCTATATTGTGATTAAATGAACAAGTTATGAAAATGCAGAGGTAGCATAATTATACTAGTTTCTCTTTTATTTCTGCTGACTGGTGAGCAGATTTGCTTCCTGGCCTATAGGTTGTCTCTGCTGTCTGTTCTTCCTGGAAGTTTCTTCCATATCATTTTGCTACTGCCAGGTATTTCTGTTTCCTCCATGAAAGTCATGGAGGTCATAACAATTGTTCCATTGGATATGTGATTATTTTATTTATTATACTGTATTTTTACATTTTATTTTTATTTATCTTTTATAGCAGTTTTTACTGTTAGGGCTGTGAGACCCTGGCATGGGCTGCCCAGAGAAATGGGGGTGCCCTATCGCTGGAAGTGTTCAAGGTCAGGTTGGATGGGGCTTTGAGCAACCTGGTCTACTGAAAGGTGTCCCTGCCCATGGCAGGGGTTTGGAACTAGGTGATCTTTAATGTCTTTTCAACCAAACCATTCTGTGAGTCGTTGCTGTTCTTGAGACAGAGATCCACAATCCTGCTTGTGTTCTGATTCAAGTACCTAAGGTAGTTTAGAGCTTGCCTTGATTATTCTTGCCTAGTATCTAACTGTACTGTATATTAAATATTATTTTACATTTTCATAAGAAAAAATAAGCTCAAAAGTTTTGTCATAATTAATCTGAATAAGTAAGTCAGATCTAGCCTTTGTATTGATTTGAAATGTTTGATGCTTTCAGGTAACTCAGATTTGTCCATTAAGTCACAGTCTTTATTATTCAAATTTGGTTTTTTTTTTCCTTCCCTGTGGCATACCAAAAAATACTTGAAGAAAAAGTATTTTTGTTTTCTATGTATATATATATAAAAAAATCTGTTAATGAAAATCCTGGTTTAGTGCATAGGATGATGTGGATTTTAATTATCTATTTTTAAAATTTGTTTTGCATCTGTATGTGTGTTTCTAAATTTTAAATGTATCTGTCTAAAGAGGATATGTTATTTCATGATGTTTAATGCACACTCAGAATTTTAAATTTTAAATTAATTCTATAATAGGAATGTTAGTGTAAAAAGCAATGTATTTCTCAAGTTTGAAATACGTTTTGTGGTTTATCTTGTCCAATTTTTGAAGGCAATTAAGAAACTAATAGAGTTGTACTGTGAGGAAGTCATGAGAGGTTAGTGAAAGGTATTTTATTTGAAACTACAGACTAGAAATGTTGTGTCCTGGGAATAAATGGAGAACAATATCTTGAATAATAGTAGAAGCAAGTAAAATGAATTTGAAGAGAAACCAAAGGCTCTCTTCAGGTATAAAAATGAAGGAATTGTGAAGGAGAAAGTTAATTACAATTAGTGCAGCTATGGGAGAGACCTGTATTCCAAAGGGAGCAGCATATTTTAGTTCTGGCTTCTGCATCCGTATCCCTCTCCCCATGGTCTCCATACAGTTATAATTAACGATCATCTTTCCATAGTGAAGCGGCACAAAGGTGGTTATACTTTCAGATCTAAATCTTCTCAAGCATGCTTTCCAACAGACTGGGAAATTAATTTAATCACTTCTGTGCCATTAAGGGTGGCTTTTGACATCCAAATACCACAACTTTGTGTGTTTGTTATGAAGTAACTCACAGAAAGAAAAGCTAAAAGAGAAAGAGTTGCTCAAGCAATGACAGCATGCTGTACAAATGCCAGGAGCATAACATTCAAATCCTGTTGCATAGATCAGTAGCATCTGAACATCTAAAAAAAGATTTTCAAATTAGGTGGATCAGTACTTTAAACAGAATTGTAAGCAGATTTTTTTTGTTTTATTTTCAATGAGATATTTGATTAGTAATGTTTTATAAATTTCAAACCAATACAAATAGATTTTTTTGAAGTTTATATGCTGAAATCTTAAAAATTGGCTTTGCTTGTAGTTTATATGCCAGCCTTTTAAAATTATAATAATAAAGTGATTGGGTTTTTCATCAGCATGGGGATATTTTACTTGTTTTTTATTTGAGAAATCTGATATTTTTAGTGCTCACTTTAAACTGTGGAAAACAAGTTTATAAAGCAGATGTGAAAATTAAGTACTTTAGCACAATAATCAAAAAAGAAAAAAAATTTTTGCAAACCAATTTTTCTTCCATAGATTTTCATTGCATTTTTTTCATAGAATCAGAAAGGATTTGATGTTTTTTATAGCACATTAGTTTTGACAAAACCCAGTATATTAAAAAAAATTGGCTTATTAATTGGTTTTCATCAAAGACATTTGTGAGCTGATTTATGTGTTCCATCTTCAGTTAATTATGAGAGAAAAATCTATGGCTGTATGACTGTAATTTAAAGACAACCACTGTTCTTAATAGTAACATTCTGGAAGAAAATGAGACAGACTATACTATTACTTTTGAACAGACAGAGCAGGGTTTTTTTCCTAGAGGTTTGATTATTTCTTTATCTTAACAATAAATACCTATGTAATATGTAAAAATATGGTTGGATTTCCTGAATAAAGCAAGCCTCGTGGTTTTTTTGCCTCAGAAGCATATGGTATAGTTTCATTAGGAATTGTAAATCACAGCAGATTAAGCTAGCTAAGGAATGCCCTCCACAACTGAGCAATATAAGAAGTAGTGTTTCCTGCAGAGCGCATTCTCCTCTAATATGCAGTTTGTACTAGAAAGTGGAAATAATGGATGGTACTTACATTCTGTTGTAAGTAAGGCAAGAAGTCTGTAAAGTGGATTTTTTCCTTATTAGCTGTGAATGATGTGGGAGATTATAAAATAAGGAAGCATGTAATTTTGATTCAGAAATTTGATCGATATTACACAGTGTGGATTTGCAGCAAACTGCCTCTATCATAGCCTTGTGCATATGATGTCACTGAAGAACAGTTATTTCCTCTGCCTTCCATTTCAATTTGAGAACTTATATAGTTTTGCTGTTCAGTTACATTAGTAGCTTGAAATAAAAATTGCTTAATGAATGAGTGAATTTGTATGGAGTTATATGGAAATGGTTGCTGAACTTACTTGACAACAGCAAACTTTTCAGTCATCTGTCACGGAAAAAATTAAATTTCTGAATTTTCAGTAGTTTTTCTATTTACATACAAATTCTTGGATAATTTGTATTACTTTTATAGTTTTCCAAGTTAGAGTTAAACCTTTGGCCTTTTTAAGTTATCCAGGTATTATATTAAACATATTGCTTAATATAACATATTGCTGTTTAAGGGATTATTCAAATGAATTCTCTTTGCCAAGCTTCTATT
>JAWWMO010000043.1:14875300-14937800 GCA_035047845.1 Dendrocincla fuliginosa
TAAACATATTGCTGTTTAAGGGATTATTCAAATGGATTCTCTTTGCCAAGCTTCTATTATGAAATAATTATATGTAAGGCAGTTTCTTTTTTAGCTTTTCCTTTTTTCTATAGTTTCAGGTAAGAAGTATTGATTTTAAATATTTTTAAAAGTCATCCTTGCATATGCAGGTACATAAACTGGGTTTTTTTAAATCTTTTAAATACATTGTGGCCTTGAGTGCAGTTGATTTTTTTCCCTCTCCAATAAATAATTATTTTTTAAACTTACATTAATTTATAGATCCTTTTTGAAGGCGTTTCCAGTGCCAGAGTGATGGTCTCTAAATATCCCTGTAATCAATCCTGTCCCTTAACACAGGGAAGGCCTGTGTTCCTGAGGTTTGCTTTAGACTTTTTCGGCCGTGATATGGTTTGCTCTTATCCCATACTTGATGTTTTGTGTTTGTGTGTATGTGCATGCATGAGCTTGATGCTTAAAAAAATTAAGTGATAAGCGCAAACTAGGTAATTAAAAATGCTGTGTGGGAGACATGTTCAACCTTTAATCTTTCATTTCCTACTTTCCAGGCACCTTTTGTATTTCTCAGGAAATCCCCTTATCAGGCATTCTAAGAAAATACTCGTCAGCATCCTGTGCTTGTCATGCATACTGGTTGCTAATTATGAGTCCTCTAATTTGGTATCACATGCACCACTTCTCCCTGGCAAGCTGTTTTGGTTGACAGCAGCAAACCTGTTGAAGTTAATACTCTGAGAAGAATTTGTGCTGAGCATTGTGTTCTAGATTGTTGCTCAAATCAATTTTTAAGCAGAGCTGCCGTGTTACAAACTTTGAAGGCTCCCATTTCACAATAACGTCATGCCCAAGGATGTGGCTTATACTCTTTATTGCAATTGTAAAGTGTATTTACTGGCCACATTTCTCACCCGTGTAAGAGGTTGCCAGTCTTGTATTTGGTGTTATGCAAGTTCTGTGGCTCAAAGACCTGTTGGTGTCACCAGGTTTACTTAATTCTCCGTTGTACCTGGTTTTGGTTGTAGAGTTTTTGAAAGAGTAGAGATTTTTTTCATCTTCCTCATGCCTGACTTGCACAGCAGTAATCTCAGGCTGCAGCCCGTGAGGAACTGATGTCTTTTGTATAATTTGCAACATGAGCTGAGAATTTCCTTTTTTTGAAATAAATTTATCATCCTTAAAAACAGGCCTATTTCTATGCAGATATGCACAGTAGGTTATGAATATGAATTAAGGGTGAATTCTGGTTATTTAGTGTGGGGGAAAAAATTATATTTGTCATTAAAATCTAGTCAAGAAAAAGCCTGAGTAGAAAAATCTTACTGGAAAGCATGTAGGCCACCTAAAAGAAGTCTGAATGATTTACTGATTACTTTCATACAGAACCTGAAATTAGAGAATAAGTATATGAAATGTTTAATGTGGTAAAGCAAATTGAGGGTACTTGCAGGGTCATACATAATTCTGATGAGCATAAGAATTCAGTCCAAGTGATCACGTTTATGGTGTTTTTGGTCACGATGATTTACCTTGCTCTCCAGGTCAAAGGAGATTGTAACAGTTGTTGTTTAAAACATCATTCTTATACTGATGTATAAAGAGACTTGTCTTGCTTGCTGTTGCATCCTAAGGAAATCAACTGAAAACAAATATAAGATTATTAACAGTGTTAAAACAGACAAGTCATCAATACGTTGCATATGTGAGAACATGACTGGTCATAGAGGAATATTTGAAATGCAGTAAGGTGATGTTTACCTAAGCGTGGACTGATGAGATGATTAAGTTGTGTGTTTTTGGTTGGTTCGTTGTTTTTTGGTTGTATGGGTTTTTTTTCCTGTTCATTTTTTTTTGGTTGTTTGTTTTTTTTTTTAATTTAACTTTGTGACTGTAGTATCACAAAGAAAGGGAAGGTTTTACTTTGGTGATTAATCCTTAACGGCTCAAAAGCTGTTTCTATCAGACTAATATGCAATTAGGGCTTTCTCAATGAGAGAGATACTGATGTGGTTTTGTACATATTTAATTAGGTAATTGTTACTGAAAGAATTTGCATTTAAATTCTCTATTATGTCCTGATCTCCTTAGAAAAAAACATTGTCTTAGTGAAGCAGTGACTGAATAGCTGTTTCATAAAGCTTTTGGGAAACTGAGTTTGAAGTGGAATATGTAAGATCTTCTAGATGTGGAAATATTACTATGCACCTCTGTATGCAATCATATTCATGTGATTTTGTGGTTAGTATATTTGGGTGGTAGGAATTAGGTTAGCTTCATCTGAAGATACAACATCTGAAGTAGATCACAGCAAAGTAAGCTTTATACAGACAAGTGCCTGTGCATATGTGGTCAAAATGGTTTCCTTGCACTGCTGCTAGAGCTGTATAATTTGGACTAGAAGGATATGGTAATACTTTTTATATATTAGATGAGAAATAAATTTACACAAATTAATGCTAAAAGAAAAAGAGAACAATTTGAAATGTTCAGAAAATTAACCAATCTAATATTTCTATGTATTATTTTGTATATTGTGTGTATGTAAAGAACAATCATACTTGGTGATTTTGCAGTCTGTTTTGGGCTCCAGCACTGGGTCTTTCTTATACTGCCCTCTGTTTTGTCCCCTGCCTCCTACTCCAGTGAATTCATGGGAGTTTTGCTGGTTTTGAGCATTGAGAAACCATCTCAAGTTAAAAAGCTAAAGTTAAAACATTGATAACACATTTAAATGTCTGATTCGTTAAAAATGGGTTTCCTTTGAGGGAATGTATGCTTTATTTAATAGGGATATCTTTTGTATGAGCTTCTTCAGTGTAAGGAAGTACTAAAACTATCAAGTTAAATTTTTCTTTTTTTTTTTTCCACTTTAAAAAACTGAGTTTTGGTGTTGACAGCAAGGTTTGGAGAAGTTCTAAGTGCAGGTTTCACTTTTGTTGGTTGCATTTGAACGCAGTTGGACAGAGATTGCTATTTGGATGCATTGAGAGGGCTGCTGGTTACTTGAGCAATATCATTTTAGTAGTATCATACATTTTCAAAGATTTCTTCACAAATAAAAATTCTCTCTGAAATTAAATTTTTCCAGTTCTTTAATGCAAAAATTTGCATTGTGTAATTCCATCTGTCGGTGATGGCAAATGTTTTTATGCATAATCTGTACCGAAAAGGTGAAATTCCAGTGTTCTTTAGAAGAAATCAATTACATATAAGAGACAGAGGTTGCATATGAACTTAATTTTAACAACTTCTACCAAAATCATCAGTTTGGCTTAGTCTTATATTAAAATCTATTTTTAATGGAGGCAAGCTATTTAGCAGGTTTATTTTCTACTATAATTGGAAAACTAAATCTGTAAGTAGTATTTTTTCATTTTATTATGTCTCTGCCTTTGGGAATGGACCCAGTTAACGCTGTGTAGAAAAAGTTACTCTTTTCACACTGTGGGAAGTTTCAGGATACCTTGGGAATGAGTAAAGAACAATTAATACCATGCTTACAGCAATGCACATATTCAGATCAGCATGTCATAGACTTCATGCTACAACAGTTTTCCTCCAGGCAACTCTTTTGCTGTCTTTTGCAGTTACATAGATAACATGATAAAGATCTCCACTGGAAACTAAAGGAAATGAGAAATGTTTTTGTAAGACTCTGTGATCTTTTTTCCCCCAGATATTGATACATGCACACAGTGGCCTTCTCTTTCTGTCCCTATCCTTTTATACCTGTCCCTTCAGATTTCACTCATTGAAAATAAAATTAAAGTTATTTAAAACCAGAAATTGCAATTACGTTCTCAAGCACAAATAATATCTCATGTACTTTTGGGATGGGTTTTTTTGCTGCTTCTGTTGTTTTTACTGAAATCCTGTCTGCTCCTTCTTTTCTAAACTTCTCTAGTGTGTTTATTTCTTCATCCAAAAGAGCAAAAAAACCCAAAAAACTGCCTTCCAAAAAAACGAGAGAGAGCAACATGGAGCTTGATTGCTTTTCCCCCTTAAAACTGCATGGAAGAAGCAGCATTTTGCACTATGTGCCTACTCAAATAAACAAATAAACGTTAAATATGTAAATTACGATTTTGCATAGCATTCTGCCAATGAAATGTTCTTTAATTAGAGCTTGTCATTAAAATGGATGGCCTTTTTTGATTTCATCTGTCATGTGGAAAAAGATCATTTGGATATTCAATGTCAGTTTTGAACTTCCTCAATAAAGTGTAGCAAATTAAGGTGAATTGGTGCTGCAGAAACCTTTGTACATCACTGAGCACTTGCTTGTTTGCTTTTGTATTTTTGTGGTGCTGTGCCATCTTGCCTGGATGCTTCCACAGTGTAGCTCTGTGTTCTGCATACACCACATTCAAATTATAAAGCACCAGTTAATATAACATATCCAAAAATATACTACTTAGCTGATTTAATGAAAATATCTTGAACTAATTAGACTTTTTCTTTGAAATATTTGCTTGCAGAGTTTTAAGCAAAAGTCTGACATGGTTGTTTTACAGAGAGTAAATACTACTGGGGTATAATTGAAGTACAATTGAGTTGTCTTACACATTTAATTAGATTTTTTTTTTAATTTCAAAACTTTATTATCTGACTTTAGAAGAGATGACTTAGTGATGCATTGAAAGCACAATGGGATTGAAAATTAAGCTAGGAGTAGCTTATGTATTTAAAGAACATATAAAAAATATTGAATATTGCATTTAAGAGGCTTATGGAAATGCTAGAGATCAGTCCATTTAAGCCACAGAAAAACATAGTGTTCTCTGATGTTTCTTCAGAAGGGAGAGACAGAACAAGATGCCTGGATGAGTACTTCCTAAAAGTGCTATTTTTATTTCTATAATGGCTGAGCTTGTGATTCTGTGACTATAACTGGGGACTATGGATTCTTTTAGTGAAAGAACTGGATATTCTTAAATGCTTTCTCTATCTGTTGCTTTATAGGGTCACCCAAGCAGAGCAGAGAAAATTTGATAATAGTGGCCTTTCCATCTCTAATTTTTTTTTTGGTTGATCCCTGTGGAATAATCAGAATTTTACTTAGTGAATTTATGACAGACCTGTACTCTTCAGAAGGGCTTGTTTTGACATTCTCTTTGAGCTTGGTGAACATACCTGTGATGGACAGTAATTGGAACAATTGAAAAGTATTTCTTAAAAGCTATATTGTATTTTCTGGGGGAAGAAGAAAAAGGTCATTCTAATTTGATATTCTATCTGTACTAGAACAACGAGAATCTAGTTTTTCCAGAATATTAATGCTGGATTGTCTTTGCTGTCCCAGGTGCTTTGTTCAGCTGAGGTTCACAAACTGCTATAGTTTTCTGACAGCTTGTTGCAGGTGGTTCAGTCACAGGATGGAAAGTCTTTTGATGGGTTTTTTAAATTTTATTTCAGGTAATTTTAGACAACCTGAGTTTAGAGGTCTGCATTCTGAGGCAATCCTTTTAAGACCAAATTATAGCTAATACTGAGATTTATTTATTTATTTATTTATTTTAGGTTACTACTTTAGAACAAGTCAGGTAATACTCCATCACTACTTGTTCATCTCTGTTGGCTGTGAGGGGAGGGGAAGATGCTCACCTTTGATGGTTATGTGTGTCTTCAGCTTTTTTGTTGGTTTAAATCCTGCTGTGAGAATATGATGTGAAATGGTAGATTTTGTAAGAGGGCAAAAAAGAGGTAAGTTAAGAAAGATGAGAAAGAGAAGATAAGAAGTCTTTTTCATTTGTTATCTTTTCATACCCACCAGTAGAAGAGTTATTGTGTTGTGCTACGGTTCATAGCCTCCTATTTGTTCAGAAAATAGCAGTACCATGAAAAGAAAAGGTGCTCCAAGGCAGGAAATTTGCAAAGGAACTCATTATCTAAGTAGTTGTAATCTCATTCTCTCATCCAATGTTTAGTGGAGGAGAGCCTGAAGTCTGTTTCCTTCAAAGGGAAGTTTAGTACACGTTTGTGTTGAAATATTAGGAGCTCTGGTACATTTATTGTTTTTTCTTTAGATGTAGTGAAGCAGAGTAGGAATGGATTACTTCTTTTTTTGCCATTTAAAATATTAAAATGAAAATTAAGAATATTAATGGGATTTTTTTTCACTGGAACACTGGTTTATGAATTTATAATAAACTGTATAACTCTAAGACTCTCTTGTGAGTTAACATGTCTAAGATATACCAAAAAAACTCGTTCCTGCTGTAGAGGATACAATCATTAATTACATCATTAATTTTCTTTTCTGTCTGAGAATGTTTTTCTTTTCTAAATTCATGTGAATATTCATTCTTACGTTGAATTTCTGAACTGTAAAAATGAGTTTCTTTGCTGAAACTTGTGGGATTTTCTTGTTTAAAATCTCAAGGCACATCAGGTTGGAGGTAGACAGGTAGATAAAGACTTGGTATTTTTTACAGGTTCATATGAAACTCAATACAGTCTTTTTTATTCCATGTTAATTTTCTGTCTTTCTGTAAGTCTTGTGTATACTCTTAGTAATTTTTCTGTTAGTGCACTTAGCAAAGAACATGTTGACATGTCTCTGTTACTTTTTCTGGACTTTCAGAGACCTTTCTGTTGTCTTTTTTTTGACCTACAAAACTGGCACTTCACTTTGGATTAACTTTGCCAAATGTACATCACCTTAGCTATGTGTCTAATTGTTAGGTTTCTTCATTACTAGATGTTTTGGTCTTCTGTTGGTGCTAGCCTGTTTGCCTCCCTTCAATCCTTTCTTATCTCCATTGTAGTCAAGCATCATTACCATTAAAATACTTCTGTATTTTGCTAGGCTCTTCTCTTAACATGTTTTCGGTGGAGGAGTTTGATTTAATAAGTGAATTGAAGCCAAGTTTGTTCTAGAAGCTGTCTTCAATGAGAAGAGACTAACAGAGAATGTGATGGGTCCTGAACATTAAGGGCAGCATTACCTCCCACTTACTGTCTGTTACCCCCATTTTCCATAGAGCATTGTAAGAATTTACTGCCCATTGTGGGGGATCTGCCGTGCTTTTTACTAGGGGGAATATCCTGCTGGCATTGGGTAAGGATTCTCTTCCTCCTCACAAAAGGATCTTCTATTGAAAAAATTTGTTGTTGTAGTCTGCTGTTTCGTTGTTTTGCAAGGCAGTGTTATATCTGAGTTTCTTGTACAGAGCATTTGAAATATGTTGAATACTTTTTTTATCTGGGTTTGCAAAACTACTCCAATGCCGAGATGACATTCCTTTAATAACCAGTAAATGAGTACTGATGCATCGTTTACAACCCTGCCACCTCTGAGATCATCTTGTGCAGATGCTGTTCTTTAAAAAGACAATGTAGCTTAGGTGGTAAAATTTTGGTTCATGTTGAAATGTGAATTTCTTTTAACATGCTTGTGTGAAAGACAGTTTCCATGAATTAGACATTATTGGGGTTCTATGCTTTACAGGATCACAGTTTTTTGGGGGTGGAGGGTGGAAATCATCTGTTTCCTTGCATCTGATTTACTTCTAATTGTAAATGCGTGCCTGAAAAATAAATTCTCCTTGAAAAGCTGTAGTTACTTTCTAAATGAATTTCAGTGATTTTCTAAAAAGTGTTTTTCAAGACTTTTTCTTCTGTGAAGACTGGCAAGATATTTGCCCATCCTGTGCATGATGCAACCGTAGTCATCTTCTTCAGAAATTGTTCATATGTAGCTTGAGGGCTCTCAAAGTACTTCTGGTCCTCTTTCAGGTGTGAAACACTTAGAATAAAGTAATTTATTATATATTAATTCTGGTTAACCAGGCGTGATTTGAGATTTTCACAGTCTGCAAGAAATTAAGTATTCATTAACATTTAAAGCCATTAGATGACACAGTTGAGCAATAAATGATTCATTTAGTCCCTGTTAAAGTAAATGTGCATTGAAGTTTCTGACTAGAAGATTAGTGGTGGCTGTCTTTGTTTTCAATTATTTTCCTCATCCTTGCTTTATTTATTCTGTGCACTTCATTGACTTGTCTTTCTCTCTCTTTTCCTGAAACAGAAGAAGAAGAAGTGGAAAATTTTGATGTTTCCAGGCTGCCTGAAGAAGTGCTGCAGAACATAGAAGCTGACAGTTACTGGTGCATGAGCAAGTTGCTTGATGGCATTCAGGTAAATTGATTTTTCCTGTCTGTAAGTAGTGGAGTTAACTGATCAATGTCATGGCTTTGAACAGCTTTAAAGTTGTTGAGAAAGAGTACATCTGTGAAAAACGGGAGAAGTTGATCTCCCCATTGAAAAAAGATACTCTGCTAGTTTGGCATAGAAAGGAAAGAAAAAAATAATTGTGAAACTTCTTTTCATCAAAATGTCTGCATTTTTCATTGTGGAGTGATATTCTTGAGCAGAGCTGAAATCTCCAGTTCTAAAGGCACGTTTTGTACCTCAATGTTTGCTCAAGATCTCACTGAGGGGATAAAAAGATGGCTTATTTATTAATTTTTAAGTCATTAATGTAGCAACCTATAAATGCTTGCTATATTAATAGTTCCTGAAATTATCTTCATATTTTTAAAATACCAATTTAAAACTTGAGACTTATGCTACTTCACTGCTTGAGTTTTTTCAGTGTGGAGAAGCTTTAAATGCAGGCACAAATTTCCTGTTGAATTCAGCAAATTACAGTCTGATAGTGGTGGATTTGTGTGTACATGTTTGCGTTCATGGGCTTGTAAGTTTATGAAGATGAGAAGTTTCTACAACATTCTTTCCTGTGACGTATGTTTTAATGTGAATGTTTCATTGGCTAAGGCACATTGGCTAGGCCCATTGTGAAATGAAACGTAACAGTTCATGTTTGACAAAATTGTTATAAAATTGAGTCAACAATAGAAGTCTTTAACTTTTTTGAACATATATTAGGTGTATTTCTTCTGGTTAAAGGTCAAATAGTGTTTTGTGTAGCACTGTTGAAATGCAGAGTCATTTTCTCATGTTGATTCCTGAAAAAAATGTCAATTTCCTTATCTCAGTGTCTCAGAACAACTAAATATTAAAATACTTGATCACATAGCAAAAAGATGTGAAAAGTTATAAAGAAAAAAAGTGAGAATTTGAAATCTATTGGGAAGGAAGAAAGCCAGGTGAAGAAATACAAGCCCTCCAAGTGTGTTACCTGTTTCTGGAACATTGTCTGTCACTGGCCTACTGCTCTATTTTTTTTCTAGGAAAAGAAGTTTAGAGATTAGGTCATTTCTCCTTAAAATTCTGTTTTCATACCAAACTATCAAGTACTGATATGCAAAATATGGAAACTAATTGTAATGGAATTAAACTTCATCAATGAAAATTGAAGCTGTTACATAAATGGAATGGTACTGAATGTAGTCAAGGATGCACTCATCTATCAAAAGCAGGCTTGAAGGATTATGCCAGTGGTGTGACTAATGATGTTATGGTTCATTCAGTGCAGCTGCAGAGTACTGCTGAAATGGAAGGATTTCTTGTTTTTCTTCTCCCCTTCTCCTGTTTTGTTCCTTTTCTGTGATGATTCCACCTTACTTTCCAGATAGAACAGGCATATAGTTGCAGGTTGAGATGACTGGAAGGGCTAACCCTTTAGAGAAGGACTTAGGGATACTGGTGGACAAAATATTGGACACAACCAGCAGTGTGTGTGTGCAGCCCTGAAAGCCAAATGCATCCTTGGCTGCATCAAAAGTAGCATGGCCAGCAGATCAAGGGAAGTGATTCTGCCCCTCTGCACTGCTCTTGTGACACCTGACCTGGGGTACTGCATCCACTTCAGGGATCCCCAAAACAAGACAAACGTGGACCTGTTGGGGTGGATCCAGAGGAGAGTCATGAAGGTGATCAGAGGGCCAGAGCACCTCTTCTATGAGAAAGGTTGAGAAAATTGGGGTTATTTAGCCTGGAGGAGAGAAAGCTCTGGGAAGACATTATTGTAACCTTTCAGAACGGAAAAGGGCCTTTTAAGAAAGCTGGAGAGAGACTTTTTGCCAGGGCCTGTAGTGATAGGACAAGGGGCAACATTTCAAACTGAAAGACAGTAGATTTAAGTTGGACATAAGGAGTACATTTTTTTTAAATGATGAATAAGCCCAGAGAAGTTGTAGTTATCCCCTTCCTGAAAGCATTCAAGGTCATGTCTAATGTGGTTTTAAGCAATCTGACTTTGCTGAAGCTGTCCCTTCCCATGGCAGGAGGTTTGGACTAGATGAACTTTAAAGATTCCCAGTGGATTCACTGTATGATGCTCTGGTTCTCGGGGACTTGCATTCTGGATGCACAGTCATTTTCCTCTGAAAATAAGGCATAAGAGGCTCAAGTATGACTAGTGATAGGTTTGTCTGAGAGACCTGAATAAACTATACAGAGATTTTAGAGTAGAGGAATATGTGATGTGGTAATAACTGCAATCAAAGAATCTCTGCAGAATCTTTCCATCAATTTATTCTTCAATATAAGCTTCCATTTGATGTTGCCCTGCCAGTATTGGATAAGTTTAAAGAGTGTGCTTGGGTATCAATTAGGGTCGTCCTGTGAAATTTTTGACTAATATGAGCTAGATAAATTTTTTTTGCGTGTTTGTTTTCTCAGTGCATAAGAGTGTAATGAAAGAATGATTGTATTTGTATCCCTTTGTTATCTTAACAGAAAACTCATTTATTTTTCCAACCCATCCCGGCTGTCTCATTTTCTTGATTCCAGAGTTGTCAAAGGTGTTATTAAGAAATATGTATTTCTTGCTCAAGTTTTGCTACACATAGTATCTATTACTTCTTCATTCCTCACTCATCTTTCTGCCCTCCCTTATGTACCTAATGTGACTCTGCGTAATGTTAATGTAAGAACACATATTTGAACCACAGAGACCTATGGAATAAAAGATAAGAGTTGGTGTTGGGCATCAGGACAGTTACACCCTGACGTGCATACAGTTCTTATCCAAGAGAAGAAATAAGAAACTTGGTCAAATCATCTGTTGCTTTAGCAGATTTACTCATGCTGGTTTTTTGTGGTCTGGGTGTTTCCATGTCTTTGGCTCCAGTTAGAGAGTTCTGCAGAACTTTTCCATTATTTCATCTTTGATATTGCACAATAGTTTAATATATTTTGTGTTCTTAGATTATTTTGCATTGTCTTTCTCTGTTGGTTGTCTCTAGTTACAGGGTCTTAAGTGACTGCACACGTCTTATCACAATTTGATTGAAATTTTAAAAATTGATTTAATAGAAATACTAGGAGATTTTTTAATATAAATTCATCCTTCTCTAAAATGTAAGTTAAACTTGTAATCTGTAGCTGTATGTAGTGTTTTATAGCAGTCACTTTTGGGTGATTATATGCTGTAAGGGTTTTCCTTTTCAATGCTACATGATTCTGTGCTCTAAATTTAGTCTTTAATTTTTGTCCCAATAAGACTGTACCTCCAATTTTTCTTACTTGCTTCAGGAAAACAAAAGAGAACTTCTAAAATCATAACATAGGATAATTTTGGTAGTAATAGATCTCTACCCAACCTTCTGCTCAAAATAGGGTCAGCTCTGAGGTCAGGTTGAGTTTCTCAGGCTTTGTCCAGTTTGGTCTTGCAATCTCCAAAGATTGAGACTGCACAGTCTCTTGGGGTTAACCCATTCCAATGTTTGCTTGTCCTCATGTTGAAGTTTCTCCCCAGTAGCCAGATGGAACACTTTTTGTTTGTTTATGCTGCTTGTCTCTTATCTTCTCACTCTACACCACTATTAAAAATGGAGCTCTGTTGTCTTGATACTGTCGGTTTTATCAGGCTGCTACTAAGTGGTTCTGAAGTCTTCCTTTCTTCAGGCTGAACAGCCCCGGTTTCCCCAGCCTCTCACAGAGCATGTGTTCTGTACCTCTGAGCATCTTGGTGACCTTTTGCTCTTGCTCTGGTTTGTTCACATTTTTCTTGTGTTGGGGTTCCTAAAACTGGATGTGCTATTGTAGATGCAGTCTTAAAATACAAGAGATTCTTTTAAACATTACAATGAAAATCTGCACAGTAAAGGTGATTGAACTCTGGAACTGTTTGGTCAGAGAGGTTGTAGAGTCCTCATTCTTGGAATTCAAAACCTGACTCCACATGGCCTTGAGCAGCTTCCTCCAGGTGACACTGCTTTGGGCTGAGTTTGGACTTAGATGGCCTCCAGAGGTCCCTGCCAGCCTCTGTGATTTCACAATGACTGTTGAGTGGGGATAATCCCTTCATCCACTGGGCCAGGAGGCTGCTGGCTGGCTTTGCTGCCAGGGTTTACTCATTCTGAGCTTGCTGCCTGTTTAGGCTTCAGCTCCTTTTCTGTAGAACTCATCTCCAGCCTGTATTCTCTTGCAAGATGCTGAGTTATAAAATCCTGTTTCTGAGTGCGTGTGTGCCCATATGCAAAATAGGTCTTCCATGCTCATGATAAAGCTGGTTGTCTTTAGAACACTTCCGAACTGTAGATGATGCATGAGCATTTTTGTATTTTCACCTGTGGCTGTGCATATGGGAAAACTAAAATTATCCCATGAGTATTTTTTCCATTTAATTAAGTAGACATTCCCATATATCCATTGTAATTAACTTTTTTTTTTTATTACTAAATCGTCCTTTATAACAGTTTCCTCAATGGAGTCTCATTAACATTCAAGTAAAAAGTTCACATTGATCTGTGCCACCTGAAAATGTAATGTTCATGTATAAAATAGAGTATAACTCTTCATTTTAAGTTCAAGTATGATGGTAATAAAATAACCAAGGGGAAATATATGCATTGTATAATGATCTAACCAGATGTATTAAAAATAGCACTAAAATATTAGTATCATTATTTATCAGGACCTGGTAATTCTTAGAATAAAAGGGAGATAATTCATTCCCAGGGACTGGAGTATGCTGAGGTACATATTAGCTATTTCTATGGCTGATTAAATACCAAGATTTATGATCTTTGAAGGGAATCCTGCAAAGTTCTTTCTCACTTCTGAGTTATGGACGGTTGTTAATGTGTACCTGAAGTCTGGATGGACGGACGAATAGACGGACGGACGGAGGGAGGGAGGGATGGATGGATGGATGGATGGAATACTGCTTGGAAACCCTTTCAGGGTTCCCCCCTTTCAGGGGTCTGCGGAAACTAATAAATAACATGAACGTGCATTTCAAATGTTGAGAAGTATATGCAGAAATAACTCTTCTGAAAATTCTTCATAGTACCTTCTAGAGGTTTCTTTTAATGGGAAAATAGGTCAAATATAGCTTTCTTTGTACCTTTTCATTAAATTCCCACAAGACAAGTTTCTACATTATGTCTGCAGTTCATTTGTGGAGTTAGTTTAGGGTTATGCTAAATTGCAGATCTGTTGTCTGTGAATATGAGTTTGTTAGCCAAGATAGAAGGAATGTGTACTATGTGTGCATCTGTCTGTTACCTGTCTCTTGTCACATATACCTTGTGTCTATTGCCTGTGTGCTTTCATGCATGGGTCAAGTTTCTGTATCACAGGCTGCAGCATCTACCTGTGCAAATGCAGTGACAGATTGTCTAGGATTTCTGGGCATGCATCAGCCCCACACCTCTGGCAAGCTTAGCTAATTGGAGAAAGTAGTCTTTCATCCTGCCTTCCTCAGCTGAACACAGCAAGTGTGGGGTGTTCAGGGAAAATGGGATATATGATATAACTGTCTGACAAGTAGTCTCCAAAGACTCCACTAACATTGTATAGCAGATATGGAAAGACAGTGCTGCAGTCGTGCTCCGATTCTGTATAAACAGATCCTAATGCCAGTCAGAAATGTCTTCTTTAGAAATGTGGAAGCCCTGTCAGGGATTGTCAGAAATGCTAGCAGCAGTTATTTCTGTACGTTGTTCTCTTCAACATTTGAACTGCATATTCATGCTCTGTGTCTGTCCCTGCAGCTACTATTGCTGTAACTCCATCTGTGAGTCAGAACCTCTCTATGGTAATAAGTGTTCAGTATTTTCCAGAAGTCCAGATTGTTCATTATCTGCCAGTGTCTTGTCCAAATTGGATACTGACAGTGATAAAATGTGGTGGTTTTTTGTCTTGAAGGTGTGACTGTACCAAGGAAAATAATGGTTTGCTTGATCAGAAAATGATTATAAAAGTAACAGCTTTTTGGAAAGTCATGAACGTGAGAAATTTCATGAGAAAGATATTCTATAATCAGGGCAGGAATTTGTGCCCGTTCACAATAGCTTTTCTTCTGATGAGAAATGGACAGCTTTTCCATTTTTAGTAATCACTTATCAAATGATACTCCTAGGTCCTATTTCTCTGTTCCTCTATCTGCATGTCATATGCGAGACTCAAATCTTCTGAAGCATAGGCCTGGCCACAACAGGTGCTTCTATCCAGAATCCTTTCTGTATTCATGCTCTCATTTCTGATTCTATTTCTCTTAATAATCTGTTGGAGCAAATGCTGCTTTGTGGTGTTTTAAACTTTCAGTGGAGGAAAAGAAGATTCAAAAAAGAGCAAGAGTTTAGAAATTTTTCTGTAAGCAAATTTTAGCTTTCTCAATTCAGGAGATTTCTAGTAGCTTGCTCAGTCACTGGAGGACTTTTATTCCTTCCCATCTGTTTGAATGCAGATTGAATGCATCACTACAGCACTGTGCATCAGGATGCCTAGAGAAAATTTCAGGGTCCATTGCTAACTGCTCAGTTTAATGTGTATCTGTGATTTCCTCCTATTAGGGTCTCTGGTAATGGGTAAACAAGAAGGCCAGTGCTCAAAACTGCTTTGGTGTTAGGTGGAATGGAATGGGGTGGATATGATATTAGATTTTGTCAAATGATTTCAAGGGGATTCAGGAGAGCATAGACAATTAGACGTGTGCATCAGGGAAGTTTGGAGGAAGTGTAAAGTAAACAGAATTAATGGTTAAGAGATAAAAACCTATATTATGTAATATTTTCTATAGTTCCTGTAAAACAGCACAAATCTGACAGCTTTTGTAAGGAGTCAGCCTGCAAACAACTGTACAGTTTAATTGTATTTCTGAAGTGCATTTTAATAAAGTCCTTTACCAAAAGTTCATAAAAAAGCTAAACATCCATAGTAAAAGCATTTCCTGCTATCACAAAGGGAGGAGAAGGGTTTATATAAGTAGCCCTCAAGAGAAAACATCACTTTTCTGATTTTAAAACCTGAAATGAGGCTGTGCTCAGTATCCTTTATGCTATTCTAATCCCTTTTGTCCATCCTGTTTGAAATGATGGCTTGAAAGTTAAAAAAATAATAATAGAGCAAGATAAGTGTGATCAAAGGTATAGAACAGTTTCTGGGTGATGGAATATGTCCTCCAACTTGGACGACTTAAGTGGAGGAATGTAATATAAGTTTTAAAGTGATGAGCTGCATGAAGAAGGTGAATAGGGAGAAGTTGCTTTCCATCTTGACTCATGCAAGACCTAGATAGTATCTTGTAATTCTGCTGAGTGATAGTCTTAAAGATCATTGAGTAGCTAAACTGCTGGACTACTTGTCGAAGGATGAAAAGCATTTTACATGGGCTTAGAACCTGAACAATTTGAAGTTTTGTGGATGAAAAATCTTTAAACAAGATAATTTTGAAGATACCACCGTGAGTTAGGGAAGTCTCAGCACTGCAAACTGAAAACTGAAAGGATGCTGCAAATGTATTACTGCAGGCTTACTTTGCTCCTACCATCCCCTATAGTCGTCTGCTGCTGACTGTTCTTAAAAGGGAAAAGCCAAAGTTTTTGTCTGGCCCAATGGTCAGTTTTAAGTTTGTAATCATAAGCTTTGATCGGTACTTCAGATAATAGAAAATTGAGGGCAGCAATAGGATTTATCCTGACAGCTGTAGTTTTTCTTAAGGACAAGTGTCTTCAGAAGCTCCTAAGGAGCCTGTGTCTCTGTAGAAGCTAATAATGCAGTTTTCCAGCCTGTCACTGGGTAAAATTTTCAGGAAGACAACAAATCTATAATATTCTGTGCTATCAGTATTCTTCAGCATAAAATATATTATCTTCTATCTAAAATTAACAGCATCAGCTTTTGAGATTGTAGGTATCCATATTTATGATTTCTAGCTCTTATCCAGATTTGAACTGCTGTCTGGCCTATGTCATAATCCAAAAACAGACTCTGAGCACTTCTGTTATTGCTGCTTTAACAGTTTCTGTAATTTATAACACATCCTCTTGTGTAAAACTAGGTTTTAATTACAGAGCCCAGTAAAAGATTTGATCTTTGGTTCTGACACTGTCCATACGATTCTAACATGAGAATCGGCACCTACATTTTAATCAGCTGTTGCTTTTTTCATCCTTTTGTGTAGCAATAAGTAAGATACTGTTTTGCATGTAAAAAATTTTGGGCTGCAATGCTTTGTAAATCTCTTTCCTACTACTAAGAAAATTTTACATTTTCAAAAGTCAGGCTTAATAATTATAAAGGTTGAAAGAGCTTTTCTTTTAAAGAAACTATCTTGAAGTAATTACAGAACATGCTGTGAAATATGTGCTAACAGCATAGTCCAGCACACTTGTGTGTTTGTTCTTGTGCATGCACTCTCTCTTTCCTGAACTGTATTTAAGAGTGAATTTACATTATAATCTCCATCTTCAAGAAACATGCTGGGTAAACTGAGCCTAGCATCGATAGTGTTAATATACATGCTGGCTATCATCATCTGGTGTCATGCTTCCCTCCCTCCTCCCTCTACCCTTTCACATAACTTTGAGAGCAATGTGAACCAAGATTTTTATTAGGAGTTTGCTTAGAGAATTCAGAAATATATGAAGTGCTTAAATGAGTTAAAAAAAATAAAATTCAGAACATCCCTTTTGGCCATAATGAGATAAGAAAGAAAGCTTTTTTCATTCAGTTTTCATTTGTTGTGTGATACTATACCTGAACATACATAAATTGATATATTAGGAATTCTTAAATATACACTATCAGAGAATATAAACATCTGTCTGTGTGTCCCTATGAAGTATATGGATTGCTTAATGTATGCATTTTATTTAAAAGCTCTGATCTGATTGATAAATCTTATTAAAATGAACAAACAATGTGTGAAGACTTTGTGTCAAAACTTTCCATTTGCTTCTACAAATGGTGCTGATATTTTTATCAGTACATTGTTGGTGAACAGCACGTGTGATCTGAAAACATGGAGAAGCATTGTGCCTACACCTCTGCTTGGCTGCAGTCATTATGTCAAATTATTGACCGTGTTTGGCTGGCTCTGTTTCTCCTTCGTGATGACATAAAAGGTTGTTTTTTTCCTCTTCAGCTTTCTTCTTTTTCTCCTAACATTATCGCATCATCACCTATTTAAAGAAAAAGCTAAGGCCTGCAAAATCTCCCTCCCTTCCTCTCTCACTTATTTCCACTCTTCCCCTCTCTTTTCACCACTCTTCCCTCTCCTCTCTTTTTTTTTGTATGGGAGGATAGTCCCAGTTAAATTTGTTCTGTGCATTTTTTTCAAGTTTCTTTCATTTAGAGTTCTCTACACTTAAAAAAATGTAAGAAACTTCCTAGTAATTTTTAGTGCAGGCTATAATTTTAGTATTTTATTATAAATTATAATGACTATGTTTTGAGAAGAAGCCCTGCCAGACCTAGTTGTAGTTGCAGGGCAATGGGGTGGTTATACAGAATAAGTACAGACTACTAACAGAAAAATTTAAAGCTGAAGCAAGTTTTGATCTCTTGTGACATTATAAATTCTTAACCTTCTGTATTGTAAGGTGAAACTAATTATGTGTCAGACTATGAACTAGATATTATAACCATTCAGCTGTGAAGTAGGTTAGCATAGTTCATTTGAAAGTGCGTTGGAAGCTATCTGAGCAGAATGTCAAGGAATTTAGATACTGCACACCAGTGCATGAATTTTTTATGTTGATCATGGATTCTCTTGTGTCTTTACGCATACTTTGTCATATATGAATGCTTACTAGAAAGTGTCAAGAACAGTGTTTAGATACTTAAACAGATACTTTATGTGAAGTCTATGCTGCAGATCTTTTGAGGCAAGACAGTCCTATTCTCTGTAACTTACAACTTGTTCAGAGTTTGTCTTTTGCTTAATTTTGATGGTCAAAGTTACACAAGGATAAACTGAGGAAATACAACAAAATTTGCAGGATGAGTAATGAAAAGAGGACCCACAACTGTGAGGGGGAAATAGGTAAGAGAGCTGAATACAGAGCTAGTTTTTTTCTGTGAAAGTTAGCAGAGGGCATGTATTGGGCTTACGTGGCAAGGTTTTCATAGCAGGGGAGCTGCAGTGGTGTCCTCTGTGAAAGAGGTCCTGCGTCTCACAGAGCCACTTCCAGCCACCTCCCAGCGGGTCCCAGATGGACCTGTTTGTTGCTTGCCAAAGCTGAGCCCATTGGTGGTTATGGTGGTGCCTCTGTAGTTACATATTTAAGAAAGGGTAAAAAACCCTGTGCAACAGTGAGAGAGGAGTGAGAAAATATGAGAGGGACAGCCCTGCGGGCAGCCAGGTCAGTGCGGAAGGAGGGGGAGGAGATGCTTCAGGCACCAGAGCAGAGATTCCCCTGCAGCCCATGATGAAGACTATGGTGAGGCAGCTGTGCCCCTGCAGCCCATGGGGGTCCATCTGGAGCAGAGATCCACCTGCATGCGCTATGGAGGACTCCGTGCTGAAGCAGGTGGAGGTACCTTGATGGAAGCTGCAGCCTGTGGAGAAGAGCCTGCACAGGAGCAGGCTTTCTGGCAGGATGTATGGGAAGCAGCAGAGATGAAGTGTTATGAACTGACCACAACCCCTTCTCCATTCCCCTGCAGCTCTTGGTAGAGAGGAGGTAGAAGAGTTGGGAGAAAAGTTGAGTCAAATTTTAAAGCTGATATCACCAGTTAAATTGAATGATAGAGGAATTTAAACCTTAGCCACTGTACTTCAATGTTGCCCTGAAGCAATAACTCATGAATTTCATGAACTTGATATGTTTTTTCCTTAACTGTTTTACTAGTTTATTCCTCCACCTATAAACACAAAAGGGGCAAGAATAGTAGATAACAGAATACCTTTTATGTTTACAAGGGCCTTCTCACAGTTTCACAAACTTCAGAAAGTCAACTACAAGTGACATAGGTGGGGAAATGTACAACATAGTTTATTTAGAATAGAGGACTGGGGGAGCCAATAAAGATCTTTCCAGTTAGATGAGTCAGCACAAGTAGGAGAGTGACTCCCAGCTGTGTTCATTTGCAGCTGAAATAATGAACAGAAGAATAAATAAGCAAATGATCAAATGTAGTGAAAAGCAAACTTACCTGTTCTCAAATCAAGATGGCAGTTTTGGGTTGCATTTTCAGGTGTGTCTAGAGTAAATTAGGCTTTGAGAAAGAAAACAGTTTCAGATTCATAGATCACAGTCAGGAGTTGCACTGCCTGGGGAGAGACTAATGATCGAAGCACTAGTGTTTTAACTCTGTGTTGACTTCCAGTGTTAAATATGGGAAAGTGCTTTTACAGAGGTTCTGTTACAGAGGAAATAGTTCAGTACCATGTTGCTGTACTTTGAGTGCAGTGCTACTTCTGGAAATACCAGTTAACTTTCTTTAAATAAATAAATAGAAAAGTGTATAAACATTTTTTTGGGAAAAAAATACAGTTTTTGTTTTCAGAGTAGGTTCTGTAAAGAAAATTATTATGATTTCCTAAAGATACTCTTATCCTGGATATTATGCATGACAAATAGAGAACTGTGCCTGCCTTGTGTAAAAGGCAATTTTCCAGTGCATAGGATAGTTTCTTTGTCCCTGAAATGAGATTATAATAGATTTGAATTATGTGTGAGTCTTTCCATTCTTTCAATTGTGGTGCTTTATTGCACTATAGAAGATGCTCATGTTCAGTTTGAGAAACAACACCAGTGATACAAAATGGTTGCCTGTTTTACTTGGTGAGTCCTATGGACAATTCAGAAATTCAGAGAATTATTCTTACTACCTTGTTCACTCTGTTTTAGTTTGTATATTGATTTCTGAAATTAATTACTGTGAAAGGGCTACTGCTAGGCCAGTAGAAAATTTTGCTATAGTTTTTAAAATAGCTATTACTGTGGTCAGTTACAAGTGACCAGAGCATGTAGTAGAATTTTTGGTACTGTAAATCACTTGTTGGCTGATGTGTTGTAAGTAAGAATTATTAGTGTCTCATTTTGCCTTGCGAACTTTTAGACTTCATACTTTATGGCAGTTTTATAGAATTTGAAGATTAAATTGCAATAGGGTTTCATAAAACAATCAAAATTAAAAGAAAAACCGTGTAAATATAGTCAAGAAAGTCATTAGGGTTTTTTTAAATAGAAAAATGCATCAAAATACATAAAAATGAACTGATAATCATATCTTTTAATGTAGGATCAAGTTAAAATATGAAGTCAAGAACAATTCATATTTCAATGTCAGTGAAAAGTCATTTTAGGCTGATTTTTGGGATAGTTACTCAGCTCTCCAATTGATAAAGGAATTACTCTAACAATAGCAGTTGAGGTGAAAAATCCTTTACCCTTATTTTCTGTCTAAGTAGTAGTTACACAAAAAAATTCTACATAGCAGCATTCTTTTAAAATATGTATGGGTAATTTTCTTTTCTTAAATATCTCAAGAACCACAGCAAGATAACTGTAACAAAATTAGTTGAACAAAGGAATTCTCAATTAAGTATTCAGAAACATTGCTGTATATTGAAATAATGTAATTATTTTAAAAGATTGATCACTTTGGGATTCAAGCACAGATACCCTTGTTCTCATTATTTTGAACTCCAATCTATATTATAGAGCTGCAATCCAAAAATTAAAAATCCATTTAGAGTTAATACATTCAAGTAAATATATGCAACTATATTCCCATTTTAGCTATGTAGCTTGTATGTTAGATTTTGATGTAATATATTAACTGTAATCTTGGGTTCAGAAGAGTTTTGACTACATTAAAACAGACTTTTGATTTCTTATGCTACTTGAAGTTATTATTCTGCACTTCTAAAGATCAAATTCTTTTCCTATCTCTGATTGTGGTTTAAATTTTCATATTTTCTACACTGTGTTAGAATTGTAAATTTACAGGAAAAAAAAATCACCTTGAAAAACTCTAAAGTGGCACATTTTGGCATGTAAGATGAGAGCCTTTTCACTAGATTGGCAAGTAGAGAGCAATTGTTGCAGGCATAGCTATAGGGTATATGGTGCTAGAGATGGGGACTCGCAGGACTATACAGTATGATCATTTACTATTGTACTGGAGAAGCAGACCTAGGAAATGTAGAAGCAAAAGAGAAACACCATAGGAAAACATTGACAAATATATGGATTTAGGTAAGTAATTGAAAGAAAAGAAACCTTTTTTTTTCTTTTCTACAACTAATAATTGCATATGGTCTCCTCTTTAGGATAACTACACATTTGCACAGCCAGGAATTCAGAAGAAAGTGAAAATGTTGGAAGAACTTGTTAGTAGGATCGATGGTAAGTCTTAAAGGCTAAACTGATTTCTAACTGATGTTTAATTGAAAGTGTTTAGTTAAAATGTATGCAAGAAGACAAGCCAAACTCACTGCAGTCACCTGCAATGGTGGGGCAACATCGCCTTCCTCAGGTGAGGTGTCATCATTAGTTTGTGGCACACTGGCCTTTGCGGATCACCGTCGTGTATCATTTAAAGGAAAGCCTCTGGAGCATGAGCCACTTTCATTACTTTTTATTAGGGCAATATAATCAAAATTCAATGGCAATTTCTTTGCAGCAGAGTAATGACCACATACAAAAGGCAGCCAGTATTCATTTCACATTAAGCCTCAATGATTGTTGTAATTCGAGCAAGTCACAGAGGTTGTTTATGGTTGTCCTTTGGCACTATGTTTTGTGCCTTTGTGCATCATTTTGCTATCTGGAATGCCTGCATAATTTCTCTGTGGAATCCAATTAATTATGAACTCTGGAAATAACATCTTTAATTTTATAGATAAATTGCAGTATGTGCAGGGGTAATTTTAGATTATGCTTTCATGTTTTAGCATGGCACTTTGAAATATTTTCTACCTTCATCCTTAAAATAATTCCCTTCATGAAATGCTGACTGTCGTATTCCTAGAACAGAGTTTAATTAAATGAAATGCAAGAGATAATGCTTGCCCGTTCTAAACATACTCTCCTGATAGTTTGTTAAATTAATGAATAGAGTATTAACAAAGTGTTGCCAAGAAGAACCAGGCATATATTTGCAACACTAGCCTGTCACTGATGACTTAGAAAAAATATTTCTTGTGTAGCTTAATATTTGATAATCTTCTTGGAAACATTAATTCCCTCTTTTTTTTACATGTACTGTGAAGTTTTTTTTGTGCCAGTGCTTACCATGGGAGACTTTGCCTGCTCTTATGTACATCCTGCATATTTGACAATGGTCTTTGTGCTTTTTTAGGATGTTCAAGTATTTTTAATGATCAAAAACTAAGGGCAGGAGTACAATGTTTGAGTAATATTTCATTATAAATTCAAATGTAATTTTTTTTTTTGTAGATACAATTTTTTAAAATGCAAATGACTATGAAAAATATGAGTGTTTCTGTATATTGGGTAGCAAAATATTTATATTAGAAGTATCTTTTAATCAATGCTTTTTATTATTTCAAAAATAATCTAACTGCTTGTAATGTGACTTTTTGTGTCATTTCAGTTTTGCATCAACATTGATGTTTACATTTCACTTACAGAAGCAAATGATTATATATTAAATGAAGTGTATAATTATAATGCCTATAAATAGACTTCCTTAACTTGGTCAAGGAACATTTATATAAACAAATTGTCTAACCAAGCTTTTAAAATTAAAAATAGCTTTCTCATAATCAACTTTATAGTTTGATTTAATAAAAATATTAAATATAATACAATAAATTGTTTGGTTTTTAAGAAAGAAATAAATGCTGAAGTCTTACTTGTACCTTTAGTGCTTTGGGAATATAGTTAAATAACTTCTCTCAATTGCTAGGTTTAGGAAGCATTATTTTTATGGTTTCACACTTTAAAAAAATTAAGGCAGACAGTTGTGTTTTCTTATATTGGCCTTTGATCATTCTTTGTAACTGAAAGTACAAATGTGGGTTCCTGATTTTTATCTAATTTAAAATAATTCTGTGAGGTCTTTATAATTTTTTGTAGTTTTCAGTAGACATAATGAGTGTTTGCAAGTTAATGTTGATTTTTCCTATTGTCCTTAATATTTACAAAGTAACATCTCAGATTAATTTTAATGCTCGATCATTTCCATTTTTGAGTAGTAGAGATGTTTTGAGCAGTGTAGTTGGAGAAAACAATAAAAAAAGCAAAATCCTTACTGTTAAGGATTTATCATCTTACAGGAGGTATATTTTGCAGCTGGTCCATATGGCATACCTGCAGCATACGTAGGAAAGATGTTAAGGGAAACTATTTTAAAATATAACTAGATTACAATGCTTCAGAGTGGTGGAAATTTCATTAGATGTTTTTCCATTGTAGAAATTATGAAGTATTTAAAAAAGCCATAATTGCTCTTTGAAAAAGAAGATAGCAATTAATTTAATTGACATTATGGAAATTTATAACTAGGTTATATGGGGCCTCTGGAAATCAGTGTTCAGAACCTCTGCCCTTGCCTCTCTTGATCTCTCTTTGTCTAAGGGGACAGGGCCAATTTAGATGAGGCTGTGTAGAGTCTTAACTCTGTTGAATTTTGAGATAATTCTAGGGATGGAGATTGTGCAGCTTCTTTGAGTAAGGCTGTTGGAAGTTTGACTGCTTCCATTGTGATTTTTTTTTAAATAAATAATTTTTCATTTTTTATGGAACTTATGTCCTCTGCCTTTTATTTTATCTCAGTGTACCTCTGAGAAGAATCTGGCTTCACATTCTCTACATATTCCAACTAGATATTTGCAGCTGTTCATATACTTCTTTTTAAGGCTGAACAAACCCAGTTCTGTCAGGCTCCTTTCATTTGTAAAGTACTTCAGTTTCCTCTGCCTCTCACTGGATTTGCTCGTGAATGCCGGTGTTGCAGAGTTGGAGGTGATGCTGCAGACACAGTTTCCCAAGTGACAAATTCAGAGGAAGAATCACTTCTGACCTGTTGGCTTCTCTTTTGCTTACAAAGCCCAGCATATATTTGGCCTTTCTGCAAGGATACTCTTGCCTTGGGTACAGCCTGTTGTCCAGTAGGATCCCCAAGTCCTTGGCAGAGCTGCCTTCCATCGAGTTGTGCCCAGTCAGTGCTTGTTGACTGAGACTGTTCCATCCCAGACAGAGGACATTTGCCTTTCCTGAACCACAGGAGGTTCCTATCAGACATTCCTTCAGCCTGCCAGGGTCCCTTCAAATAGTAGCCCTCACTTTCAGCATGTCAACCACTCCTTCCAATCTGGTATCATCTGCAAACACTCCACTCTATGCTATCATTAGTTCTTAATAAAGGTGTTGCACAGTATTGGCCCCAGCACTGACTCCCAAGGGATGCCATTAGTAACTAGTTGTCAACTGGACTTTTTACTACTGATCACAACCTTTATAATAAAGGGGTTCCAGTTAAAAGTTTTGAATAGTAAAAGACACTTTCAATATTCTTAAGGCTGTTTCTTGTTCTCTAGAAGACCATCCACTCAGTTACTTTCTTTTGCAAGAAAAGCACTCCAGAGAGCATGTAAGATTAAAATAAAGTTTTAGTTGTGGATTAGGCAATGGTAGATGTGTGCTGCTGTTACTAACTTTTGGATGCCTCAGGTAAGGGATCCTGAACTTGTTGGCTTCTTGGTGGCATCATGACATAGTTTGGTTAAATTATGTGTTATTATGCTTTTGTCTTTTTATACTGGATCTGCTATATTGTAGTTAAAGGGAAATGTATGGTTGATATTAGTTCAGTGGCTTTTTTTTTAAAAAAAACACTCAAGAGCTCAGGGTCTATATTATCTGTATGTATCCTAAGTGCTAATTAAGGTTACTGTGGAAGAGAATAATGTTCCCGTTGTTACTGTGTCTCGTTATTTTCTTGTTGCTGGGTAACTGCATGGTGAAGAGAATCTTGATGTAGTCAGTAGCTGTGTGAGTGGATGAAGCTCATACAATTTATTTGCTAATAGTAATGTGTTACAGTGTATGAAAAGTGATGCTTTTGCTTTGGAGAGTGCTAATGCATTATGTTAGTGATTCAAGCAAACTTCCTTCACCCAGCCTTATGGATCACAACTCCCCTCAAATTAACTGTCCTTGTGTGTACACTGCAGAACATTGCAGAAGACTTCAAACAGCAAAAATACTCTCTTAATTTAATCATAATCTCATTCTGCTTAAACTCCAGAAAATAATTTTGGTGAATTATGTTTAATGGAATTTTTTAGTTTGTTAATGGAACGTTGTTATAGACAAGATGGAATTTGAAGATAAAACATTTATTTGGTTTCATCTATCTCCTCCTCCTCATCATTCACATTTCTGTACGACTTATACAAAAGAATTGAGAGGGAGGATCATTAGATAGCTCAGTAGTGTAAGGAATCTGTTATAACTAATTATCTTTTCTGTTTCCTGTGATGCCAGTAGGGCTTTTCTGCGCTAAACCATTTCTCATGGTTTGGAAAAAGATCATACTCACGTGGCATGCTGTTTTCTGCTTTTGTTTCCTTTAGGCTTGAAAGCAAAAAGACATTGTATAGGAATGCCAAAATTAATTCAGGATTTGTGTTTCCAGAATTTACAGGTGCTTAGCATTTGGCTGTTTTCATGCTTGAGAGAGTCACAACTTCAGTTTACTGCAAGACGTCTGGTAATTACATTAGAGCTTCAGGTGGAAGTCTGAGCATTTGTAGATAAAAGTAGTCTTGTGTTTTCACAAACATTGATAAAGGATGTTAAAATCATGTAGCACTCTCTAAAATTAGCAAGAAGGCAGTTCTATGAAAAACTAGGCTATTGTAGTGTTAAATTTATTTTTTATTTATGTTGGCTTCTTACTAGTATTACAGGAAGCTATAAAGACAGTATTGGAGACTCAACTTAGTATAAGTACTTTGCATCTTGTGTTGGAAAGGTTTTTTTTCTGCATCTTTTATAGAACAGCTCAACCCAGGGTTTGTGTTTGTGTTCTGCACAGCCTAATCTTATTTTTTGTTGTAGTTAAAGAAATTCTGTGCTATTACTGGTCCAGACTCTTTAACCAGAAATCACCAATCTTTTTGTAGAATTGGTCCTCAAATCTTAGTAACAAGACATGAAAAAATAAAAACGCAGAAAATTATTAAAAAGAAAAAAGCTCTTACTCTATAAATCTTTGTCCTTCTCTTGAAAATGGAAGTGATGGAAAAATACCTGGAAACAAAAAGAGTGATGCATTTTGACTTTCCCATAAGGAAGTTTATCTAGAGTTCTGAGTTTATTTAAAGAACTGTGTTCCTTCTTGTCTACTGAAGTTTTAAAAGTCCACAATTCACTTGGGTTTCTAACAGTTTCTTCTTACATTGTATGGATGTTCGGCTTTCAGCAGGTTCTTGTCCCAGGAGATAAAGGTGCCTATTCCCATAGAACTGTCCAGTGCTTTGAACAAAAATGTTTCCCAGTTCTGCTCAGAACTTAATTTCATATGATGAGTTAAGCCAAAGAGTACTTAGAGATACCTACTGAGTAGTTTTAATACTTTCATAGGTTCTGAAGGACATTTGGTTTGTCTGCTGACTGAACTTTATAAACTGCAGAGAAAATTGTTTTGCTTTTTTCATTAGGAAAATATGAGTCTCAAAAAGGCAAAATATTGACCGAGACTAATACATTTTCTTATTAAATGGTTTACTGTTGCTTAATAAGAACCCACAGAAAAGTGATCTGTCCAATATACGTGATAGATATAGATTAATTAATTTGGATTTTAATTGGAATCTTGGGTGGTTATACAGTGAATTGATAATGAAACTGTGGTAATACGTGACATTTGATCTATCTTCATTACATATTCAATCACAGTAATGATTTTTTGGTTGATGGTTAAAGAATGCATAATTGTATGTGCAAAATTATGTTCGTGTTTAATTATATTGTAAAGCATTTTTCTGACACCAATAACTTTGAATTAGGATTGTGTTGAAGTATCTGGAAAAAAGAGCTCTAATTGTTAGAGTCGCAAAACTGGTATTCTCAACCATGCAAAAGCATTTTGAATTGGAAATGGGCATAGAATTTATTTAGACCTTACTGCTGCTGTTGAAAGTGAGTGATTAATAAGGACCTTGTCTGTTGGTCTATCTTTATATGTCAGCTTGGTGCTGCAGTGATTAAAACTCTTGTAAGCATTTCATAATTGTTTTAATTAATTTGCACCATAAAGCTCTTTTTCATTTTAATAAAGCTATTTTATTTAGCTCACTAGTAGTTATTTTATATCTGATTTTATGGTTGTAATTACTGTACTATACTTTAATCCACTTGTAAGTACCATTCACTGGGCATTATAATTAATTAATATATCTTTTAAATCATATTTTTATGGTTTACCATGGAGATTATATTTGTACGCTATTACAGAGTTCAGAGATCTTAGCAAGAGTTGAGACTTACTGTAAAATCATTTGTAAATTCCTGACTGCTGTAAGCACTTTAACTTTCAAATAACCAAAACTTATTATTTTCATGGCAAATTAAAAAAAGAAAAAAGGGAAGCAAAAGGATGTTTAACATGATAGGGAATTTAAAAAGTGTTAGGCATACACCCTTCTCTGAATTCACATAGTTCTGATTTAAAAAAATAGGCTAGAGAACTTTTGGCTAGGAGGGTAGATCTTTCCTGATCATTACTAAATGTTTTTTCTAATAGTTTCCTCCATTTTGTGTTAGATACTACAGAATTCTTGCTTTCATTTGAGGCAGCTAGACCTTCCTTCCTTCCCTCCTCTAGTATTTTCTTCTTTTGCTTTGGCATCAGCGTCTTGGGCTTTTCAGTATTGGAGTATCAACCATATCTTTTGTGTATGATGAAGATACTTCTCAGTCACAACTAAGAGTTTTACATTTAGTGACCTGAATTCAAGTAGACCAATTTTTAAATTGTTGGCCATGAGGAGAATATAATTTGGTAGTATCTCTGGGTTTCTGCCAGTCATATTTTCATTTTTTAGAACTATTCAATGTATTTTTTTTAATGCTTTTTTTGTAATTTTTTACAGTGGATGAATGTAGCAAGTTATAAAAAGCAAACTAAGTCTGGAAAAAGATAAAATCAACATGGAAATATTTTACTTGGATCTCTACTATGACTTGAAGCAGAATTGTGTATCATAATGAGATACTGACTTGAGGTGCACGTTTATGATCTTCAGAATGTCGTCTTCAGTCATCAGTTAGTAACGTGTATTAATGAAAGTTAATATACATAACCACTAATAACTTATTGCTAAGCTCTAGTTTTGACAAAATTATTTTTGTTCAGAATTTCGTGAATTCACATTGGGGGTTGTAAACCTTAATCTGCATCTGGCAACACTTGGTGCTGAGATTTTACTTCAGACTCTTACCTTTGTCTCCCATAAACATCCTGGCTCTGAACAATGTAGAAATTATTCAGGAGAGAGAAGTCAATTAAAAATTAGCTTTCAGTGGGTGGAGTACTCAGAAAGCAAGCAGTCATTGACTGGTGACAAGGTTCTTTCTTTTGGACAGCACTGTTCAGGTTGTGGAAACTAACATGGGGATGGAGTGTACCCTCAGTCAGTTTGCACCAAGTCAGGAGGGAGTGTTCATCTGCTGGAGGGTGGGAAGACTCTACAGAGGGATCCGGACAAGCTGGATCAATGGGCCGAGGCCAACTGTGTGAGATTCAACAAGGCAAAGGGCCAGGCCCTGCACTTGTGTCACAACAATCCCATGAAACCCTACAGGCTTAGGGCAGATTGGGTGGACAGCGGCTTGGGGGAAAGGGGCCTGGGGGAAAGGGACCTGGGGATGCTCTTCGACAGCAGCTGAACACGAGCCAGCAGTGTGCCCAGGTAGCCAAGAAGGCCAGAGGCATCCTGGCTTGTATCAGAAACACTGTGGCAGCAGGACCACTGACTGCCCCCTGTACTCAGTGCTGGTGAGGCTGCAGCTCAAATCCTGTGCTCAGTTTTGGGCCCCTCATGACAAGAAAGACATTGAGGTCCTGGAGAGTGTCCAGGGAAGGACAGTGTTGCTGGTAAAGGTTCTGGAGCACAAATCTTATGAGGAGTGGCTGGGGGAGTTGGGGTTGTTGAGTCTGGAGAAAAGGAGACTCAGGGAAGACCTTATCACTCCCTAAAATAACCCAAAAGGAGGTGGTAGGCAGATGGGGGTTGGTCTCCCAAATAACAAGTGACAGGACAAGAAGTTGTACCAGGAGAGGTTTAAATTGGATATTAGGAAAAATTTCTTCACCAGAAGGATTATCAAGCCATGGAACAGGCTGCCCAAGCAAGTGTTTGAGTCACCATCCCTGGAGTTATTTAAAAGATGTATAGATGTCACCCTTAGGAGCGTGGTTTAGTGGTGGGCTTTGCAGTGTTATAATGGTTCAGTATCAAGATCTAACAGGTCTTTTCCAGCCTAGATGATTATATGATTTCATGGAAAACAGGAGTGCTAGTGTGTTTCTGCAGCATGTTTTCATCCGTTGTGCATGTAAGTGGCAGTGCCAAAAAGCTTCCATGGCAAAGGTTAACTCAATGTTTTACTGATCATTTTGCTTTGGTATCAGAGCAGTTACTCTTGTAGCTAGTGTGTGCTTTTTAAGAATTGTGTGGCCTTTTGTGAGAAATACTTACTTTTCTTCCTTTGTTTGGCCCGTTTACCAGAGATTCTTCGCTTAACTGCATTTCAGATAATTTTTAAGAAATAGTATTTGTTATATTTACAATTAAATATATATACAGTATTGAGAAAATAGAGTTAAAATGAAGTGTTCAGGGTAAGAAATATGAACTTTAAGTAATATTCAAAATTTCAAAACTAGGTCAAAGTCAAACGTCAGAAAAGATTGCTGGGTTGATAGGAACCTTTGAGTAAAGGTGGACACTGAAAGGCTAATGTTCTGAAATGATAAATTATACATGGATGTTGTGACACCATGCTGTGCTACTGTAATTTGGCACTTTGTGCATAATTTTATATTATTTTATGCTTCTTCTTTGCTTATGTGTGAGCTTGCCTAGGGTCTCATTCTAACAGCATCCCCCAGTCAGGACAGCAGTCAAGTCGTACTTTAGTACAGGTTATTTCTGTCCTTAACCATGTGATTCTGTAGTCACATACAATTTTAATTTTGAAATCTGTAGAACAGCATGAGAAGCTGACATTGAACATGAAGAATAAATATTTTATGTGTATAGTCCCTTCTGGTATGAAAAGCGTCTGTTTAAGGTGGCTAAATGTGATCAGTCAAAATAATGTACCCAATAAGTATATTTAATAAAAATATGAATAGTTATAAATAGTTTTTATTTGGAATGCATTTGTATAATACATTCTTTAATCAGAAGACTTCCTTCAGCCAAACTTTATGTATAGATTTATTGAAAGTATTGGGAAACTTATTAAATATAATTCTTATTTATTTTCAATTTTGATTAATTATTTTTTAATTGTAAAATAATTTTTCCAACAGAAACATAAGTAGAAGTAGTTTTTATAAAATACTTGAAGTCTTAAAGCTGACAGTAATTATATATCTTCTTGTTCATTGCACATACATACTTATTTTCATTGAAATGGAAAATTTAGATTTCGATTATGTCAGTCCAAATTACCTTTATCAGCAAATTACCCTCTACTCACAATTACTTATAAAATAGGAAGAATTAGCTTCTTTACTCAATGCATCTTCTATTCCAGTCTTGAATCAATTGTGTATAATGCTCAGAATTTAGTAATCCATTTTTCAACTTGTTTAGTCTAGAAAGCAACTTTCAAGAAATTCATTATTCCCATTAACAACTGCAGTTGAAATATCACAACTGGCACAATTTATTGTTCTTCATTACTTGCTTTCAATGGCTGCAAGCAACAAAATGAAATTTGTTTCTGCTGTGTGAAGAACAAAAATATTTGTGAGTTAGTAGCTTCACTTAGAAATAAAACTGACTTTTTTGCATCCTGCTTGATGTAGTGGATTATCTAATTATAGTAGTCTGCAATGTAGGTATCTAAATGTGACATTCAAAAAATAAATTTAACACAGTATCTCACTTCAGTACATTTAACTTGCAGCTAAATTTGCCTAGAGCAAAGACAGACACCCATTAGTAATTTAGTATTTGTCCTGAATTAGTCACCTAATACTGGTGCTCTGGGTGGAGAACTGGCAGAGGACAAGGTGCGAAGGCTGCATCTGTCTGGTGACAGTGGTGTCCTTCAAGGTTCAATTCTAAGGCCACCTCTATTCAGTACTTTTATCAGTGATCCAGATGTAGAAGTTGAATGCACCATTAGCAAGTTTGTTGATGATACTATACTGAGTAGTGCTGTTGAGTCTCTTGAGGGACAAGATGCCTTGCAGAGGGATCTTGTTAAATTGGAGTGTTGGGCGATCATCAGTGATTTATTTAACAAGAACAAATGACCTGTGATGAAGTAATGCTGATCATAAGTATAAAGCAGTAGAAGGGAGTGGCTGGAGGGAAGCACTACAGAAAGGGATCTGGGGTTCTGGTCAGCAACAGCTCAACAGGAGCCAGTGGTGTGCTCTGGCAGTCAGGAGGGCAAACCCCATCCTGGGCTGCATCAAACATGGCATCACCAGCTGGTCAAAAGAGTCAATTATCCCACTGCATTTAGTATGAGTAGAACCTCACCTTGAGCACTGTGTGCAGTTCTGGGCCTCACTATTTATGAAGTATGCGAAGGTTCTTGAATGTACCCAGAGGAGGACAAGAAATCCGGTGACAGGGCGGGAAGGCATGTTCTGTGAGGAGCAACTGAGGACTTTGGTCTTGTCTAGCTTGGAGAAGGGGAGGCTGAGAGGTGACCTTATTTCTCTCTATAGCTTCCTGAGCAGGGGAAGTGGAGGGGGAGGTGCTGAGCTCTTCTCCCTGCGATCCAGTGAGAAAAGGCATGGGAGTTGTTCAAAGCTGCACCAGGGAAGGTTCAGGCACAACATTAGGAAGCACTCCTTTGCTGTGAGGGTCGTCAAGTGCTAGAACAGGTTTCCTAGAGATGTGGTTGATGCCTCAAGCCTGGTAGGGTTTAAGAGGCATTTGAGCAATGCCCTTAACAAAATATTTCAACTGTTGGTCAGCCCTGAATTGGACTGGATGATCATTGTGAGTCCCTTCTAACTGAACTATTCTATTCTAAGTGTTTAGAAGTTAGAGGCTTGCAAGCCTTTGTGTGGAAGATGAAAATGCAGAGGCTTCTGAAGCTTACAATGCCTTCAAAATGTGGACTTATACGTATAAACTGCCTTGTTTCATTTTTAAACCTATTTCTCTAAGGTTGCAGAACATATGTGGTTATCACATTTGTCTTCTCCTTCCAATAAGTTTTCAAGCTTGGGTACTTGCTTAATCAGCATTTTCCAAAGGGAGAAACTTCACTCTGCAAAATTTCATGACTTTTGTAAAGCTCATTTGTTGCTTATTAAAAATAAAAAAATAACAAAGTCCCAAAACAAAACCAAAAGGAAACAAACAAAAACCAACTGAAAGAAGTATGACCATGATTGCTGCTGTGGAAGGGCTGCAGGGCAAGCCCCATAGTTGCTGTTATGTTTGGTTTGCTGGCTTGATGCTCACTGCGTTTGCACAGTGAGAGTTGAGAACTAGCCTTGATGTTGGCTGTTGTCTCTCTGCCAGCTGTGGGTTTTCATGCTGCTTCTGACTTTTGCAGAAATCCTGGGAAAGAAGTGTGTGAAAGTGCTGGAAGGGTAATAGGTTTGTAGAGAAAGGAAGAGGATTAGTCACAAGAGCATGAGACTGGGAGTCTGAGGTTATTATGGGTAGTGGAAAATCCGTCACAAAGTTCTCATTTAATTTTTGAAATATCGACAAAATGTAGGCGCAATGTACAGTGGTAAAGTTGTAGTACTTTTCCTGTACACATAATGACAGAGAAGGAGAGGGACTTGATGAGATGACTTAGAAGAGCACAACATCATTACCCCTCCACCATCGTTCTCTACCATTTCACATCCTATAGTAGAAGGTCAGTCTCTTGTATAGCAGAAGTATCTAATTGGCTGGTTGATGTTATACATAAAAATGAAATGAATAATTTAAAGATTGACATATCTTTATATATAACTATATATATATATAAAATGTTCCGAGGAGAGGTAACAGGTGTTTTTAAGTTTTTCATACAGTTTAATGTATTTGTCTGTATTTGTATTATGGAAGGATATGACTTTAGGAACATAGATGCCAGATCTGTGCTTTACCCACAAATAGATGGAGGCTGATGTGTGCCATGGAGAAATACCAGTGCTTTAGATGTGTTCGTGGATATTTGTTTTCAGTTATCAGTGGAGACGGGATGTTGTGATAAGTGGACCTTTGGAGTAATGTGATGTCTTATTTTTTAAAAAACCTCATTGTCGATTGTTTTCAAAATCTAGAAGATTTTTACTTCTTGTTTCCATATTGAAACAACTATATTATATTGGCTGACACTTTCATATAGCCACAAATTACTTCCTGTGGGAAAAAATTTTTTGACCACCTTCAGTCTATATTATAATTTAGTATCACTTAACTTCTGTTACCTTAATCTCTAGATAGTGTTTCCTGTCATAATGCTGTCATACTCTTGGGATTATTTTTTTAATTAATTTAATATTTTAATGCCTTTTTAGATCTTTCTGAGAAATGTGAAATTTGAAAGATGAGCACTTACTGTTTTAGCTGATAATACACCTTTGTGAATGAGGACGAAGAATGATCTGGGTAGCAAAAATCTCTCAAGAATGTATTTGTATACACAAAGACAGTAGGAATGTCGTATTTAGGGTTTCACAAAGACTTGTCATAAATTTGTCCAAAACAAGACATTATCATTTCCACAGTATTTGTCATTTACACCATGCTAATGTTATACTTGAGCCTGTTAACTAAAGATGTTAAAAGAATGTCTTTGATCTTTTTTTTGAGAAAATTCTGCTAAATATAGACAAGCCATGTAGTAGATTATTCTATTAGCTCTAGCAATAGCCCATGCAAGTGATTAACACAGCTTGCAAATAGTAAATTTGCCACAAAAACACAGTGTGTATGGATACTGGTTTAGAAACCATTGATTTGTACTGGCTTTACTTTAACTTATTTGTTATACCAAGAAATTATTTAAGTGGGAAATTGCTTAAGTTTTCTCACTGTATTTTCTACACATTAATCTTTCTTTTTTTTTTGTCTCAAGTCAATGCAACCTTTGTATGTTCTTTCCTTATATTTCCTTGCCTTCTTAATTTAACATTGTCTTCTTTTTATTACTAACACTTTATTTTTGGAGGCCATTGTGTTATTTGGAAACCTTATTTCTTGTAGTCTTGCCTCAAACAATTTGTAGCCTAAAAAATTAGTGAGGATATATGTATCTGAGCATTTTGTATATTTTTGTGGTATATTGTAAGCTCTCACCTTAATGTTTTCTTAACGTAGTGCAACTCAGACCAGTTGTTTAAGCCACCTAGAGGCAGAAAAATAAGTCCAGTGTAATGTTTAACTGGTTTATACTTTGGGTATTTTCATTCTGCTGTAAGAACTTGCATGCACCACCACATTTTATTTCCTTGAGATTGGAGGAGTATTTTATTGTCTTAGACAGTGCATTTAATACTTAAAGACTTCAGAAAAGTTGCAGTAAAATACCTGTTTATTCTGTCTTCAGAACAAGTTCATAGGCACTTGGATCAGCATGAGGTGAAATACTTGCAATTTGCTTTCCGTTGGATGAATAACTTGCTGATGAGAGAAGTCCCTTTACGGTGTACCATCAGGTTATGGGACACATACCAAGTAAGTACTTTTTTAAACCTCCCTAACTCTGGTAATGTGTTTTAGACATGCCAGTATCTTTGTATCTTTTCTTGAACCTTTTGTTTTAGTGTCATCTGGCAATCATCATAATATGAGGAAAAGCCTACTGCTTAGAAACATTTAATGTCCTCAGTCCTCTTGCCCTTCAAAACCAAGCACTTGTTGTCATGATAGTTTATAGTACTAAAATGAACATTCACTCAAAATTAATGTCGGTATTCCCTTCTGTCTCTTCAGAGAAGTAAAACATTGAATTGTGCTTAATCAATGCCCTCCATCGATTCTTAGTTCCAAACTTCTTATTGCCCATCTGTTTAACTACTCAATCCAATACTAGCTTTCAGTCTTCAGTTTTCAGCATTCATCCCACTGTCATATATCTTCTGTCTTATTGTTTGTCCAGCCAAAACTCCTTATGTTACTGATCTCTGGTTGCAGTAATTATTTTTCCTCAATAATTTCTTTCCTGAGTGTCAAGAGAAAGAATTGGTATTGGAGGAAGAATGTTTACACATTCTTAGTTCTGTTACTTGATGTTCCAGTAGCTTCTGGTTGCAATTTTTTACCATGTATTTAAACTATATATTCTTATCTACCAACTTCATTGTTGATATAAATGAAAAAAAAACCAAAACCCAAGAAAAAGTAAAAGGATTTTAAATTCCTTAAGAATTTTTAATGGAATTAGTAAACAGACTAACTCATAATTTATGTCTCATAAAGAGATGGAACATCTTTAAATATCGGTGTCTTTATATCTGTTCATTATGTAGCAATGTTCAGTTAGTTTCATGCACTTTAATGCCAAAATGTCTACTTGGACCATCTATTCAGGCCTCTAATAGAGGGTGGGGAATTGCTTGCTATTCATTTAATGAGTCTACTACGTTATTTCAGTGAAGTCTGGTGGTATCCAAATCTGATGTTAAGAAATGAGAGATCTATCACTTCTACAGTTAATCTGTCCTAAGAAGTGGTATCCTTGCAGGGTTTTGTTGTGCATTTTCAACAAATTTCTGAATTGAATTTGTCTATTGGGATCCTTTGTCTCATTATAATATCTATTATTGAATGTCATATCTGTTTTAACCTGGCATTTTATTCCACTGGAAAGTACTTATACCTTTGTAAGAGCTGTCTGATAAGTCGAAAGACTGAGCTATTTAAATGTTTCACTGTAGCTAATTTATCTTGAGTAATTTTTCATGGTTTTGCTGCAGCATTTCTGAGTCCTGAAGGTTTTTTACCATGCTAACTCTTAACACTGCTCTTGGTACTTGATCATTAGCTTTATCTATGTGTTAAAATCACATAAGAGCACTTCCTTAATCCAGTTAACCACCCATATGTGCTCAAAAAACAGATGTTTTTGCCAAAGCTTCACTTTGAGCTAATCTGTGAGCTATGCTTCTATGATAATGTTGAGAAATCTTGCTTGAAAACCAAGGCTGTTGTTAATTTCTCAAACTATTGCCATGCTGAAGGGAACCATTTCTCATTCCTGGTCCATAGGCACCTCTTGAGGTACACTTCGATGGGATCTTTATCAATAAGTGTTTGTGATCATTTAATTCTGATTTTTAGCAAATTCTGCTATATTGCAGTAGTTCTCTATAGTATTTAAAAGCTTAATACTTATCTATTTACATGGGATTTTCAAGTGTATCTTTTAAATTAAGGTTTCTTATACCTAAATATCTAAATGGAATACCCAGAGTGGGACTATTTTTCTATATTAAACAAGTTTTAGGAATAATTCTGTGTTTTGCCTCAGCAGGTGCAGCAGATCTGTGCTGTTTTCTAGGTTTCATTATTTAGTAAACTGTAGTGTATGCATTTCTTGTCTAATAGTGTATTTAAAACCAGTAAGGGTATCTTAACCTAGACACCTCTATTACCAGCCTCTTTTCTGAACAACCTCAAGCAATTCCTCAATTTGCTAATTAGTTTTCAGTTGTGCTTATACTAAACTTATTATCAACCTGTAATATGGATCTTATCACACTGATAATATAGATAATAAATGCAGTGAACCTACAAGAGCCAGTAAAGTTCATGTAAAGTTTTTGCTAAAGTGTTAAGCAACAACATTACAGATTTTTACACAAGTAACTTGTCACTAAGTCATTCCATTGCATGTGATTTCTAACTTAATAATTTACAACTGTATCAGCAGTGCTGCTTTCTGAGTGGAAAGCACTTTAGAGATGGAATTTGTTCAGTTGGTTATATTATCTGACTTGCATTTTTAACCATAAAGCATGCTATAGGCCAAAAGGTCATTTGAATATATATTTTAAAGAAGTTTTTCAGAGGGTCTAACAGTGGATGGACCTGTGTTGTTGGATTTGACAGATGTAAAATGAGTAAAGGCAAGAAATCTAACATGGCATCCTATAAAATAAAAATTAGCTTTCCAGATACAGATGGGAGGAACAATAATTGCAAGGGCCTGGATAAATGCTTAACTGCTTTTCTCACTGTATTCATAGGCTGATAGTCCTGTTATCAGGCTTATTTTTGCTACTTCATGTGTCCTAAAGCAGTAAAGTAAGGAAATGTGGCTGTTTTTCCTTAGATTTACATACCTTTGCCATCTGCTATTTCAGTGCCTACCCAGTATGTGCATGTAGTGACCTTTACTCCCTGATACTCTTCAACCACTGTAAACAGAAATACCTTTAACTGCCGTGTAAGTTCAGAGAGGTAAACTAATCGTGTTGCAATGTAACATCAGCCACAGCAGGGACCACAGGCATCCCTGCACTGTTGATGTGCTGGCTTTTGCTCAAACTGCCTACCTTGTGGCTCTTGGGAAGAGATGGAGCATTTTGCAAGGCACGGTTTACAGTCATCTCTAGTCCCAGTGCGTGGCATGATTCAGGAATGGCATAGGAGCAGTGCCAGAAGAGGGTTAGGATAGGTGTGACAGTCAGATTCCTTCATGTGGAAGGAATGGGAAGGCAGGCAGAGCTGTCAGATCCCTTCATGTCTGCACTGGGAGTGCATTGTGGCTCCCTCATTTCCTGCAGAAATCCAATGATTAGAGAGCAGTGACCCTTCTTAAAGGAAAGGGTACTGCTAATGGCATTTTCACAGAAAATAAAAATTTTCTTTCTTTTGTCCTCCTTGCCCCCCATGAAAACTGAAACCTTGCCTTGTCTTGCTGAGCTGCCTGGTTTCCTGTGTTTGCAGTGCAAAGATAAATATTGTGCTGTTTCCAGTTTAAATTCTAGATGGGTCATTCTCACAGCAGGCCCCAGTTTCTCATGAACTACAACAGGGCGTTTTCAGGGAATAACAGCGCACTTAAGATAGTCTGCTGTTGTATATTTCCCAGTGTGACAGGTAACTGCTGATGGGTGGAGGTGTTAGAATCACATTCTGTCTCAAAATTTGTTGCTTTTCTTCCATTAACTTTGTTGAGAATTAGGCACTTAAACAATGTCCACCTCTGTCTTAGAATGTATGGTAGCAAAAGTACTCTGGCTAGTGTCATATTCTCTGTCTAGTCTAATTTAGGATTCATCAGTCATTTTTTAGGTTCTGTGAAGTAAATCACTGAACATATAATCCAAAATACCTGTACTTAAGCTATTTAGAGTTGAGGGGAGGAGAAATTTGGAAAGATTCCCAAATCCTCACTTCAGTTACTGTGTTATTCTGTAACTGTACCTATGAAATCTACTAAAATACATCACTGTCTTCTGTAGCAAAACTGTCTAAAGTAGAAAAAGTAAAGATATTGTGGTGGGGTCTTACCAGTCCCTTCTCAGCTGTTTCTGGGGGGGAGTTAGGGTTCCCCTGGGGGGGACTCAGGAGTTTTGGGGATTCTTGGTGGGGTTTTTTGGTGTGGGAGTCTCACCAGTCCTTACATCTTACTTACAAAGGATATGTGGAGAGAGCTTCTTAGCCATAAATATTTAGTTTGCTTTATTCTTTAACCTTAATTGCATTTTAATGAGAGTGAATTATCCCACTTTTTTGCTTGATTCTGGCTTTGCTTTCCTTTTTTTTTTTTCTTTTGCTTTGTTTAAGATAAATAGGGAAAATACCTTGTAAATTCTTTAAAAATTTGCTCGTTAAGTTACACCGAAGACACTTAAATTTTAAATATGTAGAACTGATTAACACAAAAGTTCATAGATTTTGTCAAGTATGAAAGATTCTGCAAACCAAAACAGTGTAATGTAAGACCTCAGTTTTATCATTTATTATATCTTGCCTTTTTATCTCATATTTTATCTTTTTGGCATAAAAATTGGTAAAATGAAGTATCATGACAGCTGAATTATTCATAAGATAAAAGTGTTTAGCATATTTCTATGGACTTACAAAATGCAAGTTAGTTTTATATTTGTTCCTTGCCAAAAAGATTTTTGACACTATTTTAAAGATTCCTTTGCTGTATGAAGTTGGCTTTTATGGGCTTCTAACTCTTAAGATTCAATATACCCTATTAGAAAAGGTGGAGATGTCTCAATGCTCAGCATCTACACTATCCTACTCTAAATAAATATTTTAAATGTTGGCCATCAAAGCCTCAAAAGTGTCCTTGCTTCAGACTAAGACATTTTGTTGAAGTTTGCATCAAGTTTTCATTATTTCTTAAAATGTGTATTTTCCTTCAGGCACTTTTGAGATGCAGTGTGTTATATAGCTGTGTACTCCTGCGTGGTGGGGGGAAAGCAATACCACTACTGTGGCTGGATCCATTCACAGTTCTTCACCCTTACCTAGAAATGGCAGTACGAGACTTCAATGGCAGTGGTTGTACACCAATACTTGGAGCAGAACAGTGTGTAGTTTAAACTCTTGGCGTTTTTAAACTGCTTTAATATTGAGTTCAAAACTACATTTGCTTTGTAGGCAGTTTGCAGCTGGAAGGAGGTCTCTAACAGTGCCATCAAATCATCCTGATACAAGATGACACGGTGTTACGCTGACTAGTGTTTTAAATAGGATAAGAATTTTCATAGGTATATAAGTACTTCATTTTATATACTTTTCATGTAGAATGAAGTTTATATATTTTTCATTAAAGAGTTTTCTTTCTGATCTGATGTTCTTACATAGATTACCTTTTTGTACTGTCCTTGTTGCAGTGATTTCTCCGTGTAACTCACACTATTGGTAGTACAGAACTTTTGGAAGAAACACTGACACAGGTTCCATAGCTAAAAGCTTGCTCAGAAAAAGAAAAAATAATGAAAAATGGAAAAAATGGTAGCAGCTATCTATATTAGTCTTCAATTCTGAATAGGGGGTATCGTATGCTGTATGCCTGTTTAGAGTTCAAATGTACCTAATATTCAAATATAGCCTAATATTTTCACCTGGCACAAAGCCTTTTTGTTTAGTACCATTTAGCTGACTGCTGTATTGTCAGCGCGCCAGTAAATAGGCTGATGTAGTTGGCATGATCACACACTCAGACCCATTGAATACACAAACACAGGCAGTGAGATAGATGCTGTTTACAGGACCCTGCTGTCCTGCTTTACAGCTTTGCCCTGTTCTTGTGTGAGGAAAACTTCAGTGTTACCGGGATACCTTAAGGCTTACCATGTAAGTGCAAATTAAAGCATATATGTAATCCTACCATGTAAAATGCAAAACAGTTACAAAGATTTACAAAAGGTGTAGGAAAAAGCAGATAATAACACAGTGAGAGAATCTGAGAGTACTGTCTCACTATCAAAATAGGTTTTTGTCCTAGTTTCTGTTCCCTCCCAGCTCCTTGGCAGTATCTGTTAGTTTTCTTCAGATTACCCAAGCAAGGAGGCTGATGAGTATCACAGCCAGTGCAAGGGAGAGAGGATGAGAGGGAAGAGCTGTGATTTCAGCCCTAGTGTTAGATTGGAATGATTACTTGTCCTTATTTGCCATCTTTCCTAAGAAGATTGTATTTCTTGGTAGATAGTACATTTCTCAGGTTGCATCTGTTAGACACACTTCAATAGGGCACACTCATTGCTGGTGGAGCCTGCTGCCTTATGTCTTTCCTCCTGAAATCCTTCAGGTGGGTCCAGAGAAATAGATTTCTTTCCTCCTTGAAATTTATTCTTTCTTCTTAATCCATGAGACTGATGTTTTGTTTACCCAAAATAAACTTTTTTTCTTAGTTAGACCAAGTATTATCACATGTGATTGACCAGCCATTTGAATACTTCTGTTCTTCAATGAGGGCTGAAGAGTATTTTTCCTCTTTTTGACTTACTGTTCGTTTTTATTGTCATGTATCTCATGTTGGGCCTCATATACCCTATTGGCCAATAGGGGAGCAGACATATTTGTTTCTCCTTTATTTGTGGGTATCATTTATGTAGCTCAGTACTGCCTTTTGATCAAGGGGATTTCATTTAAAAATAGGCATCTAATGTTATGTTTTAATAAATAACATGATACAATTTTCCAGAACAGCAGAGAACCCAGAAATCTTATTGAAGCTCATGAAAAACTGCAGAAGCACAGGGTTTTCCCCCTATCCAAATGAAAAAGTAGATGTCTAACTCCAGGGAATTATTAAAATAAAAGTTTGGTTATAGAACTTGTAGCACTACTACCTCTTACTACACCTTCCCCCACCTCAAGCAAAACAAAAAACCTAAAAAAAGAAAAAAAAAAGAAAATAAAGAGGGGGGAGAAAGATTATACATAATAATGGTTTTTGTCTGGTCATAAGTCTTTGGAATTTAAGAAGTGTTCAAAAATGCAGTTATAGTTTTTTCCTAAATTTCTATTTTTTTGCATAGACTCAATCAGAGATTTTCATTCCCTGAACATGAGAATGATGTAAGTCTGTTTTCCAGTGGTTGTCTTGTGTTTAGTACTCATTTTAAGAAAAATCAATTAAAATTGAAACTGGAGTGCATTTCTCTCTGTAGAACCTATAAAATCACTGTAGGATCTGTAAACAAAAGACATTATTACTACTCTGGTCTCAATCAGAGTCTTAATCCACCTGAGACAAGATACTCAAAATACATCTACTGAAAGCAGATTTAATTTTTCATGGCCAGGAATATAGAGAGCATAAGAGCTCTCACTGTTCCAGTGGACTGGTCTTCTTTATTTTTTTTTTTTATTTTTTTTTTTAATTCAAAACATGGTTTGGACCATAAAGATCCTTGATCCAGGTTAGGTTAAGTGGACAAGAACAAACATGTAGAGTGAGAGCAGAAGAATTGGGAAGGTAAATACGCTCCCATCTTCTGCTGCCTGCAAGATATATATCTATCTGTTACACTTTTTTTTAATGCCCATTGAGGAGTATTAAATATGTATCTAATTGTTTTAAAGTCAACGTCATCATCATCACCATCATGGCTAGGCTTCACGAACATCCCATGGCAGTGATTGTTTTGCAATTTCTTTATACAGTGTGAAAAGAAATTTTCCTTTTTTGATTTAACAAAAGATTCTTTGGAATTCACGTCTACTTATTTCTTTGATTATAAGAACTTGGGTCAAATCATTCTTTACTCCTTTTTCCCCTCATCAGCTGTCTCAAAACTGTTTTCTGTCTCTGTGCAGTCACTCCTTTTCCAAGCTGAAAATATCTGTACTTACAGGAGCTATTTCATGCACTTTTTGTGCTTATTTTTGTTATGTATTAAATGGAGAGTTCTTCAAGAAATGAGCACTCCATAGATTCATAAAGGAGATTAAGTTGTTTTCTATTTTTTTTTTCTGTATTTATAACTTGTCATGCCTTTTCTCCTGTTGAAAGTGAGTACTTTCAGGTAACTATTGGTAGTTAGTCCAGCTTCACTGTCTTTGTGGTTCATGTCAAGGATGACATCAGATGTTTATGCTTTGCAGTGTTTTTACCTCTGTGTATATCTCCACACTGAATTTCATTGCCATTTTATAATTCAGTGACACAACAGTTTTCTTTAACTTTTTGAGGCCAGCTTTATTTTTTACCAGTAAAAGCAATCCTGAATAATTTTGCATCTCTACCAAACAAATCTTTTTCAAGATCACTTAGTATTTTAGTGAGCAACACATATCCTATTCTGTTAATTTTATCCTTTTAATTTAGGAACACTTTCTCTCTTGTTTGACAATAACTTAATTTTAGAATCTTGCTTAATGACCCCGTTAGAACTGTCTGGACATCTGAGTATTTAATATCCAATTACTAACATCTGGGCAGGATCATGTATTTCAGATTTCTAGGCATTTGTCAGTTTGACTGACACTGGCCAGTTGGTTAAATGTTGTGGAGTAGAGGAGACAGACATAGTGGGATATAACCTTTCCTGTCAGATGTAAAATGTGAACATGAAAGTCTAATTTTCTTAGGAAATAAAGTTAAAAATACTGTATGGCTTGGCAGTGACTCTTCTTGCCCACCTGCCATATACTATAAGAGAAACCAGCTCCTGGATTAAAAAGTGTCAGTGCCCTCTGGAGCCTGTACTCAGGTCATGCCTCTCCCTTTGATTCTGACACCACTAGTTTTCTCTTGGGAATTTTTTTGGCTTCCTATCTGAGAGCTGGAATTCACCATTCTACTGTCTGCTGAGCCCAGCCTTGATCTCACCCACTTTCATTATATTTCAAGAACACCTTTCCATATTGTTCACTTTAAAAGTAAATGTGAAAGTATTTAAATCAAATTTAGTTATTTGAAACCACAGGAAGTTATGAACAAGTAAGAGGACTTTTTATTGCAAGACTGGGAATCTCAACATGTTCCGGTTTTAACATCATGTCCTTATTCTAACTCTGCATTCCTTTGGAAATTTCTTGATCCTTTTGTATTCAGCAAGTCAGTATTTTCTCTTGTGTCAATACACTCCTGGTACATAAAGCTTCCATTCAACTTGAGCAATTGAAAAGTTTTTATACGCTTTGAATCTTTGTCAGGCAACTGACTGTCTTCACCTTCTACCACATGGATAGTTACTTTCTGAGGTAACTTGTTGCCAGGGCAACCCTCCACTGGCAAGAGTTGTGCTCATTAGGAATTTATTGTGGCAGGCAATTATATTTCAGCGGTATAGCACTGAAATCAGTGACCTCGTATTGTTTATTTTGTGCTAACTGCAGTCTAGAATAATAGAAAACTCAAAGAAAAGAAGGTAAGAATGTTAGTGAAAAAATAACCACACTGTTTTAACTGTATATATATGTATATATAACTTTATGTAGAGTCTTTAACATGCCTAAGGACTATGTGCACAGTGCAGAAAAACCAAGTTTCTTAAGCAATAATTCAGCTTTTCAGTGTGACTTTAAAATACACCCATACATTCACATTGATATATGAATATCACTCTCAGGTTTTCTCCTAGAATAGAAAAAATTATAATGAGGTGTATATGCAATTTGTACTCTTGTGTTCATCATCTAAGTCTAGTTTGTTAGTTATTTCTATTTTTTTTTTTTTTGTATTTTCTTATGAAGAGCAGGGTTCCCAAATTCTCAGTGAAAGCAGACTAAGTGGGTCCTGATTTTGCATGGGTAGCCACAGTCTTGGGCAAACAGTATGCCCATTCAGATTCCAAACTGTGATCTGCAGTTCCACTAGCACTTAGACTAGCAGTTATAAAACTGACAGAGCTGCCTCTATGAGATGCTTAAATATGACTCCTCATAGAAGTTGAAGTTGTTATCTGGCACAAATGCATGCCTTTGAATGGGTTTGTGTATTACTTGCCAACACATGGGAATCTCTGTCTTTAGAAGTTTGTCATATCTGGAACTCCAAAGCTCCTAGTCTCTGTGGGTTTACTGTGAACAGTAGAGATGGGGTTCAGTTTGAGTTATAAATGCAAAAATACAGATATCTTACTGTAAGTTTGTGTATGTTCATTGCTGTGTTGGGTATCTAAGCTTCACCTAATAAATAAACTCAGAGGAGCCCAGAGAGAGATTTAGAGTGATTTATGAGATTTATGGTTTAGATTGGCTGGTCATCTGAATCCCTCTTTAGGCTCCATTGAACATATTCACTACATCTTCATTACTTGTATAGCTTGGAGACACTTAAATTTAGAAGTCTATCTCAAAATGGAAGCTCTCTGCATTTCTGCAAAAAGTGAGTTGAAATTCCTTTCATAATATTCAGAAGGACTTTTAATGATGTGGACATTTTTGTCCACATTTGTGGACATTTTAATGAAGTGGACATTCTTGACCACTACATCAATGGTTTTAATGAAAGTGTGGATTGCAAGTATATTCGTGTATTGCCAATTTTTGTCTGCTTTTCTTTGGTAGCGCGCATTGACATCAGGAAAGATTCAGTGTGAAAAGTGAAAGAAGGAAAAAGTGTGTACCATTCTCTCTTATGGGGAAGTTAGTTAGACATGCAAAAACAATACGAAATCAAAACTCAGTGGTATGTATAGAAAAGCCTGTAAGTTTTTCTAGGTTCGAGTTCTTAAAGGCAGCTTCCAGTACTGTTCAAATAGATGTTAGTTTTTTTGTGGTTAAATGGAAGTTGATTGTGAATGCAGAGAGGATGAGAGAAAGTACTTTCTCTTATGCTTAGCTTAAAGAATTTGAATGATCTCATTGACTTCCATAGAACTCATGAATTTCTTTATTTAAGCGGGTACTCTCAAGTGCTTTATTGGTCAGGATCCTGATGAATGAATGTAGGATACTAGTAGAATGATAGATACATTCTAGAAAATAGTTGTTTTGCTCCTTAGCTACTTTGAAGTAGTCAGTGTTTCTAGAAGAAGGCTTTGTAAAAATTAATATTGTTCTTAAAGACCAAAGTCTGAAAGAGAATTGTGTGGTTATACAAGAAGGCAGGAAGGAAAATTGCCTTTGTTACATCCATATGCTCTTCAATTTTGTGCATCTTTTAGATTCTGTACACATCAGACTTCCCTAACTGTAATTTCAAAGGTAGTTTTAAAATTAGTATGTTTATTCCCTGTGTATTCCCTTAATCTTTGGGTTATGTTTATATTTGTAAAAGTTCTCAGCAGTGCTCAGTGAGAGGACAGGAAGTAGTCACAAACTGAAACGCACAGAATTCTATGTGAACACTAGAAAACACTTGTCCTGTGAAATGCTTCCACAGGTTCCCCGATTTATGGGGTTCCAATCCTTGGAGATATTCAGATGCCAGCTGGACATGGTCCCAGACAACTCTGTCTAGGTGGCCCTGCCTTAGCAGGATTGTTAGGATCTTGAGAAGTCCTTTCCAACTTAAATGATTCTGTAACTTATATTAGACATTAGTTAAATGGGTATGTATTAAGAGTACTGGATTGACATCTGTTTTGCCTATGCAGACTGGGAAGTCAGGAACTGAGAATATATCACATCCTTTTTAAAAATAGTTTTCTTGAAAGATATCTGCCCATATTTTCTACTTAAGACATCTAAATGAAGCAATCACTAACACATTTTCTACCTTTGCTTCCACTTATCCTGTTGTTCATTAATGCAACTTTCCTTACACTGATCTCATGCTTTCCTGCTCCACAATGTGCTGAATCATCTAGAATGGAAAAGGTGAATGTCTTTCTGATGAGTGAGCTGTCAGAGGTTTTCTGGCATGCTGAACTGTCCATCTTTGCTGTGCTTTCACTGTTTCTTTCAGATGTTATAATTTTCTGTTGGGTAAGTTTTCATCTAGATGAGTTTAATGATCAGTCCCCTTATATGACTGTGTACTTTTTTATGTTGGCATAAGTGAAGTCACCTAAGTACGTGGAAGGTGGTGAGCCTATGCTTACTTTGTCCTAAAGCAGCCGTGGAACTCCATTTCAGAGTTAGGAAGTTTTTCATAAAGTTGTCTTTGTACATGGATTATTTTTTCCCGCTCTGTAGGAAGTCTGCATATGTGGAGAGGATTTTGCATAGCCACATCTCTTCATGTGGAGGTGTGAACAAAACAATTTGGCCCATCTGCCTCACACTATAGGCAAAACAACTAATTGTCAGAGCAAGAATGCTGGTGTAGAGGCAAAGTATTCTCGAGCACCGTTCAAATCCAAACATTTATGCACCAGTACAGGCTGGGGGCTGACCTGCTGGAAAGCAGCTCTTTGGAGAAGGACCTGGGGGTCCTGGTGTCGGTGATCCAGCAGTGTGCCCTTGTGATTAGGAAGGCCAGTGGTGTCGGGGGCTACATTAGGAAGAGCATTGCCAGCAGGTTGAGGGAGGTGATGTTGTCCATCTAGTCAGAACTAGTGAGGCCACATCTAGAGTGCTGTGTCCAGTTCTGGGCTCCTCAGGACAAGACACACAGAGCTCCTGGAGCGGATCCAGAGGAGCGCTATGAAAATGATTAAGGGATTGGAGTGTCTCTCTTAGGAGGAAGGCTGAGGGAGCTGGGCCTCTTCAGCATTGAGAAGAGATGACGGAGAGAGGACTTCATCAATGTCTGTCAGTATCTGAAGGGAGCATACCAAGAGGATGAAGGCAGGATCTTCTTTCTTGTGCAAAATGATAGGACAAGAAGCAGTGAGCAGAAACTGATGTGCAGGAAGTTCTACCTTGAATATGAGGAAGAACTTCTTTAGTGTGGAAGTGAGCATGCACTGGAACAGATTGCCCGGAGAGATTGTGGGGTCTTTCTCACTGGAGATACTCGGGATGCAGTCGTGTGCAATGTGCACTAGGATGAACCTGCTTTAGCGGAGAGGTTGGACTGCAGTCCCTTCCAACCTTACCCATTCTGTGATTTTGTCATTTTATTGAGTTCAATGTGGCATTCAATGACTTTCCATTAGGTAACAAATAAATTACTCCAAGTTTTCATTAAAGTTATAATTTGATTATATTTACACATTTATTTTCCTATGCCTCTAAAGGAGGCTCTTTGATGGCTCTTCAGTGAGGAAACTCCTTTGTTAGTGCTCCTTATGCAAATAGGCCAACACTTTCTAGATTAATTGATTTTATCTTCAGGGTATTTTGTTAATAAAATGGCAATAAAAGGGAGAAATATACTTAGTATAAGAAATACTGAAACCTTATTGAAAAAGCTCCGTGCACATTTGCTTTGTTAATGTGCTTTCTTCCTATCCCAGATGTTTAGTGAAGGAGGCTAGGTTAGTTAAATACGTTAGATTTCAATACGTTAGTCTCCTTTGACTGTTGTTTCAACTGCTGTCTGTAGTTGTTCTCTGAAAGTGGTACTCCACCCTTTCTGTTGATTGAATCAGTATTCTCTCAGTTTACTTAGACCTAACTTGAGTCCTCTGAAATATCACTACTAGGTATGACTATTGGAATTTAATTCTGTTACTTCTGTAGTCTGAGTCACACACATCTGCATAAACTAGTTTCTTAAAATAAATAATATCAGTGCTTCTGAAAAGTGGGTCATTCTTTACATGCAGTATTTCTAAGTGTTGTAACCAGTTTTAGTTCAATTATTCCTGGTTTATCTTAACAATATTGTTCCAGTGTCTATGTAATATACTGTTTCAGTTACTAAATTTCATTATAGAACTGCCAATACAGTAATCTAAAACTCGTATGTGAAAGTCAGAGATTTTTTAATTTTAACTATGCACAATAAAATTTCTGTAAGCCAAAGGATGGCTGTACAAATGGATAACTCTAAGTTTGCCTTCAGGGCATTTGTTTATGGCAAACTGGTTCACTGTTGTTCAAAAGTACCTCTGATGATGCATGAAGTGGCTCAGATCCAAGCTACTGAGTGCTCTCAGCTGCATGACTTTTTCAACCACATGGATTTCTCTTACTGTAAGAAAGGGAGAGTATGCTTCCTTCATTACTTTAAAAATAGGTTGTTATTAATAGATCTTAAACACTGCTGAAAAAATGTTCACATTTATTGTAAGCATTATTTAATACAATGTAGGAAAAGAATTCCCACTGTCTTTATAGGGTGTTCAGTTAAAATTCATTCAGTTTAAGTTGTGCTTGCTTTTTTACTTTTTCCTGCCTCTAGGTACTATTAAAGATTTAAAAAAAAAGGAAAAGAAGAAAGAAACAAGGGGAGCACTCCATTACAAGCATTCTTATCTGAAACTTCTTTGAACTTACTGCTTATGGGTTTTCTTCTTACACCCGAATGCTCTTTAAACACGAGAGTTAGTGTACACAATACTATTGCATTCTGTTTGTGTTCCTATTTGTGTCATGGAGGCCGGGACTCCCCAGTGTAGGTTGCGAGCAGGGATGTGGAGTTGGTGTGTAAGTCACAATTCCCAGGACAAGGAGCCAGAGCACAACAGGAACTTTGCAGGGTACCCCTGCAGTGCAGGATGGAGCTGCTTCTTTCTCTCATCACCTTCACTCGTGTCTAAAGACTACATTACCATTAAGACCACACTGCAATTTCAAGTTGTTTAGTTTAGTATTTTAAAATGGAAGTCTGCTGAGTTCTCTTTTCTGAAGCTTCTGTTAGTTCTCTTAGGTATTGGTGTTTGTAGAAGTAAACAGTAACAACTAAACCATGACCACAGTTTGTTTTTTCCTTTTCTTTCTGATGTCTTGGTGTTGTTTAAACCTGAGCAAATGTAAAAAGAGTCCTAACATGTTGTACAGTAGTTCTCTGATTCCTTGTTTCAAATGTGTTAAAGCATCCACAGCTAACACAGCCTGCCCAGAAAAGCTCTTAAGCTTTCAAGATAATTTTAACTCCTTGCCACTGTGTAAGACATAATACCTAAATTCAAGCACAACCTTGGAGGGGCTGGAGGGGAGAAAGGGCAAACTAGGATTCAACAAGTCCAGTAAAATCCAGTGAAAATAGCTTCTTTATAGTAGCATAGATACTTGTAGAGGGGTTATGAAATTGGTATAATGACTGTTTCTAGAATGCACAACATCATTAGAATTACATGAAATATTAAGAGTCTTATCTTCTTTTGTCTCTCCAGAGCTTTAGCTCCTAGTAATGCTCACTACTTCTTTAATATTCTGGCCTTTCTTGTTTTCCTGATATATGACAGTCTTGTGCTTTGCTCTGCCACTTGCGTTGTCCTTGACTGTCTATTTTGAGAGCTGTTCTGCCCTTTCTTCCAGTCTCACTGGGGTTCTGGGTTCTTTTCCACTTTTCCTTCTCCATCCTATTCTTGGGTGATCTGAGGTTTCTCACAACTTCACTGTCAGCTTGTGCTGATGATTTGCATATCTACTTTTTTTTTCTCTGACCTGTCTTCCTTAGTTAGATATGCATTTCAGAGTGTCTGTATGACAGTTCTCCCTAGGTAACTGATGACAATTACTGATACCAAGAATTCCTCTTTTCTTCAATAAAGCCCTTGCTTCTCTTATTTCATAACTTTTTGTAGTAGATATGGCATAGGACTTTTTTGTTCAACATATTTTTCTCTTACATTTTCCAGACTGTACTGTACTTTCCCCTCACAGAATTTCAGAAAGCTCAATTCTTATTCTTGTTTTGAATTTTCATCTAATACGAATCTCTTTAAATCATAGAATATGTAATTTTCTTCTTCTGTCATTACTCAGACCTTTCATCATTCAGGTCCTTAATTTTCTTGCCATTTTTCTCTGTACATATTCATGTAGTTATCCCAAATTAGTTTTTTTTCTCCCAGCAGTAGTTCGGGAATGACTGATCAAAAAATTCCCAACTATTTTAAAGTGTAGATAAATCTGTGCTAAATTTGGGCTGTTTTGTTTGTAGCTGGAATTAGTTGTAGTGTGAAACTGAAATAATGATATGCATGCTGCAGTATGTAGGTGAATATGAACAGGTTCTAAAGTGATGCCTAATGTGGCATCAGAAATGGACAGTACTTTTCAAATTAAATCTGGTTTTGGCTGCCCTCTGAATTGTCTTTAGTAAACATTATTTCACTAAATCGTTGCTGCTTTTAGCTAGTAAGATTCATTTAGAAACAACAAAAAAATTCAGCATAAGAATCTTCAGTTGGCACTGGTTCATAAAATAAGTCGTCCTGATTATTCAGATCTCTGAACAGAGTATATAACATGAAAGTGCAGTTTGTGAAATATGTGGTTGTTCTACTGGTTATTCTGATTCAGTGTACAGATCAGTTATTACTAATAATACCTGCATATTTCAAATTAGTGAATTAGTTTGATACATCTATCTTTTGCTTTCTTTTAAATTTTGCCTAGTCTATTTACCTATTTGAAAACATATATCTATGAATGAACATTCGTTTCTATATTCAACATTTTTGACTACACTGATCCATTTTCACTGCGTGTTTAATAAGCAGTTAACAAACTTGTCCATGGGAGTCAGTGGGTAAGAATCATTTCAGGTACCCCAGTTGTCATCAGTAATGTTCCGTTGGGTAGTAATCTTTCAGTGAAGTTAAAAATCAAGTTTCTCTAAAACACTCACGACTAAGCATAATATGTGAGTCACAACTGGGGGGAGCATCATTGATGTGCTGCGATACTGTCATGACTTTGTGAACAATGACAGAGTTCACAGAGTGAAAATAGCTGTTGTGGGAAACGTCTTTCAGAGAGGGTGACTCCACATCTGCCTTTGTTTTTGTACAGAGGTTAAATTCTGGAGCTGTATGTTTCCACAATAGAGTGGGGAAAATAGTACTCGATTTTTGTTTAATAAAAAAGTTTGTTGTAAGAAACAACTGTGTGCTTTATATAGCTTTCTCAGTTTGTATTAACCCTGATGGTTGAGAAATACTGAGTTCCTACAGTGAGATAGCAATTGAATTGTGTGTTGCCAAGGGCACAAGTTTCTCATTCCTATATGCCCACAGAGGTTGCAAAAAATGCCTTTGAGAACTTCATTTGAAGGTAACTTATGAAATGAGTTTAAAAAAACCCACAGTTTTCTTTTAAGTGCCTCTGGTTGAACACTCCAAAACTGGTAATTGGTGAAGTTGAACAACACCCTTTTCTCTAATGTTTATAGTGTGCTATATAGTGAATTTAGCTACTATTATTTTGAAAGGTTGAATATTATTACACTAAGGATACTTCAGCCCACTTTAGCAGAGTAATAAAGTACACTTGTATTTAAATGATTACTGTGATTTCTTTTCATTCCAGTTGCAGGGTTTCACAATGCTTTAATTCACCCAGGCTAGCTTTCATTTCTCCACTGTCTTAATCAGCACTGACAATTCACCAACCTTTCTACCTCAGTTTCCAAGTCCTCTAACTGAAGCTTTCATATTTTCTTTTTACTTTTCCTTCCCCTTGAAATTAATGTTTTTTTTTTTTTCCTCTCTAGAACCATTAAGCTGTTATTTTAAAGATATTCTTTTTACAGCCCTGGAAATGAGAACTTCTAGGTTTTTTGAACCATGTTTTGTCAATAGCCGTGCTGCTAGCTATGCAGGTTTGTACTTATAGGTGCTTATAGGCAATATCCTGTAGAAACCTCAGCCTAACTTGCTCTGATCTTCTCATCATCTCCTGTTGCCTTCACTTAATTCCTAATGGAAATGCAAACATAAGCTTTCAGATAACCCTGTTTGATCCATCTCACATAGTCCTGGATTAAGCAGGGCACTATGCCAAGACTAGTAGTGCATTTTGCTGTTAGACAGAGATCACCGCAGTCTATTGAATGGTTCTTAGTCTGTAGCTAAGGTTACTCAGTGTGTCTTCAACATCTGCTGAAAGAATGTGAAAGTTGTACACGTTTACAGTGGCCATTTCAGACTATTTGTGCTTGGTTAAGAAAAGTTCACATATATCTAGATTTTCTGACATTGCTGTATCATGATAGAATCATTTGGTATCATTATACAAGATAAAATTCATCATCTATTTGTGCAACCATAGATCAGAACCTAGCCCAGCATTGTCATAGAAGGAGCTCAGGTTGGTCAAGCAGGACCTGCCTTTCACAAACTCATGCTGATTATTTTGTAAATGTTTCAGTTTGCGTCTTAGTAATCTTTTTCATGCTCATTTTTAAAATATAAATACATTTGCACAAGCAAACACACAGGGAGTTTGCTTCATTTCTTTTTAACTTATTCTTTTTGTGAGCGGAGTGTGTTTATAAATGCCACCATCATCAAATCTCATTCAGTGTATTTCACTCAATACATTCAGTGTATTTCAGTTTATTTTCCAGGGAAATTTGCATTGGAAAGCTACAATCCCAGTGCTTTTCAATGTAAAAGCAGTTGCATCCACTAAAGAAGTTGCAGTACCTGTATTTTTAAGGGCAATATATGTTCTTGAAACTTATTGATTGTGTTAATCTAATCAGGATGTCAAAGCAGTCCTTCTTACAATATTCTTCATAAATCCATTAAACATTTGAACTTGTGTTTTATGGCTTTTTCTTAGCAATAAGTAAGCATTGATCACACTAAAAGGATTTAGAAATGAGAATATTAACAAAGATTTAACTGTCAAGCTGATATGCAACTGAGAGTAATGAACAGGAAAACCTATGCCAGTTGCTCATCAACAGTAATTAAAGCACAGTTTATAAACTTTCAGCTGATACTTTAAAAAGAACTAAGGTACATATTTTCTAGACCTTTTAATATAGCATTTCAATCAAAGATGCTTTCTCTTTTGGGTGTAGCTGATTAGTAGTGATTCATACAAAGCCCATGTTATCTTCCTGTGTGATGATCTTTCAACCTGCAGATTAAGTCATATTTTAAAACAGAGATTCATTATAAGAGGTTTATTTCTAATTTTGATGTGATGTTGGTTTTTTCCCCACTGACTATAACTGAGGGGTTTTTTTAGAGTGAGTTTGGTAAGGATTCCAGAAAGCTCTATCATCTGGAAGCAAATAGAAAGATTTGCTTGTAATATTGTTTGAGATAATTCTATGTAAAGATTAACTATAGCAGAGCTATGTCTGTGAAATGTCTTTTTTGCCATGTTTCTGAAAGTCCTCAAGTCTGGTGTCATCTTTTATTAGATATTTTAGGTATTAAAATTCAGGAAACTGTAGCTAGCTTTACTTTTAATTGGTAAATCTACCTAAATTGAAAAAGAAGTATTTTTTCAGCTGGTCTGAGGATTTCAATGAAGTGGAAGAAATAAAAGACATGTCTAAGTATGATTTTATCCTAGGATCCTTTAGATATACGTTGTTATGATAGATATACATTAGTTATTTTAACTCCATCATTACTTTCTGTTGCTTTACGTTACTTCAGAGACTGAGCACAGAGGAAACAGTAATAGCTGTGGTGATTTATTATTAAACTGTGAAATGGAAGAAAAGTTGCACAGGAATATTACTGTTGGAGGGCAGATTTCAGGGTTTAAAAAAACCCACTAAAGACATTTCAGGATAGTTTGCAGTTAAAGATATATTTGGTGAACCTTTTTATTTATTTATTTATTTATTTTTTTATTTTGACACATTACAGTTGTTGAGCATTTATCAGTTCAGAGAAGACTGCAAGCCTCTGGGAGGTGTTAGTGGAAAGATACATTTTGATATAACAGTATTCTTTTTCAATGTGAAGCAGCTTACTCTGTTGATTACAAATGGAAAGAAAAAGGTCATTCATTTAACTTTCAAATATACAGCAGATGAAGTTGAAATAAAACAGATTTTCCTTTATTTTGTATGTGAACAAATGAATAGTACCTGGTAGCATAACAAGTAGAAAGTTTTCAGATCAAAATACAATTTTTAAGTTGATAAACAAAAAGCACTGCAGATGTCTGTGTATTTTTCCTACAAGTGCTATTTGTACATGCATTACATAAATATTACATGTTTAATTTTGAGCATCACAAGTGATCAGGAAGGTGAATAACAGGATAGGAAAGCCTGCAGCTGGTAACAGCTTGCTCAGAATAAACTGAACTTGGGAACTAAGAAAAGCAGAAAGACCTTTTGAGACGGAGTGACTGTGATACAATGGCACTTGAAATTCCCATTCATGTAAGTGCAAAGAGACATAGAAAGACGTGGGGGAAAAAACAGGAAATTATATTTTGGAACATAATCTTTAACCACAAACTGTGCATTGCTACTTAGGAACAAGAACTGGAGGTCATAATTCTTATATGAAAAAGTTAGAATGGAGAATGAAAGAGACCCTAAATTTTCCATTATATAAATCTATGGTGTTCCTGTGGAACAGGCTTTGGGTTGAAGGAAGTCAAGAATGAGTGAAAATGCTCCTTCAAAGCCTCTGTAGCCTGGGAGAAGAGAGTGGAATGTAGCACAGGCTTGTGCTACAAAGTGCATGTGACATAGGGAAAAGTTCAGTCTTGTTTAAAAGTAGGTGTCAGGTCCAAGCGTAAGATAGTTCTTTACACAGCACACAGTTTAATTGTTGAACTGTTTACCACAACACTCTGTGGGTCCTGAATATTATGGGGATTCAAAAAGTGACTGAGCCAACTTGTGAGAGAAAAATCAGTCAGTAGAATTGAAGCAGATTCCAATATCTGATTCAAGATACCTCTGTGCTAAGATGCTGGAGGATGGGAAGAAGTTACTCAAAGCTTACACTTCCTTGCATTTCCCCTTACTCCTGTTAAACACTAGGTATTCAACCTAGATTCTCTTAGTGTAGCCATACTGGGACATTGAAGCTCTGTTGATAACATTTGGATATTTTCCACATAATAAAAGATGTTTAGGTTAGCAAAGTTGAAGAAGTTACTGTCTTTAACAAGTTCTTACAAACTCCATGTGACAGAAGAATGTCTTTCTTCTACAAGGCACTGTGTTTTTCATAACCACTTCATGGTTGGAATGTTTTCTTTTACATTTAGGGTCTAAGAAATGCAAAGCTGATATGCAAAATTAGGGAGCACTTATTCCTTCACAATTTTCTTAGCTTACAATATTGATAATTAATTTTCTGCTAGTTTACATATTTAAATAGAAAAATGTAATGTGTTGATTTGCCAGATATGAATACCTTTGTTTTCTATGTAAATTTGTTTTGTTTAAAAGCAATATTTTTAAATGTGTCATCCTTTATTTTTCAAATATATTTTATGCTCTTCCATCTGTGTACATTTTATTTGAGCACTTGGCAATATATAACCCAATAGGAAAGGTTAACTTCCCTGTTCGGTCTCCAAATACTTGAAGTGAACTGATAGAAGAGCTGGCCTCTTCATTCCGTCCGGTTCAGCAGGTTGTTTGATTTGCTGACAAATAAATGAGGAAACTGAAATGCCAAGAAAAAAATTGATGCAAATATTTTGCATGAAATCTGATTTGTTTTATAGAAAAATTATGTCTTTGTTTTCTAATTAAGCCAAGAGAGCCTTTAAACAATTATTCATCAAAAGTCTTATTTTAATGGGATTATGATAGGTAGAGCTTTTTGTGTTAATAAACTTACTCAAAGTACAAAGTGGTTTCCTTCAGGTGTTAATATTGCTCACAGAGACAAGGCCTGCTTTTTATTCATCTCCTTCTGTCTTTATTGCTTCCTTTTCCTGGTCTCAGTGAAGCATCCATTTTAATCTCCAGTGTTTCCAGTAATCCAGTTTTTCATTATTTATATCTTATTTAGTTCCACATTCTTCATATGAGAAGTATTTTGTTCTTCATAAAACCTTAATATCAGTTCTATATGCCAGGAATGCATGTATTTGGAAATAAATATTTCTTTAATTTTAAACATGATAGCTTTACACTATGGACAAGACATTTGTATTGTTTAACAGCATTAACAAAGCCTAATGTTATTGCTTCAGCAGAGGAGCAGGTATGGAGTGGAGAGAACAAAGTGTAGGAGAGATGAGTTGTCTTGTTTTTAAGATTTCCAAATAAAACTGTTGTGTTAACATGCTTTGATCCTTCAAATAACTGCTTGGAAAACCAAGAGAAGCTAAGGAAATTCTTTTACCTTTTTGAGTCATTTAAAATCATTCTAAATTTGTTTTTCTTCCTGTTTGTTCCTTTCTATACATACTAAATACTGTATTAGTAAGTGTTCCCCTATATTACTAAGTCTAGGTAATTAACAGAAAATTATGTAAAGTCAGAGTAATGTTGCAGGTACTTTTATTGTAGTAAATAAGTCTTGCAAAGGACTTTTTAATGAGGAATTTAACAATTACGCATTTTGGTATTAAAATGTAATGAGTATCTGTTTTACTGCATTTGAATTTATATTTGTATGATTTAAGCTACTCTATGCATTTTATCACCTTAGCTTTTTTTCAGATTAATCAGCTGGTTGCTATAAATATTTTTTCCTACTGTAATTTCCAAAAATTCTGCTAGTATCAGTAGAAAAGTAGACTTTGTAGAATTAAATCTTCATTAAATGTTTCTACTCACCATTTCAGTAATTTTTTTTTAGCTCTTGCCCTTATTCTGCTTCACTGTTTTCAGAAGTGCAAATAAATCCTGAATCAGAAAACTCTTCATATTTAGAAAGAGTTCTTAGAATGTGTGAAGATGAGCATATATGGAAGCATGAATACCTGTGCTAAAGCAAGCTTGGTCTGACAATCCTGAAACTGATGCCCATGAGTTCATTAATGTGTAAAAACAGTGTGTCAATAGCCTTGAGAGGTCTTTAGCTTGTCAAGCATGTGTATGATGGCAATCTACCTTTGCCACAGCCCGGTTCTTTTGAGTGATGTTAACTGGTTTCTGTTGATGCCTTCTCTTCCTTACATTACTGGAGAAGGGTGTCTCCACTATATACTAAGGTCTAGCAGCAGTGCAGGGGCCATTTTAGCTATATACTTTCACTGATGAAGGTGTTTTGTAGAGCTTCATCCTGAGTTTTGATCTTTTTACAACCGTGATTGAGAGGTGCGGGAAAGTATTTAGCACATTCCTACTGGGAAAGTTGCTGTTCGCGTCACTGCATCAGCGTAGCTCCTCAAGAAAATGTGATCAGTTGAGTCACTCATGAAGTTTTATTGCACCTTGAGTGTACTGAAATATCAGTTTGTGTTCTTAAAAGAGTGTTCAGAAGCTGCATTCACTTGCCCCATCCTCATTCCTAAGGGGCACCAGTGTCGTCCCCTGTTTCTCCAAGCTGGAGCTGATGCTGGCATACTTCCCTGCAGAGAGATTCCCTGTTTTCCTGTTCACTCTAAGATGAACTGTGGAGTGTTGTGCACTGTTGGAATAATCTGCTTCTGGTCAAACACAAAGGCATTTCACAGTCTACAACACCATCCTTCCTCTTCATCCTTTATGGAGCAGCACAGGAATTTAAATAAGGTCACATACAAGGAAGATTATTTCTTTTTAATGTAAGCATTTAACTGATGGGAGAAAATCAGAATATCTTAGTGAAACAGAACATAACCCACTTTCAGAACATTTTCCAGAAACAGGAAACAGAAGCATAAACCCACTGGTTTTGTGATTATGAAGTGTAAGATTTAAAGAGTTAGTGGCCTTGCAGCCTGGTATTGATGTAAAAGAGAATGTCCTAAAAAAGATTTTTTTTCTTAGGTTAGTTTTTTCATTTTCTTTGTCAAGCTTTCTGATGTCTTTCCTGCTTTCAGCCACTCTATCTTATATTCACAAGACTGTGTACGTTTTTCCATATCATTATGAAAATAAGTTTTGATTGAAATATCTTAAAAATGTTTAGTAGAAATAGTCTTTCTAGAGGAACAACATTGCCTTACAGATGGTCAGAAAATAAACTATCATAACTAACTGTTGACATATAAATTTTTGGAAAGCATTTTATAATATGTTTATTACTGAAAACCCACCAATATACTTGAGCTAGAAAAATGCACTTTTTATTTTTCCTGCTAAAGCACAGCTTACTTTCATGGTGGACTGTTGATGATGTATTTGAAATGACACAAGTAAAAGTTAAAAGCTCTGAGTTGGACTTAAAAGCAATATTAAGTTATGAACAATGGTTCAGTTTCCTTCCTGATTTGTCTGATAACTTTGTCGATAGGGCAGTCTAGGTTCTGGAGGCATACTTGTAGAGATTTCGTATCAGGCTAAACCCCTTGTTTTGGCTAAAGCATCATGCACAACACTAAACAGTAGAGGGAGGAGACAGATTCTACTTAGAGTATTAACAATCACCCATTTTTTGATCTGACCTCTTGTTTTCTTACTTTATTAAAATGAGCAAGATTAAGTCTATTCTTACGTCCATGCATCACCAAAAATGAAAAGTGCTTAAGCAGAATTCAGTATTAATAGAAGAGACATTCTGTGTTGAATCTTTATCACTAGTAGAATAATTACTCTGCTCATCCCTTTCTTCTGACAAATGGAACACAACTGCTTCCAGTTGTCTATTAATTGCATCCTTTCTATCAACTTCCAACTCTTTTTATTAAACCGTGATATGCTCTATTTAGTATATTATTCTGTAGTATGTTTCTTAGCATTCCCACTCAACAGATATTTATTTCTGTCATGCATGCCTTCCTCTGCCAGAGTGAGAGTGTGAGAGAATGTGTTGAGCAGTGTCAGATGAAGCTCATTGCTATTCTAACAGCATGACTTCGCTCCTTTAGGAGGGCATTCAATCCTTGGCATTCATTCCCTCACACTGATGTGATAACAGAATAAAAGAGCTTTACAGCTGATTGAAGTCAAGTAGTGGAGCCCTTGTAAAGGCTCACAAGAAGATTACTGATGAATACCATTACTGCTGGAGGTTGGACTAGCAATTGTGCATGTCCATGCTTTCTTAGAGTGAATAATGAAAGAGAGCATGTGTTAATAATTCTGAATTAGCTATGCTTTGCTTTCTTACAGGGATGATGGTGGTGGCCATTTTTGCTTCAGAGTGCTAAGAATTATGTGATAAATATTTACCAAGGTCTGAGAAATCTTTATTTTTAAGTGGTAATTGGAGCTATGGCTGTATTAGTTCTCCATTTCTGAATATCAGAATAGAAGAAATTGGTCATGATATTCTGCTTTAGTCTGGTGTCAAAAGGTGTTTGGCCACTTCAGGAATTAATGAAAATTCAGAGTTTTTTTCCATGTTTTGCACAGCAACATTCTTATTTCTCTTATGGCAGGAGACAAATTGAAGGCTTTGAATTTATTGCAGTACATGGAACATTCTTTGCTTATAAATGAAGCAGATGACTGAGATAAAGTTGAAGCCTCTTCTGTGATTTAGTTTGGCTGGACATCTTTGAAACTGAAATACTTTGTGTCTGATTGCTTTTTCCTGCAGAGAGGGAGTGTATGGGAAAACATTACATCAAATTCCCAGTGTGACTCTCATTTTTTTTCTGTTGTGCTTGTAAGTAAAGATGGAATACGAGATTAAAAAAAAATGCAGGAAGACTTTCATGTGCAAGAGGATAGTTCTTAACTACCTCTGACAAAACCCTGGATGCCCAGTAGAAACTCAGGTTGGCATGAGCTTTGAGATGGGCTAACTCTTTCACTTGAAGGCATTCCAAAACAGCTTTTTGAATTGTTTAAATGTTGGGTTTTATTAAGTAGAAGTCAAAATAATTATTTTTTTTTTACTAGTCATAAAAATTCTTTCTATGGGAGAGCAGAAGTAAGAAAAGATTGTAGGCAACTCTACATCTGTGCAATGCATCATTGTAGGATGGGTTTGCTTTTGGGTTTGATTTCTATCTTTGAGTGTCCGCACTGGCAAACAGTACAGTGTAATAGGAATGGAGGTATGTAGAGAAACTCTGTAGTGCACGATTCAGTACTTGACTGTATGTGAGAATGTATTTCAAAAGAATGCTTACAATTGAAAACAAAACACTGCAGTAGCTGTGTCATTGAGAAAGGACTTCCTGAATCCTAGCAATCTCCTCAGAGCCCGCTCTGGCCTCTACAAGATTCCTTTCATCAGACTCTCCTTCCTGATCCTCTCAGCAGTTTTCCTGGCTCTGGTTGGTGCAGTCTCCTAGTTCTTTGCTGTAATTTTCCTTCTGGTCTTTGCTGTGGTCCCTGGAACTTTCCTTCTGTTGTTCTGAAAGGAAGCTCCTAAGGGATCTCACTTTTCTTCTGGAGACATCATCCTGACCTCCTGGTGTTGTTTTTGGAAAGGAATATAACCCACATAAACTGAAGACATATAATAATCTTTTACAATACTCTTAAATTCGATCATCAAAAATATCCATATGGTTACTGTACATTGTATTGTATAACCTTTGATACGTATTCCATTTTTTTTTGATAGGTTAAAATAATCATATGCTGTGATTTTTTTATCCTTTATCTGTCTTTGAGAACAATGGCAGTAATTCTGTAGATTTTTTTGATACCTCTGAATGAAGAAGGTATTATGAAAAGCAATAAATAGAAATGATGCCTCCAACTTATATTTGCTCTGAATTTGTTTCTAATGGAACTTTTATGAAACACAATAAGCAGTATTGAAAATGCAAGTTTTATGTAGTGACTTAGAAAATAGTAATAATACCTTGAATAAGCTAAATAGGCATATAAAGCTATGAAGCAGGTTTTTGGCATTCTAGGCAGAAATGAATATTTTAGAGAGAAAATATCATCTAGTAGATAGGACAATAGAGCTAACACTCGAAATGACTGTGCTTTCTTACTTTTTCATTTGAATACAGTCAGGTTTTTTTCTCTTTTGCAAAAGGTTATGGATGAAAATTTCCAGATAACATCATCTACTGTTTCTTTCCTTTCTGTAAAAGAAGAGCACTTTTTTGGACAGTTTTGGATACATTATTAAACCCAAATCACTTCAACAAAGACTGAATCTTTTGATTACTTTCTAATATGTTCTCATGCTGCTGAAAAAAATTCTTACACATTGTGCTCAAGCTTTCCCAAAACTAACAGTAGCATTTTGATGATTGAGGCTTTAAGTTCTAATAGTCTTCCTGGTTGTTAATAAACAGGTTTTTTTTCATTCTAATGGCATTCTTTTCTAGTTCATAGCAATTTATCAAACATGTGGAAAAGCAGTGTGTTAGTGGGAAAACAAATCAATCTGTCCTTTCTGAAGGGTATAAACAACTTTCATTAATGATACTTTTTTAAAGCTTAAATTGAAAAAAGAAAAGTTGTCTCCTAGGTAGATTTAACGTCGTTTTATTATTTCGGAAAAAATTCTGAATCTGGGGGTGATGTGCTGTTGGTTTACTTTCAAGCAAGACAACCACTGATATTTAAAAAAATATTTTCATAATTTAAAACACAAATTTTGTGGAGTTTCCCTAAGATAAAATTTGAAATGTGTTTTGCTTCATGATAGTGTCACTTTTTGAAGAAAAAATATTTAAGTGCAGACTAAGCTTTGTATTATTACAGCAAATTTTTTAAATTGTGATTATTTATATAATCTCTGAATACCTACTGTATAAATTAGATATGTGGAAAAGAAGTTTGCAGTTTTCTGACCTGTAGATTCCCTTCCTCTCTGGTATTGAGTCCTATTTCATAAAGCATGTATTCTTCATGGCTTTTATCCTAACTGGGCACTGGGGTTTACTTGCTTGCTAGTTTTTAGAGATGTACTGTTTCATTTTTCTTGGTCCATAAAAAGCCGCAGGTCAGGGCAGGGCCCTGTGTGTCACAATGGCTGGGGCACTGACTGTGCACGGGCGTGAGCTGGGACACTGACTGTGTACAGGCGAGTCCCAGGGCTCTGCCCATAA
>JAWWMO010000043.1:14938163-14973413 GCA_035047845.1 Dendrocincla fuliginosa
TTTCCCGGGAGCCCTGCTGGCACAGCAGGCTGGGGGGCACAGGAGTGGCTGCAAGTGGCTCGAACTGTAAATAAATGAAATCGCTCCACCGTGTGTGTGGACAGGCCTCTTGCACACCAGGGGTTGGGACAACAGGGGGCACGTGGGGCCGGTGGCGCTGTCCTACTGGGCACCTGCAGCAGGGAGCTCCTCCTTCACACCTGACTCCTCCAAAGGCTTCCCTTCGTAGGGAGTGAGAGTGCCAACAAACACCCAGACACAGACACAGACACTCAGCTGCCTAAGGAACTTGTCCTAGCCCACCTGCCAACTAATATTCTTTTTCCAAAAAATGAGCTTCCAGCTTGGGAATCAAGGAATCCGAATATATGCAAAGTAGATGAGGATGGTAAGCCGTTTCAACAATCTTGTAACTGTGTATTAAATGAAGTTGTGGTTGTAGTTTTTTCCATGACATTAAAACTTTTTTGACCTAAATTTATGTCTGAACATTTAGCTTTACATTCTTTTTTTCTTTCATTTTTGCCTTTATTTTTGTCAGATTTTTAAGTCTAATATTTCAGAATCTTCAGCCTTCTTTCTATTAACGAAAGCATGTTTGAGAAATCAGGTTAATATATTTGAAATTATATAAAGCTGAATCAAGAGATTCATTAAACATTTACATGGTGATGGTACGTCTTTTTATAGATAAATGTATTATTTTAGAGCTCCGCTTTTGTAGATTATATTTTGTATGGTTTCTGTTGTTATTTTTGATAGGCTGAATTGCTAGTGTGCTGCATATTTGTTCCTTTGATATTCATTTTGTTGATAAAATTCATCTTGACGCCCTGCAGTATTTTTTTTTAATGATTGTTACTTTGTTGCCTTTTTCTACTTTATGGAAGTAATTTGGAGAAAAGTGTATGTAAATACATATTTTTTATAATAGTAGATAAGAAATCCTGTGACGATCGTTTAGAACCTCAGTCGGCCCATTTTTAAAGGATTGAATGAAATAAAATGTAAAATTCTTCTGAAAACTTGGAGAGATGCTTAAGGATCTTATGCAGTGTGCAGTGTTCAGTTTTTTTCAGTGGGACTCGTACTGTGCTTTTGAATTATTTGGTCAATAGTTTTTTTATTAAGGAACTGGCAGAGGTACTATACTAGATGTTAAGTGTGAATTTCAGCTGGAGATTCTGCATTCATTTCCAAAACTCAGTCATAAAACTTTTCTTTGCATCAAAGCTGTCTTCCTATTTTGAGCTTCCTAAGGTTGCAGGTAGTGATTAGAGCACTCTGGCTTGCTTTGTCATCTCTTGGAAATATCTCAAGGTCCTGCTACTAAAGACTAAGTCCTTTAAATGTCAGCATAAATTAGTGGAGAGTTGCTCACAAAAACTGATTGAATGAAAAAACAGCAAGTCATGTTTATTTACAGTAATAGAAGATTTGAGTAACTTAAACTTCACAGACTGGTGTTGTCATGTCAAATGGGAAAAATATGAAAGTCTGCAAGTTACCTCAGGCTGTCAGTATGGAAAGAGCTTTTCAAGCTATTCATCTGTGCTGTATGTGTGATGTAGTAACGTTTTCCAGAAAGAAAATCTCAACATATTATTGGTGATATTAGAGTTAATAAAGTTGTATGCAGGTGGTAATATCTTAAACTTTGCCTCACTTTCTGCCAATTTTTTCTTCATTTACACTGCTAAATGGATATTCTCATAGAAGCTTTTTTAACAAAGCGGCTGCTAGGAAAGCATTGATGGTTAGTGTTTGATACACTTGAGATGGAGAAAAGTACGAGAGTGTTCCTGTCGTCATAATCTCGTACTTGCTATGGGCTCTTCAAGGTTAGCACAGAATTTTCAGTTTTCAGAGGTAAGAATGGAAGTATCAGAGGTAACCTCCAGAGAACCTTGATAAAGCAGATTGCAACTCTACAGGTTTTGCTATTCCCACGTGAGTCTTTTGTTTCATACTGCTGTATTCAATCAATGGTCTCATGTGAAAAATTATTAGTGCAGATTTTTTCTTGATTGTTCTACTTTGATTGTCAGCATTTTAAGAAGATTCAAATCAACGAGCTTACCTTGATTCAGTGTCCTGAATGATAGTTAAGTACCGAGCAGGCTGTGGCATCCATGGAGACATTTAGCATTTTCAGAACCATAGTGTGATTCATAGTTTGCTTAAACTAATAAAGGCAATTGTATTTACTCTCATTCTGATCAGAGCTTGGCAAAGCTGCACCTGATCATCACTACTAATTCTTTGTGTGCTAACCAGTTGGTGGATGGGCATAGAAGTGGTCTGTAGAGTATTTTTTGGATTAGCTTGGCAAGTCTTTTGTGTTAACAAAAGAAGCAGCTAGTCTCATTCATCCAGTCAAGATCAAGCTCCTGGTGATAGCTATCAAGTATTTAATGAATTTAATTAAAATTCATGCATTATTAAAGTTTCCAGCTGTGATATTGAGTGACTAGCAATTTTCAGATACTTGGAATAAGTAATGGTGTTGGTTTTTCATTTGCTTTTGACATCAGCCCTTTTATAAACCTGCTGTTTTGCACAATCACGACTGTAGAGCGTCTGTGCTGGACGAAGCTCAAGAGGAGCTGAATAATGTTTTCAGATGTTGTGCTTTTTCATCTCTTTAATCAGACAAGATGTTGCTGCATTCAGCAACTGCCTACTTTAGTTTCTATGCCATTATGAGTATGTTTTAATAGAAGTTGAATGAAATGTGAAGCATGCAGACCAAGAAATCTTGTAAGCAGTCATATGGTCACAAAAAGCTTGGTGTATTTAGATCATCACCACAAAGCAAGATTGAAGATTCAGGCAAATTGCCATTCCTAGGTAGAGACTGATTCAGATAGTGTTGCTGTCCAAGGACACTATATTTTCACAAATAAGATTTTTGCCAGCCAGCAAATGGAGGAAAATACGAGTGCCAGCTATTTCCTAGCCTCTAAAAGACTGATCAAAAATCAGATATCAGTGATCAGAAATTAAGGACTTTGTTGCTAGTTTCTGGTTTGTAGGATGTAATGTGGCTTAATGATGAGGGAAGGGGATGGAAACAGGCAGTGGTGTGAGTCTTGAGTATCTTTGTAATGGTTGTGCCAGAAAATGAGATATGTTCTTGACTCTGTGTCATGACTTAAATGTTGTGACTAAGCTTGTAAAGATTAGCTGGGAAAACAGGAAAGTAAGGCAATAGCTCATGCTGATTACTAAATACCTTTTTGATATTTCCACTTCTCTTTGTCAACAAGACCACTTATTAGAAAATGTGACTGAATGGGATATATATTTCTGAATTCCCGGTGCTTATGATATGTTTCTTGAAAGAAAGAAAAAGTAGTTGGGGTAGTTTGCTTGAAAATTTGTCATAATTATTAATAAGAAAAGAGGTTTTACTTAGACCACACGAGGTTTTGGTATAGATGTTATATTATATTAAGAATCTAATGAGAAATATTTTCAAAACTTTGGGACATTATATTGATGTAATCATCCCCTCAATTTATGGAAGGGGGAATTTGAAGATTTTAGAGTTTCTATTCACTGAACAAGAATTCAGTAATATCTTTGTTAGATTGTTTAATATGTTTTACTCAAATGACCAGTAATAGTTTCTTTAAGAGTTAATTGCACTCAAACTACCAACTTTTGTCCAAAAAGGCACACAAGAGCCTTCATATCTGGAAGTGACATATGTGGCCTAAAATACACTTAATGAGAGGATGTCTTTGAATTACACGTTGGCAGTAGCATATTCTTGTTATTTGATGAGAAGTTGGAATAAGCAACCATTATTTTTTAATACTGTTATTTGGATTTTGTCTTTCAGTATAACGTGATATATACGTGTACAGTTATTCAAATTACTTTTTCAGTTGTGAAATGGTGAACTAACATTTTCATAGGTCTGCTTTGAAGTATTGATTTAACAACTTTTATTAAAGCTAATAATATGATAAAGCTAAGGCCAATTATTCAAACAATTATAAAACTCTTATACAACTATTTCAGTATCTTTGAAATCCGTGGGCTAAAAATTCTAGTGATTGTCTTGAGCATGTATTTCAGCAAATGTGGTAATCGATGAATATCTGCAGAAAAGGATACAATTGTGCTCTTTTTAATGAACTAACAATTTTGTACAAGAAATGCAGCAGTAGCACTGCTTAGAACAAAGGGATACATGTAAATGAGGTTAGTGCTGAAATTATATTTAAACAATGCTGACAGTTCTTCTATTGTGCCCATTAATTAATTTCCCATCAGGGTTCTCTGGGAATGATCTGAAAAAATAATTAAAATGATACATGAGGTAAATAATTTAGAAATTCAAAAGGTGAAATAGGTAATTATTTTAGTAAATATTAGTCATGCGGCTTATTTGAGCTCATCTGCCCTTTAAAAGCAAGTTACGAGGAAGTATGACCTGGGTTTGATTCATATAGTGTGCTGAAGTTTTCCTCACAGGTGGAAAAGTTGCCATATTCTTTTATAATCAGTTGTGCCTGTTCCTGTTTCCAATCAGTAGTCTGCTTAAAGTAGTTTAACATTTATGTAAAAATATTTTGCCTTACAGCAAAGTACTTCAGATTTATATAAGTTGCAGCATATTTTTACTAATGATTTGGATTTAGTTTGTGCTTTGTAAGTTAAATCATCTCTTTAGGTGGAATTCTATGGATAAAAGGAGTGTTGATTTTGGTGCGACACATCTTCCCTTTTTTCCACCACATTTTTGGCCAACTAATTGATGTCAAGTTACTACTTGAGATGGAATTTAAATGTCTAAGTTCAAATTAAGTTAGTGGTTTCAGATAGAGTTAATAGGGCCTTAATTAGAAGGAAACTTCAAAACAAATTTCTTTCCAGCTGGATAATTACGTCTGAATAATTGAAGCCTAACTTTAAGCCTAACTTAATATAAATCTTTGCAATACATATTCTTTCTGTGATTGAATGATGAAACAAGGATTTCATTTACGTTTTTGTATCCCAAATATGCATGCCTTTGAAAATATTCTGTCTGGAGCTTTTCAATCAAATCTGCCGTGTAACCCGTTAAAAAAAGAAATGGACTTCAGCTTTTAGAAAATGTTTTCTTCAACTTCACCTGTGCCTGGGAGGCAACCAGTCACCTTTTGGGTTTGTCCTCATCTTACTGCTCCTCCGTCTTTCTATAACAACTCACTTGGTACTCCCATAACTTCACGCATGCAAGACGGATTTTAAGTTCAGATGGGGGAATCTCAGTAAATTAAAGATGCCAAGTTAATTTTCTAGGAAATGGCTAGAGGGCTAGACCTTTCAAGCATGTGAAAGTTTTTGAAAAGGCTGTTGGCAGTGTCGTCTTCTCCTATCCTCTTACAGCTTGTGTGAACTGACTGCCTAAACCTTTTCCTGAGGAAAATATTTGGAACTAAAGGGTTAGGGAAGTGTGTCCCTCAGCCTTATGTACATGCAAGAAACAAAATTAATTGTATGCTTGTGTTTCATGCTGTTAAAGGAAGTAAAGGACATAGTGATGTTCAGTGTTAATTACACAGAGATTCGCTACTTTGAGTCATTACAGTGCATCATGGTTTGGTTAGATAATTAGGAACCATATTAATGGCTCTAACCAAAACACTTTGTTCTTTAATACATCAGCTATGGTGAATGAAAGAAAATATAGCTGTAAGTAATCAACTGCTCTCTAAAACCTAAACAGTGTAAATTATCTCTTGTTATGGATGAAGGCTGATAATGTTATGTGGCTGTTACTTGTTAATGCACTGAAACCAGCCTGGAGGAGTTCCATGAGTTCTTGCTTCTGGTTCTGCTGTTCTGGTCGCCAAACAAGTTTGGAGTTTCAGATTTTAAAAACATAGAAGAAAACCTCACAGAAAGGAATTTTTTGTTGCTACTAGAGAAGCCATAAATATGTATATTAGATTTGGGTTTTATATATCATCCCTCACCATTATGTTGCCTATTGTTATCTAAAATCGCAGTGATTGATCTATCAGTGGCAGAATTCACGCTCACATTGCCACGTCCTTGTTTTTGCTATCTTCTTCACAGTCATAACTAGTAGATAAAGTGGAAGTTGTTTGCTTTTGCTTTGTAGAAATTCAAAGCACCAGATTAAGTAATAGATTCTTCATTCACTGCAAAGAACAACTCATGGTCACTTTTCATTGCAGATGAGAAAATGCTTATTAACATGGGAAATTAGAGAAAAGAAATCAGTATGCTTTTTGATAGTTTTATTCTATCTGGGTAATGTTGGAAATAAGTGTTGCAAAACGTTCTCCTCGTGTACAGTTCAGCATCTTGCATTTTCATTGAAGGCATTCTCGAAGAAAACTGCCTTACTTCACTTTCTTCTGTAAATACCCAATTCAGCAAGAAAAGACTCTAAGGGAATTGTATAAAAAGCTCCATTCCTTTGCTAAAATCTAGCAACACTCCTATGTGTGAAGATAATAAACCACCACACATGAGGAGAAAAATAGCTGTAAAGGAAAACCACATTTCAGTATTGGATGTGAGAGCACCTCATTGAGTGAGAATCCCCTTGACATCCTAGTCGTGATTGAACTTTCTAAAAACTTCATGGTGAATTTTTTAAATCAACCAAATGAGAAATATTGATTTATATTTTTCCCCCCACTAAGTTTACTCTGGAAAAGCTAGGACAAAAAAAGTCAAATACATACCTAACATCAGTTATTTTTTATTGTATTTGAATTGAGCATATTAGCAAGTGAAGAGGGCAGTGATGTAAACTCCATTCTCAAAATACAAGGTAATGTATATGAAAGATGTTTGTTAAAACGAAATTATTAGTTGGAGAGTGGATAAACCAGGTAAATGGTAATTATCGCTAACATCCATATTGATTAATAGTCTTAACATGAATTTTGCATGCCATATGGAACATTCTAATAGGGCAAGATGTCAATCAAAAAAAAAAGAAATCCATCAATGTTCTGTGTTCTGTGTTCTTTGTGGTTGGGCGTTTCACAGCAGAGGTTTACATCAGAAGTCATCTTTTAGGAACTGTTGCCAAGTTGTTGACTAGATCAGAAAGGCCAACAACTAAATTGTTAATGAAAACTTATCTTCACCTAGTTTTCAGCATAAATGTACCAAATGTAATAGAACATTGTAAGATAAATAGTTTTTGTGAACATGACTAGCAGAAATAGGAAATGTGAACACAGTTCTTGTAAAGATTTTCTTTTTTAAATAGCTCTTCTATGAGGGACTTAGGGACCCTTAAGGATTGAATAATTTTTGCATTGTGTTTTGGCTATGACAGATACTTCTAGCTTGCTGTTATGACTCAAAAATGTTAGTTTCCATTACAGATTTTGAAGTGCTGGGAAATGTGTTTGGATCAAATTTTTAATGCAAAGATCAAACCAGCCCATAAATTTTCATGTTAGTTGTTGGATGTTTCCATTAGAAACAGCTACTTGTAAGCCTTACTTATAAGTGAGGTAGTTTTTTGGTTTTATATTTTCTTCGAAAGCATAAAAGATCCAACTTCTTTGCTGTGTTTACTGTGAGATTAGGTTCAGCTTTGACAAGTGCTGTTGGTCACTTACTGCTTTTAGGATCATCCTTGCGGAAATAGTCATAATGAAACAAAAGCAGTGGTAGAAGACAGTCCAAATCGTGCAAAAATGCAGCAAAAATAAATTGTTTTAATAGGTGTTTTTACATATAATTGTAAAAAAAACTTTTTAGCATGTAAAATGGATAACTTTTTTTTTTTAGCATCACTGAATAATCAAAATTTCATTATATACCTGTAAAACTGACAGGCAGGAGGTTATGATCCTACATGAGTTGGTGGGCTGCTGTGTACAATAAAAATAGTTGCAGACCTCAAACTATTCCAGCATCTTTTAGAATTACAAGATTAAGGTGACTCCAATTCAATATTCTCTAAACTTAATAATAATATTCTTTCACCATGACTATATATGTCATTTTAAGAAAGTATTGTCATGATTTTTGTAGTGAGAAATCACACTTCACAAAGCTTTAAGAACCAGTGAACACATGTTGATGTAGAATATTGCAGTTGCTGAAAACAGTGAACAAAGTTCTTCACTAAAGGTTACTAAAGAAGAAACACAGCTGTGGAGTTCAAGGGAATGCCCTTGTGTGAATAATAACTGCCTGAAAGGTAGAAAACAGATGGTAAGAATAAGCAGGCAAGTTTCAAAATTAAATAACGTAATTCTTTTACGAGGCTTAAGCTCTTTCTACTGACGAGATAACAAAGGGATACAGAAGCAGTTGAGGCAGCCAAGTTTGCTGACAATGACCAACTACTAAGAGTGGTAATGGTAAAAGGTGGGCAGCAAGGATTCGCAGGACTTCATGTTGCTGTTAACAATCAGGCATAAATAACAGGTGAAATTTCATGTGGAGAGATATAAAGTGGTATTGTATGTTTGGAACAATTCTAGCTTTACTGATATAACTATGGGTGTCAAGGTAGCTTTCTGCAGTCAAGCACAAGAAGAAAATATGAGCTCAGTAATAGTCAAGAACAGAAAAAAAAGAACAAAGGCTAGGCATTACTGGGAAAGGAAAGGAGAACAAAATATTATACAGCTACAAGAATAATGTTCTTTCTGCAACTTACATCTGCATTTTGTTTGTAAATTGCAGGAAAGAATGCTTAAGAAGGCTGAGCAAAGATGGTGAGACTGGTACATGAGGGACGGTGGAATAGACAAAAAAAATCTAGTCTGCAAAAGTATGAATGTACTGAAGAAAGGGAACAGGAATTGATTGTTCATCCTCTTTCAGTGCAGTAACTGAACTACTTTCAATGAAACTAGCAGGTCTTGGGTTTAAAACAGCATGCATTTGTGTTTTGGAATTCTTCACCACAGGTCTTGGTGATTTACCAAAAAGCTTAGAGTTGCAAAAATGTTTAGGAAAACAAGTGAACACAAATCCATTAACACCTATAAAATGGACATATTCCACAGCTTGTCTCAGGACATCTCTGAGCATGAAATCTTTGCAAGTTGGAGGAGTGTTCTGGGGAGGTACTGCGATATGCTTGCTACTCTATGCTCTTAGCTATCTGCTGTAGTCATTCCTTGTGCCAGCCCAGTTACTGTGATGGACCTCTCTGTGGTCATGCTGTGTTTCTTCTCAGACTGAAACTCCAAGTCTCAGTTTTGACAGTGGATTGAGTCTGTGCCTGGGAAGTCAAAGCTCCTGGCTGATGGAAAAGGAGAAACTTGGAGGAGCAGCCAACATATTACACTTTCCATGATATTCATGTATTGGCTTCTTTTTCTGCCATAGATTGCTTGTATAATTTGGAAAAAAATATTTAAATCACTTTTCAGCTCTACTATCTGCTCTTTGTAATGCAGTTGAAATGGAAGTGCTTAAAGTTGCTTTATTTGTATGTAATCATTGAGTGTTGGAAATCCTTGTGTCCGAACCATTGTCTGAGTGTGAAATGTGGTGGTTTAATACCTAACCCTGGCAAAATTTCATAGCTTTAATTATTCTGAGTATGTAAATAATAGTCGCATATTGTATTTACCTTATGACTTTACCTTCCCTAAATGTTTAAGTATCCAGGGTGTGGGAGTCAGCTTAGACTAATCACTGACCAGACAATAATCAGTCTAGTCATACAACAAAATTTGCATTCTTTCAGTGATTCTCTAATTCAAGAAGTTTGAGGATTGCAATATAAAGAATGCCTTTCATTTCAGCTGCAGAGGAGATACGGCGTTTGCAGGGCAATGAGATATTTGTGATGCTAACAATCTAAGTGATTTTTATTGATAATGACAGATGGTTCTTAGATAATGTGCTCTGAGTTGTCTGTAATATGTTCAGAATAAGTCTTCTGGAAGGTGGTACATCTGTCTTGAGATCTTTTGCTAAAATATTTAAATCAAGGTCATTGTTTATACTTGATTTTAAATAGCTTTTAGCTGGTAGTCTGCATTTCTGTACATTTAGAGATCAAACTGTTTGTAACTTCAAAAGCTGCAAATGGAAAAGTATAATAGGTAGCAGGTGTTGGAAAAGGCAATTATGCATTAGCTGTTTTACTCAATTTCTAAAACTGTCTAAAACTATCCATTGGAAATACTTTGTACCTAGACTTATCTCTGAAGCATGATGAATTTTTAAATCTGTAGGGGATCTGCATTTTTTCTCTAATAAATTGCATATTTAAACCTATTTGCTTTCATTTAAAAGAACTGAAGGAAATTGTATTGGTGGGAAAAGAAAAAAAAGGTTGAATAGAAAAAATCCCAAGATGAGGTACAGGTCCTTATATACTTCCAGATATTTTTCCTATAATTCCTTAAAAATATTTTCAATTTTCAGTATTGCAGTTTGGACAATTTTGCTTTTAATTTTTTTAAGCTATTTATCTTGACTTTTTATGGAAGAATTTTCTTCATTATGTGAATTTATTAGTAGAACGAATTCTTAGGTTTAAAATCAGAAGTTTGAATTATCAGAAAAAGAGAATAGTTTGATGATCTAATTTGACCACCTATGCAATGTGGTTTTACGAGTCAATGTAAGAGAGCAAAATAAACAATTTTGCCAACAGCCACTGCAAATGGACTTTGAAAATTAAATGCTGCTTTCAGGTAGATTTATTTAAACCTGTCTTTTCCCATGTGCTTTTCGAGAAATTATATAATGGTGGAGGAGTTAGGAGGTGAAAGGAGAATTACTGTATATTATTACCAAACCAAGTTCTGTTCAGCTCCCTCTTTCTTGCTTATGCCATATAATTAAAGTAGTCTACACCTTTATTGTATTCATGCAGAGTAACAAATAATCCAATATATTAAATATTCCAATTAATAATTATTAATTGAACTTTTTCTAGCTACAGGCTATTCAGTCCTTCTTCTTCATCTGCAAAAATTGTCTTAGTTTTTCTTATCTCCCATCAGCAGTAATTCTCTGCTTTAGTTTATCTGTTTGACAGTTTCAATCCAGCTTTATTTGCCTTCATCCCATAACCATCATTCTTCTTCTTCTGTACTTTCCTGTTTGATTGCAAATGCTCAGGCTGGTGCTGTGACTTTCAGTTACCCATTCTTTGAAGGAGATCTGTAGTTCACTCATGTCATAGTTCATCAGGTAATCGTGAACTGAGCTGTTTCATACTTTCAGAAAGTCTTCCCTGGTGACAGCTCACATTTCAGGGTGGGTTTCTGGAAAATGTGCCGATGTTTTCTTGTACACACTGTCCACTTAAACAGTCTGCTTTCATTGGACATTACTACCCTGTTTCCTTCCAAATTTGAATAAATGTTGTCACTTACTAGTTGCCTTGTGTATCCCAAAATAATAGAAACTTCATCTATGATTAAAGGCTACTACTTGAAAAGACATTTTTAAATTTAATGTTAAAAGTGAAAAGGAGTTTGCAGTTCAGGCTGAGAAAAAAATCGACCACAAGTACTGTTTTTATACTTAATTTTTAAAATTTTAAAATATTTTTCTCATTTTAGAGATGAAAGTGTTATAAAATATTATCAAAGGCTGAATTTAAAAGAAATGCTACATGTTCTGTAAATTTATTTACACAATATGGCAGGAAGAGGTTTTCTTAGAATTAGCTCTGCATTTTTCAAAGTTGTGTTTGATTATTTAAATATTGCCACAATAGTATCTGACATGAAAAGTGGAAGCACACTTTGCTTACAAGTATGTCTTCTGGAGGTACTATTTTATAGTTTTATATGCCAAAAAGATACTTCCACACTGAAGTAAAAGACAAGGATTTTTCAGGAGAACAGTACTGAGTACCTAATTCTGTAAAATGCTAACTTCAATATTGTAAATTGGACTTTACTTTGATTTTTCTGGCAAACTCTACAGAGAAGCTTAGTTAAAATTGTGATATGCTTTCTCTGTCATGGGATTTTATAATGTTATTCAAGTAATTTTAGTCAAATAGATTGTTTCCTAGAGTAGGAAGCATATCACAGGATTTTATAATCCAAATATTTCTTTTTTGCATTCAAAATTAGCTAATTCTTATTTTGAGTTCCAAGTACACTTTTAAACTTAAAGGTTCCCTCTGAATAATTGGCATTATCTCTTTTCTTAATTCTTACCAATTTGGTGGACCAGATTATTTGTAGTTTCTGTAGCTGTTAACAAGGTGCTCCTACAAACCTCATGTAGTACACTGGTCTTTTATCAGTCAAGAGTGCAGGAGGAAAAGTAGTAGAATACTTTTTCTTCTTCACTTATGATAGCAGGGAAGTTAATTTATTGCACATATTTTAAATAACATGTTCTCGGTTAAATACTGGTAAAATAGGTATTTTATCATGTTATGCTTTACATAAGAAATTGTTTCAGTTTGCTATACTTGAGCAGAACACAGTATTTTTCTAAAGAGTAAACTGCAGCTTTGAAATACCAGCAGAGAATATGAAAAAAAACTTGGTATATTTTTAAAGCGCTATAATTAGATCTTGTAAATTACATAGATATCAGCATTTAAATATCTCTACATTTGCCAGATTATATAGTTTAGTTTTATAATGATTATTTTTAATTTTTCTTAAATGAGATTTTACATAGCATGAGTTCAGTCATCACACTGATAATTTAATATCGTAATTATTTTTTCAGTTCTCAGTGGTATAGAAAATAAAATCTAAGATTAATTTGGTAGTATGAGAAAACTTGTTTATGTCTTTTAAAAATAGGATCAAAAATTTTTCAAACTCTTAGGTATACTTATAAAATACTAATTTCTAGGGGGAGTTTTATGAAGTGATGGACTCTGCTGACTTGAACAAGAACAGAGAGTTGCAGATCTGAATACAAAACTAAGTTGTAAATGTTTCATGTCACAATTAGTAGATTTTTTTCCTGTAGTGAAAACTCTAATTCAGTCAAATATTTAGCAAGTTGTTTATTTTTGGAAAGCTTAATAATGTCCTATAGCAGAATTTACAGTTCAGAAGGTCCTACTAGTAGAGTTTGCTCCTAGTAATGGAGATGAAGTATTATGTTCATGCCACCATGTGGAGCTGGACAGTATGATATTTCATACAAGCTCTAAGCTAATGGATAACACCAGAATGCAAAACACATCAGTAAAGAATGAATTTAAATATGAGTAATGGATGCATACCTCACCTCCATCCCTGTTATAGATCACAGCTATGATCAGGTTTGGCACAGCTGAAATGCAAGCATGTTTGTGATACAGAGACAGATGTAGCTGACATTTGTAGTTACTAGCGAATGTCATAAAAATACTCTTGGGGTAAATGGTGATCAAAAGTATTATTATTTGTGTATTGAAAGGATGATATATTTTTATTTTTTCTAGTCTGAACCAGAGGGTTTTTCTCACTTCCATTTGTACGTCTGTGCTGCCTTCCTTGTCAGGTGGAGGAAAGAGATCCTGGAAGAGAAAGATTTTCAAGTAAGTCAAGGGAATATTTTTCAAGCACAGGGTGGTATTTCTTAGATTTACCTTCCTAACATTACTTGGGAATGAATTTAAGAGAAAATACTAGCAATTGCATCTAGACTGACAATGTGGTACTGTTAGAGGAGCACCAAAAATGTCAGACCTGACGTGATGGACTATAAGCAGTAGGAGATGTATTTTCTTTGTCTACTCTGGGAAAAAGAAAAAGCTATTTTATCTGAGGCAGACTTTGAGAAGACGATTTCTGGAGATGCTGGTAGCTTGGTATTTCACAAAGACATTTTCTGAAAAGGTAACTGGATTTTTTTTTAAATCTTAAATGCATCACTGAAGTATTTATTTATAATTTCTCATCTGTATAATATAACAACTTTCTCTTAACAAAGTCATGTTCATTCTTTAAAAAAAGCTGAGCAAGCAGTCTCTTAAAATAAGGAGCCTGCTTTTCAGTAGAAAGTAAAAGGACTTCAGGCCCCAACATTTAAAAATCATATTTTTCCAGCAAAGAGCATATCAGGAAGTTGTTTGGAAGAGGATTTGAATACGGTAGTTAGGCAAATAATTTGCATACATCTGTAGAAGTTCAGGTTTTTTTGTGAACTGATGACAGTTCACTTTCGTGGAAATATTTATATTGATTTTTACCCTAAGATACACATTCAATGCCTGAAAGGCTTTAAAGCCTTGTTTGGAGGATGAACGTAAACAGCCCACGTTGTGAAGCCCCCACCATTGCCTACCACGGGGAAATGGCCTGTTACCACCTTATTTTCTCTCCCTCTGAACTCCGTGGCCCTGTGCGAATGAACCATTGTGCAAATTTGTGTATCACTTCAATCTAGTTTATCTTTCTTCATAAAACGATTTATTCAGAATACTTTCGCTGTCGTTGCCTGTCTTTGCAATAAATAAATCCCTAAGGGCACAACATAGCAGCTTTAATTTATACTACCTGCTAACACTGTCAGATTTTCTCAATTTATGGTATTTGGTCAAAAACAACTTTAATGTTGGTATCCATGCCTTGCAACTACAATTTTTCACTGTTAATCCTTACTATTAAATTTTTCCTCTTGATTTCCTACACCAAAGAGCATAATTTTTCCCTCTACCAAATCTATTACAACCATGTTTTAAGCAAATAATCCTAAGGTATAGTACTATGAAGATTTGTTTTGATCTCCTTACATGCATTCAGACTGGTTTACTTATTTAATAATTAAGGTATTTTTTATGGTTTAGTTTCTTTATAGGCTATATAAACTGGACTCTAAGTACAAAAATCAGGAACACGCTGGAATGCATTTATCAGACTGCTTTAGCTTGCTTACAATATAGAAATACAATTAGTAATTTTGAGGATCTGTAGACCAATGCTAGTTTTATCACTATCATATGTTATTATTAATGAGGCTTGGCCTTCTTTATTGTGTAACGTGACCTTTTAAAATGGCTAAACTAAAGTGTTATCAATTCTTTAAATGGTACTTCTGTCCCACAGGCAAGAATAAAGTCCATTATTCTTCTACTTCGTTAATAACAGCTGTAGATCATTGCCTAGTCTTCAAAGTAGTAGCTCAAGTAATAAGCACTCAAGCTATGTTGAAAATTGGGTAGTTCAGTATATGCTGTTGAAGTACTCTGCACCGAATTCGCATTGTTGAGAAGTCATAGCTATAGTACATTTGGCACAGAAGTTTTTTGTTCTATATCTATAGAACTAAACTATATCAAGAAACACATGCATCCAGTCATTTCTCGTGCACACTGTGTGTGTTGTATTTGTTTTTCTGCATGTGACATGAATAAAGGGAGTCTCTCCTAAGTGTCAATCAGAGAGCCTGGTTCTTTACTACTAGCTGTGAAAACTCCTGCTCTTCTTTTACATGTCTGTTTGACCTCTTTCAGCAGAATTACATACCTCACAGGAATTGTAAGTCAGAATAATTTCCCTAGAACATCAGGTGCAGTGATACGCCAGATGAGACACTGAACAGATTTTGAATCAAAGACCAGTTTTAAAGGACTGGGTTATGCAATACTTTTATTTCTATTACTTGATGATGTATATTATCAGTATGTTATAGACAGGACAATGATAGAAAATAATCTTTTCTATAAGATTTGTTTCCATTCTCTTAGGTATGTCTTGCTGCAACTAAGCAATCAGTAAAAGTAGGATGTTCGTTCTTCCTCTCATATGAACAGATTAATTGACCTGTATACCAAATGTTAATCCCTCAGTAATAATAGTTTCTTATTATGGACACCATATGTGTGTGATTCTTGTTTTGGGGACATTTTTGTGTATTGTGTAGCAGAGAAAGAAATTTTGCAATGAAAGAAGTTAGGCTGACGGGAGTAATGCTGTAGAGGGATACAACTTGAAAGTTGATTGGTATTTGGTTTATATCTGTAGAATTAAATATTAAGATATCAACAGAAGTAAGTTTTAATGAGGGAAATAGAGGAAGAAATAAATGTTCCAACTCAGGCCTACAAATGTTCATGTGTATATATTATATATATATATAATAGATGTACATATATATACCTAAACAGGCGTAGATGTAGACTTGGAATACAAACATATAAAACTGTGTTGATGCTCTTATGTTTCAAATAACATTAAAAATTATTTTTTCCTCTGTAAGATGATAAGTTATGATAGAAGTTGTCTTCTTTGTGTAATTTGAACAAGTTATTGCTCTCACTGCCATCTGTTTGATTAAGTACAAGATACCAGTGTAGACCTCCTCTGAAACATGAGATTTGCAGGTTCATGCAAGTTTTACCAAGGACAAGTGAGGAGAAAGGTGATGCCTTATAGGTAAATCTTGAGCAATTTATGTTATTTCTAGAAGTTGTCCCATGTTTCTGCCTTATGAAAAGTGGGATCTCCTGGCTTTTCAGAGAAGATTCCACACTGCTTTTCCATTCCATGTCCTTGTAAATTGTTCCTGCCTGACAACTGGAAAATACACTGGAGAATGAAGTGCAACTATTTCAAACTAGTGTCCCAAGAGAAAACATTTGGTTTTAGGAAAACGAGGAGGGTGGAAATGGCAAATGGTTTTGTTTTCGTAGGAGTTTATAGTTGCTTGCTTTTTCTGCTACCTAATCAGTAATCTTTCTAGTAAGCTTTGATCCCATTTTGAAATTTGCTACTTAATGCGATGAGCTGTGTGATGCAGTGCTATGTCATGAGGGCAAAAATTATTACATGTAATTTTCAAATTCCCCAGGGTCACTTTTTGGTAGCAGTGAAACTAAACCTATATGTTTTCATGTCATCAAATTAATATTATTGAAAAGAATGAGGGGGTTTTAGTTTTCCTTACAGCTTGTTATTTTCTCATGGTTCTCACTTCTAGAGAGAGAGAGTCCTCTTTAGCTAGATAAGGTGCTCCATAAACTCAGGTACAGAGAACTAGTTTGGGTAGATCTGTAGCTCTGTTCATAATCAGATTAGCAGTTTATACTTCACATGTGAGGGAGCAGGGAGCACAATGGGCAAACAGTAAATGGAAGAGTTTTTCATCCTGGCTCAGATTTTCCTTTGTAATCAATGTGATGTTTTATAGAATCAAACAGGTCATTCTTGGTTTATAATATTTCAGTTGATGGCATAAATGTTCTGTGTTAATTTACCAGTTCAATACTAGCATCAGATTAAAAAAAAAAAAGGCAATAGGTTTAATATAGATAAAAATACAATTTTTTTATTGTGATAAAGTATGCCCTGTGAAAGCAAATGTTAAAGTCATTTAGTTTCTACTATCTAAGCGTAAGTAATTAAATATGCAAGTAATGAAAACCTTTCTACTCATCAGCATGTCTTTGATTTACTGTTACTCATTTTCCTAACTAAAGCCATAATTCCAAAATTCTCCTGAACTCTTGAGAGAGGTGAATGGTTGATACTGTTAAGTGATCAAATATTCAAGCACGATTTTGAGCGTATTTAGAATTAAAATATTAATAGAAATTATGGCTTTTGAGTTTAATGGTATCATGTACAAGATACCTGAGAGATTTGTAACGAAACGGGACTTCAGATACTAAATTCAGCTGTCGAACTGATTATGAGCTAATAGCAATTATTATTAAGTATAGTTGGACTGATACTGGTTTATCTGTTAGATTTAAACCAGATTTCTAGTTTAAACAAGTTACCGTTTTGTTGATATAGCTGAGCTATAAAAATATATTCAATATGTTGTGGTAAGGAATCTGTCTTCTCTTTTTCATGATTTTAAGGTACAGCCTTTCTGCCTGCCTAACAGACATTTTCATGCCATGCAGTCTTCAACTCACATCTTTATTACTGCAACGTCCTTTTCTTTGTCTTTGAGAAATGCATTTTTGCTTCAATTACATTCACCCGGACTGCAAAGAAGCTGTAAGGATCATTTTTCAGTCCACATTTTTTTCTTGCTTTCTTGCTTTGCATGTCCCTTAGCTCCTTTTCCTTTATAGCACCAAGGAAAGCTTAGACACCGTCTCTTTCAAAGCCTTTAATGGACTAATACTGACACCTTACATGGCATCTCAGATTCAGCATTAAGATGCTGACTGCCACTTTATCAGCCAGAGATGACAGAGCCTCATCACACACCTGAGCTTGCAAGAAAGTATCTGTCCTGTCTCCCAGATGACCACCTTACTTAAATGGAGCACCTAATGCAGATATTCAGTTACTTTTCTCTAAATCCTTATGTTAAGTTCTGGGTCTTTTTGCAATGCCCAGAATGGATTTGACACGTAGGCTTGAGCCTGATAATGGCATTTACAGTCACATTGACTAGTTTTGTATTGCTTCTTTTTGTTTTTCTGTGAATTTGTTGTCTCCTGTACTTGAGCCATAAAATCTCCCGGATAGTGATTGTGCTTTATTTTGATTTATATACTATTTAAAATCTTATTATTTTATTTAAATACTAGGAAGTAAGCCTTATTGACCTCATTACCAAAATGGACACATGCACAATTCTATGTCTTATTCAAATTTAGATATATGCTGAAAGGTGCTTAGAAGACAAATTCAAATCACACTGCTGTGTATGTAGTAAGATGCTTTACTTTCAAAAGTTTAATATTAATATCCTTCCTAGCAATTACCTACTATCTTTTTACACTCAACTACAGTAATATGGGTTTCATTATCTTTTGTGATCTTTTACCCAGCTTATGATGTAAATTTTTCAGTAGTTACTTTTTCTGCATGAAAGTACAAGAGTTCTCACTTCATATTATATGAGGCATAACTAATAAATATATTTTAATTTAGCTTCTTGGTGTGTAGTTTGCTAGAAATTTAGTTTCCATTGCTACTGCAGTAAAAATAAGTGTTTCTAAATTAAAGAAAAAAAATAATGTTTCTGAAAAGCTTAGTTTTCTGAAGAGAGAAGTGTTTTCCCTCCTTCACTGTAAGCTCTATGATTAGATGACTTTGTGGTTTTGAACCCTGTGCCCTCACTCCTCTGTGTATGGAAGCTAACAGGGTCTTTTCTGTGAATGTACCAAAACCTGTAAAGAATTAGGACTGTGAACATGGAAATCTTTCTGACTTTAAAGAGCCTGTCTACTAACATTGCTGTGATTTTATTCCCTGCTGTGAGCACTTTTGGAAGACGTTCAATATATTGTCATGTGTTGCAAGAAACTGGAAGCTCTGCTGTTTTAGTCTTTGAACATCATAGCTGGCAATCTGAAGTGAGATTGCTCCTTAATCTCTGAGTGCTGGTTGCAGACAGTTGGGATTCAATGTTGTTGAATCGTTTACTTTCAGAGGAGCCAATTTACAATAATAAAAGTACTGATTTTATTTTTGCATGCAAAGTGCTTAATGAACAGAGAATGATGTGACTGGCAAAAGTTTAACTGATCTGTTAACCACCCTACTCAGCTGTGTCAAAAACCTCTGAATATTTTAATTATCATGAATATCTTGACTTGATCTCCTCATGGGATTATATTGTAAACACAGAGATATTGGCTTTAATGTGTAAAACTGAGAATGAAAATAATATTTTTTAAAAAAGGCAACAAACTAACCAACCCTGCTTTTAATTTGCATTTTATACAGCTAGCATTGTGCATATTTTTATATCTAAATTCACATCTTTTTCTTTTGTTTTCTTGAGTCTATAGGCCAAGAGGCTGTAGTAATAATACTCATGCCTGGCATTTTAAATATATTTAACATACTTACAGTAACACAGATAAATTTTTTAATATCTGAATTTGGTATCTGCACCTTTCTGTTGCCCTCTATCCATGTAGCTCTGTCCCAGAAGTCATGCTTACTCCTCAAGACATTTGGAACAACTGCACATAGTAAAATTGCAAGTCACACTACAATGATATTGAATTGCAAGTAGCTTAAATGCATTTGCTGCTGAAACTCACCAGTTACTCTATGGTATTAACTAGTCTAATATCAAATAGATCACGGGAGTCAGTGAAACAAAGCTGTGCTGTCTCTGAAGCAATTGAGCAAACCAGAAGTCCTTGAACACCTAATTACTGCAGCCATGAGTTATCTTAGGAAATCTGTCTATTTTTTTCAGTAATTTTGCCAAAACAGGAAGACATTGTCAAAATCCCTGCTGAAGGACACTAGTTCCACAGGGCTGGGATACTTTGTCAGTAGAACTTTTATTTGGAATGCAGCATGAAAAGCAGAAAGCTGAAACTTTGGTGATAAGAAACAGGACAAGAGTCTTCAGATTTCAATATTAAAATAAGTAGAACAAATATGTTTTCTTAATGTCTTCATATTTTATAAATATTTATAACTGTAATCCTTGTTATGAGTGTTGGGGTTTAGTAACTTTATTTTCACTGTTAACCTAACCTTTTTAAAGTGTAATTCCAAGGCACATGGCTTTTACCAAGTAATTTATTACTCAAGGGTTCAACGAGTCTGAAAATAAACGTACTGGGGCACGGTAACAAGCGCCTTCTACCCCAGCACATTAGGTGAGAGCATCTCAAAGGGAACAAGGTACTTCACTGTAAAAGCTGCAGTGGCTCTTTCTAGAGGAAATGTGTAAGATGTAAGAAGTGTACAGAGAATTGTTTTGCAGTGATTGCCAACCAGGTTTTCTTGCAAGGAGATGGGGAACGTGCTTGAAGAGCAAAGGTCTTAAGAACTTATGTCTCTCATCAGAATAGTTTGGAGACACATTTTGAGTGATTACACACAAATATAACTGTGTAATATTTTTACATTTGTTTGCTATTTGAAAAAAGAAAATCTTCAAAAAGGGATATAGTAATTTATAATACTGAATACTCTGTGTTTTCTTCTACGTAAATGTTCATGCAGTTTCAAAAATTGCATTTAATCAGTGTTTTATTTCAGCTAGTTCCCAATTCAGTTGCTGTTTGAATAGTTGGCTTTTGAGGTAGTCAGGGAATATGTTGCAATTTTAGATGATACATTAAATTAAGAAGCCCAGAGGTAGGCGCTGAAAATGCAGCTTTGTGCTTGGATTCCATGTATGCAGTATGCATGCAATATATTGCAATTTTTTAACTTCTACACCTTCTTTCAAGCAGAACAAAATCTTTAACAACAGATTTGGTATATTTGACTGTTGAGTTCATTATACCACATATTAGTAGGCAGGAGTTCTAATTCTAATGTTTCTCTCTGTTCCCCAAAAAAAACTCCCAAAGCAACTATATGATAAAGTGAGTAGTCATTTCTAGTTTCTAAATCAATTATCTGTGATATTAGCTAATGTCTTCCTTATTTTTCAGTATCTTCTAAGTAACAAAAAAGATGTTAACCAGGTGCATAATTCAGTACAAATACTGTATGTAGATATGATTCATGTTGCAGAGACCAGTTAGATTGAAAATGTGTTACATTATATACCTAGGCTTAAGGTTTAATGAAATAAAGTAAATCCCGTGAGTCACATCTCGATTAGAAATAAAGTCACTTCAAATTACATTTGTAGTCAGTGGAAAGACATGTGGGAATCAGTCACTTCTGATCTCACTCCACCCTCTGCAAATATTTATTTCACTCAAGTAATTACGAAGGAACATGGCATCGACAGAAATCCTACATTTAATTGTTTGAATATTAAATATTCTGCAAAGACTTCCTCGAAGATGTGAGTGTCTCCTTGTAAACCTGAGTATTGTTTCTTGTTACCAGAGATGTTGCCAGTAAGGAGAAGGCATAGAAGCTGCGAAGCATCCAGGAGCAAATTCAGTGGAGACTGCTGTTACAATCTGCTTAAATATTGCAGAAAGAACTTCAGATTCTAATATTTCCCTGAGCAAAATTAAAACTCACACAGCTTATCTGTTGATACCAAAACCTGATTTTTATTAATTGCTAAGAGATGCAAAGAGAAGAAACAAGAAAAGGTTGGGAAAAGCTAAGAGTACTTTTAGAAGCAGAGAAAAGTTACACCAAAAAGTACCTTTTTTGCCAAGTTGGTGTCGGGGAGGGGGAGGAAGAGAAGCAGTTTTCTTTTTTTTTTCCTCTGTCTCTGCTGCTTTATTTGATGTTATCTTCTGGGAGGGTGGGGGGTGTTTAGCAGCTTTAGTTCTGGAATGCAGCCAGGATATGTGGTTTTGTCGCTCGCGAGGAGTGTTGCAGACGGTGCAGGATCCCGATTTAGCAGCACTGTTTGGGCCCTCAAAAATATAGCAAGGGTAGAAGGATGTGATGTGTCATGGTGGGTCTCAGTTGTCTCCAGGCTGGCAGTGTTTCAGTCTCTGGTGGCAGGTAGGCAGCAGGTGGTGATGGAGAAGAAAGTGAAAAGTTGAGGGGGAGGTAGGGAGAGATGTTTGGTTATGGTAACCAGTTCTCTCTCTCTTTTCTCACTCCCTGATTTTCCAAAGTTTCTTTCTAGGTTTTAGAGTGTTCAGAGGAGGTGGTACGTGGGTTCTTGGCACGTAGTTCTATTTAGATGTTTTGAAGAGATCACAATATCAGGATCTTTTGGCAGGAAGACTCCAACAGGAAGTTTTTGTGAGAACTTCTGGATGGAAAGCTGACAGAGAATTTTTTGGTAGGAAGTTTTGACAGGTAGAAACAATGACAAAATATTATTTATTGCATTTCTATATTATCTGTGTGCCACAACTGCTCAACAGAGGGCAAGAGATATTGTAAAACTTGTAAAACTTGATGGTGTGTAGAGCAAAACGGGCGGCATAGTGTTTATACAATTCTTATTGGAAGATCCCTTTATATTCGTAATGTTTTCATGGAAAAAGCATCTGCTTCTTTAGCAAGCCTTCCTTCTTCAGGACAGAGTTATCTGCCTCTTCAGAGAATCCCAAGCCCTTGCCTTTGTGTGCATCTCTATTCTTATTATTTGAGTTAAAGGAATTTAGTGTTACAGGTTTGAATACAATTTGTTTGGGGGTTTGGGGTTGTTGTTTTCCTTTTTAGTGGTTTTGCTTGTTTGGTTGGTTGGTTTTTTTTTTTTTGTTTGTTTTTGTTTTGTTTTGTTTTGTTTTGTTTTTTTGTGGGAAACACATCCTTGTGGTTGTAAAAGGAAGATAACTTGGTTAGTAATGAATTTTATCCTTTTACCATAACTGAATAAACCCTAGGATGGATTTTTATCTCACTTCTAGTTATTCTGTAAAATCATACTAGGTGTTCTGTATATTCTTGCCAATAATTTATTGGTTGTAAACCTTTCAATTACTACCCATTTTGCATAGTGATTAATTAGCAGAGCAGCCTAAAAAAGGGTATTACCAATGTATCACTCGGTCTCTGACCAAGATACCAGTCCCTTCAGAATGAGTGTTTCTTGAAGAAGGAAATAGAAAGGATTACAAAAATAGAGAACATGGAGAGTTACCTGAATGTAGAGCTTCAGGGATCGTTCCAGTAACAATGACATAGTAATAATTTCTGTCTCAAACTCTGAGTATTGTAAAAACTCTAGGATCCTAACTCTGTAATCTTTTAAAGCTGACTACCCACTGCTGCATATTGCAAAGTTGTGCCATTTACAAAAACCTTTATTTCATTATACTCCCTGAAAATTGCATATTTTAAATGTTGATTAGATTGAACCCATTAACCTTATGGTGTAATTGGTCAGCTATTCATATTTGCCCCAGGACTTAGTTCTCAATTTTTTAATGGAGATTGCTTGGTGAAATTTGTGCTAGATTAAGTGGTTTCTTTCATTTTCATTAGTGTTGTTGTTTTAATTGCAGGAAAATATTTAATAGGGCTTTATGTCCCTTCTGTGATTGGTATTGATGAAAGTTGTCCTTGCAGAGTGAACTGCCACCCAATAAATAGACCCAGATGTAGCAATAAAAATGAATAGCAGATACAACTTTTGGATGAGTGAGACTGGCATGGACTGAACATAGTGTAAACATTGTAATTGTTTTAAAGGAGATTTCTTTATGAACAGTGTTATGGAAACCTTAATTTTTGGGTCCAGATATTCTGCTGGGGTCCTAAAGCATTCACACGCAAGATATTTCATAATGGATAACAAGTTTTTCCAGAGCTGGAGAGCAGTACTTAGGGTTTCATGCTTGCTTGCCTGCATTAAAATGTATATCAGGTGAAATTAATTCTAGTGATAAAGAACCATTACAAGTTTCAGATATAGTCACACAGAACCCTGTTTCAGTGATTATACAAGCATACAGGCATGTTTTGCCAAATTAAAGATTTAGCTGTTAATTACATGAGGGCAGAAGTTATACCAAGACCATAACACAAGTTCTTAATTTTCTTGTATCCAAAGAGTCTATGTTTACCCATGTGTATTCTTTATATCTTCAGGAATACTGTGGTTTGGATTGTTCTAGTACTTTTCTAGTGCAAGCACTTTAACGGTATTTGGACATTGCAAGATCAGAAAATAACTTTACAATAGTGTTTATAATGTGGGTTGCATATTTTAGTGTTGTTTATTTAGGTTTTTTTTAAACAGACTGTAGATGAACTGTTCCAACTGCGGGCACTCATATGTTTTTAATGTTTCTCTGCATTATCAGGATATTACACAGGGTGATGATAGGTTGGGGTTTTTGAAAAAAGTAAACAACCCAAAAACCCTAGTACAATTTTTTTCCCATGGTACAGGGGATCCACAGTTTTGTTATATTCAACTACAGAAGATATAGAGCAAAATGCTCTAGCAAATTTGTAGTGTTCAGAAAGACACACATCGTTAACACTCCTAGAGTGCAAACAGCACAACAAATCCAAATTTATGAAAATGTAATCATTGTATCCTTGTAATCATAAATGTGCAGGGAAAAATGATGCTTTTTTCCCCTTCAACTCTTTAAAAGATAATAAGATATGAGGAGTTAAAAACAGCTGTTTAGGGACAGAGGACGCTGGGCAGTCTCGAACAAATCTGGTCTTTTTTCAGTAAGTTTGTATAAATAACTTTTGCTAAACCTTTATGGTTTCAGCACAGTTTTCTAATTATGTTTGCTTTAAGTAGTTGTGATTGCATCTAAAAATCACATTGTATGTCATAATTGAAACAGAATTCTATTTTGCTTATTCTAGAAAAAAAGAATGAGATGAAAAGTGTATGCATAGAATGCAATGGGTATGATGAATATTGCTTGTCTAATAAGTGTTTGGGAAAGATGCAAGAAAACCAGTTGATTTTTGTTCGCTTATCCATAAAGTAGTTTCTTGATAACCCTCTAGGTCTTTGGATGGCTTTAAGAATAATAATAAAAAGAATACTAATTTGTTTGTGGCTTCAGTTGAGTTATTTGACAAATTCAAATCAGCATTTTTAGTAAATGCTGCTGTGGAAGAGTTAAATTGATCTCAGGGGAAGAAAAAGGCATAGCCTTTTGAATATTTGGAGTGGGACCTCAGGGATCCAGAAGCATGCTGCTGTTACATAAATACAATCATACTCCTTTTCAAAGCATATTCACTTGGACACATTGAGAATCAATAGAATATAAGTTTAGTAAATAGGCTTCAAAACAAAAAATATATTGCAACTATGCAAAGCAATTTAAGTATAATTTGCAGAGCATTTTACCAAGATAAGAAGGTTTTAGTCTTTCTGGTTTATAGTTAAGACTTACACATATCATTGTCAATACTTTGTAATAAAATCCTGGCAGAAAACTAGATGAAAAAGCTGAGCTGAGGTTTTTACATCCATATTCTGATATCATTCATGTTTTTAAAAAGTGCTGTTTCGTTCTGGACATGCTGTTCTTAGCTGATCTTAAGTGAGTAGCAAAACTAGATAAGGCTTTGTACCAAGAGAAAATAAAATTATCACCAGAAATTTTCAGTCTTGCAAAATTTCATAGGTATTGAATCTACCTTCATCTTAGAAAAACAACCAAAGAAAGAAAAAAAACCAGCAAAAAAAAGAAAAAGATTGTTCTTTTTAATGGGTTCATCTATTTACATTCCAACTATAATTTGTGCATTGAAACAGCACATAACGTGTAACTTTCCCTGATGTTTGAATTTTCACCTGACGCAACAGTACACTTCTTGGCACTGAAGGGGGTTTTGATTCTTGTAAATTCCACTGGATGCTCTTGTCAGTCCAGATTTCATTTTTGCAACATTAAAGTTATGCTGTATCTTGAATGGTTTCATCATAATTACTTCTTTCTCAGAGGAAACATTGAGTTTGTTTAATTGCAGAATTATCATACTTTGACTTCAGTGAAGTTGCCTGCCTTAACAATTTGAGCCTTAGGATAAAAATATCTACATAATAGAGGACATTTGCTGTAGAAAAGCAATGCCAGACTGCCCGTGTGTCAACAAATTATGCTGAAACTAATTCAGCTAAAAGTTATGTAGTGAGTATCAACAAAATTGAGAAAGTTGACCAAGAGAAAATTACTAATGCTGGAAACATGGAACTGGAAGTTGTTTTAACGTTTATTTTATAATACCCATTTCTATATGCTTAATGGGGAGAGAATTAGACATAGAATGAACATAGATTTCACTCATGGAAAAATGAAATTATCTGAAAATATGTCAAGTAAATCAATGGACATCATGAAATTGAAAAACTATCCCAGTTTATTTCAGAACAACTAAAGTCTAGGTATTCAACAAAAGAAACTCAGCATCCAAAATTATACTCCTGTGAAATGACTAAATTAATTTGAAGATTTGATCAAAGTTAGAAATCAAAAGATGATGTTTTTGATTGGATGGTTCTTCAGGTGATCAATAGACAATATTTGTTTAGTGCTTTCCAAATTTGGCTTTTCAGATGAAATCTTGTCAGTAAGGCAGAGCATTTTCCTGCTGCTAGGGTTCCCAGAAATTTTATTCAAATAATTTGATTATAGGCGGTAAATAGAGTTGCTAAAGATGTATTGTTGGAAGCACTAGAAAAATCCAAACCACAGTGTTCCTGAAGATATGAAATACACATGGCTAAATATATACTCTTTGGATCAAAGAAAAATAAAAACTCTTGTTACAGTCTCAGTGTAACTGCTGCCCTCATGTAATTAACAGCTAAATCTTTCATTGGCAAAACATGCCTGTCTGTTTGTATAACCAGTGAAATAGAGTTCTGTGTGACTATATCTGAAACTTGTAATGGTTCTTTATGACTAGAATTCATTCTACGTGATATATATATATAGACTTTATATATTTTAATGCAGGCAAGCAACTGTTATTTCCTCTTAACATGTAGTTCGTCATCTGCTTTGGCTCTGACCATAATGAAGTCTCCCATCATAAAGTAGTGTGATAGCAGAATAAATATAATGTTGTAGCAGCATGATTTAACAGCATGAGTCAGTAGTGGACTGTTGGGCTTTCCAAATCTTTACTGCAGCTTTGCTATCTCAACAGAGTGTTAGAAAGTAAATGAGGTAGCATTAGGATTGGAGTGGTTCCAGTCATTGTAAGTAGCCTGACTTTATGCTTCACTGGGGCTGCAAGGATGCTATTTCAGCCTTCAGTCCTATCTCAGTCTTGTTGAGCATGTTATCGTTTCCCTTGTGGCAGCAGGATCACTCACCAATAAGTGATACACTGTAGGTCATAAATGTGAAACTGTAATGAAACAAATTCTCATTTTATTACCTTTATTTATGTTTATTTTTCAGAAAGAAATTCAATTAAACTTATTTTGGATATATTTAGCTATTTGGATAGTCTTGAATGTATATTTTTGCCTCCATGCAGATTTTGAATACTCAGATAATTTTTGTTAAGATATATCTACACCTGTATCAGAACTCTTCCTATTAATGGGCTTGTTCTCTTTGTGGCTAGGCTATTCAAAGCTTTTCCTGCTTTTCTAAAAGACTGTAAATAAGGAAGCTCAAACATATCAGAGGATAATACTGTAAAAAGACTATGGTTTTCCAGTGACCATGGTGTGTCCAGATAACAGTAGTAATAAGAATTATTAATATTTTCTGCAAAATTAATTTTTCTCTATGGATTTTAATGCCAAACTTGTAACATGTAAGTGCTTGCTGTATCTATGACAATTTTAATTTATCTATGTCAGAAGACACCGTGGGAAGAAAATAATATGTTCACAAAGGTTGTAAAGATATAGTTTTAATTATAAGTACTAAATTCTGTTAGCTTTATTTAGTATCTCTGATATTTATTAATCTATTTACTTATCCAGTTTTCTTACCATCAGTTAAGAACACGTGAAACTTTTTCTTCTCCCCTGGGTCATTCCAACAGCTTAATTTCTGTTTTTGAAAAGTGAATCAACATCAGTAGATGCAAGTGTGCAAAATAATAATTTCATACTGTAGTCTGTTTTTTTCTCTACATTTAGATAGTATTTAGCAGTATCGACAAAACTATAACACTATATCTTACCAGGAAGATTAAAGAAATATTTTTTTTGTTAGTCATGTTCAAGACTGTCTAGTGAGTGTCTGTGGGAGTCAGTAATTGGCATGATGCTATTCAGCATTTCCACTAAAAAAATAGTGGATAATGAAAATCTGTGGATGACATAGATTTACCATTCTGATGAAGTGAGGAGAACAAAGCAATTACATACACAATTCTTGAATCCCTTGTTCAGTCGACCTCTTCAGGCAAGCTGTATTTTGATATAGTTAAATGAAAAATTTTTGCAAACAAAGGAAAATTAGAATAGATCATGGCTCTGGATTGTGAGACTGTACCCTGGGATGTGTGGCTGTGAAAGACATCCATGGGGTAGGCTGACAGTTCTCCTGATAAGAGCTCCCAAAATGATACTCTGACACATTGGCGTGATTAGATCCTTGAATTAATGAACCTAAGAGCTTGTTTTGGCTTCTGGTGGTTTTCTTTCATTGGCAATATGGCATCCAGTTTTGATATCTTAAGTCAAAGACATAGGGCTCAGAGGAGATGACAGCAGTGTTAGAAATATTTAATTTGTCTGAAAGAAAATCAATAGGTGAATCAATTAATATTGAGAAATTTTGTATTAAAAAAAATCCCAAGACACTAAGAAAGTAAGTAATTAATTTCATCAGCTCCTAAAGATTTCAAATCGATGTTTTTCCTGAAATTTAAAAAAAAAAAAAAAAAGAAAATGCTTAGATTTAGTTCCTATTATCCACACAAGAGGTCAGACCAGGGTAAGTAATGATCTTTCCTGGCAGTGTCTTCTTTAGGAACTCTAGGAACCAGCCCCAAGTTTGTGTTGTGTGTCTGGCAAATAATACATCCACTGACATACATGCTTGCTATTATGTACAGTATCTGAAGCTCTTACAGTCGTTGAAACTAGAGAATGAATTGGCCTTAGAGTATAATTTTGAAATGGCAATCATCATGCTGAAACATGCATAATGTTTTTGCCTTCACACAAATACCTCCTAAACATTTTGGTATCTATTAGTTTTTAGTTATTCTTGCCAACTAAGAAGCAGTGTTAGAAGCACATTGCTGTGATAAAAGATGTCTAAAACTGTGGTTCTCTGTAAAGCCTAGTTGCAGATTAAAAGCACTATTTTCTTTAAAAAAGGGTTCAATAATTGTTGAGTACTCGCTGCTTTTTCTCCATAACTTAATTGAACTCTAGCAGCAAGTTCATTTTGTTCTGCCTCTAAATTGTGTCCTTCCTTGTCGTGGAAGCCTATATGAAGTAAAAAGAAATGTATGTATATTTTTGTTCAGAGCTTTACAGCTCTAAGAATGCTGGGACTATACTCCTTATGGATCCAGCAGTGTGTTTTGCAGGCAGGGAGGAACACATTGCAGATTTGGGGTCCCCTCTAATCTGCACGTGTTGTCAAGAGTTGTGTTTGGTCCGATTCCTGCTAAGGAAAGGGGAGGATTTGATGCTGGCTGTGTATAATCTGGAGAGATTTCCCATAAGCCTTGCTTTATGGATTGTACTTCACACAGCTGTTGTTACTATCCAAGTTATAAATCAAATCTTCCATACAATGAAAATCTGATTTGATTGTCCTGTAACTTTCTAGAAAAAGCACTTTCTGATTCCTGTAAGGCATTTTTCTCTCATCTTTTATTTATTTTCAGGAAATACCATAAAGGGATCTCTGCATTTTCTCCATTTCAATATGAAAGGATTTTCTTGAACAAAGAAAGAACTCTTGTTCCTCCTGAGCAATTTAAGTGACCTGCTAAACTAAATGCACTGGCAGGGCTTCCATTTAGATAGTAATTCACAGCTGTCACTGAAGACATCTCTCTACAAAGAAAACTGTTTTCTTTCCATGTTTATTTCTTCAGCAGGAACTGCTGCATAACAATGTCAATTATTGGCCTTATCAGTGTGTAGCCCTGGAGAAGACTAAAATCACAGGAGCCTGAACACTTGACAACCAAACTCAATCAAAACTACTGATAAGAGAACAAAGGAAAACCAGAATCTTTTGGAGTATGAGTTGAGTAATAGGATGAAGTGACATATGCCCTTCTTTGAGACAAGCAGATGGAGGAGGATTAATTTTCTTTCTTTCAGTTTTCTGTTCTCTCCTATGGTTTCCTAAATGCTGGTGCATGTACATTTTGCTGTCTTACAACAAAATTGTCTCATTCCAACTGCAAGGCAGTAAAAATAACAAGAACTGAAATGCCTATTGTTTTGTCATCTACTTGTAAACAAATCAGATTTAAATTTTTCCAGAAATGCCATTATAGCAGATTTACTATTACTATTGTAGTCTCCTAGTTAGTTCTTTCAACTGCCATAAAGAGTGAAATCTTTGCACATGACAGCTCATTTGCTCTCTGTAGTGTTTTTTCCATTAGACATCCTTTGCAAATATAGTAAGAGCTCCCATTTATCCCATCCTAATTCATTTTCTTCACAGCAGCATTTGCTTGCTGTTAGCTGAGCAAATAGCAATGGTTGCATCCAGTCCTCAGGAGCTGATTCACTAATGCTTTGCTAATTTTTTTTTCCTAACAAGTCTTACACATCTTGCTTAGTTTCAGGTGCTGATCTGCATCGGTCAGAAAGTTAAACAGAGGCATCTTTAGCAGCAGGAACATCTGAAATCCTTAATAGCTGTTGTTCTCTACCGCATCCTTTCTTAAATATTGCCACCCCTGAGAAAAGATGACAGAGCATAGCACGGAGCTGCTTTGTAATTGCCAGCTCTCAGGCAAGCCTGTTAAAGCAAACCGAAATTGCCAGCAGTAATGTACCTCTGAAAATTATATTTCATGGAGTTGACGTCTTTACTCTCTTCTCTGAGGAAAGGCTACATCTTCTGAGCCGTGCTACAGTTTCCTTTCTAGGAAATTATTGAGATAAATACAGGAATTGTTCTGCTCATGCCTGCTAAAGAACTGATGAGGGATGTCGTCGTTGTTGGTAACCAGCCCATCAAACACTTATGTTAAACCACATAATGCATCACCGAAGTGTTTATCCATTAGAACTGTTAGTACAGTTTTGACTAAACCCTTAAACACCTTTTGGTCATGTTTATTTATTTTATTTACAAGGTATGGTTTTATTAAAGAAATAATTTTGTCAAAAGTTCAATTCTCCAAAAAAAATGAATTTGGGTATAATGTCGTCCTTAAAGCACATTTAATTTCGGTGTGGTTTTGATTCTTTGGATAATCCCTTCAGACAGATTTTTTGAAGCTTTTCTCTGAATCTCTTAAGGCCACAGACCTTTTCTTAATGTAATTCGAATTTTTACAAAACCATGTGAGTGTAAGAACCCAACATCAGGGAGAAATACTGCAAAGTATTATTCATATTAATTTTATGTAATACTAATTGTCACATGCTGAAATAATTGTTATGAGATACGAAGAATCTCATGAATCTCATGAATACTGAGAACAGTATTTCCCTCTCTGTGTTGCTTTTCCCTGGTTTGAGTAATATTTGTCCTTACGTAGTGGGAAAATTAAGAACTTTGACATGGTTAATCTTTGATGACCGATCTGGACGTGCTGTGCCATTGTCAGTGTTCCTCTGCCAAACTGCCCTTTTGGGTATTGATACCATGACAGGGGCCACTGCTTTCAATGTGCAGATTCTTCTGAAGTTTTACAGTGCAAACTTGTTTATTTCCTTAGGTGTGTGGACCAGGATTGCCAAGAAGAGGTACTCATGACCTAAGTGCTTTTAGGACTTTAATCTTGGAAATCTTAAGAATGAGCAGTCGGAAAAGATTAACCTAGTCCATTGTCACCCACTGTACTGAAAAGACATTTAGTTCTGTCATGTTCGTGTCTAGAGGCTGTTCTTTCATAGATAAGGAAAGAATAAACCCTGCATTCAGCTGTTGGTTTGCAAACACATTTTCCATGAGCGTTAAGGCATTTACCATCTTATATAGAAATTTGATCCCAAATTCTGGCTGGCCAAAGTTAAGCTGTCAATTTCTATTTTTGTCAGTATAGTGATATGTAAGAAAGGCGATCAAGTATTATATAAAGAAAATGTGACAGTATTTTAATTGGCTCAGAAGTCCAGGGCCTTAGGATATTTGTGTGTACCTTAGGGCTTCCTTTAGAGTTCTTATTTTTCTGTGGTCCCAATAATATATTCTCTGTCTATATGCTTTTGAAAAATTGCATCTCTCTGGGACTTGCATGAGAACAGTGTGTTTGGGTTTTATGTAATTTCTTTAGAATTGTATTTAACAGCAGTAGACTGGGAAATGGAAAAACTGGTTCTAGCAGAGAGTACTAAAAGAATGTTGCTTATTTAACCTTGTGAAGCAAAGCTTGAAAGGGAATATGATTATCTTGTAGAATGCATTTGGATTGCTTTTTAATGGGGGTAAAGATTTAAGTCGTAACATAATTTTGGTGAAAGATCAAAAGTGTATAAAATATTTCACTTTGATTTATAAACCAGTAGATAAAGTGAAGCACTTTCTATGTAAAATATGAGGAGGTAAAGAGCAGTATATATTTTCTGACAAAGCTCAACAAATTTATGTTACTGTGTGATGCAGTAAGATTAATCCTGCTTTGGGTTCTTTTGTTGTCCCCAAACAAATTAAAAGATGTCTTGAGCATAGTTGTTAATCATCTTGCTTGCATGGCATTTATCCTGTTTTAGAATATTTTCATTCTTTGGCTTATAGTGTGCAACTCAATTATATTGTGTTAATTTGAATTGATGCTTCAGTCTGATTGTCTATGGATGCACTTTTGGAATTTCTCTCTGATAGAAACATTCTATATCCTATATCTTTTCTCTTAAAGCATCAAGGAATGGATAGAAATTTATGGGGATGTTGTTGGTTTTGTACATTGGGAAAACTTGTGCAGGTTGGATGATCCCCTGTCTTGTGCTCTTGTAACAGTGTGTTGTGCTCACCAAGGAAGCTTAAATGATTTCTTCCTGTGAACAGTGGTGTTGTCCTCAGAGATTAAAGGATTTTTGTATTACTACTTATTGATTTTTGTGAGGCTTCTCTGGTTAACTTGGAAATTTTCAGTTGTCAGATTCCCTGCAAATGTAGAGACCTAAGACTTGCGCAGATTCTTTTTCTGTCCTTTCCTTTAACTGAGATATCTTCATGAAGGTGGTTTGGCTCTTCTCTGCCACTGCCAAGTCGTTGGTTCTCTGTATGGTTATCCTTAAGTCTGTTAGAGGTGCACAAAAGCTTCATGGGCTTTGACGTGGCATGTGGGAATTGGTAGTTTGTTATTCAGAACAAAACACCAGTGTATGGCTTCATGGGGTGGTGATGGAGCAATGCAATGGAAATGGTCTTGCTCAGCCCTATATAGGTAGGATACTGACAGTATTCCATTTGAACTGTGCTTAGGACTACTTGTTTTACTTCTAAAAATACACTAATTTAAGTAGCCACTGCATTGTAACCTGTTTGCTGGTTGTAAAAGCTTTATGTCTCAGATGGCACTACTTATGTATACAGGCAATTTTACATCAGCCATCCTTAATATATGTTTTTCCTAAAACAAAATGAGATTTTACTAAGAATATTTTACAGTGTGAAATACCTTTTTTTTTTTTTCAAAACATGCTAATTAGTTTAAATCCAAAATACATAAAATTTTTATATGCTCTTGTCCTTGTGGTTCATTATATTCAATTGGTATTTTATGATTTTTTTCCTTTTTTTTTTTTTTTCTGAGCTTTTAGCTATTCATACCACAGTGTTAAAATCTAAGTTGTTATACATAAGGAAATGAAATATGTGTGAATTTGTAGCTGTAGAAATTGTTCCATTTAAAATGCATTGCCAGATTATGGTCAGGAAAACCAAACCAAGAAGAGCGGGTAGCATATGGACTTTATGGAGAGGCAGAATTGTAAATTTTCTCTTTGAAATCTGCTGCACAAATATTTTGATCTTGCTTGACTACAGAAAAAAAATAGATAAAATATAGTAACTTACTCATTGGCAAGTCATTTCAGAAATTAAATTCTTTCATTATAGCTGCAGTCTTAATTGGTACAGTACATTCTATGTTTGGTTGTGTTTTGTTTGGATTTTCTTTTAATAGAATGACAACTGATCTTCATGATTTTTTTATACTCTAGGTATTTGCATCCGTTTTCCTTTATCTGGTTTTCCTTTATCTTTATTGTGTTTTGCATAGAACTAGTGGCATTTGAGATACTTGGGCTTTTTTTGATTATTTTCTTGGTATGATTTATATATTGGTGTGCATAAGAACACGTCTCCAAATACCATCAATATAGCAATATTTCATAAAACAATATGGCAACAATTAGAGTGGTTCAGAGCCATTCTACTCTGAGCTGTAGCAATTGGAATACTGTGAAACCTTTCTGGATGCTTCCTGGGATATTCAGTTTTCATATGAGATAATGTAAAATGGAAGTTCTGTTTTATCTGGTTTAAATGTGAGAAAGAACCTAAGACTGTTTTTGTTTGACTGTCTGATTTAAGTACAAATTTAGATCATTGTTCAAGTATCATAGAATGGTTAGGGATGGAAGGGACCTTAAAGATCGTTGAGCTTCATCCCCCTGCCATGGGCAGGGAACCTTCCACTAGATCAGGTTACTCAGAGCCACATCCATCCTGACCCTGAACATTTTCAGGGATGGGGCATCCACAGCTTCTCTGTGCAGCCTGTTCCAGTGCCTCACCACCCCCACAGTGAAGAATTTCTTCCTTATATCTAATCTAAGCCTACCCTCCTGCCGCGTACCGCAGGGAAGGAGAAGGATAAGGTCCTCAGCCATGGGGGGACAAGCTGGAACAAGTTTATTTGGGAGCATAGGACTTATATAGGCTCAGGGAGGAGCTTGGGAAGTGGGGAGGAGTTTGGGGCGGGACACAGCAAATATGGGAAAGTA
>JAWWMO010000043.1:14973513-15030259 GCA_035047845.1 Dendrocincla fuliginosa
AACACCAATCAAAATAAAACATATAGTTACAGGGAAGTATCTATCTAACTAATACATTAAATCACTATCTATGCTACCAAACATCTTCTAACACGTGAACTTCTGTGTTTTTGAGGTAGCTGTCCATTTCTGGCATTGATAAACTGCTCATCCTGGTTTTTCTGGCAGTCTTTGAGACAGTGTTCTCCAACACCCTCCTTCAGCTTCAGGTCATTCCCCCTTTTTCTTTTACTACAGGTCCTTGTAAAAAGTCCCTCTGCAGCTCTCTTGTAGCCCCCTCTACATACTGGAAAGTGTTCTAAGATTTCTCCAGAGCCTTCTCTCCAACTCTCTCAGCTTGTCTTCACAGGAGACAAGTCTGTATCCTTCCTGTGCTGGGAACTCCAGAGCTGGATGCAGCTCTCCAGAGGTGGGGTCTCACAAGAGCAGAGCAGAGCGGCAGAATCACCTCCCTCAACCTGCTGGCCACTCTTCTTTTGTTGCAGCCCATCCTACATTTGGCTTTGCGGGCTGTGAGCGCACATTGCTGCTTTTTGTCTACAACATCCCCAAGTCTTTCTTCCCAGGGCTGCTCTCAAACCATTCTCCTCCAAGCCTGTGCATGTGCTTGGAATTGCCCTGACGTAGGTACTTTTGGAAGATGTTAAGATGACTCACTCTCCTTTCTTGAGTATTAAGTATTCTGTATCAGTACCTTAACTTCTATTTCATGTACGTGTAATTTTGAAGCATTTTGAAGCAGTTCAGCATAAAAAGGTATTACAAAAATAAGATGTTTGTTTATGGAGTTGAACAGAATCTTTTAGGTTCTATAGCAATGCTTGCTTTAATTTTAACTCCTTAACCTTGCCTTATGAACTTCAGATAATAACATGTGAATAGTAAGTTTAGTTAAGAAAAAGATCTAAGATGCAAATTTGTTTCCTGTTTTAGAGGTGAAGATTACTTGTATGTTTGGTGTTGTTTACATTTGAGACCAAGGACCTGAGAGTACCTACAATACCAGCTAAGATGTGGTCTTATAATGTCCTTTTTAACCATATTAATTTATATATTTTCATACCCTTGTAAATGAAGATGTAAATCTTCTCTTCAGCTAAGTGAGCACAGCTTCTCTGACATAGTCCTTTAGAACTACATATTTTATGATTAGCAATTAAGGTTGCTAATGACTTGGATAAGAGATTCATACTGGATGAAACAGGACTTTAATTGCTGGTTTAGTATGCTGAGTCCAGGAATCTTTTTCAGTAGTCATGAAAAGAAAAACATGAAAGGGAAATTATAAGATCATCAACTTTCCATCAGCTTTCATTTGCAGGATGTTAAGGTGTGTTTCTATGAAGTTCTTCTTAGGAATATGAAATTAATTACAAGAATAGCATACTTTTTGTTTTCATAAGATTAAAGGAAGATTGATCAGTTGAAATGAAAATGTATATTTGAATTGAAGAATATATATACATTTGAATCAAAGATTAAAAAAAAATATAGTTGTTGAGAATTGCTATGCCCTTGAGCTGCTGAATGGAAGCTGGTAGCAGAAGAAATTAACCTATAAACTATTTAGATTTTTTTTTAAGTATTCATTTTAAGATGCAATAAGTCTAGCTAGAATTCTGAATAACATTTTTTGTGTGTAGTTAGATTCCTACTGTTCTGAGTTCTGCATGCTGTGGTCTATTGGTTGAGATTTCATGGTGTATGAAGGAAAGGTCAAAATTAAAATGGATAAGACTGATTGAAATAATTAATAGCCCTTTCAAGAAATTCTAGATGCATAATTTAAGTAATGCACAATAAAGGAATGTACAAGAAAAAATCAAATTTAGCATTGAATTTAGGAAGTCTAATCTTACGTTATTTCAGCAAATACTTGGGTTGGGGGTTTTTTTCAGCTTTTTTGTTTTTTTTTTTCCTCTAAACTGTCATGGACAGGATGTGAACTTTCACATTCGAGGTGGGAGTTCTTGAGTGATGCGAATTTATGACTGGCCAAGAACATCTCTCTCCCAAATTCTTCAGACCGTGTACAGTGCAGGCTTCAATGCTCCTACCACTTGGCAGAGGTGAACCAGCGTTTTCCCTTCTTGTGCATGTCAAAGTTTAGGTTCATTCATAGTCTCTGAAATTACAATAACGAGGGCATTGTTGCATCCAGTATCCAGATGGGACTGTTCTGTGCTGTGCCAGCTCTCACTGCCTACACTGCATGTGCATGGGGCACATAGCTTTCCGTGCTCAGGAAACAGCACAGGCAGTCAGCTGTACCAGTGAAGGATCCAGGTCCACTAATGCCTCTTAACCTGTGTCTGCAGCAAATATTTCTTAAGCTGCAGTAGGTGACCTATTCCTGCTATCTCTTTAATAATAGATTCTGAAATCTTAGTATTCTCAGTTCCAGCTGTGCCCAATAGGAAAGAAATGTTTTTTCTGACTCCAAGATGTAGGTAATTAATAAGATGCACAGCACTCCAGAAATGCAGCTCATTATTTGCAACTCCGTGTAGCGGGTTAGGACAGCTGGAGAAGAGTAAGAAGTGGCAGCAGCACAGGGAATATCGCTGAGCACGTTGAAAGAAGAGAAACAGTACTAAAGAGAGAAAAGAGAACTTGTCTCAGAGCTAGAGCCCTATTCATTTGGTGCACTATGGTATCAACAGCGAGGGGCAGAGAGAAGGGAAAAGCAGCTCTAAGGCAGCTGAACAAGGTCAGCCGGGGTCTTCAGAGCACACCGGACCTGCGCTTTCGTGTCCCCAGCCAGTGTGGTTGTTCCTGCTTTGATAGAAGGCTGAAGGGGGAGGATTTGGACTGAGCTTCGCTGAGTCCCGAAGCAGCAGGTATCCTTCATCCTAAATATCTGGGAAGAGGATGAGAATTTAACAAGGCACAGCACGTTGCCAGCCTGGTCACTGCAGCTCTCAAAGGGTCTGAGCCCCACTGTAGCTCTGGCAAATCTGTCTGTTTGGCTTCACAGTGCAAGGAAGGGACTGAGGCCAGGGAGGGGGTGCCCTCTCGGCCCTAGCCATCCATCCACCCCTTTCCTTTCACACTCGACAGTCCCAGATAGAATCAGGTGAAAAAAAATGTTGTAAAGGAAATAGGAAAGGAATCACATCATTCCTATAGTAAGGGCTTCTTTTGCCTGTATAGTAGTTACATTTGGTTGCAAAAAAAATATTTGAATCATTGTCCAGCACTGTCCATATTTGGCACAATATTAATGCCAATGATAACAATAAAGTCATAAAAACATGTAGATTTTTTGTATGCATGCATATGGTTTGTTTCTCTTTCATATTATCTAAAAAGATAAATGGGCTTTTTTTGTCTGGCAATAATTGGTTTCCTCCTTCGCTTGTCTCAATAATTAAATAAATTTTAGTATAATTTCACCTCATTAGTTCTTTAAAAGTAGGTACTAAGTTCTAGAATTTCAAGCACAACTTTTGAAAGTACAAATAAGCCATAAAGGAGCCATTTAATCAAATTGCCAGCGTAAATTTTGCAGTGTTTTATGTGTGCATAATGTGTAACAGATACAGCCCTTGTTAAAAGTGTTAGCAATTCCCTATCAAATAAAGATTATATATAAATTTAATTTACCTTTCATTTACTTATATGTAGTCCTAAAGTATAATATTGAAAAGTTTATGTTCATAGAATATAGTAAGATTGGAGGTTCTGCCTATCAGTACAAAATGGAGCCGTGGTAGACCAGAAGTACTCAACCATAATTACCTTGCAGTTAGCAGCAGGAAGGATTAACAACTCTCATAGAAAAATACTGCATTTTAGGACTGCCTTTATTTGTTAAATTAATAGACCGGTTCGCAGTTTTGACATTAAAAACTAACTCTATTAATGTCTTCAGTATGTTCAAGTTTGATTTTAACTTTAGTTATTGCCATTTTATATTATCTAGAAATAAAAACACTATTACTGGTTTTTATGTTCTGTTAAGTATCTTCTATTTTAAAAAAAACCTATGCAATTGAACTATGACAATAATTCACACAGACAAAAAGTCTGAACTGCATTTTCAAAGTAAATATATTGCTTTGATTATCACAGAAGATACCTTCATGCTCGATTCATCAGAATAACATCTTTATGTTTTATTAACTATCAACATGTTATCTGATCTGTAATTGGTTTTGATGTTCCTTCCTTTGAGATCCACATATGAAGTCAGAGTAGGGGTAACAATAAATAGCATAACTACAGATAGCCATAGCTAAATAACTAGCATTGCCCAATCTTGTCTAAAAACTGTATTGATTGAAGGGATTATAGCAATCTTCATATTGTAAGGAGATTTGCTAATGAACCAGATTTCAAAACTTGATAAAATTTTCTTTCATTGCTCCTGGGTTTGGGATTTTTAAAGATTGTTTTAACATGCTGAGATTTCACTGGATTACAGTCTCAGTAAGCAAGAAGGGGCTGATAACTTTGTAATAATTATTAAAGTGTATTTTGTGAAGTTTTATTAGCATTTAGTTTTGATTTAGTTTTACAAGGAACCAGCCTTGGCCTTTTTGATTTTAGAGGAAACAGGAATATTGTGCTTAATAAGGGCTTTGGAAATCATCTTTTTGAGGTGTCTATCTGGTAGTGTGGTATTTTCTTTTAGATATGTGTATTGGATCTTCAGGGATAACATTTTTTTTCCCTCAAGAGTAAGTTTGTATCTGATAAGAGCCACTACTTAATAGGCAGTACTGCTCCTAGATCTTACTGTTGTGGTGTTTAAAACATAGACCTCATGCTTTTACTTTTCATATGTCTGAAGGTGCTTTTGTGCCACAGCACTTCCAGCATGTGTACCACTGTCTTGCCTTCACTACATGATGAGTAGGATAATTGTAGAATACATGTTAATTATTGAAGGAAAATTACATTTTCAAAGTACATTTACTTTAAAATTACATTAAATTGCTTCTTCTACATTCAATAGCTACTTTTAAGTGTTTAAAAATACTTTATCATCTACTTTATAGATCAGCATGCTATATATAAAGTGTTTTAGCATATTTTAGTGTGTGTTCCAAACACACATAGGGAAAGTATCATGTAAATCCAAATGCATTTAAATAGTGGAAATACAGTGAGTGAAATTCTATAAAAGATGAGGTTTATGTTTGATAACAAAAATGTTGAATTTCAAATGTGCTGAAGAATTATTTCAGAATTGTGGTTTAAATACATCAACATGAACCAGAAATCTCTTAAAAAGCATAATGTATAGTTCACATTTGGATCTTTTGCCATACTAAAAAGTCAGTTTGGTACATGGATTTTTAATTTATCAATAGTCTGACCTATCAACTCTGCTACACCAGCCTGCTACCTTCTATAATTCCAAATGAAAAATGCATACTTGTTAGGAAACATACTTTTATTGTTGTTCAGATAATAGGTGGTTCAAAAAATAAGTGGTCCAAATGAGTAAATGTTCAGTGGTCCTTTGGTTGTACTTTTGGACTTCTTTTCTAATTATGTCCATGTCCTTTAAAAAATAACACACTGGAAAATTTCAGTGTGGAAGGGAGGTCCACAGTGCAACCTGCTGCTGCAAGCCAGGCAGGCATCAGAGCTGGAGCTGCCTGTTCAGGGGCTTGCCCAGGCAAGTTGTGAAAATCCCAATGGACGGAGTCTCAGTTTCCCTGGCAAGCTGCTCAAGCCCCCTCACTGCGAAGGATTTTTTCCTTATGGCAAGTTAGCCTCAACTTGTTACTGCTGGCGCTTGGCCCCTCTTTCTTCTTTCTGACCCTCACTGTATGTAGTGGAGAGCCGCTCTTAGGTTCTGCCTTAGCCTTCTCGCCGCAAAAAAAGCCCACAGTGTTCTCACACTATAACATAACTATAACATCAGCTGCAGCCCCCTAACCATGTCAGTGACACTGTGCTCAAAGTGTCGGCACCTTTTCTAGTGCTTGATGCACAAATCTGAACGGTACCTTGATCCTCCTCTGCTCTTTGCCCAGCTGTTGCTCCTGCACACAGAGACTTATGATGTTTCAGAGCAGATGTGGTCAGTCAAAATTGAGGCAAGAGGTAATCAGACTATTCTCCCATTCTCTACAATGTTCAGGTTTTTATTACTTTGAAAATACTCTCATTTATGTTTTAGCAGAGGTAAAAGTAAACAGGGATTAAAAGTAGGAGTGGGGTGGTCATGTTGGTTGGTTGTTTCAATTTAGCCAAGTTATTCCACAGATGAGGAACTACCTGCTGATTGTACACACTTCAGATACCTGTGACTTCCTCAATCAGGAGGAAATCTGCCACTGCTTGGCTGGCAGGGAGGGAGAGAGGTTGGAGATGCCTTTCCGTGGTGTGGCATGAGAGTGCAAACACAACGTACAGACTGAGCTGAAGCTGTGCTGGCAGGCTGGGCCATGCAGCTGTGCCCTAGTTCAAGAGATTAATGTGGCTATTCCGCTCAGAAAGAGTCCAAGAAACCTGAGCACCACCCTACCCACCAAGTGCAAAGGATATAATTTTGAGCATATTTTTGTTGATACAGCCAAAATATAAACAAACATTGGACTGGGATTTTGAAAACCTCAGCTTTGATGATGATCTACTGGCTGCCCTGATTCCTCATCCAGAAAGAAAATAAAATTCTTGCAGGAATATTTTACAAATATTGCTTTTCAGATTCAGTTTTCTTGTTCTGAAATAGACCAGGCAGTTTAACACCAATGAGTTTTTAATGGTAAATATTGATTCACATTATGATTTATCATATTTCAAAGAGTGTCTCATATTTTAATTCTGATGTGGATAAACAAATTAATTTAAGCACTTAGCATGGATGCCTTATTTGCACATGCAATCTAGTAGTTCCTGTTTTACCTGTTGTCAAAAAAATAAGAATAATAATTAAAAATAAATCAGAAGGCTTGAGTCAATTGTAGTAATCTTTGCTCTTTTAAACTGCAAAATGTTGAATTGAGCGATTTTAGACAAACTTGTCACGTGCTCCTGTAAATATTAAGTAGGGTATGTCTGCACATTTCTTCAAATCTGAAGACTGTTTGTTTGGTGTTTTGTTTGTTTGTGGTAGTTTTCTTGTTTCCAAAGAATGCTCCATACTCAGCAATAAATGCAGCATGATTTTCTTTAGCAGTTAAAGAGAATAAAGTTTTCTTATTAAAAAAAGCGAAAATTAATTCTCTAGTATGGTTTTTGCCAAGACATATTTATTTTTAACAAAACATAAGTTTTATTTCTATCTGAGCTAGTTTTGGAACTCTGTAGTAGTTGACAGGAAGATAGGCCTTATCTTTAGACAATCACACAAGTAACGTGTCTTTGGCCAGTTACTTCACTTGGATTTCTAACACATATTCACTACTCAGTATCAGTCCTATGCTTTGGTCTTTTCCCTTAGCAACAGTGGCAAAATGCCCACTCAAACAGAAATGGACTTGGACAGTCAATGGATTACTCTGTTGTTTATTTATATACTCAATCACTAACAGTCCTTTTTCAGGTTTGAGCTGCATGTTAAGTTTCAGATAGTATGGATATTGAAGCTATGCATGTCAGTGAGGAGCATAAGGGTGGATGCTTCAGTTTTCAGGTTTCAGCTTGAAGCACCTGATTTCTCCTGCTGTTGTGTTGTGTCTCCTAGGAGAAAAATCATGTGGTTTATGTATTTTTCCATGGGTCCTTTCCATACAAACCTTTACAATTGTGAGCTTATTTTAGAAAACACAGTTTTTCTCTAAGATAATGTACTTTCAGTGCTTTGGAGAAGTAGACATAACAAAATTAATATGACTGACTTATTTTACTTGTTTTTTAATCATTAAGCAATCAGATGATTGCAAAAGTGACTGCTATGTAGACAGTATTTAAGAAAATAAGCTATATTTTTGTAATATGTTTTTGATATGCATATCCAGTGTGATTGCCTTATTGTCAAAATAGAATTATCAATAGAAATCATTCATCTACAAGAATTATCTGTGTTGCAAAATGTGTAGCAACACTTACTGCTGTGAAAAACATCTGCAATTGCCAGAGAAACAATCAGTGTAGCAATGCAGGCTCCTGCATTCTAATCTCATTCTCAAACAGTTCATCTTTCCTTCAGTAGCTGTTGAGTATCTCAGTAGTACCTTCAGTGGAGTCAGGTGGGGTTGTGTCACCAATGAGGTGATATTCTACCAAGTACAAGCACTGAGGTCTGGTAGAATGCTCAGGGTTCTCCAGTGGCTGGAGGATTAGTTTAGGCCAAATTTATTTGACTGGTAGCCAAGGAAAAACCAAAACAGTAAAAAAGGTAATTTCACAAAGCTCACTGAATTAACTGCTGTGTCTTAGAGTTGCTTGAAAGTTACTGTTGTAAAAGAGGAAAAGAACTTTCATGGAGGTAGGCATTTATCATGCCTCCACAAAACTTTCCTGCTCTGCATTGCTAATTTATTAATTACAGTTATCAGAATAATTGTCAAATAAGTACACAGGAATAATAAAAAAGGAGTGGGATTTTGACAGTTATACAATACTTTATTAAAAATGTGTTCTCTCAAGTGTAATAGAGACATTCTCATCCTAACTGTTGTATTACTACTTATTATTCATAATTAAATACACAGTACTGCTCAACTTCTATCCTTTCTCTTTTCATATTACAAGAGCCAGTATAGCAAGACCGTGAAATAGATGAATTCAAAATAATTTTCTCACAAACACAAAGAAATCATTTCGCGTTAATTTCTGCTCCTCTCTGTTTCCTAAAATCACTGAATCCTTGCTAAGGGCTCCTGCAGCCATCTTCTGTGAAAGCAGGTGCAGAGGAGGGAGAAGGGGGAACAAGGAAAACAAGACTCTTACGAAGAAGAATTAATTTCCCTGGGTACTTATATATGATACTGCAGGATTCTGATTTAAAGCAATATAATGGTTGTGGTTTTAATTCCATTCCTGCTTACTTGTTTCTGATCTTTAGAATAAACCTTAACGAACATATTCATGCATAAATATGCATTTGCAGATCCACACAAATATATATGCATGTATACAAATGTGCACAAATTGTCTGCCTTTTTTCTGCAAAAACAGAGCACCTAGAAGATACAAGCAGGCTTAACTGCACTTATTCCTAAGATTGCCTAATGCCTCCCACCATAAAAATCCACATTCATTTTGTTTTGACTCATCCATAACTTCCCTTTGGCTGCTTTGCCACAGCTTATCAAAACAATTAAAAAAAAGTTTAAAATACGGTTTTCAGATTTGGCCTAGGATGGCTTTTGCATCACGTTTGAGGGTTTGTGACCTTTTGGGTCACCATTTTTTTTAAAAAAGAACAAACTAACTTCCTGAGTCTGGTCCTCTCAGAGCTCTGTCCTCTCAGAGCTGACAGGTTTCAGCAGATCCTGAGGATTTGAGGCTTTGGGCTGCTGTGGATCATGGTGGATTTTGGTGTTATGTTCATCAGAACTGAACATACGGGCACTGCCCCAGTTAGCTACTTGTTACCTCTGTTTCTGGGCTTAGCCTGCCTGGAAGGGAATTTTGCCTAAACCTAATAAAAGAGAGAGGAGAAACTGACCCACAGGAATATGTTTTGGGACAAGAAACCAGCAAAGAGAGGGAAACCAGGGCTAAGAATTGAGGTGGGATTTGACTGCAACTGACTGAAATAATAATTTCTTACATAATTTTGGAGGTATAAATAGAGAAGGAGCTTATCTTTGCATCAGTGTGAGGGAGTCCCAGACTTAGCAAATATCCATAATTTTGAAAATGTATCCGATTGTATAACTCTGTGCCCTGGAGCATAACAACAGTAATTTGGATAGGAAACAACACAAACAGATTATTTTTCTTAACCCCTCCCCAAATCTAGCAAATTAATAGCAGGTTTCTGAACTGAAGGGTTAAACAGCAAGTGCCTCTGTAAAAGTGACAGGAAAATCATAAAACCTAATGGGATCTCAGGTTTGTTTGAGATACAAAGGTGCTGCATGAGGGATTGCTTATAAATAATCATTGTATAAGTAATACATTGCTATTACACTGCTATTGGAAAAAATATATTCATTTCTTTTTATTTTTCTCTTCATCTAGGAGTTACTGATATTTTTACAAAATCTGCCCACAGGAGGATGGGGAAACGAAGACATCAGTGTACTCCTAGCAGAGGCCTACAGACTGAAATTTGCATTTGCAGATGCCCCCAATCATTACAAGAAATGAATATAAAGAGAGAAAAATCATTAGATCCATCATGTTCTGCAGTATTAGGGCATCTGTTGTTCTGGTTGTGCTTTCAGCTCATTGCTCTTTTGTTTGAAGTAAGATGACCATTAAAATTCTGTTAGAATTTGCAGAATGAGAACAGAATACCAAAGAAATGGACAAAGCAGGATATCGAGCACTGAATGAACTTAAAAGTGAATTTTTCTGCTCAGCATGAAAAATGAGTTCAGAAGTCTTATCACATAATTTTCTTCTTTTTTATCCTTCTCTAAATAGGAGAATTGCAGTCAGTCTAATTTATGTTGGGCAATTTTTCTGTGTACCTGAGACTTAAAACTACTTATGGAATGATTTTCTCATTACTTCAGTGTCACCTCCCGTGATTTTATCAACCAGTTTTGGTCGGTAAAAGTTATTTACTTTGAGTAGAGAAAAATAACTTTTCGTGATCATAAAGACCATATGAGACAGCAAGGCCTGTGTTTTGAGGTCTGCTTATAACTCAGAAGACACTGATATTAGCACACCATGTTGTTTTGCCATGGAATTAGGTTGGAATACTTCAATAGTATAAGAATATAGAAACATGCAATGGAAATCGGTGGAATTTTTCTAAACATTACTCAGTCTTGAATGATGCTATAGAAGCTTTTTAGCCATACAAAGAAGTTCCTTAAAGCTGAAGACTCATCTATTACAATAAAATAAATCCCTCTCGATATGTTTTGAGCGTTTCAAAATATTGGATTAAATAGGAGGCATGGTCTTGTTAAAGTAATTTAAGTTTTTCTTTCAAGGCCTTTCAATTTTTCAGCATGAAAGTTCACTTTTAAGAAATGTATTAAGAAGCTTGGTTTACAAAGTAAGATATATTTTTATCTCAGTTGTTGCCTTATTCTCCATTTCTAGCATGTTAGAAAAGGAAAATTAACATATCTTTCCAAAGCTTATTTGTTAAATAATTTAATACCTTTTTTTCTTGCTTATTCAAAGGAAGTGAGGAGCTAGTTCCTAGTAACAATAACAGTAACTATATACTCAGATCGCTGGTGGATCATTAGCAGAATAAAAGTCCTCTAGGAGTTTATAGACTAAAATTAATGTTTCTTCATATAACCATGAGATACTGAATAATTTCTTAAAACTTATATAATTTAAGTGCACTATTTTTTTTTTTTTCCAAGAAATATTTTCTGGTAAGAATTCTGATTTTGCTTTGTTGGATGTAAATAACTCATATTAATTTGTGCCTACTATACACATACAGGTTATTAAGGGTGAGAGGTGCAATAAGCAATATACTAGAAGTTCATACTTATTATTCCTCAGTTTGGTTCTTGAGTTGCACAGCGTTGCACAAAAACGTAGTGTACTTTTAAGTTTGGGAAATAAAAAACCTTCAAGAGATTTTCTCTTATGACTTTTTATTGGAAGATTATTTTCAACGTCTTAAAAATATGTAGATACCTATTTTGAAGAAAGCTTTCTAAATGTGTTTTATTTACATTGCTTTCTTTAGGGGCCTTAGTTCTTAACAGTGACTTTATAATAATTAGGTGTTTCAGGGTAAATAAAGTAAAATACATTTTTGCCAGTGGGATTATGCGACCTGTATTTTAAAAAAATATGAGATCTTTGATAGAAGAGAAAAAGAAAAATTTTCTCAGAAGCAGGCATGTTTGGTGACTAGAACGCATTTCTTTTCCACTGGTGTCATCTGGGGGTTTTAGTTGCAATGGATACTAAGTCAGGCCTCCATTTGTACCTGGAGCGTGTAGTGGATCTGTGCTTCTTAAGTGTCTGTATACTGTTTTCTGTAACTTCAGTTCATGGTCTAATGTATCAAAATTTATCTTTGTGTTTACAAAGAATGTCATATTGTGCCTAACAGTATCTACCAATAACGGAATAAAAGAAACATGAAAATTATGACCATTTGCTTTAAACTTAATACCTGCAATCATTTGTTAATAGAACAGCATATTATTGTAATGAGAGAAGACACACAGCACTAAATGTTGTAAGGGTTTTCTATAATTAACTTTTTTCTATTAAGATATTACTTAGGTAGTTACATGTAACATGGAAAGTTGACCCAAAGTTGTCTGCTGTGTCAGATGCTCCTGCATAACATTTTTGGGACTGGATATATAAAATTTCCTTCATCGGGTCCACATAAGTTGTCTGCCATGTCTTCCAAATTCAACAGGTACCTCTTACTTCCCTTGGAAGAAAGTATTACCATTAGAGGTTACATTTACTATTGTGTCTGTGTCAGAAGTTGAATATTGTACTTGAGCACATTGCTTTTTAAGGATAGTGGAAAGTTTCCTAATATAATAGCAATGTTTATTTATGTAGATATAGACTTTTCTGGAAAATATGATATAGATATATAAATAACATTTATATATCTATATAGGTAGGAGTAGTTTTCAGTAAATAGAAGGCCAACAATTATGTAAAATTTAAAATTTTTATTAAAAAAACCACACCTTACACTTAACAGTTTTACATCTCAGGAAAAATATCATTCCAAACAAAATACTGCATAGAAAAGGAAATACCATTATCATTATTACATCCAAGGCACTTACTTTTTTCAAAATTCAAGATTCTGAATATTGTAAAATTCCTTTGTAATATGTATTTTCTTATGAAGGAGGCATCTTGACACATTACTAGTGAAACCAAGCAGTGATTTCCTAGAACTCGTGTGAAATATTGAAATTGCAGTGTCTAAAAATGCGTGTTAAATAATTTCTGTAATAAAAATTTAAACTAGAATGTACAATATGAAAAGACTTATGACTACAGAATTTGAAAAATGTAAATACTAAATTAGTTAATTGTGTAAATACATTACATGGAGTAGAATAGAAATGTAAGTTGAAATCTTATGTAACTCTGTAATGTTATAAGAAATTAGTTGCATTCTTTTGTTTTTGGCACAGTTCCTTATGGAAAGGCCTGTTAATTTGTTTTTAACTTCAGAACTACAGAATAGAAGTATCTGAAGTTCCATTGTATGCTTCTGACAAATATTACCACTGAGGCACTGGTTAAAACTGTAAAACTGATGAAAGATGAGGAAATAAACACGTATTTATGAAATGCTATATAGAGTGGAAAGCTTTTGTTTATTCTTTTCAACAAGCATATTGCACACTACTTTGAAGAATGGGTTTGGTGTGTTTCTGTTTTACAGTCTTAAAAACCTTTATCAGAAGAGCAAATGCATTAACAGAACCTCAATTCTCAGTTACATTTCTGCAGTTCTGTGCCCGTCTATCTTGTAGGTTGCGCGTGTCAACAATACAAGCAATTTCCAAGGGCATGTCTCTGGAAATGCTGTGTATATGCAGGGTACTGAGCATTTTCTGCAAAAAGCAGATGAAGATAAATTTGACATAATAGCAGAATTAAACTGATGAGAAGCAAATCAGGGAAATGTAAACAGAAGGTACAGAATTCTATAGAGCTCTGCAGGTGTAGAAGAGGAAGCTTCAGCAGAAAGAAGGTCAATAATATCTAGAAACTTAGATGATTTAAGTAGATTAACAGTCAGGGAGAGATGTCCTGCATATATACAGGAAGCTCAAATCCCTTATGTCAAGGAAGCTAGGGGGAGAATTTCAGTAATCCAGTGTGTCTGGTGAGAAACTACACAAGGAAGGCAAAGATAATAACTTCTCTCTTTAAAACTCCACTCAGCATTCAGGGGAAAAAAGACACAGGGATGCAGCAGGCAATCTTTGTGTTATGTGCTTGAGTGACGATGAATTGTAATCATGCTGGTTTCTCACCTTGAATGAAATTTGTGTTTCTTCATCTGCAATAATCTTCTGAAGATTCTGCATAAAATCAGCAATGGGAGATCTTTCAAATTGTTTTTTCAAAAGCAGAAGAGATCAAGAAGGTGGAGTAAAGGCCCAAGGTCTGACAAGGTATGTGCTGGCAGACAAAGCTGAAAGCTATTTGTTGATTTTCTTGTACAAAAGCAGTCCTGCATAACTGTTATCCTGGGCAAATGGAGGACTTTCCATGGATATAAATGTGAAGTACAGCAGAAAGGACTGATCTGCACTTCAGGTCACTTCCTCTTTAAAAACAGAGTGGAGGAGTAAGATAAGCACTCTGTAGCACATTAAATTATTTGGAGATGGGAAGAGGAGGTGAGGTGGAAAAGCTCCCAGTCCAGCGATCACTCAGGCAGGCTGCTGTGCCATGGAAAAGAACTGCAGCTCAAGTGTTTCTTATCACTGTATGATGGAGAGTGAAGTTCCTGAGCAATTTAATTCCAGATCATTTGCATTTTTATAAGTTAAAGCTAAAAAAAATCTTGCATCCCATCTAATGCCTTAAACTTATTGTAGCTGAGACAGCACTGGAGAAAATAATTAAATTGCAATGGCACCATATCAAAGAACCTCTTAACACTTCAAAGTCTTCTATATGTAGCCCACATTTGAGTCAACACGTGTGCCAGAAGTGAAGGCTGTGAGAGATGTGACACTACAGAAAGCCTCTTGGAGACAGATGCTCTGAAACCTCGGCTTTTTTTGGCCACAAGAATTTCCTACAAGCTTCCAAAAGAGAATTAATGTGCACAGTAAGTAAAGCATAGTTGTTTGAACTGGACTTCTGTGTTTGTGCTTGAGATCAAGCTTCCACATCAGAGAAAATTAAAGTCTATGACTGAAATCAGTATGTACAGAGATGCTTGGAAACCATGCTCCAGGCACAAGCTTGAAAGTCTGAACTATAGTACAGGTATTCATTTTGTTCCTAACACAGAATCATCTAGAAATTTAAGTCAGAAATGGCCAGAATTTCTAGCAGAAGTCTTCTACAATGCCTGTTGGTCTGCCTTTGTTATGATTGATTTAGTACACATATGTCTCTGATTTTCCTGTTACACATTGTTCTCAACTGAGATGTCACTTCTGTGAGATCTGGATTTGGGGATTCAATCTACTTTATTCCAGAAATTTCTTAACCAAGCATCACTTAGCTGTGCCTACTCCGAGATCCTCCTCATGGGAATCAGGACATTCTGAATTTTAGAGTGATAAAACTAAAAACCAAAAACCCAAACCAGGGAGAATAGAGGAGTTTTAATCTCATTAATTTCTCCTTTCTCGAAAGGAGAAAATGCACTTCTTGGGATATTTGGTCAACTTGATCCTCAAACTCAGGATGCAGTGTCTCACACAGAGCTTTTTGAAATTCAGCTTGTGTATTTTCATATATTTCCATCTTCCTCCAGAATGATCTGAGATTTCCAGTGAACAGTTCCTGCTACCGGCTCATTCGATCAATTCTGTTCACTCTTTGAGCAGCAGCAGAAATACAAAATACGTAGCTGTCATGACAGCTCACAGGAGGTAATGAGATACCCAGGCTTATCAATAGTTAGATGGCTATCTCACTCGAAAGATGCCATTCAAACAGCTAAGGCAACTCAACAGACTTGGTAATTTTTCTTTGCTTTTGATTTAAAAATAAGTATGTAGCTCAAAGCTGTGCTTGTAGAAGCACTTTTTGACTGCAGTTATCAAAAAGCCGTATATCTGGAGAGAGAAATTAAGCCCTACACCTACCTGCTCAAGTAAGATTTTTCCTAAGATGTCAACAAGTATTTGCTGCAACTGTATAGGGTAAATTACCTCATGCAAACAAATAATTCAGCTTTTGCATGCAGAATTTAATAAAGTTAGCATATCAGTAAAGTTTTTGTTGCTGTGTTTTTTCCCAGATATTTTACCATTATTGCATCAGTGAAAAATGTTATATAAGTTTGAAAAAGGACCACTTTTCTCTCTATCATTGTCATCAAATACAGAACAGCAGACTTCTTCATGTTCAGGTGAAGCAACCATTATGTTCTCAGCACAGCCTACTCAAGAAACTTTATGTAAATGTTTTGATGGTAAGGGCCAGCCTGTTGCATGTGCACAGTCACCCTCTGGGTTGTAATAGTTATTACAAAGAATTCAAATCATGCTTTCTAGTATTGTTCCTGTAAGCCACAAAATAATAATAAGAAAAAATTCCATCTTTCCTCATCCAAGGACATCTGTTTGGCTTAAGAAACCTGCATTCATTACGGAAATGCTCTGAAAAGAATATATTTTATATCTAATGTTCATTTATAATGTTATTCAGCCTTCCTATCAAGTTAAAGCACTTGTAGCCAGCGAACGATACCCAAATCCAACAGGCATTCCCCATGAAAAGTAGTAAGCACAAAATATTTGTTCTGATTGGGGGATGTCTGTGGACAACTTAAGACTTAGTGTTGGTTAAGTAGTCACTGTTATATTCATGGAAGTAATTATCTCTCCATTCTTACAGTGTGTCAGAAATGAAGACATCTGCATCTGAGCTTTGCTCACACCCTATAGCAGATGGAGAGAAACAGGTCCTTCCAGGTGCCTCTGAGCAGACCCCTGAACCGTGCCAAGTGCCAGAACCAAGTTTGGGTGCCCGCAGCATAAGGACATGGAACTTTTGGAGCAAGTCCAGATGAGGCCACAAAGTTTATAAAGGGACTAGAGCACCTCCCCTGTGAAGACAGACTGAGAGGGTTGGGACTGTTCATCCTCGCGAAGAGAAGGTTACATGGAGTCCTCATAGCAACCTTCCAGTATCTGGGAGAAGCTGAACAGGGACTCTTCATCAGGAACTGTAGTGATAGGGCAAGGAGCTATAAGTTCAAACTGAAAGATGGGAAATTTAGGTTAGATACATGAAAGAAATTCTTTACTGTGGGGTTGGTCGGGGTGGAACAGTTTGCCTGAAGAAGCTGTGGAGACCCCTCCCTGGAAGCGTCCAAAGCCAGGCTGGATGGGGCATTGAGCAACCAGGTCTAATGGAAGGTGTCACTGCTCATGACAGAGGGCTTGGAACTAGATGATCCTCTCAGGCACATGGTGTGACTCTTGGGGATGGTCCTGTGCAGGCCTAAGGGCTGGACTTGATTGATCCTTGGGGGTCCCTTCCAACTCAGCATATTCTGTAATTCTGTGATCCTAAACCCTTCTGTGATTCTGAGCCACACCCAAAAAGTTTCTCTTCTCTCCACTGGTACTGAAGGAGCCCAGGGGACAAGCCTATAGCTCAGTGTCAGCATTGTCAGTTTCATGTTTTGAAGTGGCTGCTGCAATTGCAGTTTGAAACAGCATTTCTGCACATAAATTAGAAAGAATCACAAATGCAGATGCATTTTTTAAAACACACACTTGAATTTCAAATTTTATATTCATTCACATGGCCCAAATAAGCTATAATCTGCAGGACACATTGACTTGTTTATTGCAGCTACTGTACTGTGACATCAACTTAAGGTAAGCTTCAGCTCCAGCTAGATAGTGGTTCAGCTCATTAGCTTGCTGTTTATATTTGCTCTCTTTCCTGCTGTGAATAAACTATAGCCCTGTAGCACAGCTAGAGATAAAACTTAGTATCCTTGCATGCAAATTGAAATGAGTGGAAAAGGAAATGTTGACAAATTACTTCATTTTAAAATGGAATCTTTGCACTGGGATCTTCTTCCTGCCACTTGTTATGTCAATAAATGTTATAGGCTGCTAAGTAAAATGTATAGGACACAAACTCCCATTCTGTCTAACCAAAAGTAATAGTAATGGTTGGGTTTACTCTTCCTATTTAAGTAGCATTCAAACTATATAATCTGTTTTCCTGACAGTGAGGAAGGTAAGAATTCTACCTCCCAGAATGGACTGTGCAGAGCGTATAGGGAGTGTTGGCTGGGATGGTAACACCTGACAGGGAGTGGAGACCTGAGAAATGTCCAGAGGAGGCCCTGCTTCTCTGACCAGATTCCCAATCCACAAATTAGTGTGCAACTACATTCACTTCATATAGCTGCATATTTCTCTGGAAAACAGAAACAGGATGTCAGCAAAAAAAATGGCCTGATTGTGTCCTGACTGAATGTGTTCTTCAATAAAACAAAAACAAACAAGCCCTCCAAATTAGCAGCCCATCAGTAACGTATTATCAATCCATGGAATGAACAAAGTAACTTTATTGTTGTGAAACTAAACTGTTTGTTGAAGTACATCAATATCAAACAACAGTACTAGCATCTGAAAAAGCGGAGGCTATTCCTGAACTTTCGCATGAATCCAACAGCTATCCGAAAAGTACTTGCATATGATAGGATGTGCCTTACAGTGTTTACATATCAGAGGTTAGACTAGTTCTCAAAGTTTTTTAAATGTTGCATTCATTTTTAGGAATGGGGTCATATTGTTTTACCATGTCAGGAGGAAAGGCAAACTTTGGTACAGAGGGCTTCAGAAATGGCAAGTTTCCATGTAGTCTTCTCTTTAGCCAGACTCATCTTGTATCAGAGCCCAACTAGCCCACTCTAAATCCTTGTTCCTCAACTAAATTAATATCATCAATCTTTTTTCTTGCTGCTTGCATAAACTGGTAGTGTTTTTTACCACATTCTTGTAAAGTATTAATGTAGTAAGTTTCTGTAAGACAGCAGTGGTACTCTCTTAATTTCAAATTATCAAGTAGATCTAGGAGAATATATATCAAGTTGTATTGAGTGGGAACATTGTGAAGATGTATCTTTTCATTCTGAATTATTGCTTTCAATTCCTTCAACTGCTCTGGGCTCTTTATATAAACTTAGACTCCATTCTAACAGACAAGGCAAACCCAAATTTCATCTAACTTAGGAGATACCAGAAATGGTTGGAGGAAAATGATGGTTAGAGGGAATAGGCCCTGTAATTGGTAACATATTGTGGAACTCATCCAAGGTACCTATAGATGATATCTATGGATTAATACAGCTACAACAAATAGAAGTTTGCTTTCAAACAGCATACTATTGGGATCCTGTATCCCAGCATGTATCTTGGACAATGTCTGCAAGACTAATAAATACTACCAGCTATGTTTTAAACTCAGTTCAAAAAGCAACTCTGGAAAAACATTTATGTGTACTCCTGGATTTTTTGTGAAATCCAATTTTGATCCCTTCATAGTCTGTCATATTATTTAATAACTTTATATTGTGTACAATAAATATTTTTGAGAATTTCGTAGTAGTACAAATGTCAATCTCCACTTTTATATAGTCATCTTTATAAGCTTTTTTTTTCCTCTGGCTTTTAAGGCATACCAACAGGAGCTACAGAATGAGATAGTGGTACAGCATCAGCTTCTGGTTCATTGAAAAGGAAGTGATTTTAACTTCAGAAGTAATTGGAAGTTTTCCTTATTGGTTAGCCTGAGTGAAAGGAAGTGTAATTTCAGGATCTGAAACCAGGTTCCAGAAACAAGGTTCTTTTTTATTAAAGAAACAAATTGGGGTAAAAAACCCAACAACAAACCTGATAGATCTGAGGCAGCCCACAGCATAAAAGCTGCCAGTGCCTGAATGAGACTAAGTGTTGCTTGTGTTTAAAGTGCAAATTAATTTTCTCTCTAGAGAAATGAAGTAGCTCAAAGCTATGAAAATCTCATATGTGAACAAGGACTATTAAAGAAACTGCCAGTTAAGACAACTGATGGAACAAATGCAGCAGAGGAAAAAGATTGAAATTTGTGGTGACTGGGCAAAATACATCAATGGAAAAAAAATATATCAGTGGAAACAAAATACATCTGGAATTTCTCTACCTACAACAGGAGATGAACAGAAATAGCCTGAAAACTATCCAAAGACAGAAATACCAGTCTTTTTTTTTTTTTTTGGAGAAGACAAAAAAGGAAAAGAAGAATAGACAAAAATTAATCTGTCTGAATAATCTACTGAAAGGAAAGCAGTTCAATGCCAAATAAATATACCAACAATCTGATTGCCTTGGATAGCAGTACAAAGGAGGAGGGAAGGCAAAGTGCATGTTTGAGGCAGCTATGTTGTGACCCAAAGAGGTACTATTCACAGAACCTAAATTTAAACAACTGGCTTACTGCCTACATTACTCTCATTAAGTTGCTTCCAGGGACCATGAAGAGACACAGATACAGGGACAGCTCCCAGCCTATGCCCTGCTCCCAATCACTGGGGAAGAGACGTACCAAGAACAGAGATGGACTAGTCAGCTACACAAAAACAGGCAATAGAAATACCTCCCCTTCCCACCCTGTGCTGTTGCTGAGGGAAAATATGAAGAAATAGCTGACATAACTCTTCTGCCTTTTGGAATAGCATTATCTTCAGGACCTTTTCCTTGTCAACAAAGACACTCTCTTGGGCAGTTAGAGACTCCTGTATTACAGCTCTGTCATATGAGCACCTTACAAGTTACTAGCATGCTCTCACATTTTAGAAAGAAACACAGCCTCTTACAAAACACAGTCATTTCCATTGTTGGACACATTGATAGCCACTATTTTGATACAGTGTGAATTGATGCAGCAATGATGGTGTCAGAATCAAAGTAAGTAAAAACTAAAAGATTTCTCAGTGATTCTAGATAAACTCTGGTGGTTCCCTGAAATTAAAATGTGCATCTGGTGCTACACTTCTTTGAAGAAATTCATGCAAAGTGATTGTTACGATGAAACATTTCTTTCTTTATCCTGCTCTATTTGACAGGAATTATACTGATTTTATGAAAAGTGGATGTACAAAATCTTATCAGACCATTCTTGGAAGTAGCAAAAACTCTTGGGCAATGTACTCCTTTGTTTCTTCTGACTTGGGTGCCCTGCATAAGTGGAAAAACCAGGTAGAGGGAGACTCAGCCCCACTATTTTTACTGCTGTTTTGCAAGTCTAAGCCTCTCCATTGCTTTCAAATTAAAAATTATCAATAAATTGTCGAAGATTGAAAGAGAGTTTTGGCAGAGACAAAATTTTGTTTACGAAAAAAAGGATCTCCAGCTCTCTGGAGAGGTGCCTTAATGCCCAGATGCTGTGGCTCTGCAAACACTTCGGAGCTGGTACACGGGAGGGCGCATCTATCCTACAATTGCAGAGCCTGAGCTGCACTTGGCGCTCGACTCCTCAGCAGTAACCCTTTACTTAAGAGCATGCAGAAGCTGAGACTGTAGCAATCAAGTCTGTAACTAGAATATAAAACAGTAAAAATAGCTGCAGTCCAAAAGCTTATGCCAAACAGGGGTAGTTACATTACAAGCCAGGCTTCAGAAGTTACTTGCTTCCCTTCAGTCAGGTCAGTCGAAAGAAATTTGCTTAACCAGCCATGATGCTGCCTTCAGAACCAAGAAAATCCAGTCCTTGGATTCTGTGGCTGTTTGGGGGCTGCAGGGGAGCAAATCTGACAGAATGTGTCCTTTATTGTACAACATATTATGCTTTGGCAAATGGACTGAAACTATAGGAAAAGAGCATACTGACAACATAAACGCTATGGTAAAATTAGTGAAATACCAGCAGCAGTAAGACCAGAATCACGTTTCTGTGTACTAGCACTGTGTCTCATTAAAGTTGTATATTAAAGGCTGTCCCAGTCAGAATTAGGGGCCTCTGTGTGAGGTATTTGACAATCACTTTGCTTTGAGCAAACAAAGCTGGGAAAACAACAAAGACTGGGATTTAAAAATCCCAGCCTAAAGCAACAAACAGCACAAAGCAGTCTCATAGCTTGTTGTAAATGCCTCTGATCATGGGATTTATCGCTCTCCCACCTGTACTCTTCTAATCTAGCTACTTAGCCTCTGCAAGCTCATTCAGAGAATGACTATCTGAATGCTTCAGCTGTTCACCTTGAGTAATACCAAGGGGCCAGATTTTGTCTCTGCAACTTGGTTCAATATTGAAACGGAAGGAGACAAAAAGAGCTCGTGCATCGTGTAGGGATGAATCCCAATTAAAGCTTCTATGGTTTCTTGGTTAAAATGACAGATATTGGCCAATGGAGGAGAAAAGCAAAGTCATACTCCTGCCTTATCTTTTGCATAAGACAACCCTGTCTCCCTGCTGCAGCAGGGAGACCATGCCAAAGTCCATACAGAGACACGACCAACCTCTGAAAGTTCAACTACTGTGCTTATGTCACCTTTTTGAGTTTGAACTCACTTGTCTTAAGGCAAGACAATCATCCCCCCTGGCAAAAATTTCCAAGCAGTTCTCTTCCTGCCTCTGAAATCCAGGGTGCTGCATCTGGAGCTGCACCTGGAGCTGCATTATTGCATATCAGCATAATGTGGTCTAGCACTAGTCCTGGCAACTATGACACCGCTTCTCCTAATAAACCAAAGCAATCAATTAAAATGACAACAAAAGCATGCAAAACTTCCTGAAACAAACTGACAGATGAAGAAATGCAACCAGTAAGGCCGCAGATATGTTAGAATCTGCACACTGATTGTTTCCTTAATGAGACTGGAGACTGCTTTCTGGAAATGCAATGGCCTGGAAAATGGGGTCAATAAAGCAACAAAAAGACAACCAGCATAGCTGAAAGAGGGGAGCATTTGATGGAAATAATTTAATCACCAAACTAATTCCTTGTCTGTTAAGTAGGGAATGCTGGGTTGGAATGCAGTGGAGCATGTTAAGTCTTAGCAGCTAACGATGTAGTTAGCTGCTCTTTGGTGTAGCAACACATATCCTTTGGTGGAGCGACTCCTCTCATGCTGTTTTTCTTCTAAAATTATTAAAATGGCTAGACCCAGTAACAGCTGTTTGGTTGTTGTTGTCAAGGCCAGGATTATTCTGTCTGTACGACATACTACCTTCATATTTTCCTCCTTACCATATTTTCCTTTCTCACCAAGTTACCCTGTATGCTGCATACTTGATACCAGGTCTACCATATGACTGTGATCGGAAAGCTGATGGCAGGCCCTTTGTGAAGTCATGCACACTGCCACTGAACTCAATTGCCCAACACTATGATGTGCTATTAAGATGAAGTTTAAGACAGTCAGATAAAATGCCATCCCTTGCAAAAATTCCTCCAGTCATAACTTATCACCGAGTCCTCCTCCTCTACTGCAGTTTATCCTGGCCTAAAAAGCTGCTCAAGTGGTAGCGTCTTTACCATCTAACCATCATTATATGGCACAATGTCATGTAGTTTAGACCAGTTCTTCCAGAAAATCAGGAAACATTACTATGTAATGTGGTCAAATGCAGACCGCTCTAACAGAAGTCTCAAGCAAAGAGTATAGCATCCAATGCAAAAAAAGGCAGTAGGACAATAAAATAGCAGAAATCTATGTTGCTCATTGACTGGCACAATCTATAGGCAGATAAGCTAATGTTACCTGGGATTTTTGAGCCATGGCCCTTCCTAGTGTTAGTTCTTCCATGCTTTTACATGTCTTTCATAGATATTTTTTCAAAAGATTTGCTTTGAATTTGTATATAGCACTTAACCTTTCAGAAATATACCGTTAAAATTGAGCTAGGAAGTACAGCTGTGGCTGTTCCTCTCAGATAAGGGGTAGGAGTATTCATCTTCTTGTTTGTGGCAGAGGACAGCTGGAGACCAGCCAGTGTTCAGCTATATCAACGTTGTCAGGTAGACTCCGAGGGTACCAAGCAGTATCACAAGTCTGGACAAAGTGGGTCAGCAAAATGACCTGCATTGATTAATCCAAGGAGTTTAAGATGGGAGAAATGTAACCATCAAATATGTAGCTTATCAGGCTCATGAGATATAAGGAGTCCAAATAGTCCATAAATAATAAGATGTCATGCTTCAGGGTTAAGAATGTTGCTGATTTAATATGATGTGATTTAACTGCCTGTGTTTGCTGTTAACAGACCCTCTCCAGCACAGTTTGATCATCATTTAGGTTTTCATGTTCTCTGCCAAATGATGCAAATACTATGCATATGGGGAAATGCACTGGAATGTGTAATACAAGCAGAAAGAAGATCTATACCAAAAGGTAAGCTGAATAACAAAAATGCAAGATATAATCAAATTTTAATGGAGGTTTTTTCCTTTCATTTATTAATATATTTTTTTCTAGCTTTGATGTAGCAAATCACTTTCAAATGCAGGATGAATCTTGAAAGCTGTGGGTCTGACAGAGCTGGTGCTGTTCACTTATGATTTGCCGCTACTTCTGCTGGTGAGTACTCTCATTAAACCTACAAGTCCTGTTTCCATCAGGAAAGCAAACTGGGCAAGAGGAACCACAAAATGTCTTAGTATATAAGAGAAGGTCTGTCTCTCTTAGCCAGAAGGGGTAAAATTGTATCTATGGGGTTGCAAAGAAGCTTGTATTTTCTGAGGGGCATCAAAATGTGCTTCCACAGCAGCTGAAAGTAATGTAGGGCTAGGTAACTGCAACCTCAACTTTCCCTGTGGACCAAGGCTGCACATTCTCCATCTCCACTCTTGCATTAGCCCTGGCATCTTTCTGACTTCACTTGGTTCCCATTCAGGGAACTTACCTGGCTGAAAGCTAATCATTTAATTTCATGGTAAGTTTTGAGTTTTTCCAGCTCTGTGAACCGCTTCACTATGCAATCAAATAAGTGCCTGTGCTAAAGTCACAGAGGAGAAGGGCATAAAAAGCTGGAAATGGGCAGGATAGTGGGACCAGAGCAACCTTGATACAGATTAGCTTGAAACACATGGTGCAATGCCTTTCCTGAGGGCTCTGAGTGGGAGAGGGCACAGGGATCTCATCTTCTGCCAGCTGCTAGCTAACCTATGCTCACATTTTGAGGCTGTGTTCAGGCCTTTCTTTTTTCTCTGCTGCTTTGCCCATGCAGCTAAAAGAAAAGAGTTGTTTCTTCTAGTCAGGCTGTCTGCATCTGCTTGGTGTTTGCCACCAGTCAGAAGAGAAGAAAAGCAGTGCTGCTGTTCTGTTGGACCCATGGATAGAACACAGCTGGTACGTGAGCAATGAGGGTGTCAGAAATGATATGACTTTCCTAAATTTTTTTTTCACAGTTTGAAGTAACTTTGTAATGGATTATTTTAGGTGGTCATGGGTTTGTCCACTTTTGCCAGTGGGTGGCTGGGTTTCTCTTCACAGACTTTTTGCTGTTGATTTGATCTTTTAATAACTGAGGCTTTGGGGTTCACTGGGCTAGGTCCGATAAACTTCAATAAACAAAGCCTGAGAGAGGTGAAGATTGTATATCTGGGATCTTAAAATTTATATGTTGGAAGCAACTAGAAGATGCAGAGGAGATTAACAAAGACATTACCCCAGAACGTTGGAGGCCTTCTGAGGAAGAATGATAAGAGAACCAAAGAATGTGGCCTAAATTAGAAGTAAGGACGGGAGATCAATAACCAATAGAAGATAGAATACTAATTAAGAGAATTTTGTAACTTGGAACAAACAAACCTTAATTTCTTTGTTGCTAAAATGTATAAATATGTGAAAAGTCTTGAAAGGGATATATGTAGCTGGAATGAATTGCTACATGTTCTGGTCAGAATAGAGTAATGCTTTGCTCATTAACACTAAAAAGGTAGTGTTGGAGGGTTTTATTTCTTCATGAGGATTTTTGGTGACTGCCCTCACCCCACAACAGACAACAAAGATGGTCAATATTCCCAGGATTTATTGTCCAAACTCTAATTTACAGAGAGAAAGAGGTTAATCTTTTCTTGATGAAAATCATCAGTTTGGCACAAGAGTACAGCACAGAATATGCCCAAGGTACTTTAAGGATGCTCATCTCCCTTCAGCCCTGCTCTTCCTGATCCTTGGAGTGATCTTTCTCTGCCTGCAGGCTGTACCCCCCCCTTTGCTTTTACAACTACGACAATCTTTGTGTACTTTCTCTTTTTACTTATATGTAAATTTTTTTGTCTTGAGATTTTAAAAATGTGTTATAAACAAATCCTTCTTCTTTTTTGTTTTTGGGTGGTTTTTTTTTGTTTTGTTTTGTTTGGGGGTTTTTTTGTTTGTTTTTCCCCAGTCCTGGGTTGTGTGCTCATTTAATCAGAACCTCTTATCTAAAATGTTTCCCAGAAATCAGTCTTCTCTCTTTGGTTTACATACCTTGTATTAAAATTCCTGTTTAAAAATTCACACAATAATTCTTACTCCCTGCTTCCAGAGCCAGTGGATAAATCCTGCCACAGAGATGGACTCTGTTATATGACAGCACATTCATTATGTATAATTACAAAGCACACAAGTTGTTATTCAGCGTTGTTAGCTTGGCTTCACTGGAATTCTGGAACACATCTGTACACAATTTATAGTTGCTTATAACATATGCTAGCACACAGTGTGTGAACAGATAGAATTTAAACTGAGATCCTGCATGAGGCTCTTTACGAATCACAGCTGCTGCCAGTATTGCTGGGTCTTGGAAAACAGGAACAGTGGAATTCAACTCAAGGCAAAAGGAAAATGAGTAAGACAAGGCATGAATGCCAAGGCTCAAGGAAGGGGGCAGAGATTTCACTGCCTCTCAAGTAACTACCTTTTTCTGCAGATAGTGATATGGAGAACTGTGGGGAGCCTTTTCAGAACATTCAATTTATTTTTTTTTTAAGATTAATGGTTGCCTGACAAAACAGGAAATAAACTTTCAGAGTGCAAGAGAAGTCAGTAAGGCAGTAACTGTACTGTAAGTTAAAACTGCAGTGTCTATATTGGACTGACATGGATCCTCTCAGAATGTGTTCAAGGGTCTTGTATCAACATTAAACAGCTGTTGCAATCTTGCTTTAATAATGCACAATGTTATTACTCTGAAGAGTACTAGCTCTGACATCTCCAAGCTCATATTAGAAGAAGAGCAGACGACTTTAATTGTATTATTCACTATTTCCTATGTCAGCACTGCCACTTTAGCTTTCATGCTCTGGAGAGTGACTACATTTACTGCTATGTCTAACACTCTGCAGTAAAAAACTTTCAGGCAACAGACAATGCTATTTAAAAAGTGACCATTCAGCTCTTCTAAATGTAATGAATTAAAGTTCATTATTTCATCTCAACAGATTGTAAATATAATTTTTCAGTGGCAAACAATGCAGGTGTTACTGTACCTTGTGAAAACCAAACCCTATAATTTCCCAGCCTGGATAACTGAAAGTTTTTCTTCCTCAAGTATTTCAGACACCTTGGCTACAAATTTGCTTCCATGCCTTGAGTTAGCTGCACATCTGACACCCATGTGTGGTCTGAAAGTTGCTTCCCAGAAAACCCAACCTGTGAGTGTCTGCTTTCGGAGTCCAGAAAATTTAACTGACATCCTGCTGTCATATTTTTGATATTTTGAAAACCTGTATTCAGAACTGCGACAAAACCCTCAAGTTAAAAAGTTAGCAATGTGCCAGTGAAATATTGCAATGTTTCGTTCCAGTGATCTGAAAGCACATGGCTTTCAAATCAGAGTATTCCCAGTTACCTAAAAAGCTCCAGTTGATTGTGTTCAACCTGAGCCTATAAATTCAAGCTTGTAAGAGAGAGATTGATGTGAGGATCCCAAATTCATTGCCATCTCAGACGTGGTTAACATCCTATCTAAACTGATTGGTGGTAATAAACCACATGTATCAGTCTAGTTGTGACATCCTTTTAAATGATTGACAAAGTGGATGTATATGTAGAACTTTAAGTTTACATGTGAAAAAGCTTATTCCTGCCTTTGCATAACATCCCTGGACAGTTAATACTCTAAGGTTTAGCTGTTTTAGCTTCTGGTCAGCAATAGCCAGTTGAGAGTGGCACTTTACCTGTGCAAAGTGCTTGTAACAGGCAATTGACTGTGTGTAAGGGAGGTAGAGATATTTCTGCTTGAGGTAATAAAGAAAAAATCAGGGAGAGTTCTGAAACTGAGTTATATCCAGAGGTAGATCTGGGTTGTAAAAGAAACTAGGATGCCCTCAATTGCCATCCTCCTCCCAGAGTACAAACGGAGGACATGAGGCTGGATGAAAGTGTCCTCTACAGAAGGGTTGGGAGTGGCTGGCAGCTTCTCATCTGGACCATGTTGATGGAGCAGTCACGTGTGAGGAATGCTTCATTTCCCTTCATTTCTGTCCAACTGTTTTCACAGTCAATAGAGTTGCTGTCCTTGAATTTGGTATACAGATTTTCTTTTGGCTTTTCCTACCCCTTCCTAAGAGCAGTTTCAGAATTACTGGCAAAATTGCAGGGCTCCGTCATTTTTGGATTGTTACCCTAAAGATGGGAGAATGGGCTCCTACGTAGCTAATCTAAACTCATAGAGAAAGAACAATCGTCAGTGGCCAACACTAGTCAGGAAGTGTCTGACATGCAGCTGAGAAGAGGGAAGGATGACAGGGGGTGTCAGTGCCACTAAGAGTTGGCATTGCACTGAGCTGACAGACTGTCCTGGGTGGCGCAGGTGGGACCTGACACCCAGGCTGCTGGGCCAGGGGATCCCCATCATCCCCAGCCTGCATGCCTCAAACGGTGAATAGGGACTGATGGCTGGGATACAGCCCCAAGGAGTCTGCCCTGCTGGGAGCTGAGCATAAGCCAGCTGAAACCCACAAATATTCCAGTGGAATCCAGTCTGACTGGCAAGAGTCTGTGGGGTCCTTTCTTCTGCTCAATGGAAAGAATAATTGATATTGACTTTTTTCCACAAGGAATTTTTCTTTCATTTTCAGAGTGTTTTCTGACACAAATTTTTTCTAACAGAAAATTATCAACAGGCTATATAGAGTGCCAAAGTTATGCTCAGCCATTGATCTACTGTCCAATGATGTTATGGTCAGAGCAGATCAGTAGCACTGTCTTATTCAATCTGATTTAAACAGCTGCTTCTAGCCTTGCCTCAAAGGCCCTGTAACTTCCCTCTAACTTCTCTTCCAGTCAGAAGTTGAAATTCAAATACTTGAAGTAATGGAAAATTATGTTTTCTTTTTTATTTTCGTCTTTTCCAAAGCTCTAACAATCAGAATTATGATTTACATTTTTTTATGGCCCTGTTTGTCATGCACCAGGAAGAACTTAGCCCATGGATCCCTGTGCTGTGAAATGAATTCGGTTTTGTAGCTGATGCATCTGCGAAACAGCCATTTGGGACATTTTGTTGGTAGTTATAGAAATCACTGAAATAGGGAACTCTTTTGTTAATGCACTGACCATTGCGAACCACAATTATGTATTTTTTTCCCCTCCACTTTAGGAAGTGTATCCATTGGTTAGTGATGGCTGTCATCAATGAGTGCCCCAGAATTCATATGTTAAAAAGTGCCACTCATGGAAGGACAAAAGCAGTGACCTCCAGCTTCACAAAATCTCTGCCTGTTTTTTTCCAGCTGTGCTGAAAACTCTTTTCCAATTTAAGCTAGCACTTGAACTGGTGTTCATCACCAGCAGAGAAGGACTCATTTGGAGGTAACACATCTTTCTAAAAGATTTGCTAGCTTAATTTTCAGAAGTACCATGCTTTTCTGGTTTCTTCTGATGATAATGTGTGCTGCATTTTTTTTCTGACACTGAGAGAACCAAAATGTCCTGAATAAAAGCACCTGTGTTGAATGACAGAATTACATCCAAATCCCATCAAAATCAATGGCAGCCTTTCCACAGACCTCCAAGAGAGTTGGACTAGATGTGTTAGCAATCATAATCTATCTTCGTTCCAGGGTTCTTTAGAGTACATATGTTTATTCATCACCAAACTGATTACAGGTCAAGATGATTCCACATAAAACTTGACCCTGCATCTGAAAGGAATTAGTTTCTCCTTGGATAGTACTTAAGGTGAATTACAGACTTTCTTCCTCCTGGGTGGACTTGCTTACCTTGTTAAAAAAAAAAAAAAAGTTGTGGGTTTTCTTTTTTTTTTTTTTTTTTTTTTTTTTTTTTTTTTTAAATCTGATCATGGAACTTGCTTGTATCTCTTTCTTGAACCATTGCAATAAATCTTTGCAGGATTATCAGAGTTTTACAGGCTTTTGGAAGCTTTGGATTTGCCTTCATGCTGTTAGGCAGCAGAGGCACGAGAGGATGAATCTGCATCACACCTAAACACCTGCCACTTCAAATCCTGCAGTGACAATGAGAATGTCCCAGTAGGATCACTCAATTACTTCAGCCAACAGTACACATGATTTTTCCTGCAGGCACAAAAAATTAATTCATATTTTGTCATAGGCTTACTGCACCGTGCTATGATGCAGACAAATATGAGAAGGTTGGAGCCTATGACAGAATAAAAATGAATTTGCCCTGAAATAAAGTGGTACTATGACAGGAGAGATAAAGATAGCTTGTTGTCCTAGGAAGTGGATTATGTGTTCTTCAATTTGAGTAGGAATAACTTTAACAGAAGTTTCATACAGTTGTGAAGAAGAGAAGGATGTATTAATGCAGTCACTAACACTTTTAATGGTAAAGTCCAGGTGAAACAGTGATTTAATAGGAAGATGAGCTGCAAACTCATGGTCCAAAGGAACTATTGAGTCTGCTGTCCTGAAGGAGAAGAGGTGGAAGAATGCTGGGAGTCTGTAATGACACCAGGAATAAAGGCATGAAATGTCATCTACACCACTGCATTACTTTCCACACCTCTAAATAGATGACAAGGAAACACAGATGCAAAAATTCAGTGACAATTTGGGGTGTTACTCGTTTTGATGGATCTGTGCTCTTTTTATAAAAAGCTGTTACAGATTCTAAATAAGAGGGATTTGTGAAAAGGTTCAATTATGTATAAAAAGCCCCACAGCAAGACTCCAATTTCACGCAAACCTTCACAAGATAATAAAGGCCAAATATGACTTTTAATTGTAATGCTATTTGATTTATAATTGTAGATGGATACATGTTATAAAAACCAGTCTGAACAAAATATTTTGTACCAAGAATTAAGAATATGCTAATATTTAGTATTAGCAGTCAAGTAAAAAGAGCTTGTTTTTCAGAAGCGTGTCTAATTATTGCTAGGCAGTAGATAATTCCAGATTCTTGCAATCAAGACTCAAAGAATTGGATCACAATTCAGTATTACTCTGAATGACTACTAACTGCAGCATGACATTCCAGTGAAAATGGCTCAAGAACCTCACCTGAAAAGAACCTGAGTACCCAATAAATGGCTTCATGCAGCACCATGGTTTAAGTGTGATGGTGCCCACCACCCCTTCCATGTACCAGTATACTGTTTACTTTGTGCTGGATCAAGAATTCACAAGACCAAGCTCTGATCCAATTAAATGTTTTCAGGAGAAATCTAAAAATGTTAAAAAATTACTAGATTAGTGAATTTTAAACATTTCAAATGAAAGGAGCAGATTTCAGAGAACAGATAAAAATGACTAGGATCAGGGAGAAGGGAGAGGAGGGAAGCAAGATGGATGAGTGAAAAAGAAGAAAATCTCATTCTAAGCAAGCTGTGTTCAACCCCATAGTTTCAGATACTGGCCAGAAGGGAAATATGGAACCCAAGTGTTTTAACATTTTACCTTGCCACTTGACTCTCTGTTCTTAGTGATAGAGCTAGGAGGAATGGCCTTAAACTGAAAGACAGCAGGTCTAGTTTAGGTACTGGGAAGAAATTCATTACTGTGAAGGTGGTAAGGCACTGGAACAATTTGCTCAAGAAGGCTGTGGATGCCTCCTTGGAGGTGTTCAAGACCAGCTTGGATGGGGCTCTGAGTAACTTGATCTAGTGGAAAGTGTCTCTGCCCATGGCAGGAAGGTTGGACTACATGAACTTTAAGGTCCTTTCCAACCCAAACCATTCTATGATTCTATGGTAAGAAGTGTGAAGTAACAATTGCAAGCTGCATGTATGTTTTTGCTTTCTTTTATTTAAATTCATCTCATTTCTCTCCGAAGCCTCAAATTCCTGTGTGCAAATGCCATATCATAGAAAAATCTTTGGAGCAACAGTTTCCATAGGTTAGGAAACTTAATAAAGATTCCTGTATGTGAATCAAAGGTTTCCCTAGTCCCCTGCTTGCATCTTAATTTGCACCATAGAGGCATCCTCCAACAGCTTCTTATAGCAGTTGAACAGGGTGGAAGAGAGGGCAGATTTATGAGCTCTCCAGAAGCAAGGTCTCTGGGACTAAGATGATGATCATCACATGGTTTTTCAGGGCATAGCTCCATGAAGCTTTTCTCTTGTGATGCAAGGCTTTTCTCACCCGGCAATTTGTCTCACTAATGCAATTGCCTGTTTACCATGATCCAAACCACTTGTGCAATAGGATCAAAGTTAGTTACTTTTGAGTGATAATTGTTGTCTTTTATTTGTTGTTTTTGTTTTTAAAGACACAGTCATTTGACTGGCCCATTTCAGAATATTTTCCCAACAGGCACCTGCACAACTGTGTGCAGAAAATTGCAGTGAAGGAGGATGGACAAAATGGGAACTTCTTATACTGCCTTTGTTGTAGACAACTGGAATCTAGTCACTAAGTGAGACTGGATGAATGAGGTGAGGATTATAATAATGTCATTCCTGTTCCATCATCTCTTTTCTCGCTTTGGAATTCAAAAGTTGCAGTTGCATGTCATATGTTTCCATGCAGAGAAAGAATTTTCCATCAATATTGCTGCCATGGCATCTGCCCTGTGTACTAGATGTTAAGAAGGGGTAGTTTACTGGCCTACGTTAAGTTAGAAGTGACCTTTGAGGAACACCCAATATAGGTTGCTCTGCGGGAGTTTAAATAATTGGCTGCAGCTGAAGAGGTTGCTCTGAGCATTGCTTTTTTATCTGTGGTACCTCTCTTGTCAGTGTACTAGAACAATAACACTGGGTGCTGGGTGTAGGTAGTGAGCTGCCTCGATGAACCACTGCTACATAGGACTGGCTTAGCAGCTGGGCTGGTTTAAGCACAGCAGCCTTAGTACACCATCATGTCGGCTACCCAGTGTGAGCAGGCTGGGGCTGGGTTGTTGTTTAGGATGCCATGCACAAAGAAGGCTGCTATTTATCCTTTTCTCAAAGATACACAGTAATTGAAAATACTTCTGCAAAAATCTGCCACAAACATGTTTGGCTTGCCCACTATCTTTGTCTGATGGAGGTGCGTTATCACCTCGTTAAATACTCCATTGATTTTAGAATTGCTGTAATGGCCTATCAGTATTGCGGAGTTCTGAGTGTCCATATTGATCTCAGTGGCTAGTCTTGCACCGAGCCTAGATGTTGCACAGCCGGGGTTCTTTCAAAGTCATACTATAGGATGTTTGAAAATACAGGTGTAGAAATGTGCCCTTTTGCTTGCTGAGCATGGCTCTTTAGGTGTCATTTTGCAACAAGAGTCCGACACTTTGAGTCATATAAAATGCCATCTTCCTATTTCTTTAATAAGATTTTTTTTTATTCTTACAGCCTTTAGAAGATTTTGTCTACAGTTAATACTTACAGAGGTGTTCACTTGAAAAATTGATTTGTTATATTAATTACAATTCTTTTTATTTAGAAAAAACAAAATGGTAAAACAAGATCTTGTCTCTCCTCTTCCTTTGTCAGGACTTTCATTTTCACTTCAATGAAATCCAGTTGAGCACAGCAATCGTTTTATTGCTGATGCTCTTATTGTTTGGGTAAGTAGTTACCAGTCAGTTAAACGCAGGGAGGCCAAAGCTAAACTGATTCCTTTATGTGTGCACTCTGTGAAGTCACACTAAATGATCCTAACTTTGCACCATGAATGCTTTAGTGTGCTTCAGTTGGCAACAAATACATTTCAAAATGACCTTGACTATCCAAGAGGCGCATCCCACGGCACTAATTCCCTGAATATCAAGTTGACTATCTTCAAATGCAGAGGTCTGGAAAAAAGTTGCTGCAAGGAATGAACTTCCTGTGTTTTCTTCAGTCTTTTTGGCTATTATGAGCCACTGCTGATGTCTAAGAAAGAGGTTTCTTTGTGTCTGTGAAGAGCATTAGGATCAGATCTCCAAAGTTCTGAGGTGACTTAAGGTTTTCAGTCCTTGAGCAAATGAGCCCTCCTTCAATGAATAACCAGAGCTAAACTGCAAGAATTAGTTTATGGTTTCTAAGAGAGAGAATAAATATGACTATGAGGTATTCTTTTGGAGATAGGGTTGTGTCTCTATTTAGCTACAAATGACAACTGAAGAGGGGTTTCTCCAGTCCCTGCAGAACCCTGTTCTGTCCCATTCATTCTCAAGCACATCCGTCTGAAGTGCCAGCAGGGCTTGCTGGCACAGGCAGCACACTAGGATTGCTGGTTATCGCTGTATACCAGGTAGCAGATATGGACAACAAGGGAATGACTGAAAAAGACATTCCTTGAATATTCCAGAACTTATTTACTGTCAAAGACAGAGGGAACACTATAAAGTTCAGACTGGGAAATAATTATATGGTGCAGAGGCACAAATGTTAGTAATTAGCAGCTCCTGGAAAAAAAACCCAAACAAAACAACCCCCAAAAAACTCTTAGACTTCTGTGAGAAAAATCACTGACATGGGGGAAAGATGATGAATAAAATGTGTGTGTGTGTTTCTGGTCACTCCTGGTCAAGAAAGGGGATTTTTCATTTGATGGGGTGCATGACAAAGCTAATAGGATGGAGGAGTGGAAAGTCTGCTTTATAAGATGGGAGCTCAGCTGCTTCAGCCTAGGATAAGGGAAGCTGAGAAGGGGATTTCCCTCTATGAGTTCATCAAATACATGTGAATTGTCATAGGGCAAACACTGAACAAACAACAAACACTGAAAAAATTCAGGTGGCTGTCAAAAAACCCTTCAAATACGCTTAGAGGCTGGAGAATAGGCCTAATAATATCAAGTTTAAAGAGATTGCTATAGTTAGCTTTATCAAAAAGGATAGAAAACTGTTTTGCTCACGGTGTGTAAATACAACCCAGAAAAAATATGGTTGATGCCTAAGACTTGTAGAATTATTAAGGTTGGAAAATACCTCCAAGATCATTGAGTCCAACCTTTGATGCAACACCATGTTTTCAACTAAACCATGACATCAAGTGCCACGTTCAGTCATTTCTTGAACACTTCCAGGGACAGTGACTCCATCACCACGCTGGGAGCACATTCCAATGCTTAACCACCTTTGCTATGAAGAAATTCCTACTGATGTTCAACCTGAAGCTCCCTTGGCGCAGCTTGAGGCTATGTCCTGTCTCCTGTGGCACTGGTTGCCTGGGAGAAGATGCCAACCCCCACCTGGCTATGACCTCCTTTCAGAAAGTTGTAGAGTGATAAGGTCACCCCTGAGCCTCCTTTTCTCCAGCCTAAACAGCTCAGCAGCCCCTCAGAGGACTTGTGCTCCAGACTCTTCACATAATCTCAAGGTCTTTCTTGTAGTGAAAGGCCCAGAACTGAGCACAGGATTCAAGGTGTGGCCTAACCAGTGCCAAGCACAGGTGCATGTTCACTGTCCTGGTCCTGCTGGCCACACTATTTTTGATACAGTACAGGATGCCATTGGCCTTCTTGGCCACCTGGGCATGCTGCTGGCTCAAGTTCAGCCAGCTGCTGAGCAGCACTCACAGGTCCTTTTTCCTGGGCCACTTTCCAGCCACTCTTCCCCAAGCCTGTAGCACTGCATGGGATTGTTGTGAGAGAGCTCTCTCAAACAGAACAGGAAGACAGTGAGCAACCACTGCCTTGAGCAAAGTTCTTTTCCTGTTTCAGACAGGAAGCAGAGCTCCGATCCTCAACATAGGGATTATCTCTTACAGCAAATTATCAGAGAGGATGTTGAATTGTTCAGCTCTTAGTACGTTTCTAGGAGACACAGTTTTAGCCCAAAGCAGTTACTGCTCTATGCAAATGGATATTAACTGAAGTTTCACAGACTGGAAGAGGTAAGACCTATTGTGACTTTGAGGTCTAAGGACGTATCCTACAACAAAACACGGAACATACAGCTCTGCAGGAAGAAAAATTGATAAAAACCCAAAGACTTACAGGCAAACACATGGGATTCTTCTTCAAGTTTGAAGTTTGATTAATCCATTCTGGCTGTTAACGTCACCTGTAGAGACTCTCCTGTTCTGAACTAACTCATTGCCAGACTCTTGCTCCTCTGCTGCTTACAGAATTATTCATGCCAAGTGTCTCCCTGGCATTCCATTTGGTCCACCTGGTGGCACCAATGACATTTTACAGCTTTAAGTCACCTTCTTTGGTTCCTTCACCATTTTGTGCCACTGGAGCTCATAATCCCTTTTCCTTCTCACCTACATAAACCAACCTTGTGATCAACCTGGCTGTGTCCACAGGGGACAGACCTGCAAGCAAAAGGTAACTCTGATCTTGGTTATCAGACATGCCAAACCTTGCAGCTCACTGCACGCAAAAACCTTCCAGTTAGCAGGGGATATTCCAGTGTTAACATTCCATGTCTACTCCCACTTTCTAGCCCCAAAGTCAATTAATAACAGCATTTCCTGATAACCTTTTTATTTCAGAATATAATAACCAAATATATAGAAATGCATACAAAATATTTTAAAGTGAAAAGAGACCAGATTATTATTCCAGAACTTTGATGCAGCTGACTTGAAAACTGATCAGTTTGCCAATTGATAACTCGCTGTGCAACACAGCACAAGGGGGTATTTGCCAGGCTGCTTTTCACATGGGAAAAACATAATTTGGAGACAGTTTTGCTCAGAATTCATGTAACAGCTATTCGCCTATGTTATGTGGAAAAGAAAAACTGATGCTGATCAGTTATTCTGACTAAACTCAGGATCTGAGTCATCTTTGTGGGGTGATGTCAGGTGTGCAGGGAACTCTGTGAGCTGAGGATGCAGCCAGCTAGCAAGGCTTTAAGTGACGAAAGACAGCTGAGTGGGCTGTGGCACTGTTCCTGCCTGCATTCCACTAGCTCACACCTAAGAAGGCTCTAATAAGCTCATGGCAATATGAGAACCATCACTGGTTCCTATACATCATCTTTCTTCCTAATTTTCCTGTGGCATGTAAACATTTACCTGTCAGCTTCAGAAGCTGAAGACTGCTCCATAGCTGCAGAAATGGGTGCTTTTTTTCCTTCATTATGAACCTACCTGTATGAGATCACCACAGGCTCTGATTCACAATTTAATATATCTTCTGCTAATAATGAGATGAACTGAAGTAACTGCAAAGAAACTCAATTAGTATTGTAGCTAATAAAAATGATAGTTGTGATAGAAAAATGATTCATAACTGCAGAATGTGCTTCTGCATGTTTTTCATTACTTAGCCTGCACTAACTCTTGTAATCTAATATATCCCTGCACTTTCTGAACCACACATCTTCCCACTGAGTAACATCTAAAATTTGTGTCTACTCCAGAGTGGCTGTTACTGACATTTCCCATTGCCGGTATCATTTTCTTCCACAAAAGGCAGTAGCGGAAAACACGGCTCCAAGCACACAGTTAGTATTTTAGGCATTGTTATTTTCTTCTGAACACAAAAAACTCCATAGAAGAGACCACATAACTGTCAATTAAAGCTTCTCTACAGACATGCTTTCTCCACTGCTCAGCTATCAACAGCAGAGGTGAGTCTTTTAGTCATTAGACTCTCACAAACCTCTAGACATCAACTGTTGCATATGTAGGTTTGCCAATGTTTTTCTAGTGTTTTATTTTGTAAAATAGGTTATAACCTTTTATAGTGCTAGGAAGAGATGCTGAAATACATTAACGAGGGGATTTTTCACAGAAGCATTGATAGCTGTTCAGTGGCCATGGAGATTCCTGGAGAAGTTAGTGTGTAATTGCCACTTGTGACTCTGAAAAGCTCTTTCTCTCCTGATGCCTTTTACAAATAATACTTTACTCTGGTGGTAATTATCTTCCACCTCTGATGGCAGAAAAAATCATTCTGTGTTTCAAATTGCTTTTCATATTTCTATTTCTATAATTAAAAACTCCAATTTGTTATACAAGCTTAATAAAAGATAATTGGAAACAAACTCAGTATTTTTAACTATAGAGATGAAAAGGAGGTGTGTAACATAAAAAAGATATCCTTTCTCACCTGAATTTGCCAGAAATTTTGTTACTGGCTGTATGATAAGTCCCACTGCATTCAGTGGGCCTTAACTCAGAAAGCCACAGTATGTAGTTTGGCATTTCAGAGTGGGTTTTTAGCTCCAAAAAATGTTTCCCCAATAATGTTTCCCCAATAATCAGAGTAATGCTTTTATGACAAAATTTTAAGGTCTGATTATTTAAGAGGAAAAACATATGCCAGCACGAACAGGTAATACCTGAGGACACAAAATCTCTATTGTGAGTACATGAATATTGTTCGTTTCCTCTGTGTTATAGCAGTGCATATACTTTCAGAATGGCAAGAAAGACAAGAGTCTGAAAGTTGATTCTGTCTCAGCAGCAATGAGCTAGAACAACCCCTGAACACTAGGATTCAACTTCTGAATAATTTGATTAACATTTTGCTTATGCATTTTGATTAGTACAAAGTGGACTGTAAAAAACCCTGCTTGTGGTACAGTTCATCTCTGGTATAAATCCACTGATCAGAGCCCAGTGGGAGTCATAAAAAAGAAAAAAAAAGATCCATTCCTCCATTAATAATTTATATTCTTTTCTTTGTAAGTGACCTACTAAATGGAAATAGAAGAATCATCTGGAAATGTCTCAAATATAAAACTGGGTACACAGTGTTTTTCTATATCTCACTCCCAAGATTTTCAGTTGCTTAACAAGAGAAGCTTTTTCTAGTTTTGGGGGGTACATGGCCAGACATCAGAGGAAAACAGAGACATAAGGCAACAGCTGTAGAAACAGCATGATCTTTTCCTTAATTCTTTCTGATAAATCTCAGCTCATCTGAAGAAAGTTAGGACTATGCTGTGGAAATATGAAGACAATCCTAACAGGTACATATTTTTAGTGATCACATGAATACCTTAAAATTTAAATACCCACTAAATTATAGTTTCCATAGCCAAAATTCTCATTTCAGCACAAAGTTGAGACACTAAGTTAAATTTTTTAATTATGGGATTAAAAGACCAGCTTCACACATGTGAAAGAACATGAGGCACAAGGGCAGGCAAAAGGGGAAGCCCCAGCAGCCCAGTCAGTGCACACTCTGAGGTGGGCACTGGAGAGTCCCGAAAATCTGAGAGTTGGCTGCTGGAGGGACCAGAACATCTGGTGCAAATGGCCCCTGGAACCCCATGGATCCCCAGTGGGCAACGTGGACCTTCAGGTCCCTTTGGGATGACCCTGGGAACAGGGAGTGGTGGCATCCTCTCACCTACCAGTCTACAGGATTTGGCAACACCTTGTAGAGTTCAGCCTTTGTTCCTGGCAGTTTCACAAATGCAACCATCTAAGGAGAGGAATGTAACATCAGCACAATCCCAGCCCATTAGAGATGTGGCTAGTGCTAAAACTCCTCCTGTGGTGGGCAGTACTCAGAAGACAGACCTGCTTTGTGATGGCAGAGGAGAAGCACCACAGCCCCTGTATAAAGCTGCCAAGCCTGGGAATCCTTCCTTTGGACATGACCAGAAGGGGTAACAGAACCGAGGTGTGGAGTGTCCCAGCCCTGCAGCAGCTCACGGGAGCATTGCCTGCACACAGGGCAAGGAAGGCCCATTGCATCCTCCTCTTCTGGGTTTCCAGAGAAGGCAGCAAGGAGGAGCTGGAGCTAACACAGTGTCTGAAGACACTGCAAACCCCGAAGCCAGAGGACCCCGGCTATATGCAAGTCCTGCTGCACCCTGAACTGAGAAATGAAAATGGCTGTAAGAAAAAAAGAAATTTGTTGCACAGGCAGGCTGGTCTGCATTCACATAATTGTTTCAGCTATGTTTTGTTTCCAAAGAAACTTGGCAAAATATACCCTAAATGGGTCTCCACTGTGAACAACTGTGTTCCCATTTTTGTTGCTGAAGCTGGGTGCTGAGGCAGGTACGTGTGGCCTGGGAGGGGTGCCAGGCAGGTGCTGCAGGGCAGGTGCTGCCATGCCCACACGTCACACCTCGCTGTGCTGTGGTGGTGGCTGCCCCATAGGGCCAGCAGGTCTGCTGCCAGCCCTTGTAGCAACCTGAGGATGAGGGGAAGGGAACACCATGAGAGACCGAGTGCCCTTCTCTCCAGGGCTGGTCCCTGTGAGGCTGAGCTCTCCCCTGAGGCTCCCTCTGCGGGGATGACATGGGTGAAATGGAGCAGGGAAGCAGATTCCTCACATACTGTGCTGTGCTGCTCTGCTGTGTGACCCCAAAGATTTTCTCCCCTCGCTTTGCAAGTTAAAGCATACACTGGTCTGTCCCACAGCTGGCTTTATGCAAACAGGTATTTTTACTGAGATTGCAGGCAGCACTTATTTGCAGAATAATCATTTTAGGCTGTGTTTGAAGTGTTCCTTTTTTCCCCTTACAATGATTTTTTTCTGTTTAGTTTTGCTGGAAGCATTTCTTAACAAGCTTCTTCAGCTAGCCTTGCAATCCCTGCAGCTGGGCAGGTGCTACGCCACTGCTGCTGCTTGAATATCCACAGCTCTTTCGTAAAGATTGTTGCAGTCCCCAGACTCACGGATGTCTCAGCATCTGTTTAGCTTTAAACTTGTGAGCCCTGCACATTGGAGCATGTCCAAAAAGTCCACAAAAGAGATTTTCAGGCTCTTATCTCTCCTCACTCAGCTATGAGCTCTGTGCCCAAGCTCTCAGTTAAGTCTTTAAAAACTTTTTAAGCAGCTCATAGCCACAGCCACTCCTGCCACTGCTTGGGACCCAATCCTGGAGGGAGCCAGCGCAGTCTTTCACACTATTGAAGTTGCTCCTTATTTTTCTGGACTCAGATGCTCAAGTCAAGCTTCTAACTTCCTGATGTATGTAATAAGTATGTATATGATTCGTGCCAGCAGGGGAACAAATGGTTTTATTGCACCCTCATTAAACAATAAAACCAACTGTTGTAAGGTCATCAGTTTCTCTAAACCTTTATCAAGGGATCCCTGAATTAGGATAAGGAATCTGTCAAAACACTAAATCCTAAAACTCCCCTGTCACCCCTTTATCAAGACACTAAATTGTACATGACCCCCCAAACTCCCGTGTCACCCCTTTAACAAGGAATACCTGAATTATGGGGGGAAGTAATCAAGACACTAACTTGTACATGATCCCCAAATTCCCCTTTTCAGCCCTTTATCAAGGAATACCTGAATTATGGTGGGAAGTTATCAAAATAGTAAATTGTAATGTAGTAATTAACCAGTTGTAAAAATAATGACTTAATTGTAGTCATATAAGGAGAAGTATGTAAAAATTCATATGTATACCATGTATTGAATATGTATAATGTGGCTGGATAAAAGCCAGACACACATTGTACCTGATGTACGAGTTGGAACGAAGACTCCCCCCTCGTGTCCAGGCCTGTATTGCTCTTACCATATAATAAACCTTTTTCTTATAAAAAATGAATTCATTTGGTTGAGGCTCTGTTTCTTACATGTACAAAATCTCCAGGTATGGGATATTTCACTGGTGGAAACCTGAGTAACTTCAGTAACTCCAGTAACTCTAGCATAACACAGTGTTGGGGGACCCTGCTTCAAGGACTGCCAAAACAACCAGAATGGACAATTCCAGCAATGGATGGAGCTGGCAGTCAGGTGATCCATGCCAGAAAATGGACAACTACCTCAAACCACAGAAGTTTATATTTTAAAAGGTTCTGCATAGCATAGATAGTGACTTATTGTATTAGACAGATAGTTATTCCTCCTGTATTTGTGTGTTATACCCCCATTGGCTATGGCTACCCAGTAACCTGCTCCCATTGGTTGTTTATTCCTTATTTTTCCATTGGCTAGCCAGTGATGCACCTCAGCATCATCATGTAAGGCTAACCACTCCCCCTCCTCTCCTTCCCTCCCCTCCTTCCCCATATTTTCCGTGTCCCGCCCCAACTCCTCCCAGTTTCCAAACCCCTCCCCCAAACCCAATAAGAGTCTCATGTGTCCTGAATAAAGTGTTCCAGCTTTCACTCCTGCATCGGCTGTGGACTGTATCCTTTCTTCTCCCTTCGGCACGCGGCAACACAGGGCAACTGTGCATGGCTACAGTGGTCATATCACTTGGGAGTTTCAAACACCTGTAGTTAGTATTTAGTCCCTTAGTCTATTTGTATCTTAATTAATTAAATCTGCAAAAAATGGTTCACCTTCCATTCCTTTTAGAAATTTATAAAGGATTAAAAATAATGCTAGCCAAAATCTGCTTTTAAGTAATCAGTTTCCAGAATTTTATTATTTTTTTTTTTTTAAATTTCAAATGTCTTATTCAATCTCCAGTTGTCTTGGAAGTGCTATAAAACTGAGCACATACTTCTGAAGATTAAGTTTAGCATTTGGTACTTATTCCTTGCAAGATGGTGGATATTTTTAAAGATAAAGAGAATAAGTGGTTTTAGAATTTACATGGTTTGCTTTTTTATTTTTCATTTTCAGTAGGGGATCATACTTTAGAAAGATTAAATTAATATCTTGACCCAGAGAAAAAAAATAAAGTTCGCATGAAATTTACTAGAAATAGTCTAGATGGGAAATGCAAGTAGATACGATAAATGTGCAAGAGAGCCTGGGTTAGGGATAACTTACTGAAACTCAATCACTCCTTGTCAAGTTTGCATGGCAAAAAGTTGATATTCAAGGGGCACTAGTAGTCTGCTTTTGTAAAATGAGAGAGCTTTGTAGGAGAGACAGTTATTTCCTGTTAAAGTTTTCTTAACCACTTAGCATGTGCAGCACTATCACTTTTGAGTTTGCTCAGATATTCACATCAGTAAATTTGATCCCTGCACTGTACTGTCCTTTTAATATCCTCTCTCTTACCAGTTTTTGATTTTTATCCCCAATTTCTCTGGTATGCTTTTCATAACTGTAATATATTCCAGTATCAGGTTTTATAATTACTTGGACTCTATTCATTTCCAAATTTATATTTCAAGCTGTATTTCCTCCTGTGCTACAAGAAACAGACCATTGTACTGAAAAGCAATCTAGGATGTATGCTAAAGTTATTGCAACAGTAGTGTAGGAAATCTGGTTTAATTTGGGGAACGTTTGGGTTGGTGGTTGATTAGCATGGGGGAATTATTCAACAGGAGACTGATAAAGTGCCTTGATGTATCTACAGACAGCTCCATTTTAGCATGCTGATCAGCAGATGGGTATGTCTTCCAGTATTATATTTGGTTTTGCTGAAATTAAATGCCAGCACTTGAGGGCACAGAAGGCAGAGAGTCCCCACACATGAGTATTACAAAAAATGCTGCGTTTTAGGAGAGGAGAAATTGGTGCTACATGGACGTGGTTCTGCACTGAGCAGCACCCCAGGATGCTAGAGGAAAATATAAGGCTCAGCTCTGCAACTGAGCCCATGAACCCTGATCCACCTGAGGACTTAATTTCATGCTTAAATTTGAGTATGTGAGCTGGTGCTTAGAGCTGGAGCAGATTGCACATGTGCTTGAACAGCAAGTCAGTGTTTCAGTGTTCCAATGCAGCGTTATGTTTAGTATACTCAAAAGCTGAGCTCTAAGTGTCTCAGGACAACAGCACAAAACTAAGTTATGGGTGAGAAAGATGCTGAATCTTCAGTTTGGAGAATAAATACCTCACAAGTATGAGGAAAATCACAACATGAGCATTTTTTAAACAGGGAAAACTGTAAACTGTGTTCAAAGATTAGTAGAGTGTGAATGTAACTGCTTGCAGGATCACTTGTTTCTGCAGAGCAAAAAATTATGACATTTATGAATTGGAACGGCAGGCATAAAACAAATTTCAGTGTAGTAACGTTCAGAAGGTAAAAAGTGTAGTTTGTCCAAATATATGAAGGATTACAGCAACTGTGCTGTTTGTAACATGGGAACCTGTATGAAATGAGCACTGAGGAGAAGAGAGGTAAGAAAAATACATAACTCTTCAGGGATCATACTGAGGGGAATGGAGATTGAAAATATGGTGGGAGTTGAAAAAAGATATCAGCACTGATAAAAGAGTTCTCAAAAGGCACTGAAGTAGTGATTTTTAAATCAAAAGAAAGGCATACACTTTTGAAAAAAGGGGCCTAACAATGACTTTTGTAGAAGGAATGGAATACGAGGTAGTACAATGAGCACTGGAAGTGCATCAAAAGAAAAGTATTTTTTTTTCCTAAACAGAACAGTTATATTCATTGAGTTCATAAACCAAATAGTATAAAGATGAAGGAGTGCAGGAAGGTGGGGAAGGGTGGCACAAACTGAGCCAGAGGGAGGAAGGGAGTGCTGAGAGCAGAGTCCTGAGTTCAGTGTCATCAATAGCATCAAAAGGGAAAGGAAAAAAAAAGAAATTAAGGAAAATTGCAAAGTTTTCTTAGTTACCATTCTGAAAAGAAAAAAAGTTTCATTGGGAAATAGGTCATGAAAGATGTGAAGAGGCAAGAAAAGAAGGTAGGACCTTTGTTTGCAAGTGCAGCATAAAAGTGGGGTTGTTCAGATAGAAACATTGTGAACAGAGAAGAAATTTCTGAGGGTGGAATGGACAACTGCTTTTCAGTTTCATTGTATCCAAGATCAAAGGATGGCCAGAGCATTGTAGTATCATTGCTTACAGATAGAAGTCAGAAAGGTTTTGAGGCAGGCATTTTCATTATTAGATGGGGGATTAATAGCTGTATTAATATTCACTGTGTTTAACATGCTTAATAGCTGATGAAGATGATGTATAATTGTTTGTTTGCTTGCCTAATAATATTTTCCATCCCTGGAGTATCAGAGTGCCATCCATATAAGACTGAAAGCTGAAAACTGAAATCCAGAGGGCAGTAGAGGGTAGCCAGCCTTCCTGCCATGAAGTCCTGCTAGTTTGGGAGTACACAGGCAAATTCTATTTGATGCCATCTGTATGGCTCTTGCACCCATCTGACTTTGGGGACCAGAACTCTGCATCCCCCTGGACCCCGAGCGTCTCAGCCCCAGTTACAGGCTCTCCCTCTGCAACACCAGGAAAACCCTCCCTCTTCCCACACCTTCCCCTGCCATCAGGTTGGAATGCAAAACTGTTGGCACCCCTTTTGTTTAGGCTTTAACAGGCTCTGGGAGCAGGTAGCTGGGCTTCCCCAAGTCATCTCATCCTGTGTTGGTTAGGGAGAGAAAAAAACTCCATGAAAGATTTTGAAACTATAACAGCTGCACTTTGGGAACTATTGGGATCTCCAGGGCTTCCCACTGTCTAGGGGGACACTGAAGCATCTGCCACCAGGAAGCATAGGATCAGGCTTCAGAGCTTAGACTACATGCCTAGAAAGTCTGGCTGACTATGGCTTTCCTGCAGTAAGTAAGAGCTGTTCTAAGTACAGTAAAATACAACTCTGAAAAAATATTTTCTGGAAATTTTTTTCTGATTCTTGCTTGTCACTTCATTTCTATGACAAATACCCTAAGTACGCATCTGAGGTGTACAGAAATAATTTTCACAGAGTAGTTTGGTCAGAAATCTTGTTTATGAACAGATAATTAGGGTTACACTGATTAAAAATGGGGAAAAAATTAATTACAAAGTCCTGCAGGTCCACGAAATCAACATTTCTTACCTCTTAATGTAATAGTTGACTAATGATCACCACCTGACTCTATATAATTTCCCCACATTCACAGAAGAGTAAATGTACAAACAATTCAGCTGAATTTTAGGCATTTCAGATATGTGGCACTAATTTACAATTCTGTCCTGTGCAATATTTCACCTAAACATTAGCAATTCTATCCAGTAAGTTTTTCTTTCTTACCTGAAACTCTTGTTACTGAATCATCCTCTCTAGAAAGAAAACAATCATTAATCTGCTGAAAGTGAATCTGCGAGAGTAAACAGAATCATTAAGAAGTTTTATGGAATCAGAATATTTTTATCATCTGAGTAGTGCCCCACCTAGACCAAGAGAGATTATAGCTCTCCATTGTACAGGGAAACAGAGAATAATTTCATAAAAGCTACTTGGTATGGGCTTGGTTTTTTTCAGATGATGATCTGATTTCATTACCATGACATACCAGTATATATTGAGCTTAATTTTCATGTGAGAAAATCCTAGTTAGTGGCAGGAACATTCCTATTTGGCTGCAGCTTCAAAAAGGGAATGAAAAATTCAGAAGGTAAGATCAATAGCTGGAAAATGAAGCTAGTTTTAACAAGGAAACTTAAGGCTTAGAACCACGCAGAGCAGCCAGAGAAGCTGTAACTTTCAAAATCATACTGGATGAGAAATGATGAAATTCAACTGAACGAAGAAGCTGTTAAGCTAAAACAAAGAAATGCAAAATCAAAAACCTCACCTTTCTTCTTCTTTTCTCAAAGAAGTTGAAGACAAAAATCTGGCACAGTGGCACAATTAACCTTCCATTCCCAGCTATACAAGCCAGGTGTATCTGCAGAGCACACGCCTTCCCATCTTACTCACCAGGTATTTAGAAGCCTTTTTAGGAGCACTGAGAGAGCTTGTGGAAGCTGGTTCCACAAAGGGAAGAAGGCACTGAAGAGGAGCTTTCAATTTCCTGGGATTATTTTTATCATCTAGCAGAAGTGTTGTAGAAAAGAGAGGAAATACTTTTGGGTCCCCAGTCCCAGGCAGACTCACAACCATGAATGAGTTCAGCTGAGAACCACCATAATGGTGGGTAACTGGAGCACTGGCCCTGTGAGAAGAGGCAGAGGGAGTTGAGGATGTTTGGGCTGGAGAAGGGATAGCTTCTGGTTGGCTGAAGAGCCACCCCCAGGTGCCTGCAGGAAGTCATCAAGGAGGTGGAGCCAGGCCCTGCACAGCAGGATGTGGAAGGAGAACGATACTACAGGCATGAGCTGAAACAAAAAAGGTTCAGGTGGGAAAGGAAAGGAAGAAAAAAAAGTGGGTAAAAGTTTTTTCTTCAGGGAGAAAATGAAGCAGTGGGCTGGGTTGCCCACAGAGTTTGTGCAGTGTTCATACTTCTACATTTCCAAGACTCAGTTGAATAAAGCCCTGAGTAACCTGGTCTGATCTAAGAGCTGATGCTGCTGCTTTGAGGAGGAGGTTGGTCTAGAGACATTTTGAAGCCCTCTCCCACCTGAATTTATCCTATTAAATACAAACACACAAAATTGTCATAGGTTAAAGGTCTGCATATCAAGACTGATGTAAGTACCTCACCCTAAGAAATGTTTAAATGTTTTCAGACCCCCGTTGCACAAGATATTTAAGACGCAGGTTTAACTTCAGCATCTCTTTTTTGCTCACTAGCTGACCTCTCCCCACTACTCCCAGTGCTGCTGCAACAGTTTCAGACCAAGGTACGCATTTCCTTCTGTGTGCAGAAGAGGGAATCCGTGTCTGAGGCATAAAATGTGGAAGTACTTGGTGACAGAAGACACAAATGCATTCAGGACTTTGATCTGGAGTGCACAACAACCCAGATAATAAGTTAATAACTACTAATTCATTTCTCTATATTGCAACTACTTTGTAGACTTTTCTGTTGCTTTGGAACCTGTACATGATGGGGGTGGGGATTGTCCCACTGCTCTGCACTGGTGTGGTCTCACATTGAATATTGTGTGCGGTTTTGGGCACCACAATATAAGAAAGATATTAAGCCATTAGAAAGTGTCCAAAGGAGGGAAACAAAGATGGTGAAGGGCCTTGAGGGGAAGCCATATGAGGAGCAGCTGAAAGCAGTTGGTCTGTTCAGCCTGGAGAAGAGGAGACTGAGGGGAGATCTCATTGCAGTTACAACTTCCTTGTGAGGGGAAGAGGAGGGGCAGGCACTGATCTCTTCTCCGTGGTGACCAGTGACAGAACCCGAAGGCATGGCATGAAGTTGTGTCAGGGGAAGTTCAGGTTGGATATTAGAAAAAGGTTCTTCATCCAGAGGGTGGTTGGGCACTGGAAGAGGCTCCCCATGGAAGAGGTCACAGCACCAAGCCTGACAGAGTGCAAGAAACATTTGGACAATGCTCTCAGGCACATGGTGTGACTCTTGCAGGACCAGGAGCTGGACTCGATGATCTTTGTGGGTCACTTACGACTCAGCATACTCTGTGATTTTGTAAATCTGTAATACCCATTCCCTACAATCCTCTGTCCTGTGTGACTGATTTCTAATCCTGCAAATTAAATGAGCTTAATTCTTTTATGGTGGTAGATTCCACATGTTAAAAATGGTTGTTCCCGGAGGGAACTGTAATGGCAGGCTCCAGATGGGGAAGTGACAAAGTATCAAACAATAATCCCCCTCCCGGGTTTGAAGATCAAATCCTATATCCCTCTGAAGGACATAAGTACGCTTTGATGACTAAATCCCAAAGCATTTTGCTCAGCTGCTGAATAACCTGATGTACTGTAGGAACATGAAACTTTGTCTCTGTGTATGCTCACAGATGCCTTATATTTGACAATATCGAGCATTTTGGCATTTCAGTCACACCTGAGTGCTTTCACGTTTCACAAAGTGGATGCTGTGCCATCTGTCTCAGCATGGATGTTTGGTATATTAGACATGATCTGAGCCTAGCTCGTGGATGAGGAAGAGAGGAAAGGAAAATCCTGAGTTGCAGTCCTTTTCTGAGGACTGTTGATATATTATACAGTATCTGAGTAAAATGTTAACTAGCTTGTAAAAAGCTTACAGCAGGATCTGAAATGTGGGAGACCCCCTTTCCAACATGTATCCTTGTGGTGAAGGTAGCAATCCAGTTGTTCTTGTGGTAGTACCATATTTATACAGTCCAAGTTCTGGGTACCCATGAGGTGGTTGCAGATGCTGCTCCTGTAACTTGAGACAATATGTGTATGAGCAGTTGATTCTTTTCCCACAGTTTGCCAAAGTGGGGATTTTTTTCCGGACACATTAACCAGGACATACTAACCAGATCTTGCCTCGTCAGGCCTGGAATTAGTGCGTTCCTGTTGCAAATCCCTCCCTTCTGTGCTTATCTCAGGTTCCCTCGGTGGTGGCTTATCTTATGTCAAGTTCCCTCTGTGACCTTGACAGTGTTTTGAGATGGGCAACTGTGCTCTTTAAGTCCTTACAGCCTGTCCTCACCCTGGCCAGCAGTTTAGTCTCCTTCAGGGAGGCAGATCTGAAACTGCAGTTTCAAAATATGCAAAAAATGAAGGGCATGAAACTTAGGTGAGTTACACACTAAGCAACTGCATGAAAGGACTGAATGAAACCTGTTACTTTCAGAAGAAAGATTTACCCTTGGGCAGTGAGTGTCTCAGGCAGACTCCTCCACATGGGAGGAGGAGGAGATGGAATGGAGGAAGAAAGGAAAAACAAAGGAAAAACCTGTTCTGTCACCTCTTGGCTAGATAAGCAGCTTCCCCTTCAGCAGGTTTATTTTGTGATTCTTTCTTGAGGCATCGCTTCAGACAGGGAACCAAGTTCCTAAAATGAGGCTGTGAGACTGAGCACCTTGTCTCTTTGTAATCTGGGCTGAGGTGTTTGTAATTCAGAAGCAGCATATAGCTCATTCCTCAGGAGTATTTCCCTTCACTTCAGGACAGGCATAGATTACATACAGTGTTTGATCAGATTTTATTTTAAATTGAGCCTTGGAGTCTCTGATGTTCTGTAAAGGGCCAAGCACACTGATGAGTCTGTCTGAAGGACAACCCTTATGCAAACACAAGCGTGCTGCCTGTAGCCAGATCCCTTAATAGCTTTCCACTGCTGTTTTATTTGCCTCACTTTTACCTCTTGGGCTCTTTAAAGTGATCTTTGCTTTATCCCACACCTTTCTGTTACTCAGTCAATCAAGAGGGGCTGGACAAAAGGATGCTCACTCTTTTACACCTCTGAGTTAACTGTGCTCTTTCAAGTACCTATTCCTACCATTAGTTTCTTTTACTGAGCATTACTTTTATGAAGGGATTTCATCAGTTTGATGTCTGTTATGGCTAATTTGCAAAATATAGAATGGTTGCCTTATAGAAGGCAAAAGCTGAAAATAAGAGAATACTTAAAATTTGGAACAAAGACAGCTTTTTAATTGACTCTTTATAGTGTATAATCCACTGGGATGTGTTTCCAGGCAACAAGTTACCTAACTATATGTGACCAGCAAAGACATCTGCCATCTTTAACTGTGCTTAAAAGGATCTATGATGCCTGCAGTCACATTTAATAAGCCTGAAAGGGCAAGTAACCTCCTCTTTTGCATGTTTAGCCAGAAGATTTGCTGGTATTAACTGTTCTAGTCCATCTAACTGGATCACTGACCTGACATCATAAAATCATCATGCAGGTTTTCTATTTCACTGAGTATTTTTCCTTTTCTCTCCTAGAGAAACAAAAGCTTTTCTCCTTAGGTAATGCCCACTGTAAACCAGGCATGTCATCACCTATCAGCCTTTGATGAATATTTCCTCCCACTCCTATTTCATCTCATAGAAGAATGAGATGCTCTTTTCTGAACTCATCTCCATTAAAAAAAATAATGTGAAATAAAGCATTTATCAAAATAGTAATTAGAAATCCTGCCTTGACTCTTTAGATGTACAATTCCCTAGAAGAGCTGTTGCTCTGATGTGCTGAGATGAGACACAGAATGAAGAATCTTGCCACAGAGCATTTATATGATTCCTTTTCTGAACAAATTGTAAATCAGGATGTATAATTACTTTTGATTTGGAACCATAGGATGCAGCATAGCCCACACTTACACTGCACACAGCTCTTAGAACGGACTAAAGTTGTGTTATAATTTCACAATTACTATTGCAGAAGAGAAAAAAAGAAGTTGCTAGAACAGAGTTAACAAGAATCTAATACCAAATAACTGACATTTTGCTTTGACAGTTCTAAAGTAAATAGGCTTGTTTTCAGTGTGAAAAGAAAATTCTGAAGGATGTAAATTACAGTTTTCCTGTAGTTTTAGAAGTATCTGTAAATGCTTTAAGAAATGTTTGAGGCCCACATTTACATGGTTAGGGCTGTGACTAGTCTGGTACTCTCAGCATGTGAAGATTTCTAAGTGAAGGGAAGGAGAAAGGTGCTGAATGCCTCTTGCGAGAGCAGAATAATCACACACTGTGATTCCAGGAGCTGGCATGAGTGCTTAAAGCACCAACCTTGCTGTATGCCCTTCCCCAGAAGCTTCTGCCTGATCTTGCTAGTTCATTCCCTTCATCCTAGTGCTTAAAGTTCTCATGCAACGATGCAGTGAGCCTTTTGTCCCTTCTTCCACTTCCAGTTCAGACCGAGTCTGTCTCAGTTCCCTGTCCCTGTCCCAGTCAGTTGCATGTAGCTTTGTGCCAGGATAGAGAAATGCAGCAACAGGCAGAAGAAGTGGAGGAAGTCACTAGGGAACTTTTTTAGGGGCAATGCTGTCAAATGCCAACTTAAGCACTTGTGAACTTGTGACCTGAAATGGGTTTTTGAGAATAATACCTTGGAACTCCTGCAATACAGCATGTTTTAATGGCAGAAGGACAGGTCATGAACAAAGGGGGTTTTTTTGTTTGTTTGTTTGTTTGGTATTTTTTAATGTTTAAAGATGGTATCTTACATAATTAAAAAGGAACTTGCTGCAGCTTCTTGATAGATTCTTATCTCTTAATACAGTAACACAATTTATTACAGCTTCTTTATTCCATTCTCCAGTTGCACAGGTCTTGGGTTCAAAGTACGATGTTTCCTTGCAAATTCAGACTGCAATAAAGGATTGAGACTAGCCTTCAGTCAGCCAACTCTGACTGGATCGACCCAAACTCCATTTGAGGAAACACATTTCTTTAATTTTACCTTGAAATCATGTCACAGGTTGAACACCGCTTTCAAGAGGGAAAGGTTATTATTATAAATAGATAACTATGGCTTCAGGCTGTACCATTTGTCACTTCGATCACAGTTAGGTCTGTAATGATGTTTGTGCTCAGAAAATCCTCAAGAGCATGAGAGTGCATTTGTATGGCCTGTTAGGCATAAAATTGCCTGTTTTATTGGTGCACTAGAGGTGCACCTTTTCAAAATTTTACTCCCTGTGTTTGTAACCGATCAACTAAAAAGAAATCACAAAGCAGACATGGCATTGCCTGGTGATATGGAGATATTATCTGCTAATGCAATGTATGCGTAATTTAATGTTACTTTTCTCAGCATATTAATCTGCTGCATTTCTTCAGCCTACTTAATCCCAATACTTTCCTAAACAACATCCACACCAAAACAGAGTTGGAGGTATCAAATCAATGAGGGTCTGATGAAATAAATGGTAGCTTTCCTTCCTTAAATAGTTTTGTTACTGAACAGCTTGAACTCCAGTACAAGGATGTAGTTTGAGAAGAGTCTGCACTGTGTTACAGTACGCAGAACAACTCTGGTTGTTTCACCTGTATGGCTGCCTAAATCACACCACAATCTGTTGGTATCCTGTGATTTTGCTCACCTCAGTGTCACTTATCAGCTTAACCGTAGGTATCACTGTTGTGATCAAGGGCGCATGAACGTTGGCTTTTGAGAAAGCACATCACTTCACTGTGCTCCCACAGGTGCAGTTTAGGTTTAATAGTTCAGTCTGTACTAATGCAACCACATCATGATTCAGTCATGCATTCTTTGCATTTGACCACAGAGGCATTCTCACAGACAAGATGTCTTCCATTGCAGCGCATCCATAAGCCTGCAAGTGCATGTTGGCAGTGGCTTTCCTTAGAATAAGGAATTAATCCTTTTTTTATCTCTTTCTGCTAAAGGGAATGGAATTCTTAGATAACTTACAGCTCAGAGCAAAGATCAGTGGTCTTCTTATGCAGGAGCTTGAAGAAAGCAGGAGGTCTTCCTTTGCATTTTCAGAATGGGAAGGACACAAGGTCAAGGTAATTTCATGGCAGTTCCTGTTTTGCCCTTCTTTCACTGCTGATAGTGGTGTGCCTGCAGGAATCATCACTTCCAACTGGCTGAGGCGACAAAGCTCTAGCCTCTCCATCGCCAGTGCTCCCTTCCCCTTCTTAAAATTTAATCCTATTGTCTGAAGCACTTCATTTTCCCATACATTCCTGCTGAAATCAGTGGGACTACTCTTCCAAATAAACTGTGAAAAATTAGGCTGTTATTCTTTAGAGAAAACGTATATAAAGGCAATTCTGCAAAGCAGCTCCACAGTAGCTGAGTTAAGACAGAGTTAGTGTAGACTACCTAGCTCAGGGTTAGATCCCAGTTCTGATTAAGGGCGAAATCCACTGATTGATCTAAAATCCTCCCTGGGGTTTTCCAGGTTTCTGGTGGTGTTGTGTTACAAAAGCATATTGCCATGCTTTGAAGTGAATTCAGATTTGTGACTCTAACCAGAGAGTCACAGTTGCTCGATGTTTTTCACATTGTTACTGTGGGGTACAAATGTATATAATAGCTGCCTAAGCCTTTAGTTTTACTATACTGATGATATTCTCTTATCCATTTTAAAAATTTATTTAATCTTTTCTATTTTGCATATATACACTAGCACTGATATTGGACTGTACCACACGTGAAACCCAGGATATCTTTGTTAAAGGAAAAGCTTTTGCAGCACTATTAAATGAGAGAAACTGGATTAATTCTTAAAAGACACACTAGGGTAGTTTCATACTGCATATCTGGATATGTACAATTTCCAGAAGGAAGCAAGAGTTTATTGTCATACACTGACTACATATATCAGAAACTTGATACTGAAGCAGAAATGAAAAGGTTATTCCACAAGATACCCTAAAATGTCTGTGCTCACACTAGAAAATGAGCTGAAAATGTTCTCACTCTATGGCAGTGGTGGCCAGAATCTACGAGAAAGAAGAGAAGCCACTGTCTGCCTCTTTTTCTTAAAGTAGCTACTGCAAAACATACCACAGTATACTGAACTTCTAACATTTGTTTTTATTAGAACAGATTAGAACAGCATTTTTTTGAAGTGAGAAACTCAAAAAGAGCTGAAAACTCTGCAAACCTTCTTTCTCCAGTACTGAGCTGGGCAGTTTTTTCTTCCCAGTCCTCTTTTAAATCTAGAAAATTTCAGTAGCCTGCTGGCTTGAATCAACTTGCACTATCTCACCAGGCACCTCAGAAAAGTCCCTTTTCTTTTGCCCTGGACTGCATGTTTGTTTTCTGCTCCCCTCCACCTGTTTCTCTGCCTTAGCAGTTCCCTGCCTGACAAGTCTGTCCGTTCCCAGCTGCCCAGCTCTGCTCTCCAGCACCCTTCTCCTGCTGAGCAAGTTCAGTTGCTGTCAGGAAAGGAGCAACTACCCTGTCTGTAAAGGGTTCCTCTCTTGCCAAAGTCCAACGGCAAAGTGGTCAAAGCAAGGCAAACAAGCCGTCTTCCTACCTGCTAACCTAGCCATTGATTTTTAAAAGGAACATGAAAAGTATTAACTGCAAACCAGAAAATTAAACATATGCTATTCATCACAGTCCCACTGCAGCCCTTGGACTGCAACACTGTCCTCTTTCTGTCTCAGCTCTTCTCTCCTTTACACCTTGTTTCTGTATGCCCATCTCTCATTGTCAGCCCAAGTCCTTTCATATTTTGTGTAATCTATATCAAAAGCATTTAATTTTTATTGAACTTTCCCCCTCTTTTTCCAAAGACTTTGTGTTCCTCAGATAATCTTTTTTCTTCTGCTCACTTGTAAATTGCTTTTCCTTCAAGAAGACTTTCTTTTCTTTGCTTACCTGAAACCTGATATGTTGTTTCTGATTATTTTTCTCCATTCTGAATCTACTCATCTCAGTCTCTCTTTCCCTGGCAAACTCAGCCCCCTTTGCCTACGCACATTTTCCTACACTGATTGAGGTGTATCTAGACCTGATCCTTGTGGGGAGCACAGCCTGCAGATGGGCTAACATTGATTTTGATGTATTTACAGTTATGCCAGCTCAGAATTTGGTTCCTCTTCCCCCCCCCCCCTCGCCTTTAATTTCAGTTTAGTTTATTTTTAAAAAAGTCCCCTAAAACATTTTATACCTTACCATTCCTGGTTTAGTTTGCTACCAGGTAACAATGTCTACTTCTCTCTTTTCTTCTGTTGCCAGCAAAGAACTGACTACGGTGCCTTTCCAGGGCTGGAGCTTTCTAATTCTGCTTGTGTTTCTACAATCCTCACTAATATTTATTCTCAAACTCCTTATTTACTTTTTTTCCCTTTATACCCTAGAAGTTTTATCTGATCTGTCAGCTTCCTTTATAATTGTGTTCATATTCTTGACCTTGTCATATGTTATTTTCTTTATAAGAACACGGGACTTGCCAAATCAGAAAACAAACAATGATTCATCAAGCCTACTAGCTTGTCAAAGAGGGCAGAAAAGGTTCACAGGATATCTAGACAGGAATAAAGTATTATATAAGGGGATATAAATCCTCTTTGGCTTCCAGCATTGATCAGTTTGAGCCCTTAGGATTTAGTTTATATAGTTTACAGTTCTTATTTCAGCTAGAATGAACTACTTTTTTTTTTTTTTTTTTGGTGCAGGTGTATTTTATGCTTGTAAAATGTTACCATTTCAACATTTTGGCTAAAAAATACTCTGTAGGTTATTTGCATAATAAGAAGCTTTTTCAATGCAGAGAAAACATCTGCTTGCAAAAACCTTCCTGGTCTACCTAGCAGGTGCAAACAAAACAATTGAAATAAAGGTATTTAACTTTATGCACCTTCTCCAAAACAGGATCTTTCCTCTCTCTGTTTTTATGTTTACGTATGACTCTTTTATATTTTCCTTAAGAACATTAAATGATTTGAGTCTCTCACCCAACTCTGTCTGGACTCATAGTCCAAGACACAAGAAGAAAAAGAACAACTCCCAGACAGAAAGTTATTTCTGTAGATCAACAGCAGGACACACAGGGCAGGGTGGCAGGGTTAGTTCTGGTAAAGCTCAGTGGTGAGACAGAGACTGAGACAGTCGCTTTAGAAAGATAGACTTGAGAAGATTGGTTTAGATAGAAAGTTTTAGATAGCCTTTAGCTACACAATTGCTTTGTTTCCTTGAAATCTCTGCCTTTAGGATAGAGAATCACCAAGATGTCACTTGCCAATGAACTTCTCTTAAATAAATACCATGAATACGGACACTTGCATTTTTTTAGATACTTTATAGTCTTCACAACTTTTTCTTTCCCTCAGTCATGACAAAATGTTTGAAAATGGGATATGTAGGTGCCTTTTATGGGTAAAACACACAAACTGTTCTTTTCAAACATGACCAAACTTCATCAGGACATCAGCCATATGCTGCTGTGATGCTCCAGTTGTGAGGTAACTGTCCTGTTTGGAGCCAGTGGTCTGGTACTGTCTTCCATTCCATGTTGAAACTTCACTCACGAGTTGAAAGTGAGCAACATCTGCCTCAGCTGTAGAGAGAAGGATGCCCTGTGCCAGCAGAGCCATCACCTTCCACCAGCCAAGGATGGCCCACTTGGCACAGCATGGTCCCACAAAACCAGCCATCACAGCATCCCGTGGGACAGTTTGAAAACTTGAGAGAGTTACTCTTTCCCAAATGCCTAGGGGACCATGGTCAGTTCATGACTAAAAGGTGTGCTTTTGAGCAGTTCGTGTACTGTTATCAGTTAAATCAGTTGAGTCTTTAAAGTCTGTCATCAGTTGTAAAATCAAAATAGAAAGGCTCAGAGTAATGTTGTACTCCATGCTGTATTACACTT
>JAWWMO010000043.1:15030359-15088387 GCA_035047845.1 Dendrocincla fuliginosa
TTTAAAGTCTGTCATCAGTTGTAAAATCAAAATAGAAAGGCTCAGAGTAATGTTGTACTCCATGCTGTATTACACTTTAGGTAGATAAAACCAGCTGGGATGAAAATCATAGATCAGAAATTAAGTTTTTCCTTCTTTAGTTTGTGCTGGAGATAGATACCTCTTATTTTATCTCCACCTACTAGTACTAAGGCTCAAAGGATGTAACTGGCTTGTCATCTTAGTTCCCTGTGGTATTTTCAGCCCTAATAGGTGATACATGTAGTGTTTGCCCTGTTTAGTAGCACACGGTGTTCTGTGGCCTTCCTGTAAACCTCCCGAATTATTTTCCCTCTTTTCAACTGAAGAGAGTGCCCAGCACTTCCTCTTTGTATAATTTATTTATATGAACTCTTGCAACTTTTATAGGAAAAAGATGGTGTTTAAACCTTGCCCATGGTTTTCTCTTGTTTCCTGCCAATCACAGGCCTGGTATATGTTTGAGTATTTCAGTTTCACTGATTACAAATGAGTAGGAACTTCAGATGCCATGTGTTGTTTTCTAACACACCCTTGTTCATTAGACAGGCCCCCAGAGAGACCAGCTGCATGCAAGTGAACGTCAGCCATCTAGCCAAGGTGTAGCTGATGTGTTCCAGCTTGCCTGGGTTCCTTCTTAGGCCCTGCTCTCTCCCAGCAGAAATTCAGTATGGGCGGTGCTTGTTCTCCACAGCTGGTGAGGTGGAGGGTGCCAATGTGCATGTCCACACTCCAACTTCCTATATCAGAAGGGTAAACTCTTTATTTGTAGCATGTTTTCGACATCTATCTGAAAAAGCATTTGCTTGTCATTTGTTATCATTACGCTCTTGATGTGTAAGTATTTAAAAACGAAAGGAGAGCTGGATCTTTAGCAGAACAATAACACATTTGGTCTGAAGGGTAGTTTCTTCCTACTTGTAATGGTTACAAGGCTGAAGAAACCATTTGCTCTTAAACATTCAGCACAGGCTGATTAGATAAAGAAAACAGAGTGGAAGAATAATAAATGAAAGCACTGAGATGAGAGTTCTAAGGAAATGAAAACCACTTTATTGATAATCAATCTATGGTAGATTTTGATAATGAACTCCTGTATAATAAGCAGCCTCTGTGCTCACCCTGACACTGGAATTCTAATGAGGAAGATAATAGATCCAAATTAGAAGTTTGACAGTGAGCCTGTTATTAAAACAATTAAAGATTTTTAATGCAAATAAACAGCATTTGGAATCTCTATTTTGCCATTAGATTATATACTATCTTCCTTTTCTTTCCCTACTAAACAAATCCTTTGGGTTTATACTTTAAAGAGTTTTATGATCACCATCTCGAATAAGGTGAGACTATTGAGAATTAAGTGGAGTTAGACATAAGAAGATATAATTATATTGTATTGGGCAGGTATAAATAAGTCTTTATATCAAGACACAGAAATATGGATATGAAAGACCTGCTCTTAAAGGTTGTAAGCTTTATTGAGCTATGTTCTGTTGCAAGGCAGTGGGTGTGTACATGGCACAGTAGTTAAAAAATATGTCTATCCACCCAGGGGTTAATCAGATTTCTTCTTGCATCCAGACAGCTATAATCATTCCCTTGCTGAGCTCTGCTGAAATGAGCGCTGACCAGAGCCATTCCCACACCTGAGCAGCAGAGTTTTCCCAGCTCAGACCCACCTTCTGACAATGCTCCTATGCTTAATTACTTGCTATAGTTCTGCCTCAGTGGCTCTAATATCCTCCATCAACTGCTTCTCACCAGCCTGTTGAGACTCTGACTCTCCATCTTATTTAGCTACTGTTTAGCTTATCCCTTGTTGCTCTCATTTTCTTTTTCCAATGAACTTACTGCATGATTGATTCTTGCTTATTCTGTCAGACAGTCACTAACTGTTTGTTGCCAAACAGGCTTGTCACATCGCTTCAACAATTTATGCTTTGCTCTTCCTCTCCCCTTGTTCCCACTGCTGCCAGCACTGAAACCAGGGCCCAAGAGGTTGCCTGAAAGCTGAAATGGGTCACTGTGGCTCCATGCACCATTTTGTCTCTCAACACTGTCTCCTCTTCCCTTTTGCAAATGCAAAGGAAGCAGTTGAGCAGTTGACCTGGAGGTGGAAGTGGGTTTAATCTTTCCTGTTTCTTTGAATAATTCAAAGTGAATTTAATATTTCAGCTGCCACCATGCTTGGCAGAATACTCCATGTTTGGGAGGTGTGTGTTGGGAGGAAAACAAGAGGAAGAACATGAGAAAGGAAAAGAGAAGGACCAAACCATTAACAGGCTGTGTTAGATAGCTTTCTGAATTTCAGTTTTCCCAGGGAATGACCAAGAAAATGCCCTTTAGGATGAAAAATTACTCAAGTACATAGAGCAAGTTTTACATGCGCTCTTGTGTTAGACAATATGCTGCTCCTCAGTGAAAAAGTCTTTGAAATTATTGGCATCAGGTCCTCAGGGAATCTCTGACCTCACCTAGGACCTTACCTGAACCCCTTACCCAGGACCCCAGGGCCTCAGCTCAGCTCAAGTCTGAGCTCTTGATCCTCACTGCTTCATACAGTTTCCCAGAAGAATATCTTGAATATATTAAAAAAAAAAAAAATAATTGCAGCTCTACCATAGCGTATGGAGAATTTTGTTTCCTCTGGAATTATAAAAAACATCTGTTCAACTGGTAAGTGAAATGTTCACAAATCATGACCAAGGGAAAAGATTTAACAGCTTTCAGTGCAGAAGAGATTTAAGGATTGAACTAAAATATAAAACAGTAGCTGCTTCAGTCTTTTTTTTACATGTATCAGTCTTCCATTTTACTGCTACCTCTTTTTAACATGGACTCTTAAATTCATCTTGTAAGTTTTGTTGCTCAGAGAGAGCTTAGCTCACTTTTAAAGGACATGGAAGGTCTAAAGATGTGTGGTCGAATTAGTAGTGGTAAAACCTCAGACAGAGATTTCTATGTGGTGATCATATCTGTTTAATAGGACTTTTGTTTATGTAGGAAAAAAAGGGGGAAAAAAACACCTTACCCAAAATAAATTGAGTATTAGAAACAGATATTGATTTAATAGCATGCTAACAGAATAGGTTGGCATTTTGGAGATAATCTAATTATTTAATTCAAGGGAATTTTGGGGCTGAGAGGGAGCAGAATTTTTTAGACTTCTTATTAAAAGTGATTTGCATCACGTGTCTGCTCTAATATCAGACATATATGAACAATACAGATCTGTGCTAGATCCACCCAGAACACTGTATAGATTGAAGCTGATATTATCCAATGGAATTTTGAAGAAGTGTGTGATATTTGTGGTGGAGTTTGAATCTCCTTGAGCACTCTACAAAAAGCAAACAAATTCCATGATGTTGATTTTTTAAGAAATATTTCCATTTTTTATCTATGTACAAAAACTAGAAATTTGGAGGGGAAATTGTATTTTTGTTCTCTTTTAAATAAGATGGTCATGCTAGTATCCAGAAAACAACCTTAAACTGCAGACAGGGTACATCACATGTTCTTGTCCTGAAGGGATTTCATAGCTTCTCCATACTTTCTTTTGTGCATGCCCCTAATTTTTGACAACAGCATCAATTTCTACTAGTCTAAGCTCTTCTACAGACAGTGGTGCTCTTCATTCCATGTCATTGTGTAGAAGAGGTTCCCAGAGTTAGGTCATTTATCCATAGTCTCGTCTCTTTTGTGCATGCAACAGATTTGTTAATTTTAATAGTATAACATAAACATGGGATTTTTTCCAACCTTCTTACTCCATTCCTCCTCACTGTTTGCATTTTATTTCAATTGAATTATAATCCTCTATCTATCAATATTTCCAGTATTTAACTCAATGAGCACTTAATAGCTTAAGATAGGTTTGAGGGGAAGGGAAAATTATAGATGTTATCATAATTATATAGTTGGCAATACAAATAAAAATCTGTCTTCTTTAGAGTCTGTTTCTCTGTGAAAGGAGGGCTGATACATGGTTTATATTCAGTCTTCTACACTCTGACTTATATTTCAATATGCCTAAGGTAAATCTCAGAGATAAGAGCATTTCCTTTCTTGGGTCACTGCATTAAGATACTCTGCTATCAGGAAGGATACTGTTAATGGCATTCATAGAGAATGGTTTTCCATTTAGGTGAAATATCACGACCAGTCTGCCTTTTTCTCCCAACTCATACGGTTGACCTTCATCAAAATAATTCGCTTTCTACATGAAGATGAAACGAACAAGTGACACTTGCATCATGAAATGAGGAAATAGTGGTAAATCATACATGACAAATGCAGTTCTAGGAAAGTTTAGGGTGCTATTCCCCACTGTTCCCGAGTAGACTCAAGTTGTTGTTTGTCTGGTAACAGATACTGTAGGTCATGCAGTAAGGTATTGATTTTGCCAATTAATGAGGATAATATAGTATATTTCTGAGTTGTTGCATTACTCTTGAAATTTGTTCTTGTTTACTAAACAAAAATGTGTTTTTCATACATATATTTTTCAGACCTGTCAATTTAAAAAAACAAATGTTTTACATAATTCTCTAAAAATAGAATAATGATTACTGTATAAAATTCTTTCTGCTTATTATTGGTAGAATTTAGGTTCTATTTATATACATGTTATTAAGGGCTACTTTCAGAACAGCATTGTAACTAATTGGTCATTAATAACTGTCTAAGTTAATAGTTTGACTACCATGAACCAAACTAGTTATTCTTCTCAAGTTGAAATAACAAGTTCAGAAGGGATCTTGTACTGCTTAATGGAAGACACTTCTTATAAAACAGCATTAAAGAAGAAACTATTACTGTCTACGGGAAAATCAGCGGAGGAAGATTGTATTAAGAAGAAATTATTTATTCCTATATGAGATGATTAATTTACACCTATTGCCAGCCAGCAGATGGCTGATTTTCAGAGAGACTCTGAGCTAGACCCTTACAGGGAGCCTAAGCCATTTATAGCATTGCACCATCACTTTTATACATTTTGTCTAAATATTGCATACTGAAGGAAACAGTTGTGATTTCAAGTATGTCTTCTGCAGATGGCTTAAGTACCATATGGTAAACTTGCACAAAAGCTTATGGTTAAGCAGTACGAATATATGGGTCAAGTAATGAATTTGGACTGCCTTTCTCTTCATATCATCTTTTCCAGAATTTTGCTGAAATATCCTTAAGGAACAGACCTTTAAAAGAGTTGATCAGCTAATTTTTAAATTTTCAGTAAAATTGATCACAATTAGACTTGGTCTTTGAGAAAATGCTTATCTCCTAGTAAACAACTTGTGGACTGACTTCATATTAAAACCTGGTCACTTGCTTTGATGTCTTAGTGAGATCTGAATTTTTTAAAATATTTTGTCCCAGCTATAGAGGTTCAGTTCTGAAAACTGTAGCATGAATAGCTGTCTTGATACTCTCTCTGAATAGCAAATAGGTATATTTTGTCACTTGAATGTTTTTATAGTAACCTATAACTTGCAATGTTCTGTCATTGCAGAGTTTGTCTCCTAAACTTTCAGAGGAAGTTGGACTTCTTGTACCAAATCTGTACATGAATTTCTGACACGCAGAGAAGTACAGTAGTAAAAATGATTTATGCTCAGAGTTTATTACTGATGAATAGAATCATGCTGGAATGAGGCTAGAAAAGACATGTTTACTGATAGTAAGTCTTCTGTTTAAAGTGGCAAGTCCCTAGTTTGATGGGATATGTGATATGCAAGCAGAAGACAAAATTTTACTGAGGTGATGAAGTGAATATAGTTTTCAGAAGGACTTCCAAAGGAGTGCAAGAGAGTTAGTAATTTACTTCCACCTGATGTTCAGCAAAAGCTGAGTGCCAAGGTTCCCTAAGCTCTCATTCTTTTTTTTGAGCAGCAACTCTACTGGAATTTTCTTAGGCTTATTTATAACCACACTTTGAGGCTCAGCCTTTTTTCTGCCACTTTCTTTGACACTAGATGGGAAAATTTGGACTTTCTTAGTTAAAGAGGGTGTATGTCTCTCATGTTTATAAGATGTTTGCTTTGTTTTGTTCACATTATGAAAATGTCCCTGTTCTATTGTCTCTGGGCTCCTTACTGAAAGTGTGCCAGGTCAGGAAGGTTTTTGGGATGGGAGAAGATTACTTGCTTGGAGATCATCTCAGTGTTATAAGCAAAATTTATAGGTCGTTTGGGAACTATAATTATTTTTTTCTCAATTTCAGAGTATTTTTTTTACATTAAGATTTTCCTCCCCCCCTCCCTCCCTCCCTGCCTTCCTGCCTTCCTTCCCTTCCTGTGCAATAGCATAACACGCCTTGGTTATGTGGTCACTGTACTGGAGCAGATGCATGGGTGTTATGTTGTTCATGGTAGGGAAGATCCCACTTCTCTTCTTGCAAATCATCATCCTATACACAAGTTCATATTTGATTCTTTCTGCAGTTCTTAATGAAATACTTCCTTTACAGTCTTTTTTTTCTTTTCTTTTTTTTTTTTTTTCATTTCCATCCAGCTCTTCTAAGGTTCACTGGACATGTTTGAAGTAGTTTCAGTATATGGTAAACTAGAACCTTAAGAGTAGGGCAGGAAATCAGTCTATTATGGAGGATTTTAGTTGGTTTTTCAAATTAATATTTCAGATCACCATGCAGCAGTAGATATAATTAAGTGTCAGAAAGAGAGGGCTAAATGCATGAATAAAATATATTATTGTATCATTATACTTTTATAATAAGATTTACTTGTCAACTTAAAATGTAATAATGTAACTAACAAGATAATTTATTTCTCAATGTAATGAAGATGTACAGAAGGCAGAGGCAAGACCTTGTAAGATGCCAGCTTCACTCTGTGACTGAGCCTGCCTGATAGCGTGCACAGATAATGAAGGAAAAACCCTACTGAAATGAAGGAGGGAGCGTAGGATGGATAGCAGATGAGGAAAGAGAGGGAGTAGGCATGAAGTTTGCCTTTGATAGAGGAGTGAAAGATGAGAGAAAACTGTTATAACAGAAGGCATAAGAGTCTGGTGGGGAAGAAGATACTGTTTGCATTTCTCCAACTGGTAGAGCAAGACATTTCCATAATGTAAACTTTCAGAGAAAGAAGGTTAAATTAGCTAATTGCTTTGGTGTAGGCTGAGAAGATACGTATGGAAAGCTATTCCAGACTGGATGACACATGCTAGCGTGTCTGGCTGTGTAAGTTTTAATGATGCCTTCCTTAGGTAAAAGAGGCCTAATGGATGTCAACCAGGAAGACAGAAATCTTCATGAGTTTCTCCCCTATTCAGCTACATCAGAAGGAGACTGTTATTTATAAAAATGCAAGAGCTGCTGAAAGAGGTTGTAAGGAATAATTTGCTACCATCTAGTTTCTAAGACTATGACCAAACCAAACCCTGGAAAGGTCCTGCTTGTTGCTATTTCTAGATCATGAGTAATGCCTCTTGCTTGCTATGTCTAAATTTCTACTGGTGGAACTCCCATAAGGACAGGCATGTATTTGCAAAGAAATTGAGGACTATGCTCCCATTCTGGCTGGCTTTGAAAATAATGACCCAGGAAGCTGCAAACACAAGACCGTGCATGAGCTACTGAGAAGTCTGTGGTTGCTTGGTTTCTGACCATTCCCTCAGAAGTGGTGCTTCCAGGGACCATCGTAATCATGCAAGGCAAACAGAGAAACGTATCTCCCCATTTCTGAATGGGGCACAATACAGGTGCAGGTATGCTGGGGCTGTGCTTGGCATCACTAAAGCAACGAAAGGATGAAGGATTGTCTCAGGGAAGGAATGGTACATCCTAAACTAAGCTGTTGATTCTCATTAGACCTAGGTTTTGGCCAAGTGCTGAGGGAGCTGGCTCTGTTGATGTCTGTGCAGTTCTGCAGAATCCAGTGGGAGTGGTTGCAGGATATGCTGCAGCCTGTGAGAGGGCTGGAGCTATGAGGTGGTGACAAACTCTGTGGTGGTGACAGGCTATGAGGTGGTGACAGGCTCGCTGAACTGGCATGGTGGAAGGAGTTGCTGTGATTATCATCCATGGTAATGGATGATACACACACTTCTAGCTGTGCAGGGCTGTGTTGTGGAAAGCATGTCATTTCTGTATAATCTAGTCTCTTATATATCACATGCAATCTACACAGCTGGGCAACAAGGAGTAGTGATAGCACACAATGTAAGTGCATTCCTGGCTATGTAGCATAAATATGAATGAGAGGGAATATACTGCACTTGAAATTTTTTGTATATTGTGCTGCATGTTATGACAATTAGTACACTGTGGTACATTATTCAAAATGCGAGAAGTACAGTAACCTGCAAATGATGTTTTGTTTTCCCTTCATAGCTGCCAGATGGTGTGGAACCATTTACACAACATCTGAATATTAGTGCATTTTAAACAGGGAAAGAAGGATCCTGCTTAGTGTTTTGTTTCTCACTTTTGGATTTTTTTTTTTTTTATTTTTAATTCTTAACTACCTAGCCAGTGTATTTGAAGATTTTGGTGGGATTTTTGTTTGTTTGTTTGTGGGGGTTTTTTTGGTAGTTTATTGGGTTTTTTTTGTTCAGAACAGAAAAAGCCTACCTAGTGTTTCGTTCTTTTGTATTTATAAGTCACTTCAGGAACTTTGGTTTAAGCGAAATAAAAACAATTTCTCATTGTTGCTTTTATGACAGGGGGAAAATAGTGAAAGCTTTATTTACTGTGATTATATTGTTTCCTCACAGAGGTCTAGTATGATCTGACAGTGCTTGGAGATCCAACCAGACCACTTGTTTCTGGACTATTTTAAGGGATCTCCTAGACATGAATGAACATGGACCTAATGACATAAGGCAACATTATACTGTCCTTCTGTTCAAAATAGCAGACTGAAAAAAAGATCTTCCACTTGTATGCAATTTGATAAGTATTTAAGGTACAAGCATGCAACATTTTTTTTCTACTACAGGGAAGGACATATAAAAATTGCAGTTTTCTAATATGAACCTTTTTTTTTTTTCCATTCATACTGTGGAATACTAAAGAGAAGTGAAAGAGGGAATTAAATCTTTTCTCCTCTACTGCAATAAATATTCCTGGCTACTCTACAGAGGAATGTTACTTGTCTAGGTAGGTGTCCTAGATTTGGCCAGGACAGGGTCATTTTTTCACAGTAGCTGGGAAGGGGCTGTGGCCAGACCCTTATGTTATTTGATACCATCCTGTGTCACTTGTGAGGGGCAGTAGCGTCTGATCACGAGAGAAAGTGTAGTGGGTGAAAAGGTCCAGTATTGCTTTACTTTATGTGTAAATTGTTTCTTTGTCTTATACATTGTGTTATTAATATTGTTGCTGTTGCTCTCCATTTTCTTATCTTATTGCTGTTTTCAGTAAGTTGTTCTTATCTCAGCCTGTGATTTTCACTATTTTGTGTCTCCACTTTTCAACTCCATCCCTGGAGAGGGAGGGGAGAGATGAAGGGGGAGGGAGGGAGCGAGCGGCTTGGGAGAATCTTGGTGGGTGCACTGAATTGAGGAGTACTGTTCCTAAGCTATAACAGAAGATCATTAGTCTTAACTTGTTCGTATTTTCTTGTCGGAAATGGTGCTGCAAACCAGGCCAAAACTGTGAGGTCAATATATTCAGAATGGTTCCAAGTTAGCACTCCAAAAAAACACCAGGAATTCTTCAAAATCAGTAATATTTTGTTTTATTTAAACGGAGCTTCACTTATACAAGCAAATAGGAGTCTCAGACTGAAAGTTAAAATGACAACAAATAACAGTTTTATGTACAGCTCTGACACTGAACACTGTGTTACAGCCAATGAAGTCTCGCTTTTAAGCTTTACTTCAGCTAACATTGTAATGCTAGCTTAGAAAAAACTGCTGAGCCCTCTTTGGCCTTAGGAAATTTCTTTCTATTGCCTCTGAGGTCTCCCTGTGCTGTGATTCTTTCATGCATCATAGCATACAGTGTCTTGAGCCTTTTCTTACTGAAAGAAATCTGAAATCTTTTTTTATATCAGAAGTTCTGCTAGATTTAGTCCAAAAACATTTTTCTTTTTAAAGAAACTGTTTAAAGCAAACAAGTCAAATATACCCCCAAACATATCAATGATATGATGGTGCAGACTAGGATTTTTCTTTCTGCAGTGAAGGACGAGGCTACAACTATACTGTGGCATGTTTAGAGAAACGATAGAGAGCTTAAAATTGCCTTTCTTGGATTCTGCTGTCAGTTGCTGCCATGACAGCACATTCTCAGCATGGGCTGCAAGAAAGCTGGGAAAACCTTAAGATACAAAGATAACTATTCCTTTGGTGCTGGCCTATGTAAAGATAGCAGAAGTATCTGTATGTGGGCTACAGTTGTTGCTGTTTAACCCTAATACACAGTAAAGGTTTCATGCTGCTGAAGTCATACATTTGGTTCATTGACTGGCATTTTTCCAGTCACTTTTTCTTTTATGACCAGTTCCAGTCTTGTCAACACATTGGGTTCTGTTTATAAATCCTGGTATGTTCAATGCCATCAATGTGCTTAGTCACCTTTCCTACTTAAAAGAAAAAAATCAGTATACTTTGATGATCTGCTTAGAAAAATTTCCATTTTTCTTACTTTTTGTGAAGAATTAAGAAAAGGAAAAAGTTTTGTCAGATTTCTGGAGCAGGCACAATGTTCTTTTGAAAGTATAAGAGGTGGATTAGAGTAGTGACCTTTGCTGGATGTACAAGGGAGAAGGGAAGGAGAACTGTTGCTCACCTTCAGTTTCCAGCATTCTCCCACCTGTTCACACTGTAGGAAGTCACTAACATTCAAAGTCAAATTCTTAAAGTATTCAAACATTTGAAATGCTTTTTATAATATTGGTCGGTGTAAGTAACTTCTACCCAGTCTTGGAGAAAGGGAGGATAATAGGAAGTGAGGAGATACTGTATTACATTGCTAGTTGATTAGGGTCATTCAAACTTACAGAATTCATGTAATTTGATATAAATTGATATCGTGCATCTTCAAGAAATACAGTTTTCACAGTGGGTAGAAGCTTGTGGGCAGGTAATAAAATCCCTGCACTGACCAGAAACTGTTGTGAACATCTGTTCCCTGACTACTTAAATTATACTTGGACAGTTTGATGCATCTCTGGCATCCATCCCATGTTCTCGCAGAATTAAAGTAGAAGAGAAGAATGTAAATTCAGGAATATGGTTGGATTGTAATCTTTCTTTCTGCTCTTTCTATTTTTTTCTCTGTCCAGTAAATCTGTCACATCTTTGTTTAGAAAAGTATGACACCCTTTCTTTCCCTCCATTGTATTTGTAGCTACCTGCTTGCTTGTTTTGTGTACATTAATTGGAACCATGTAATGCTTCAGACTTAATTAAAAGGCACAACAAGAGAAAGAGAGAAGTTTCTATAGAAATATCTTCCTGAAGAATGTCCTGTTAAGCCCACCCTACCAAGCTATAATTTCTGAAATAAATGATTCTTCCATGAATCTCATCTTTCAGTACTATCTTCACCTGAATTCTGCTGGGCTGGTTTCACGCTTTGGGGGTTTTTTATAGCCTTGGAAAAGAGGATAGGAGAAGGATGATTAGTTCAGTGGAAACTATTATGGTGACGCACAGAAATGTGAATTGCCTTCAGCTTCCCCAGATATTACAGCAAAAGAACAATTAGTTCCCATTCCCATGTTAAAGTTACACTTGCCCAATTTTTAAACTGTACTTATGCACCTGAAGTGTTAGTGCAATATGACAGATTTTCCATACTGGCAAAAACAGTGCTTGATCAAAAAAGAAAAAAAGTAAAGCCACTGCACAAATTTTAGACTCCATTTCAAAAGAGCAATAATCATTGATTAAGTCAGAATTATTAGTGTTTTTAAGGGTCTTTTTATCACAGTTTGGCTCAAGGATATAATCTCATTTTGGCATACTTGCATGAAAATGAATTGGTGCCTAGGGCTTGGCTTCCACAACAGTAATTTGGAATAAGACTCATCTATCATTAGTTTAAGCACATGCAAAAATGTAGACCTTGTGTTTTATGGCAGTGGAGGAAGACTATAACATGTAATAACAGGTGTACTTCAACTGTGTGGCCTTAGGAGATGCTCCAGATGATATTCTTCTCTGCCAATGGCAGAGAAAGCCTCTACTGTGTACGCTGGTATAAATCTACTCCATACATAAAAAGGAACACATTGTGATTTCAGTAATCATACCAGGCACAAAATACAACTACTAGCTTGTATTCAAATAAAATTCTGTAATCCTTTCCACAAGCTCAGAGCTGCATTCAGCTGGGAACTCTGAGAATAGCTTATGTGCCTTATGAGAAATTGAGTGCAGTGAAAGACAGAATTATGTGCCTCATTCAACAAATATGTTAATATTGGAGGTTTTTTTCCCCCTGTGGGTAAAGGAGGAGACAATTGGCAAAACCTCCTGGCCAGAAAAGGCAACTGAAGTTTCCATGCTAAGATACATGTGCTAATTCTGTCAGATGGGTGTGCTGTATGTCTTCCCAAGCCTTTAGCACTTGCCAAAATCCTTTTTGCCATTCCTCTCCCTGCCTCCTCTGAATCACTTCTATGCAATTCTTTGGTCTGATTTACCATCAACTCATATGTTGGTACAGGTAACAAAATCTAGTTTAAGTGCAAAATTCTTTCCATTAATTCTCTCTCCTTGTGAAATCCTTCACAGAATCATTAATTTGCAAAACCAGAGTTTGCTTCATTGAAAGGAAAAAAATGCAGTATGTAAAAAAGCTTTAAATACTGTATTAAAAACCTAGAATCCTCTTTCCTCCTCCTCTAGTCTGGATTCCTCCTTCTTCTCTTATATGTCTGAGTGCCACATTTCCATAAATTAAGCATATCATATACTTAAAAATGGAAATAATAGCAAAACTCCTGCTTTTTCTTTCCTTGGTTTTTAAGTCAAATAACTTGATTAATGTAGGAAGATTTGTGTGAAGGTTTTTTTCTTAGAAAAACTAAAGTCATGTAGTTGTATTTTGTATACTGGGTCTTTTGGGTGAAAGAAGACAGCTCCTTTCCTCTTCTAGCATAATTTCTGCAGCTGAGAACTGCAAAACATGCTCCCTCTACAGATCAGTACATTTCTGTGGAAGCTAATGATCATTGACTAAAAAGAAAAACAAAAGCATAAGTAAGACAAAAAATACATGAGGGAAATCAAAAAGCAAAACTAAAAGCAAAGGAGAATTGACTTGTTTTTGTGTTTGCTGTGATTATTGAAATCACTATATATTTCCTTTTCTGTCCATGGAGAATCTATACACTAAAAAAGATCTCAGAATAACCTTAGCAGAGTATATAATATGAAGCACATTAAAAAAAAAAAATCACCAAAAGTCCTCCAAACCCCTCCCCCCAAAAAACCCTCCAAAATGACACCCCTAGCCAAAAAAACCCAAAACCAAAAACAACCCCCCCCAAAAAAAAATCCCAACAAAAACAGAGGTAGAGAGTGATTTCTATATAACTAACCTAGTATTTTTGACCTTGGAAAAGAGACACCTGAGAAGGGATATAGTAAATGCTGTTATGTATAGATTATTTGGTATGAAGTGGTTATTAGAAACTTATGTAAAGTTAGTCACATCTTTGACCACCTCTAACCCTTTTGGTTCTCGGGCGGATTGAGATAGAAGTCAAGTGCCTATTCATCTACATACAAGTTCCCAGTTGGGTGACACTCATTTCTGCTCTAAAGGCACATCTGAAGATGCACAACTGATATGAAATAAAGAAGGACCTAAACAAGAGTAAAGGGCTATCTGGAAAGGTGGGTAGACAGGTTTGCTGTCTGGCACTTAGCAGTATTTAATATACCTGGTAGGACTGAGGCAGGCTGTGAAGCACTCCAGGTTTACATACAAAGCAGAGATGTGCAATCTCCTGCCTGGAGGACGGAAAGACATTTTTACAGCTGTTGCTTGTCACACAGTCCAGTGCTCAGTGTGTGATGAATGCATTTTCTGGGGACAGATGTCCTTTGCATTTGGTATTGCTATGAAGGAGGTAACATATTTGGTGTATTTTCTCAGTTCTTTTAGCTTCTGCATCTTTGCTCAGGCACTGCCTAAGGACTGCTGCTGGGAGAACTGATGGAAAGAACCGCTTAGAGTACTCACTCTCACCTGGGTAGTGCTATCAATTCCATGTATGTTATCCTATCACCTCTCCCTAAAACTTCTGTAGATATGGAGTAAAATGGAGAAGGAGTAAAGCAGATGTGGAAAACAGGTCATTGTAATCAGCCCTTGAATTCAGCTGGAGAGAAGAAACTTGAGCTATCTCAGGGCATTTCCATTCTGTGTGTTTTTTAAGCTGCTTCTGAGAGTTTACACATGAAATACATTTCTTAAATGTGCTGTGAAAAGTGTTCTTCAATTTTTTAACAATTTAATTATTAAAATCCAATTTACTTTATATCTCAAACTTCAAATTCTAAGTTTTTGCTCATTACCATTTATTAGGAAGAGTATTGTCACAATTATGTTATGCATATTAAAAGTTGCATGAGTATGCATCATTTAAAATGTAAATACTTTTACCCAGAATGACAATCAAAGATAGGATTGGTGCATATGCAAGTTATAATTGCATCTCCTGAAGAACCCATGAACTTCCCACTACATAGGTGCACATGAAGTAAAAAAACCTGCAGTGGATCACAGCTGCACTTTGGGTACCTCTGCAATGTAACTGCGTGTAGTTATAGATGTAATTCACTCTGAAAGCCTCTGCTAGCTTTAAACTAAGCACGCTGGTGCAGGTTTCATACCTTTATATCAGATATGGCAGCAGACGATGCAAAACAAGTTTTTTAAATGCTAAGGTGATTATTTTGCAATTAGCTCCACGTTACTGCATCTACACAGTTAACGTCACCCATAGTAGTAGCTTGCTTAGAAATAGCTGAAAAAGTTCCCCATGAGCTGAAATCATCTTTTACAGCAGTTTATAAGTTAACAGAAATAAGAGGGTGATATTGCTATTATTTTATTGAAGGGAAGAAACAGGAACACTGGACTTTACTAACCTGTGGGAATTTGGAAGGCTGATAGATTGCATGTAGAATGATCAGTCAATAAATCTAAGGTGTAATGTGGGTTCTAGTGCACTCTTGCATGATGATTGTGTCACTTAACTCCTCTGAATCCAAGTTTTTTGTGTTCTAAGATGGAAGTAATTAGATGAAGCTACCATAAAATATCCACAGAGAGCTGTGCAGTTGAAAAGTATCACTGAACCTATCAATAGGAAAAATGGGAGGTACTTAATAAATTTTAAGTCCAGAAGGGAACATCATGATCGTTTAACCTGTCCTATTGCATTACTGAGACTGTAAAAATTCCCCAGCGTGATTTTTGAATAACTCCCCAAACCTGTAGTTTCAGAAAGGCATTCAGACATTTTCTGCTCTTGATGTGAATACTTTTAGAATCTGTACCAGTAAGTTTTTCCAAAGGCAATAAATAGAAGCATATCTTTGGTATCCTAGGGAATACTGTGCTTCAAAACAGAAGGAAAAACCAATTTAAAACAGTGTGAAGATATTCTTTAAAGCAAAAATCCACGGTTTGTTTGAGTCGTTTGAAATATCTTGAATAAAATTGAAAATGCTAATTCTATTTCCTCATCCTGCTTCCCTGCCTGAGCAGAATGGAGGTCTGCTGGTAGAAATGGATGCCTTCACATGTGATGGGTAGTGTGGATGTCTCCAGCAGCTGGGCTCTTATACCCAGTAGCTGCCCCTGTGTCTCAGTCTCCCCTGTTTCTGGAACTTGGACATAGGAGCCCCCAAGGCTGCGGCTTCATTCCAGCTCCTGGTACAAACCCTTTTGCACACACCTGCATTGACACACCCACACAACACACACACAGTGCCTCCCTCCTGTAATTGGATTTAGTCACACAATTCATGCAGGAGCTGCTCTGGATTACCAGTCTCCCCTCCCTTCCACCCTACTCCCAGAGACACACACACACCAATACACACCCATCCAGAGAGTCTCTCATCCAGGAAAAGAGTTGGAGAGACATTTAGCCAGAGGACAGGACAGATTCACTAATCAGGTGCAGGGCACAGCCAGACAAGCATACTGACCATATATGTTCATATATGACTGATCCTTTTAATTCCCTTACTCTTCTATGTTTCTGTACATGTTCCTTCCCAAATCACCTTGATCCTTCACTTTCCTCATCTCTGGTTCCTGCCCTAATCCCATAATCAGTCCTATGCAATCCTGAAATGCTCTTCCTCTTCATCCCACAGTCTGTCCCATGTCCCTAGACAGTGGTCCCCTCGTTGTGATAGGTGACGTGGAGAGCAGCTCCCGCTGCCTCATGGTGATGGGTATCTCCAACACATGATGCTGAGGTGCTTCTAGGGCAGTCCTACGGGAGCTGAGCACGTGTTATTTCTATGAATGGGTTATTGGGGTTTCAATAACTTCTCACCTGCCTTGAGCCCCTGTACTCCTTCATGGGTGTGGAGATAGACCTTTGATGGGCTGATGGCTGGGATGGGGCAGGGATGAGGTTGCGGTGAGGTGAGGCAGGGTGTAATATGAACTCCCCCTCATACTTTTGTACCTCTGCATTCCTCTGTGTGTGTGCAGTCAAGCTTTTTATCCTGTTACTTAACAATTGTATTTGGAATGCATCTCAAAATCACATTTTTTGCTTCTTGTGTTTCCTTTGAAACAAACAGTTTTCAAATTTCTTAAGTGATGGTGAAACATTTCCTCTTGGGGAAATTCATATTAAAATATTAAGTGGGAATATTTCCAGCTGGCCTCTCTTAATAGTTTTTTTGGTGAAGATTTGTACCTTATGAAAACACTTAAACAGCATATAAATCCTCCTACCTCACACTTGCGCTTCTAATAGGGAAAATCAGCTCACTCTGCACTAGTCATCTTTGCCAATTATTTTAAGTTGGAAGAATCTCTCTCTGGAGGTTCTTCAGGTTTTCCCTTGGTTATATGGTGAATATATACCTTAAGAAAAGTAAATGCCTAAATTTTAGATGGCTAAAACCAGGTGAGATAGAAGCCATTCTGCATTTCATTTTGGAGGAAAAAGGTCAACATTTTGTCTTACAATCACTGCTATGTGAAAATGTAAAATGCTTCCCCATGTTATTTCCAGAAGTGTTTAGACTAAAATCAGCTGATCAAGCAGCTGCATTCAGGAGGTTCAATAGCCCAGAATAGTAATCAGTGAAAAATTATACACCCATTTTTGTACCATTTTTGTTTTACAGTCATAAAAGTCTACCCAAATCCTTTATCCTGCAAGGTATTTACCAAGAAACAGACCTTGACACTGCTATGAATTCCACCTTAAACATGGCACGAGAGACAAAAAATTCTGGTAGACCCCATACCACAAGTTTAAACATTCTGCATTACACCTTTGTCAGTCACTGCTCCTTTTGTCTCCTGAGCTGGCAGAGACAAAATGTGCTTCTTCTCCAGTTAATGTCCTTGCATAGTCCTACATCTCCAGGTAAACTCCAGTGTATAGACAGGTGACTCTACACTGAGGATCTGTACTATGGGCACATTTTTTTATTCTGTGGACTAGTAGGTGGGAAGCAGTGCAGTGAGGATAATGCAAGGTCAGTAACCTGCCATGGTGAAATTTAACAGATAACTCATCTTTTATCTGTAACAACTGTAATGTTTTCTTTCTTAGACGCCTTCCTCCATGCCTTATACTTACACCATGGTGAAGTTCTGACTGATCAGACCAACACAAACTTTTTTAATTCTCTGTGCATCTTCCTGTTCAAGATTGACAGCTGTAATAACATCAAATAAAAGTAGGGTGGAAGAGAAACACTAGTAAAGTTTAACTGTGGTTTAAAGCCAGATGACTAAATAGCAGTGAAAAGAATTTTGCCAATTATCTCAATCCCTAGCTGATTGAAAGATTTAATGGAAGCATCATCTTTGCTATAAATACAGCATTACTGTTCTGACATATAGAGAGAAGTTGCAGGAAGTACACTGTATTTTTAGCATGTTTAATTTGATGTTGAAAAATGTTACTCTTGAAGCATTAGGTATTTTATATACAGTTATTGAGGACCATGTTATCACAGCAACCATAATATGATTATTAAGATATTTTTTTAATCTATTATATATAACAGTCTAATGTATGCCTTTTAGAACCTGCATCAAAATGAACATGACTATATGAGGCATTCAACTTCTGACAGGAAAAAGAGTCTAGTGGGTACCAAGAGAGGAGGTGCAGATAACAGAATCTATGCCCTGTAGAAAATCATAACCCCTTCTTGCTGCAGTACTTCTTCTGCTTCTATAAAGCACGATCCTGGCACACCCTGTCTGTTCCCCTGCCAGAAATTGGGGTGGCTGGAGTCCACTGCAGCTGCCAGATGAGTGCATTGCACTCAGACAGGGAAGGCACTGCCTCCACCAGCTCTGTTTTCTGCCAGCACAATGCAGAGGAAGGCATGAGTCACCCTGCACAGGCTTCCTGTGTGAGTTTGATTAGCGAAGATATTTTTTTATATAATTAAATTTTTAGAGGAGGTGTATAATAGCCTGCATTTTCCAGAGTAAAAGGTTACTTTTCCTATTCTCAGCTTCTTTGCTGAAGCTGGTAAAACAGTGTTCAGACCTCTTCTGAAAATGGAACCACTTTAAGGAAGAAGTTAGGCACGTGCTTTGGTTTAAAAAATACTGGTGGCTCCGTCTTTTGAAGGGTATGGACCCTGTGCCTATATTTATAGCACATATAGTATATATTTTATAGTAGTCTTGATTTTACTGGTTTTTCTAATTTAAAATGTATGCTCTACTCAGAATGTTTCCCAAATTCATTCTATCTTGGCATTGCTGTTAAAATCAGTACTTGCTCCTTTCTAAAATGTCCCTTATTTTTAAAATCCACATTTCTACTGGTTGAAATTCATCTTGCCTTGTAAAATAGCAAATGATCTTCCTATGGGACTTGATGTAATGTAGATTGCAGGCAGCCCAGTCCCTTCAGAGTAATGAGGACTGTGGGCTGATGAGGTTTGGCCCTGCATGTGCTGGGTGCTGGTTTTTCAGCATAATGTGAACAAATGATGTACAATGTTTGTTTGTTTGTTTGTTTCCTTGGGATTTTTTTTAGAACATTTTGATGTTTTCTGGATGGGATTACTACATAGCTCTGAAAACTGGCTATTGAATAGGTCATGTAGCTATTTTGATATGCATTTCCATTGCAAATTCTACCCATTTTAGAAATACTTGGAGTATATATGGTGCCATGTAATTAAACTATGATGGTTCCAATGGAAGTGTTATGCTCTATCAAGCTCATAAAATCAGTTGAAAAGAATTTTTTTAAAGAATATGCACACAATACGGTGTGGAAAGTAATACATCTTCTCACAATTTATTGAACTCCATTTACATAATTCAATTTTTTGAAGTCCATAAATACGTATTTATTTGCAAATGTTTGTCATTATGATATGACTGTATCAACTCTCTTATACCCTACTGAGAATTAAAGAAATTAAAAATCAGGGTACTTCCACAGGAAAAGTCAAAAGAATCCTATAAAAATAACCAAGAAAATATGATATGTGAAATGAAAATCAGGCATATTTAAAATTAAATATGGCATGCTGTTCTCAGTCCACCCTGCTGTGTCTAGGGACTGCTGAACAGTGGGTGTTTTGTGATTGTTTTTTCAGAGTGAATCTCATTCTTGGGAAAGGTGTTGGGCTGAGACAAAGAGCATGCAAAAGGTAAGTTCTTTTTTAAAATGTTCCACACATGAACTGTAGAAAAATAAAGAAAAGTATGAGCTGCTGGGGATTCTTTTCTTCCCAGGAGCCTAGTGGAGGGAAGGGCATTCAGAGTCCCACAGAGTGGACTTTCCCTTTGTTTCTTTTCAATTCACTTTTAACTTTTTGTCCTTGGAACAAGTTCTAGATAGGAAAGTGAGGTTTCCTTGCCTCCCTTGCCCATAGCTGTTGGGTTTGAAGAATTTCTGTGCTTCACAGCTCCGACACAGGAACTGAAAAGGTTCTTAACACCAAATCTCTCAATCTTGTGGGGTGAAGAATTTTGCTAGAAAGCATCTCATTGTTACAGGACAAGGATAATCTCACAAACTAGGTGCACTGCTCTCTTCCATACAAAACTGCAAGAAAGTCAATGTACTGGAAATGCATTTATTCACTTTTGTTTCCTAGTCCAAAAAGAACTAGTTCTCTAAAACAACGGAGCAGAAGATTTAGCTAATCTCTCTCTGAAAGGGGTTTCTGTTTTTGCCACAAGTGTGAGGATGTTTTTGCATTGATCCCTTTGCAAGACCAGGGTCTACTACTAAGTGCATTCTAATCCAAATCAATATTCAGCCCTTTGCATGCTGGGGTTTGTGAATGAGCTCAAGAAATAAAAGTCTATTTTCACAGCAAAGAAAATGGAAGGCATGAAAAGCAGCACAAAATAAGACTAGAGTTTCTCATTTGAAATTTAACAGGAAAAAAATCAGATTAGTGTAATCTTAACTGTACAATGTAGATGCTTACTTGAGATATGAAGGCAGTGTTTTCTTCTAGCTGAATTTGGTGTCTCTTTCCAAAAAACCTTTATCCTCTGCACTAGACATGAACACACCAGTGTGAGCAGAAGTATTGCATTTCATTCTACAGCTGGAACAAGCAAACAAAAAGCCTCTCTGTAACTGGATGCATACATTAATGCAATGGAAAGAGACCCTCTTGGCAGTGTCTCCGTGGCACTGACACAGTATTACAGACAGGAGCAGCTCTCTTCTTGCCTGCTCCACCCCATCTTACTGATACAAGTCTTGACAATCAAGCTGTATATGAAGTGGATGCATCAGTTTGAGTTGCAAACATCATTTAAAATACTCAGTTGCATATTTTGCATATTGCTATACTATAATTATGGAGCTGTATCATATTTCTTGTCCAGAAATTTCTGGAAACCTGAAATTGTTTCTTCCTTGTTATAGCCACAGGCTTTTGAAATTCAAATGAGTTTTTTGCTCAGCTGCAATTGTATTAAGTCTGTAGAACAGCCTGTGATGCCTGGATTGGAGGCAGGAGACAGCTCTTGTTAGTAAATGTGTATTTGAGCGTATTGGTATTACTGAATGGTAGCTAATCATCTGAAAGTCAAAGGAAGGCTCTTTAAGGGAGCAATGCCTCGCCAGGAGAATAGGAACAAGTCTGGGCCACATTCTTAGAAGTAATGAATTCTCATTTCTTTTCAATCTAGCAAATGCCCTCTTTAAAGGTTAATTCTTAAATAGTCACTTGGGAACAGATGTCTCCTTCAGTCTGATCTCTGTGAGTCAAGCAGACTGTTAAGAAACTTCAGTTTGTCTCTTTTATTGCCTAATACCCCCTTACTTCAGATTAAAACTGCTGATAATGATGATTTCAGCTGCCTCACCTCCTGCATATTTTGCAATTGCTGAATAAAGGAACAAGCTGAATTAACTAAACAATAACAAACTGAAATTACAACTGCGTTTCCCAAATTCCTCACTGTTTTTTGAGGTAGTGAGGCAAAAAGGAATATGTTTTTTTCCTATATCATTCAGGTGGCAAAAAGAATCTCAGAGACAGTTGCCTTGGCTGAGCAAAGGACCATAAAGGCTGTTGGGATGATACAGTAAATTGTCATTTTCTCTTATTCAGGGTGATCTGGCTGAAGGCTGAGTAGTAACTAAACCATGTCTGTGACAATCAGAAAGGATGCTGTCCTTGTTCCATGGCCCTCATAGACCTAGATAATCACTTCCACCTCCCATCCGCAGCTCTGAAATTCTTTCAAAGATAAAACAGATTGAAATTGTTTTGACACTGTTCATTCATCTGTATGAGCATGGAACAGGAAGGTTTGACAGAAAAATACGTCAGAGACATATGATAAACTAATAGTATCCAGATGAATGCAAGTGCTGCCTGGAATATAGACGATGGTGGGTAAATTGCTTGAAATGAGCCTTATTGAGTCCACTCTGTGTTGATGGGGTATATCTGAGGGAGGAAGTTTCATTTAAACACTTGGGCACTGCAGTAATTAATGGAACTCTGGAACAGTTTATGTAATGGACTGGCTCTGATTCTTTAGGAGCTGGTGACTATCTCTCTTAAATATGAAGCATGTTAATAGCAAAGCAGCTAATTTTTTATAATGAAGTGAAAAAATACCGTAGCACCCTTGTGGCCCGGATAATGTAGCAGCAGGTTACTGCTCTGATGAATAGGGATGTTGCTCAGCAGATGTAACGCTTTCTAGTCTAAGTCGAGGATAGATCAATTTCTTCCTCTTTATGAAGAGGAATGATTCCTTTGCAGCGCTGCTGAGTGATGTGTACATTTACATGTTTGAGCTAATCACCCCCAGAACAATCCAACCTCTAAAGATATGCTTAGCTGCTATTTTTCTTGCTATCTAAATAAGGTATTAATTTGTAAAACAGGAAATACAAGATAAATTCAATTTCTGCTTTTGTACCTTGGTGGTGTTTCTATTGACTTCTACTTCTCACATTGTATTTAAGGAAGACCAGAGAGGGGAAAAGCCATCTTGGGTGGGCAGGGAAGCATGCAGATGGAAACACGTGGGGCTTCCAGGCTGAGCGAGCTGTGTCTGGGTGGGCAGTCCAGCAAAAGCCTGGGGCTCAGTAGATGGCAGTCTTCCCTCAGAGTCTGCTTCATCCCTGATTAGGTTGAACTGGGGTGGAGCTGAGAAAGGGACATAAGCTCAGCGCCCTCCACATTATTAAACCCCATTTGCAAAGTCTTTACACACCTCTGTGACCTGGTGGTTATACACCCAGTGCTCCTTTAGCATTTTTAGAGGTGCCAGTTACAAAATCCTTTGTTGGTATTCTGGCCCTATAGCTCCCCATTTGCCTTTACTTGTTAGAGGTGACTTGTGTCTGAACAAACAGAAGGGCAGAGGAATGGAACAGATACAGCTGAACCAGCTCTGGTAGCAACCGTGTCCCAGTTTTTCTCTCAACTAATATTGGAGATTTCTTACAGTCAAGTTTCATAGTAGACAAAAAATGACATAGTGACAATGTTGATGAATGCCCTGGACAACTATTTCCTGGCCATCACCAAGGAATAGCACTGTAATAGTATAACTGAATGAGTGACATTTAGGATGATACATTATCCTTTGCATAAAGATGACTTGTAACATAAAAATCAATGTCTGGAATTTATTATGTCATTTAACTTAACTTTTGATTTTCATTAATTTGGGAAATGCAGCATTCCCAATGGATGCTCAAAAAGGCAGCTTTGTCCTATATTGCAAGCACATAAATAGCAAATCTTCCCATGCCAAGATTCAGGTCTATTTGCAGAGAGTTCCCTGCTGTTCTCCCTGCCCCTAATTTTGGTATGGCAATAACATCTTCATGATTTAAGAATACTTCAATAATTTTCTGTAACAGTTTTTTCTTGTGGTCCTTCCTTATCTCACTTCCCTGCTCAGCCTGTGCCATACTTGAGAGCTCAACTGAAGCTTTCTGTAGCTGAAACCAAGGTGAAGTAGCACCCTATGGACTCTCCTTACATTTGCAAAAATGAACTGAGGTAGTTCTACACATTTAATCATGAAGGGAAAACACGGCATAAAGTGACAGAGGCCATTCTGAAGTAAATTCTGATTATCCCTTAGTGTCAAATTGAAATGAACACCTGATTGTGATCCAGCTTGTGAAAAACATCCTGAAAAACTGCTTAGGGAATAGAAAGATAGATATATATATAAAGAATTATATATATATGTTATATATATATAATTCTTTATATATATATATTAAAAAAAATATATATATAACATGGCGGCTTTGTTTCAATAAGGACCAAATAGTTTGATTTTATGTCATTTGTCCTACTATACTACAGATATTCAGGTAGCATATATATTTTTCTAGAATATTTTCAAAATGATGAGGTAAATTTATGCTAGATATTAGGAATAACTTTTTGACTGGTAAGCAGGATGAAACTCAAAAAAAAGCTTTATGAGGCTAGATTAGACAAAGCTCTGCCAGGGATGCGCTATTTAAGTTAATTGTATCTAAAAAGCAGAGGAATGGACAGTTAGTTGCTGTCTTCAGGCAAGTCCCAGCCTGTCAGTTCTGAGATACTCTGCAATAAAACACATTATCACTAGCAGTGAAAGAAAATGCTCTGAATTTCTCAAAATGAAATGTTTCAGCTATAACGAAAAGGAACGAGTAGACTATTTTTGTAAAATCTACAGATAGAAACATTCCTGCAAAAGTGCTCTGATTTAAGTAGGACAGAATCTTCCATGAGGAATTTTTTTTAACCAGTTTTCCTCTTCCTCCCTTTGGGGAGTGCTTTGTTATACAACTGTAACTTTCACCAAAAGTTCTTCCAATGGCCTATTCCTTGGGTGTTTGTAGAGAAGTGGTTTCCCAGTCCATGTGTTTCCCAGTCCAATGTGTTTGGATTGTATCTCTGCAGGACCTCTTGGTATTCTGGCTTGTCTGACTCACACCAGTGTGCAGCACACTGAGAGCAGAGGTCCTCGCACCAGCACATATACTGGTAGAGAGATGGAGGTCATGCGGTTGGGTTTCAGATCATTGTCAGAATTAGACCCTGCAAAGGCTCTATCTGCACTTGCAAAACATTGTTTGTGTCCTGAAAACTTCAGCCAAGAAACTGTCTGTGCGGATCTAATTGCAGGTCAAACTGACAAACTCTTAACATTAATCCAGTGTTACATTGTCTGTAACCAGAAGCCACGTCCCCTTATCAGAGGGTTTTACAGGCTATGTCTATAATAGTAAATAAAACAGCCAGGGACAGGTCTCCAGTCTTGAGGCCAGTTGGTGCTGCATGGTATGTGTCCAGACAGAGGGAACCCTTCTCCCCTTTGCCCATAAAACAGGACTGCCATGCCCAGCCTGTCAGAACAGAGGTCCCTGTCCTTGCTACCCCTGAGCCTTTCCCAGACGATGTTTGAGACAGCAAAGCCAAAGCCAGTGTTAGGGACTGTGGTAACAGCTTAACTGAATGAAGAGTTGCAGACCATCACTCGGCCTCTGTCTTGCCCTTGGTTAGTTTATTGCTATAGACATAAACATACATGAGGCTGCACCCACTCTCCATATTTTCTCTGCTCAGCATCTGCCAAGGTAAGAAAGGGCTATATTGACTTTCCATGTCTCCCTACCCTCACAGATATCACACTGAGAGATGGTGTGGATTGCCCAGGTTTATGTAAAAATCTTGTAGAAAAGCTGTAATACATGCCAAGATCTATGTCATACCAGACCACTGTTGTTTAAAAATGTGCACTGACAGTCAAAACTATGTTTTGTGCAAGGATCTCTGTCCATTGTGGCAATGCATAGGGACTTCAAAGTATGTGTACCTTAAAGCATTCTAAATCATAATTATAAAACCAAGATAAACCTCAAAATAGATGAGAAACAATAAATTTTTAAACGCTCTTCTCTCCTTAAAAATTTGATAAGATACAGGTTTATTTTTGCCTCCTGTTTGTTCAGACTGGAAAATTTATTTCAATTAGACTGGCAGCCCCTCACCTCCAAAATGTTCCATAATTATCGGTGAAAAGTGCAGAATCAACAGAAAAATCTGTTTTATTAATTGCTCACAAACATAAATCGTTCAGACAATACAAATCTACTTCCTGCTTGGGCACTTACCCAGGCAGAGCTCCAGCTGAGATTTATTTTCTTTTCTTTAATTTTAATTGAATGTGCTGCTACAGATACTGTGCACAAATACCAAGCACAGTAACTGACTTAATTATGTATTTTTTCCTAGGAGAGCATGACTTTACACATCCCCTTAATACAACCACAGTTCCTATGTAATCTCTCTTTCTCTTTCTCACTTTGGGTTTTGACAGATGGGCTCTGTCAGACTGAGCAGCCGTGATCCAAGGTGTTACCACTCTCAGCTCTCCTCTGCCCCGTGCTGCTGGGAGCTGCTACTCCGGAGCGGGGTGCCAGAAGCCGCGGTGATCTGCTCTGTCGCTGCAGCATCGGGTGGCTCTGTGGCTTGGAGCACTGATGAGCCGAGAGCGATCCGTGCTGAGCAGCAGGTACGTTTGTCTCTGATGCCTCTGCTAAGGGAAGGATGGCTTTGGAGAGAAAAGGGGGGTGGACAGATGGGGTGATAATGCCCTCAGCCACACTTACCAGTCTGTTGGAGCCCCCGGCTTCCTCTAACAGCATCCCAGCACTGCCTCCACTCCTTTCTGTTTCAGTAATATCAGCACAAATTTCCCTGTGGCAAACTACAAGCCACTGCACTGTTGTCCACCATGTGCACACCCAAATGTTCAGGAAGCTGAGTTGGGCTCCCTGAGTCATTCTGTGGTAAAGCATTTGAAAATTGAATTCTGCAGTTTTGCCTTATGATATCTGGACTGTACAAGCATAAAAGATAGCAAGTAATCTTTTTTTTTTTTTTACATCAGTAGGGTTTTTCTCTTAAGATAAAGCTGAATTTTCACATAACTGCCTGAATACTCAGGGACACAGTGAATCCCTTCCTCCAGGACTTTATTTAGAGAGTTTGGAATGGCCCAAGGCACTGCTCCAGCAGTGCATGTTCAAGCTGTGGTCCCACATCAGTGCCACTATCCGGCTCTGCTTTGGGACCTGCATGGGGGGACAACGAGGGGGTTTTCCCCCTGCCCTCCCCCTCAGTGAATAAAGGGCCTGTAATTGACCCTTGAAGCAGAGGTGACATCACTTTTATCCTTTCTTGCTGGAAAGAGAGACCAAAGAAGACCAGCATGGGGCTGTGAGAGAAGTAAATTGCTGTCAGGGAACTGTGTGGTCCTGGGGGTGGGGAAGTTACTCATCCTGCTCCGTGGTAGCTCAGTCCTGTGGAAGCAGAGTGACAGCTGCTGTCATCCTAAGGGATGGGCCTGCCCAGAAATTCTGTTCTTTGACACAGTCAGCATCTACTCTTCATAAATCAGACCCTGCATGACCTGCTGCCTCTTCAGAGCTACAGGTCACTGTGTTGGTTTTGATCATTAGAGCCTCTCACTGTCTTTGTGCATTACTCTGTTCAGCTGGGAATTGTTTTCAGTGAGAGTCTTCTGCTGTAGAGCTGATTCCAATCTTAGCCACAGATAACATCAGTGAAATAGAAGGTCTAGCCATAGAATCATGATCAAGAAATAATAATTTACAGAACTCTTTGACAGATCAGTATAGGTCAAGATGTGCAGGAATATTTTAATGTGACAGACTTGCTGAATGTTAACGACGAATCATATTTTGTTCTTGGTAAGGATTTACCTTTTAATGTACATTGTGTTTAATTGTGCAATAAGTGTTGACAAACTAGCAGATATATGTTTTCATTCTATAACATGTATCAAAAGAGCTATTTATTCACAGTACAGTGATCATAAATTTAGTTTCCTTAGTGATTTCCCCTGTGTGCATGAACTCTGGTTTATGTTCAAATTCTTTTTCCTGTTACATCAAATTATTTGTCTTCAGGGAAGATGGGTGGACTGAAGTGACAGTAATATTTGTGATGGAAATCTGAAAAATGAGTGCTTTTGTGATTATTTACAAGGCAAATATTGGAGAACTGTGTGTTCATTTTGTTGTACTAAAAATATAGGCTAAAAAATCTGGCTTTTATCCATAGAGATGGAATGGGGCATGTATTAATTCTAACACTTACAGTTGCATATCAGGAAGAAAAAATTCTCAAAAACCCCCACAAAACATAAGTTTCTTCCTATGATTTCCCTTCTTCATATGGATTTACTGCTCCACAGCCTTGTGTCTCTGAACACATGCCTTAGATCAACTCATTGTAGTAGCTTGTGTAGAACTGAGTAGTGTTCTTGTGAGCAAACTCGAGAGTAGGACCGGGCTCTTGGGGTTTCAATATCTGGGGTCAGATTTTTTGAGCAGAAAAATCATTTGCCCTTACACACTCTATACCTTCACATCCACCATTTCTATCCTGATGAGGAATTACTGAAAGTATAATAAATGGTTGGGATTTTCAGACTACGGGATATAGAAACAGAGGAAGAAAATTTTACTCCTTTGACTCCCTGTAAGTATCAAAATCTCTCCTTGCTTTTTAAGAACAAAAAAGCTTGACTCACAAAGATGCAAGTTTATATGAGTTTTCAACCATCACTGAGGCTGTACAACTAGGATCTGCATGATTTTGTTAAATATGTTAACAAATCCACAGTCCCAGTAATGTGCAATGCTCCTTGCTCTGCAGCCTGTTGGGAGCTGTGCTGTGATCTGACTCCCTTTGAGATGCGGTGGCTGACTAATGTGTTTCCTCTTTATTTGTAATTCTCTTGTAATTTTTAAAATACTAGAGTATGAATGTGAGGTAAATTACAGTATTTCTTGTCTGTATATGCTTCCTGGGATGCAGTTCTTAGTCCAAGGATGTATTATGTTTGCTGTTGCAATGGTGTTTGGGGGCAGTGATCAGGATGCGCTCAGCTGTCCTAGATGCTGTCACACTTTCAGAGCCTATAATGTTTACAGAAGTGATCTTGAGGAGGGAATTGCAGGTTTGGAGCTAAAGCTTTATTCCTTACCAAGAAATGAAGAAAGGGTGAAAAGCCTCTGGAGGTAAAATGGATGCTTTAAGTAGCCCATGGCAACAGCAGTGATAGTGCAGGACATGGGTAAGGAGACGAGGTGAGGTTAGAAACAGAAGATGTCCCTTTCCACACTTCTAACAAAATGATGGCATTCAGTTGCCAAGAGTGTGAGTGCCTTAGAAAGTTCAACAACTAAAAGAGCAAAGAAGCATTTTCTACCTTTTCATCTTCATTTTGTTGCTGTTCTCTTCATTTGTTCTTTGGTTGCTCGCAAACTTAGTGACCGCAAAAAGCAAAAAAACAGCCCTAGAAAAACTAGTGGTTTTCCTAGCTTGCTTGTTTTTTTTCCTTTGTCCTGCTTAACCAGGATAAAAAAAATGAAAGGCATACAAAAAAGGAACATGACTGCTCAAACAGGAACAGAAAAAAAAAAATTACAGTTCATTTTGGATTGACACAGGAATTGATTGTTTTAACAACTGCTAAAGTAAAGGAAAATCATGTATTTTTGGATACATATAATTTCTTCAATTCATATCTTGCAGAAGTGTTGGGATCTGGGTTTACTGAAAAACTCAGAATGGACAGTGAAGTTCATCTCAAATTTACAAAGCTATACTGATTGTTTTGCTCTAGTATATTTTGACAACATCGGGACAATCATTTTGGCAGCAACGTATCCCCTAGACTTTTCTAAAGTGGTCTAAGTGGTCAACAGTTTATTAAGGTTCCCATAATGCTGCTTGGTTCTGTACTGATTTCCTAAGTAGGACATAAGAACTTTTGTTGTGGCAGCTCTTGTGGCAAAGGCTGAGTGAAATGTGTCACACCATGTGAGTTAATTTGGTCTAACAGCAGCTCATTCCCCAGACAAATAAGAAAAGGCACTGGTGTATGTGAAAAAGAGTCTGGAGCTATGTTCCTTTAATGTTGTTATGACAGTGTGGTAGTGTTTTAAAAAGAAGGGGAAGAAAATTAAAATTAATAAACTTAAGACTTGCATGGAGAACTTGGCATAAGAATTATAGATGTTGGCTAATGCACTCATTTAAAAATTATTAAGGAGACTTGTAAGATACTGCATCCTAGCAAATTATTTACTCAAGGTATCTCAAATGGGTGGACGTGATAGCATTTTCCTTAGCTACTTCCTAGTGTCCAGCAAGATCTTTGTTCTCTGATTCAAAATTTCTCTGAGTAGTTCACCACAGGATCAAATAATTGTTGCTGAAGGGTAGTTAATGATCCAATTTATAGCTATTGTAGCAAAATTATGTCCTTTGAGGAAGCAGTCTTTAAAAGAATAATTAACCAATTTTGATGGAGCTCTAGCTGGTGCAAGTGCAGCTCCTACACATGATATTTTATTTAAGCACATTTTTGGAACAATTTAAGTCAGACATTTATTTTTCTTTAATGGGCACTAGAAGTTCTTCACCACTGAACAAACAGATTTTTACAGTTCTGGCTGTTGTATTTCTGCACAGTGTTTCTCTTGAAAGGGTCTCCTACCAGCTGTGGACTTACAATTTATTATGTGATGCTGAAGGTCTAATGCCTTGGTTAACAGCCTGTTAATTATGTTAATGGTGCTTAGGAAAAGATTATTATGAAATTTAGTTAATAGTCCTTTACAGTGCAAATACATTGTCTCAGTATAGAGATATGAAAATATCACCATGGTGTCTCGTAAAGAATGAGAAGTTAAAGAATTGAAAAGGATACAGTACTTACTGCTGACACCTAACAAAAATACAAAGCAAAATTTCAAAATAGGTAATTTCATGGGAGATATGATACAGTTCTTGCTGCGGCCCATCCAACCTTTGGTACTGTTATGTTTCCTTCCCATTGTCACTGACAGTCTTTCAGACCATGATGGCATCCAAAATGTAAAACTGGTGAAGTATAGAATGAGAATGAAAATCTCTGAGGTAAAGCCATGCCATGACATATTCCACTAGAAGGAATAGCGTAAGCAGATATTTCCATGATGAATAATGTGTTATTAAAGTAGTATGTTTGTAAAACTAGATTGAATGGAGCAAATTACAGAGGATTTAATAAGATATATGAGATTATTATGGAGAAGGAAATCAGTAGCTATTTTTGTTTCTGAAGCCCAAGGAACTGGGCAAAATGCTCAGTAGACTGTTTATTTTTTTTACCTTTCTTTTAATCTGGCACAAAACTTCCCATGGAAATGAAGGTAATTTGTACTAATGCACTGTAATTACATCTATAGTGGGAGTGCATAAAAGAAGTTCATCAAAGAAAGTCAGTGTTGCTTTATCTGCTGTTTAAGTTTTTATTACAGCTTCATTGCTCTCTATCCCTTTTTCACACAAAAAATATCTGATAACATTCTCACTCACCCCTAAACCCATAACTTAAATAGCTGAATCTGAGAGGAAGAGTAGTATATGCACTTGGAGTTAGAAACACAGGAATATACAGCAGAGCAAAATTCTATTATTTTTTATGTATCTAGACTTTTGAAGGAAGTATATTGTTAACACAGAGTTACACCAGTGAATCCAGACTATGTCCTTTCTGCTAAATTAGATCCTTTCTTTCACAGTAGAATTATATATTGCACTAAATTGTGTCCTGCTCTTATCCCTGTGCCTATTTTCAAGTCCTTGCTAAATGTGCACTTTGGATATTTGATTCATAGTGGCAATTCTAGAGTCACTTCAAAGCAGTGAAAAACCCAGATGAAGATGTCCAAAAACCAGAAGATGATTCCATAAGATAAAACTGACAGTGTTTAGTGAGGTCTTACATATGCAAAGCACATCTTTGTGTAGGGTGGTAAACCAGATGATTTTAATTCAGATTTATTAATCTTTTGAGCTATTTGAACTTGGCACATATACTGTCAATTAGAAAAATGTAGTATTATACAAAATGTACTATAATAAGAATTTTCTTTAAACTAACAATTTCAGGATTTTCAAGAAAAAAATGTCAAACTAGTTTCCCTGTCTTGCTGCCTTCAACCCCTCCACCACACCTTTTTGTTGCAAACAGCAAATCACTGTTTATTAAGAGTCAGCAAGTTAGTAGGTACTATACTTAACACACTATAAACTGCAGATTCACAGGATGGACCTCTAGATATAGAATCACAGAATGGTTTGAGTTGGAAGACACCTTAAAGATTATCTTGGTCCCTGTTGTGGGTAAGGACATGTTCCCAGGGGTCACCCTGCTCAAAACCCCATCCAACCTGTTCTTGAATACTTTCAGGGATGGGCTATCCTTATCTTCCCTGGGCAACCCATTCTACACTCACAGTAAAGATTCTTTTCCTAATAGCTGTTCTAAAACTACAGTTTAAAACCGTCTTTCAGTTTAAAACCGCTCCCCCTTGTCCTGCCACTACATGTCCTGTCTCTCAGTCCGTGTTAATAGGACAGACTATGATCAGCTTTCTTCTCATCTTCGTGGCAATCCCTTGTGCTTACAGCAGGATCAGCTTCAGATGGTTTCTCAGAGCCATATCAAGGTGTCTTTTGAAAATCTCCACGTGGGGAGACCCCAAAAGATCTCTGGGCAACCTGTTCCAATGTTTGATTAGCCTCATAACAAAAAGTCTTTAATTATGTTTAGATGGAATTTCTATATTTTTGAGGTCATATCCTCTGGTCCTGTCACTGGACATAGCTTGACTGTCTTCTTTACGCTCTCCTGTCAGGTATTTATATAAATTTATAAGATTCCTCTGATGCTTCTCTTCTCCAGGCTGAACAGTCCCCATTCTTTCAGCCTTGTCCTGTGTGAGAGATGGCCCAATCCCTTAAGCACCTTTGTGTCACTTTGCTGAATGAACTTCAGTGCATCCATCCTATCTTGTACTGGGGAACCCAGCAGTGGACACAGTACCTGGCTGTGTCTCACCAGGGCTGAGCAGAGGGGAAGGATCTCCTCCTCTGACCTGGTGACAGCATTCCTAATGCAGCCCAGGAGGCTGCTGGCCTTCTTCACAGCGAGAATACGTTGCTGGTCCATGTTCAACCTGGTGTCCATGAGGACCTGCCGGTCCTTTTATGCCAAGCTGCTTTCTATCCAATTAGCCCCACACTGGTGAGTTAGGTTATAAATTAAATTTAAAAATAAAGCTAAAAGCAAATATTTCAACCTCTGTCTTCAAAACAACATTTCTGCCATTTTTTTTTCTCCATAAAAGGATCAGAACAGCAGTTGACCTTCAGCAACATGTTAAAGCACCACTGAGAACATCAAAGCAGCACCATATGTAACCTTATATATGTCATAAGGAAGCTTAGAATTAAAATATGTAGAAATACAGAAGGATTGTAATAGAATGCTGAAGTTTCTAATGAGAAAAAGATATGGATGATATGGACCTTATTTTTATGTGGCTTTTTGTTTGGTTTGGGTTTGGGGTTTTTTTAAGCATTACCCAAATAACAGAGCATATATTGCTCAGTATATGTTTTCAGTATTAGATGTTGCCTTTTAGGTTCAGCTGAAGAAATATAAAGGAATCAGTGGTATAATCCTAGGACCAGTTCTGGAATATTTGCAAGCAGAGATGGAGCTGCTCCTAGACACTTTTTGAGGGCCAAAACTGCAGTCAACAACAGTTGGAAATGCATTAACTTCAGCCATTATAATTGAAAGTGTGGAGAAGAAATGAGGGAGGAACAATTTTCTTGTTTGGATTTTCCACTAACTTTATTATGAGAGAACTTGGGCAACTAAAGGCACTACGATATTGCACCAGACATTGCACATTTTGTCAACACGGTGGCAAAACCCAAAATCCTGTCTAGCATTTCAAGCAAGATATCATTAATTATGAAAAACAATTTGATGAGAATCCATCATATCCCTGATCAAGCATTCCATTACAAGAGATTGTAAGAGCTGAAATAATTAGTGTACCCTCCTAATGGCATGTGCCAATGAGGTTATCAAATAGGAAGCCAAAGTTATGAACTGGTAAAGCAGCAGTTCCACTGATTGCTCATGCTAGAGGGAGATTTGGTCTGTGAAAATCTACTATATAAAGACCAAACTGTAAATCTTGAACTGAAATGTTATTTCAGCTTCTCTATATGATATGAAAGGTGAAAAATTTGCTATAAAGACAGACCCAATACCTGTCAAAGTATGTGTGCTGCTGGGTACCTGGAACAATATGTTAGAGAGTGTAAGGAATAGTTATATTGAACAAAAAACATCTTGAACCTAGCAAATCTACAGGAAGCAAAACAAGAATTAACATAGGTAGAGGATGTACTGGGGGCTCTTTTATTTGGTGAGGGTTTGCTCCTAAAAGACTTGATAGCAAGGAAAAGATCTATAGCCACGTTAGATTTTTCTTGTCCTGAGTGCCTTACTGTGATTTGAATATGTGTAGAGTAGAGCAAATATGTGTATCCAGAGTGTAGACTTTATGATGCCTTTTCTCTGTTGGCCTCAAAAACATTAAGAGTGTTTCCATTGTGCATTTTTAGAACTTGATGAGTTTTTAAAGCATCCTTCCTGTGTGAAAGTATCATATGAAGAAAGGAATTATCAAGCTACAACAAAAAAATTTAGATTGCCGGATAAAACAAAAGGAATATTAGCCCCTTCAACAACATACTTAAGAGTTAATTTATATGCAACCTAATTGATCTGAATCATAACAAAACAGAATAAATACCTTGTAGATTTCAAAGAAAATGTTAGTATTATTACTTAAGTCAAATACCAAGCAATGGTAATATAAAAATATTTATTTTCACAACACGTTGCAAACATGACAGCTTGATAATACTGTGGATGAATAAAACTGACACTTTTTTGAAAAATAATAACCACTATGGTCTCCTGAAGCAATTACACAAATGATTATTGGGAATATGCCCTGAGATATTCATAGAGAGTAGCTCTCAGAGTGGGGCCAGGGTTCCTCCAAGGCTGGTGTCATGGGTTGACAAATGCTTCCCATTTCCCACCCATTGAGTAGGAACCTGAGCCTGAGAAGTTAGAAAAGAAGGACTTCCAGAAAAGACATAATGATTATTGAAAAAAGTTGAGAATTACTGTGCTTCAAGGGAAACAGAGGAAGCCAAAACGCCCTTTTATATCCAAATAAAGTGGATTCATGATGTTACACAGAACTCACAGAAATGTATTAAGCACTTCAGGATTCTGCAGGATAAAGAGCTATACTGCAAATCTCGTCTGTTAAATATTTATTTCTCAGGACAGCTAAGGACAATATTTTTATGTGCAGAAGTGCTAATGTTGTAAATGCAGACAAATGACTGTAACATCCCTGTATGATGGTAAAGCTTCAAGTACAACACTGTTTCACAAGAAATCTTGGAAATCTTGAATGCCTCATCTCTTGAGCAAGGAGGGAAGTCAATATAGATAATTTTTAACATACTGTACAGTGCTTTGCACATGACCAAATGTGGATGAATGAACGTCTATGCACAGCAACTATAACATACTGCATAAATCTCAGGGCTATGAGCTAACTGTGGCTGAGGACAGAGCCATGAGAACTAAGCCACTATATAGCTTTTCTAAAGTTCAGAATGCATACTATTGTGGAAGTTAAGGATTTAGCAGCCTATTCCCAAGGGTTTTGTGAAAATTAGTAGAGTAATTTTTATTAATTCACAGAATACTTTCCGCTCTACATAAAGGAACACAGATTTGTCTATAAGTAAATAGTCTCTTTATAAATAGTTTCACTTATGAACAAAACCTGCTTATTAAAACTACCTATTTATGGTTGTGAGGTTGCAGTTTGATGTTTAATAACTGAAAATATAATGTTTGAGTAGACTAATAATAATAATAGCTTAGGCTGTCAGTAAGAAGGTTGGTTGGAAGCACAGGACTACCTGGGCAATCTGTGTACTGAAATGCATGTTATGTACCCCTTTTCTGTTATCAAAGAGAAACTATGGGAAACTATGCTCAACTGATGCCAGACCAATTTACTTACCTGATGGTGTTATGCACCTAAGCATTTCACCACTTGGAGTATGATATTGATATTTTCTTTGGTAGAGGATCACATGCAGTTAAAGGCTAATATTTTGTCCTTAATATAAAACTTCTTTTTGAAAACATACACCTCCTTTTTTTTTTAAATTTTTGGCCTCCATTAATGTTTTTTCTGTCACTAAAAGGTGTCAAGGACCAATATGCTTGTATGGTTTATGATCCAGTGATAGTTCTGCACAGATTGCCCGCTAGATACAATGTAGAGCAGTAGAGCTCCAAGAGCATGTGGTCAACAACACTGCAGGGTAGTGCAGTGTCATACTCAGCCTCACACACGTAACTTGGAGAAAGCTGGAAACTTGCATATGAGGAAGAGCATGGCTTTTTCCAGCAGTCAAAAGAGTCACAAGTGTCTTTTCCTCACACCTGCTACAGATCACAAGGCTGCAAAGAGAATAGTTTGGGCCCAAGCTGATGTCAGGACAAGAAGCAATGGGCACAAACTGGAAGACAGAAAATACTCTTTTACTGTAAGGATGACCAAGCATGTTGTGGATTTGCCATCCTTGGAGATACTAAGAAGCTGTCTGGACTTGGCCCTGGCCAACTTGTGTTAGGTGGTCCTGCTTGAGCAAGTGGTTGGAACATATAACCAACAGAGGTCCTTTCCAACCTCAGCCATGGTGTGACTCTGTGAAGGCATCCTAGAGATAATGTATGTTGATAAATAGTTTTTTTTGTCTTAATATGCATATTCTTCTGTTCTTGGTACAAAGAACAATGTTGTAGTCAAAGGCTGTGATGTGGTCAGAATTTTTTGGCAATGCATATTTCTGTTTTGACTCCAGACCAAACAATGGTCTTAAGGACATGACATTTGCAAGGAAATCCTGATCTTTTTGTTCAGTTTGTACGCTCATAAAATCCAGGTTTTCTAGTCTTCTGAGTCAGAGAAATAGATCTTTTCATCAAACTGTTTTACTGGTATTATTCATATATACTATTATAAGCAAACTTGACAGTACTCTTATATAAAAAAACACAGGTCAGACATATGATACACTGAATTCACTGTGCAGGTAATGCAAAATTTTCCAGCGTAGGTGTAGTAACCACAGGAAAGCAAAAAGCAGAAAGTCAGTCAGTAGTTTGTTGCTGAGTATTTAGTCTACTGAACATATTAATAGCATTGACAGATTTGGGCAGACTTATTAATTGCATGGTTCAGATTTCAATTTCTCTTCTGAGTAGGTGCCAAATGTGTGTACCTTTAAGTAACTAATTTGTGCAGACAAGTGTAATAATTATTACCTGAAAGAGACACTGCAGAAATACATGTTACATAAGCCACTGAACTTTCTGAACATATATTTTCCCATCTTCTATTTGCAGACATAAATATACAAATACTTTTCTAAAAATCTTGGCTTAATATTAAAAATTCTTCATTTGTGAAACTCAGCTGTGTAGGAAAAGGGGGAGGAGTAAGACAAAAAAATAATTAAATGAATCCAGATAAATTTGCATAATGTGGGAATATCACTACATTTTAATACCTATTATAATGTTTCTAATACTTAATAAAATCAGGTTAGTGCCAGACTTTAGTAAAGGTCATTATAGTGCATTTTCATTTTATAGCTACAACATTTTCCCATTTATTAAGATTATTTTAAACTGAATGAATTAAATGAATGAATGACTTACTACAGAGGTAAATATTCAGGAAGAAGAATGATTATTTAAGTTAAAGGATGGTATTGGCAAAAGATCAAATGATTATAAATTGACCATGAATAAATTTAAAGGGGAAATTGGAAGATGAGCCCTTCTCCGTCCAAGAAGTATGTTTCTGGAACTCTCTGACAAAGAGGGAGGGAACTGAGTAATTTAAACTGTTTTATAAGTAATGTGATATGCTTTGGAAAGGGTCACATAATTAAATAGGAGATTTCATGAAGTGAGATTTGCCACAGGATCCTGGGAAATCATTCTGTCCCAGGACATGAGCTTGGAGTGACAGGTACGTGGCATGTCAGTATTCCCAATGACGTCCCTTAGAAATACTACTGCCTGAAAATCGTGTAATCATGTCCACGTTGCTGAGCTTCTATTCAGTACTGCTTAGAAATAAGCTGTCAGTTTCCCATTGTGATCTGTATTTGGCTTCTAGGATCTGCATTCAGTGTCCTCTGAAACCTTGGAGGTGAGCAAATGGACAAAGATGGGGTGAAGTTGTACTTTTAATGGCATTACATCCCCAGATGTCTGGTTGCTGTGCCCTGATCACACAGTCTGCGTAAAACCAGTTGCCAGGTACGAGCTCAGGAGAAAATTCTTTCCTGAATTTAAATTAGCAGCAGTATTGCAGTCTGTGTCTATCTTAGGACTCTCTCATAGTTTTATTTAGCAACTAAAGCACAGGAGTCTGTGGTATTAGCAAGATTCTTTCTGCTTTTACCTAGGGTGTGGTTCTGGCCTGGCTTTCTGATGGAGTGTTTGGAAGATTTTTTATCCTTTATTGCATGGTATAGATGTCTTCAGATTCTTTTCAAACCAGAAAACTGTGGCATGGCTGCCTGAAATTTCAGAAACTGGATTCTGTGAGATGGATAATTCCCCCCATTCTTTGTACTCAAATAAGGCAATCATTGTACTTATTTAAAATAGATTGTTTGAATTAATTTCTTAAGAAACTAAAAGTTGCTCTTAAGAGGTGGAGCTAACAGCTAACATGTATTCTTTAATTTTATATTTCTGTAACCATTTTCTTGCAGAATTTTTACTTCATGATCGCCTTCATCTTTCTTCACATTGGTACTTCCCACCTCACTATAAGATTATATAGGTGGAAGGAGACACTGAATTGGAAGCTTTACCTTTTATTCTGATGGCAAGAGACGATACAATGTAACTGGTATTTCTCTGCTTTCTTTCACATTAAACCTTTGCTTCTAAGAACAAAGATCCCATGAAGTCTAATGACAAAACTAAAAGGACAAAATTGAATAGTACTTACTTATGACACCTGCCTTTAGCAGTGTTTTGAGCTTCAAATATAAAAAAAATAACAAATCCCCTCCTTCATAAATCAGTTATCAGTCTTTTGTGAAATACTGCAGGCAGTGTGTTAAATATTACCTACTGTCTGTTTGCCTGAGGTCCACAGCTAACCAGCAACACTGCCAGTAGTTACACCATAATTTCCCGTTCTCGTATCTGTGTGTCATGTATTGCCAGAGCGTGGTGATACCACCATGAAATTACAGTTCACAGTATTCCTGGTGTTTTTCATAATGTTCCCCCATGACATACCATGAAATTGTGAAGGTAATAGGACATAATTCTGACCTCTCTTTCTTCAGATTTATCAAAGGACTCCAACATAAGGCAAAGACATAAGGCAAAAACATAAGGCAAAGACAAACCCCTTATGTATAGGCTTCGCTGTGAACTCTGCTTTCCCACCCCACCCCAAGATTTTCTCAAATCTGATCTTCTTCACTGTTCTGGCCCAAGACTTCATTCTTCAGGGTGAGGAAAAATGACTCCTCTTATTCCCTGTTGCAGAAATGAACTTTACAGTGCAAAGGCTGTCTAAACCCACATTCCAGCTGTCCATAGACATTTCAGCATATTGCAGCAAACAAACCCGTCTGCTGCAAAAAATAAATTGGAATTAGAACTGTTCAGAAATGTTTTGCCCAGCTCTGCTTGCTTCTGATATATGTGGTGAATTTTAGTAAAAGAGGTTTTGATCACAATTTCCATCAAAAGCTTCACTTTCCACCAACAACATTTGAGTAGTTTGCCAAACCTATATAATTTCTTGATTAGGGGAAAATCTGGTTTAATCTAGTTTGGGCCAAGGATCAAGATATATATTTCTTTTAATATATAATTTAATATATCATTCTTTTAACGTGTTTTCAAGGGCATGAACTATATTGTAAGGGATATAAAGGAGAAAAGGAGAAAAAGAGCCTAAGGGCTCCAATACAGTAAAATAGTTTCAGATGGCAGAAACGAGAATTAAAGCATGAAGAAGAAAATAAACTGAAAAACATATATTAAGTGGCATAGAAAGAGAGTAAAGTTAAAAGAGACCTTAGGGAAGACAGAGGTCAGCAAATTAGACATGAATTTGTAATCTGATATCAAAGCAAGGCAATGAAATTTGAGCTGTTTTTACAAAACAATTGCATCATAAAAGTACTGCAACTAAATGAAGTAGACATTTTAGCATCTAACTTTCCCTCCAGTGGGTTTATAGTGCCATTTTTTACTGGAATTACAAATATGGTGTGCAAAAAGGGTGAAGAACTAGATTTGGTAAAATATAGGTCTTGTGAGTAGTATTCATCTTGCCTGATTTTACCTGTCTAGAAGTTAATTAACATCAAAAAAGATGCCTGTCTTAAGAGCAGGCACATCAGCTTTTGGATCTGCCTGGTTCTACAGAGTGACTCAAGGGTGACTGATTTAGATAGCTGAACTTTTGCATATCTAGATTTTAAAGAGGTGATTCATGCTTTTTTGTTACTAGAACACCTGAGAGAACTGAGAAGATGAGAATGACATGAAAGGTCTAGAGGCTGTAGAGGGAATTACATGTTTTGAAGAACTACTAAGAGAAGACTGAAGACTTCATAGCAGTTAATAAGCATAGAAAAAAAAATGAAAGCTTTCAGGAATGTGAAAAAGTGCTTAAAGTATAAATGTACATAACCAGGAAAAGGAGATTGGGGAGGATTTAGTAGCTTGTGGCTTCCTTAAACAGACTCACTACCTGAAAATATGGAATTTGCATGCCATGGACAAATTTAGATCAGCAGAAACTTTTTTTCACACAACACTAAGTTTCTCCGAAAAACATTGCTTTTCTGGGTAACCATTTTCTATGCCAAAATTGTTGATTTCCAGCTCTTTTGCCTTCTATTTGTTGTAGGTGCAAAGAAGATATGGTAACCCTCAGGGTTTCCTGATAACTAACATTTTATCAAAAAGATTGTGTGCCTTTTTTATAGATTGTTATTTTATTTGTGACAAAATTGGAAATGTATTCTTTTCACAGTATGTTTTGACAAGATGAGGTGCTTTGTTTTGGTTTAGTTTGGTTTGGGTTTTATTGCTGAAGTGGACATTTCCTTGTATAAATGGTTTCATTACTATTGGTTTCATTTAGCTAGAACCTTTTTTAAGCAATTCATTGCTTTTTTGCTTACTGAAACATCAGTTTAAACAACTTTAAACATGTTGAATTACACTTACTTATAATGATGCAACACAAATTAAGGTTGATATAATTAAGCTCTGAGTATGTCACCCCCTTGCCCTCCCATAGCATATGAAGTTGAGCCATCCTGTGTTGTAATATGCATCCTTTTATACTGAATGAACAAAGCTGAGTGTGACATAAAATATATCCTGGAGTCAGACTTGCAAAGCTCTTTAAATTGCTCACCCAGACTCAAAATCTAATTATCTTTCAGCTTTCTTCCTTTTACCACAAGAATGGTCAATAAACTGGAGGGAAAGCCAACTCACAAATGACATTTTAGATGCTAATGGGAGAAGAGAGAAAGGAGAGAGAATTTTCCCAAGCTGAATATAACCCTTGTCTCTAAAAATCACAGGTAAGCTTAGGCACCATCAAGTTTAAATGCAGCATGATACAGTTCATGTTATACTGTTTAGTATGCACTGAGTGCATAGAGGGAAGAGCATGAGAGAAAAATAAATGGACTCAGTACAAAATAAATGGGTAACATAAGGCTTCTGAGACTAAGACAACATTTCACTGCCTCTTACTGTTTATTTTATTTTAGGTTAAAGTGCTTTATCCTTTATATTTCCATGTTTCTATATTTATCTGTGGAGCAGCTGGTGTTATTTGTTCTGGGTGATTTAATTTATTTATTACTATGTATTCTAAAGACACATAGCTTTATCTTCTAATGGTTTTACTGTGTGCTCTTTAAATTGAAACAGTTGGTCAGGTTTTTTTTTTTTTTTCTTTTGCTACACTGTCTTTTGAGTTCTTTAAAAGAACAATTAGATTTCTGTGCATTTTTCTTAAAAAAGGAGTTTAGTCATAGTGAAGGAGAGATTTGAATAATGCTGGATATATATTCTCTAAACATGAAAACCAGAATGCTCAAGATTGCATCATGTAGATTTTGCTCTTTGGTTAAGAAGTTCACAAAGACTGCAAATATAGTTGCAAAGTGATATTCTAGCAAGATCCCAAATAAAGCCACATTTAAATGGAATGTATTTGCCTTCAATAGTTTTCTGAGTCTTAGTACTAGATACAATTTTCTCTCCCCCACCACGTTCTTTTGTGAGATGCAAACAAGGATGTAGGAGTATTGTAAAAATAAATTTTTGCGTAGCTAATATAAATGTGCCTGTTCAGGAGTATTTTTATTTTTCAAATGAAAATATCAGTAAATGTAACTTATCCTCATACCCCTTCTGATCTGATTAGACTGAAGAGGCTGATTTGTGGATTGGGGAAAAATAGTTTGGTAACCATGGCAGAAGGAAGATTTTACACTATAAAGCAATTCAAGAAAGAAATGAACGATGGGTCTATAATACTGTTTCTTTCTTTTTCTGTGCTGCTTCAGGAATGAATGGAGAGCTGTAAGAAAGTGGTTATTGCTTCCAGACTCTATCTTTGATGACCCTCGAGAAATAAATCAGCAATAGTTCCTTATGCAAAACTCCAAACAGCAGGAGCGTTGCCACAGCTGACTCATACCTGCACTGCTGATGCCATTGTTTAGCTGTTTGCCAGCACCTAAACAATCACCAGAGGATGCCATCTACATTTACTGCAGGGCAGATAAAAGAAATTGTCAGCTGAAAAGAAAGTCATGTTAAAGTCTAAAGAAATAAAGACATATGAGCATTCAGTTGTAGACTGAATGTGTTTTAGATCTTCTCTTTAAAAGTTTTTAGATATTCACTTTTAATTCATGTGAGGGATTCTACATGTGCAGACTTAGGCATTTTTTGTGGTTTTATTTTGCTGATTTTGGAGATTTTGATTTTTTCCTACATAAAATTTTTAAAATGCTTGATAATTAGGAGCAGAATTACAGTTTAGAAAACTCATGAGTTTAAAAGCTCTATATCCTATTGTAATCAAGGAGTGCCTGTGTGAGAGAGTTTACAGGCGCTTTAATGCACCATCTCTTCAGAAGTGAAGAATTTTCTTTTTTTTTTTTTTCAAGGAAAAGCAATTTGCAGTTAACCTTTGACTTTTCCATTCTATAAAAAAGAATGGGGGCTTAAAATCAATTTATCACCCATATCTAGGACTGTACTTTCAAAGCACATCAGTTTGCTAAGTGAGTCACCTAAACATTTGACTGCAAGAGTCACATCAAGAGCAAGTGTGCACTTTAATCACTTCTGAGAAATCTGGCCTTCATGTGCATCTTAGAGAGCACCGCACGTCTGATGCATCTTAAACCAGTGGTCTGAGAGCAAATGCTGTCTTGCATAGTCATTATCTGGAATGTTTTTTACAGTTTGTTTTGAACTACTTCATGGCTTGTGCATGTCGATACATCAACAGATATCACTCCAGCTGTGTCACAGATATTTTATGTTATTGAACAGAGGTTGTCAGTGAGTAGCAATTCTCTATTGAACAAACACAGGAAAATCTGAAGAAGCACAAAGTACTGTGCTTTGAACTGTCATATCTGTAGGCAGAACAATACAGTAAGTGATTCTCTCTGCTGTGTCAGAGCATCAATCCCTTTGAGGCATCAAATGTGTCTAGAGCAAATGTTTAATGTTTGTTAGAGTGCAGTAAAAGATGCCTGGCATTCAGTCCTGGCTCTGGAGTTGATGATCTGAACTCCAAACTGGCCTGGAGAGAGCAAAAAATAGCTACCCAAGCGGAAAAGTTTTGCTTTTTTTCCAGCTGTGGTATGAAGTTTTCTTTGTTGGTGCCTGTTAATCATTTTGCAGTCCTCAGAAAAAAAATCACCCTGTAGAAATTCAAAGTACAAACTGCCATATTAACAGAGAAGCAGAGGTGTCTACATATCCATAAAAGCCAATAACAGCGCTTTGTGGTGAGTCTACAAACCAATTTCTTAAGATCCAGACCTTGAATGACAGGCTCATGCCTTTCCTATACACTATCCTTTGAGGAGCAGCACAGCAGAGATCAAGATGAATCTAACTGGCCATAGTCGAATATTTTTAACTAAAGAGAGCAGAGCACAAACTTCACTCAGACCGCAGTCACCTTCCCTCGTATTGTGCTTTAATCCAAGGCGGCATCTAAGTACCACAGAGCTGCTCACTCACTCCCCCTCTGGCAGGATGGAAAGGAGAATTGGAAGAAGATAAAAATTCCTGAGGTGAGATAAGGATACTTTAATAATGGATGAAAAGCAAAATGTAAAAATAATAACAATAACAATTATGTTAACATTTTAAAATAATGATAATACTTGTAATGAAAAGGGGAAGGATAAAATGAATAAAACTCAAGAATAACAAGTGACGGACAACACAATATGCTCACCACCTTCTGACCACTGCCCAGTCAGTCCGTGTGTAGTGATCATCCCCTTCTGGCCAACTCCCCCAAGTTCATACACTGAAAGTGATGTTCTATGGTATGGAATATGCCTTTGACCTCTTCAGGTCACCTATCTTTGTTATGCTTTCTTCCAGCTTCCTGTGCACCTGCTCACTGGGAGAGCAGGAAAATGCAAAGTCCTTGATTTAGAGGAAGCAGCAGAAGTCTGGGTGAGCAGTGAGGAGAATAAGAAAACTGCTTGGTGAAAGCTGGAACTCTAGGCCAAGGTGCAATTTTTTCTTAAGGATAAATCCTTTTCAGTAATGACAACAGAGAACTTAGAAGAATTGTTTCTGCCAGAAGTGCACAAGACTTCTGTGGTCTGGCTCCTACTGATGGGTGAAAGCAGCCCCGTTGTTGGTCACAGACTGCCCTTACCAGCAGTAAGCACTGTACAGCCTGCTCTAAATATGCTGCTTTTTGTTATTGCACTGACTTTGGATGAGTCCCTGGAGGAAAGAGGGTCCCTCATGAGATTTGTGTCTGATGGCCTTTTGATAGCTCTAGGGCTCATATCACTTTGATCCCTTCAGTTCAAATAGAGTAGTATGTGTTTTTCACTGCTCCAGGCCTGCTTATATTCTAGTTGAATAAATGTATCCTTATTAATGTTCATTTGTGCATAGGCTTACATTTCTGCTTGTGACTGGATCTTGACTGGCAGCCCACTGGTGTAAATTCCGCCTCACTCCAAGTGCCAGCCAGACAAGCTTGCTCACTAAAAGTGTCTAAAGGTATCGTGTCTTTAAGGGGAGGATATAGTTCGTGATGCATTACTATTTAATTGCATCCTCTCTGTTGATACTGCTATTGAGAGCACCAATTAGTTTCAATTGTGCAGGTGGTTTTAGCAAAGCAGACAGTTAGGCTAATGGGAAGCGGACTGTGATCATCTACCTCATTTCACAGAGCTAAGGAGAAACAATCTAATTTGAACTGAGTTCAATTATTCTGGACTGGAACTTGCTTTAATCAAGCAACCTTGGTGCAAAAAAGGCTGTAGGGGTCATTCAGCCTCTTGATTTCTGTTTTACATACATAGGTCCCTTCATCAAAGTATTTGACATTAACTGGCTTTGAAGGAGCCAATGAAAAACCCCTGTTTGACAATACCTAATGGAGAGTTCCTTCCCTGCACAGCCATTTTGACACTTAATTCCTGAGCACTCTAGGGAAAGCTCTTCCCATAAAAAAACACACAGATAAATCATTGCCCCTTTAGTAAGAGCAATCAGACTAGAAAAATTGTCATATCACCTCTTACAGGATTTTATTCAGCTCATAAGTTTGTGTTCTGTTGTGTGGCCCCTAATCATGTGTGTGCAGTTGAGTGTTTAGGACTCTTTTCTGTCTCTTATTCTGATTCCGAAAACCTGAGGATAACAAAACACAGAGAGAGTAAAACCAGAATAGAAGGTAGACAAAATTAAGGTGCAAATGTAAAATATAACTGCACAGATATGCTCACTGACAGCTGGTCATTTCCCCAGAAAAAGTCAGAGAGCTTGTGAGGGCACTAGAGAAGTCAATGCTTTTTTTGTCTTAGGAGACAGATCTTGCAACACAAAAATACTTGGCTTAAAGGTCATGTAAGTGCCAGTCCATCTGATTTTCTCTTTCTTTAGCATTTTGAAATGAGGCTGGCTCATCCTCACTGTCATCTTGTTTTTCTTTCTCTTTCTCTGCAGGGCTCTCGCCCTGGATGTCCATACCACAGACTTGTTAGTTGGATCTGTTTCTTCTTGAACAATGCAAGTAGATCTGCTGGCAGGAAAATGTGGTTGTGACACAGAGAATAACTCCTTCCACAAGGTGCATCCTTTCTCACTCTTCCTACCTGAGAAAGTCCTGCAGCAATTATTCCCCAGTAGGCCATGAAAAGGACCCCATGACACCTCCCTAAAAGACAGTGATCATGCAAGGGAACAGTCTCTAATGAATAGGAGATAAGCACTGCAAGAGCACAGCACCAAGAGGCCGACATGAGCTCAGAGGCACCTCATTCCAATTCCAATAAACCTTACCATCTCTGTACAAGGGACATAGAGCTAGGACTGCCATGCTCTGCTCAGCAACAGCCCTTCTTTCCCAGGTCCCCTCCCCAGTGACTGAGAGCAGGATGCATCCTCACTGCAGCCTCTGGATCCTGAGTGACACTCAGCGATACTGTACCACTCTCCTGACAGTCCTGAACCCAGTGATTCCCTCCCACTTGTGTGTCATGGTGCATTCCATCATGTGGGAACTCTTCTCCAGACCTCAGGAAAAAGGAAAGGGAAACTTCACAGAGCTGAGGTCATGATCAAAAGAATGGGATGCTGGGAAACATCCCCAGGAAATATGTCCTTCATTTCCTGCTGGTGATACACAGTTGATTCCTCTAGCAATTAACAGTTTATGTATGAGAATGAGCTAGGTGGACCTAGAGTCTTCTAGATGGAAAAAGATGAATAAGGAAGACAACCTAGGAGGCCATAGAATAAAGTATCCACTGAGAGGGTGGGTACTCACTGGTCAAAGTCTCTTTTGATACAAAGGCTTGAGGGAATGAAATGATGAAGTTGGAAAAAGTTAGGCACAAAGTAAATAAAAGTCCAGTGTGCTTCAGCCAGTGACTAGTTTGTCAAATGCCTTGCTTCAGCACCTTGTAAAAGTTAATGCCTTTCAACAGCAACTGGACACATTAGCAAAAAACCCCATCAAAAGTTATTAGATATAATTATCTTTGTCTTACAATGTCCCATATGTTGGAGGAGAGAAAAGAGATTTTTGGAAGTGCTACTAACTTTTAATTTCTCACATTCTCTGGTCATATCCAGTTGTGGCCACTGCTGGAGTCAGCACGCTGCAGTTCTGTTGTATGGTGACAAGGTCTTTCCCATTTGTTTGAACCCTTTTCTAAAGGATGAGCCACACCATGCCAAGGCTTTCTGAACATCAGATACTGGAAAATTGCATCAGGCAATATGCTCCAGAGATATATGCTAAATATTGTCCATAGACCTGCATGAGAGGGCGGTCATCTCACATGGGCTATATGAGCAGGGTGATGCCATGTGTCAAACAGATGAGATGTGGTTCGTACCAAAGGGCCTTCTTGTGATGAAGAGTTAAAGGTTCTGCGCTAACAAATTCTGCACAACTACGTGTGCCAGCTGATGCACATCATAGGCATAGATGGTTCATGCCAACAGAATAGTGTCATGGTTGGTACAATGTAAATATAAGCTGATCTCTACTTACTGACCGTGGATAGGTATTTGTGCTCTTAAATAGATTTTGAAGTCTGCATGAAGGAAATCAAGAAAGCAAGTGATCAAAACAGTTTTCTTATAAACTAAGTACCAAAATGGTACCTTCTGAAGATTATTCACTCTTATATTAATAAAAATGTTATCTCAAGAAGGAAAAAAATAATCATTTCAAATTAATTGCGTTTCTGAGTTTAAAAGCAAACAAGGCATGGAGAAAAATAAGGAGACTGTGTTGAAATTACTACTATTGTTATTAAAACCAACATTTTTGAGCCTGTGTCTAAGTTGGATGGACTAATAAGCATTTCAAAAATCAAGGGCTGATTTACAAGGGCTGATTTACAAGGGCTAAACAACTGTGGTAAGAATTTCTAAGGCTTATGTCCTATTCAAACTATGATTAATTTGTATTTTTTTCTCAAATTTAAATGCTATCAATTTTACTTTTAGAAAATGTTGCTATAGAACCAGGAGTAAAGCCAAGATAGTATTATTTTCCCTGTACAATATCTCTTCAGGTAGTCAGGTTTGGCACAGGGAGAGCATGATTATGCTTTGTTTATCTAATATAGAATTTTAGGAAAATGCAAACACATCTCTTAAATATTCAGTAGTTTCCATTCTGAATAGAAAAATGTAAATATCCTATCTGATTTATTAAAGATGTCAACAAAGCAAGCATAATCTGACAATTTAAACGATTTGTTCATGGTTAATATTCATTTCAGTCTCTCCTTAATCCCAAATCATAATTGAATCTAACTAACTTTTATCTGACACCATGAAGATTGAGGCTGTTCTAAGAATGTTCACTCTGTCATTGAGAAAAATGGATATCCTGAGCTCTGAAGTTCAATTTGAAGAGAAATAATCTTGAACTATGATATTTGATAAACAGTATTTGTACCACCCCCAAAAGTAAATGGATTTGGAGATTAAGGGATGATTGCTAGCAAAAAATTGCTTAGAGGTTTTTCTTTAAATGTGGTTATTATCTTGAACCATCTGTATTCAAGCTGTCTCAGAATACAGAGATAACATGGGGTAAAATTATCCTTATGACAATGAAAAGAGTTTGTTTATGTATGGCATATTCCTTAATTGTGTGAAACAATCAGGGGAATATTAATTGCTTCCTTGAAGAAGAGACCAGCAGTTGAGTTACTTTTAGAAAATAAAAAATGCCTTCCTGATTCAGCACAGAATTCATTCAAGCCTGTGAAGATTTGTATTAATTCAATATGTCATTGTTATAGAAACTGCATTGTACATAGTTAGCTTATGCAATAAAGTGTAATTTAGTGCTTTTATTTTCCAAATATGTTTGCATGTGAATTCATTCTCCCATTGTAGTGGCTTCCTTTTGTTTTATGGTCACAATTAGCATAAAGTAATGTTTTTCTTTTCAAGGAAAACATAATTTAATACTGAGGCCATGTCTGAAACAGGATAACTGCGAAAAATCATCCTGCTGCTGTTTGGAGAGCTCTTGAGCCATGCAGATCCCAAACTGAATGTTTTTGGTGAACCTGTTCTTTCCCTGGATAAGTCATCACATGGAGAAATTAGCAGAGGTAGACCTGGTTCTCAAGAACTGGGGGCCACCCATCTCATAGAAGAAACACTTACAAATATCAGGAGAGACTGAGACCTCTGGTCAGTGAGCCAAAATGGATATGGGCCATGTGCCTCCGCCTATGCCTATGCAGTCAGTGAGCTGCAAACCTGCATGCTAAATTAATTGTGCCTTGATGCACAGGGAATCAAGACCCTAAATTCTCTCTAAGTTGGCTTTTCCAGCTTGTTGGGCATGGAGGTCCTCCTTCATGCGCTGTCAGACACTAGTAAAACATGCAGAGCAATTCAACAGGGGCATTGAACTGGCCAGAACTTTGAAGAGTATCGACTTACACGTTTCCTTTTAGTGAGTTCCCAAACAAAAGCCTTTAAGTCTCCAAAGCTTGGTTGTATTAGAAACACAAGCTTAAGTCTCTTTTTAAGTAGCACAGTCTCAAAGTGACTAGCAATAAAAATGTCTTATAAACATTTTCCTTTTCCTACACTAAGTCTTTGCATTCACATTTACATTCAGCTAAGTCAGACACCTTCTTTGTTGTAGCAAACTCTGCTCTGTCCCTTCTGGTCCTGATGAAGACTTGCCATTGCCTCTGAGGGCTGATGATGGGGCTTCTCCACCTGTTCTCATCTGAACACATGCACTGCCATCTCCCCTTCTTCTAAGTAGTGCCATTTGACATCCTGTTTATAGAAAAACATAATGTGCAGCTGAGGACAAGCAAATCAAACATGGGTAAACATTTATCTGGTAGGAGTTTGAAATCATGCACAGGTCAATGTTCAATACATGCAGGGGGAGCTGCCCTCTGGTACTCTTAAGACAGAGTGCTCTATGCCTACCCAAAAAATATTTCTCTCACCTTAGATCACTGTAGCTCTTTGTGGATGAGAAGGATGTTTTTCTGTATCAAAAATGATCAAGGCTGTGAAGAGTTCTACCTCCCAGTGAAGTCCAGGCTGAAGATTTCAACTTTTTAATGTTCTCACTAGACCAAAATTCATCCACACCTTTAAAATGTGAAGTGATAGAAACATTATTCTGAACAGATGTCTTTTTATTTACATTTTAGTTGTATTTCTAGACAGTCCAAAAGAGATTTTGCCTTAATTTTTATATTTTAATGGGATGGTTATTCTGCTGTTTTGTAGGCCTAACTTGCAAGAAGATGTGGTTCCCCATGTACCAAAAATGAGTCATGACATAATTGAGTACATACATATATATAGATATGACAGTGGACAGAACTGGAACATGTTTTAACTTAGTTTGTGGACTGAAGGTTAAACTCATCTCTGAATGACGCCTACAGATTCCCACTAAAAATACTTGGAGTTACAGGTATTTCTCTGAGTTCAAAATATAGCCCTAATATATTAACCGTCTTTCTCAAGATGCTGAGAATGATAAAAGTCTTGGACAATTTAAAATAATAAGTTGAAAGTCAGTGTGAATTCTCTGTGGCGGAAGCAGTGAGGTGAAAATAGAAATATGTTCTGCAATAATTTATAGGTTTGGAAGATTAATGGAGAAAAAGGTGCAGACATACAACAGAGATAAAAAGCAATATTATCCAGGCCAACCTACACAGAGAGATCAAAGTTAATTTGAAAACATAAGTGTTTAAAGAAAAAGCAAAGAACAGCTAAAATAATGAAAGGGTAACACTGAGGAAAAGAAACAACATGTTAAAAGAGATACTAGTGATTCCAGAAAAGAACAAGAACAGAAAATTAAAGAAAGGGAAAATGTGTCTCTCAAGAAGTTGCTGGAATAATTAAAATACCTTGATAGGTGAGATATTTCAGGAAAACAAACTACTTCTTTGGATGAAATTATACACCAATAGAAGGGAAAGAAAATTACTAGTGGATGCATTAAATGTGATGCAGTTGCATGAAAATGTAAAAAAGGGAATGTTCCAAGGAATCCAGAGGCAGAAGGTATGTGAGCAACAGGCAGGAACACAAGCCCATCTTGGTCATGACACTGAGTTACAGCCTTACATCAGAAAAGCTCCTGCCATTTTCCAAATTGCAGGCACTTAGGACACTTTTCCAAATGTTTCAGAGAGATTATAGGGTTTGAAAAGGAAGGCTAAGAAATGGGGAAAAAGAGACTAGCCCACTGTATCAGAAAAAGCAGCACACTGCCACGTCCTCCTACTCTTGCCCTTATGTCTTCCTAACAGCCTTCTGTAAAAATGCCACTTTGTGTTCTCATAATGGATTTTTGGGGTGCTGCAGTTGTTAAAAATGCTCATGATCTTTTGATTACTAATCAGGGAAACATCTTGTAGAGACATAAGAAGGTGTTACTCCTACTTTTCCGGCATTAGCAAAACCCACGAAACACTGAAACACTTCAAAGGGAAGTTGAGATCTCAGAAAGAATTAGGAAAAACCTGTAAGAACAGTATTGGTCCTAGAAAACCTGCTCTCACAATGAGCTTAGATAAATTTGATTATGTCTTTGCCAAGGTCAAGAAGTACTTATATAAAGAACTCAGAGGCAAAATTTTCTTTGATCTATTTAAAAAAAGCATAGTAAGACACCATAGCTAATCAGAAACAGAAAAACAAACATAAATAACACTAATTATCATGAATTTTGTTCCTGATGTTTTTAAATTAACCTGAAGTCTCTCAGAAGGCTACACTGCTTCCTGGGAAGTTGTGGACTTGATGACTGGATCAGGTTTAATGGTATTTGGTTCACAAGAAAACAGATTAGATGATCATAACAAGACATCTGATTTTATAATGTTCATATTTTTTCTTAGACTTACTATTATTGCAAAGCTCTCTCTCTGTCACATTGTATTAGGTCTGACATATTTTCTTCTTTGAGTTAGATTATTAACTTTGAATACTTACAGGTTCTTGTGTTACTTAATGGACTTTCTCTGGCACCTATTCCTGCATTTTTGAGTGCTTGGAGCAGCATTGTGAACATCTTCAATTAGCACAAGTTAGAAAAGCTATTTATGCTTTCAGAACTTTGTAGTTTGGTCATGATGACACAGTAAAAGACATTTAACTAACTGCCTAGAATCTTTTGCCCTACTGACAACTTCATCTGTAACTAGTCAAGTTCGTATTCTAACCATGCTGAAAGGAAACAGGATCTCTTCTTTGAGCTTGTGTTCCTGTGCATAGATAACACCCCTTTATATATTTTATAAAGTTGTCATATCAACGTATTTACATGTATGAAGCACTTCTGAAAAAAAAATTTGCCTCCATGAATACTGAACCCAGTCAGGCAAAAGTTTCTTCTTCAATGAGGTTGGAGAAAGAAATTCTACAGAATAAAATCACAGAATATTCTGAGTTGGAAGGCATTCATAAGGATCATCGAATTCAGCTCTTGGCTCTGCACAGGACAGCCCCAGGAGTCACACCATGTGCCTGAAAGCATTGTCCAAATGCTTTTTGAACTCTGTCAGGCTTGGAACTGTGACCACTTCCCTGGGAATGTGCCTTACTGTGTTTCATATGAAGTCATTAGGCCACCTGTAAAAATCCAAGAGATTTTCTTGCACTTTGAAGATATTTGTCTGTGTTACTGATTTTAACACTTCCTCTGTAGCTCTGTATCTTTGTGCTCAGTATGATGAAGTCTACAGATTTTGTAACAAGTATTCAGCAACCCAGTGTGTACACTGAGTAGCAAGCAACAGTCCCTAAAACAGCAGCTTCTTCAGAAAGTGCTGCAGACAAGCCCTGGCCTCTGGGTTACAGTCAGTCAGTGCTTGGGACACAATCCATGTTTAGAAACTGGTAACATATTTTTACTTTTATGAGTACCATTTCATGACATTTTTGAGTTCACTGGGGAACCTGATGTTCATTGAAAGTGCAACTTTTCTCCTTTGGGGATTTATTGACTATCTAATCCAAAGCTGTTAATATCCCACAAATATTTATTCATTCATTTGAACTGTCTCATGAGGAACTGAGAAGAGTACACAGTGTCACCTAGACCTTTCTCTTTGGAGCAAATGGGCCTGTTGCACTCAAAGGCAAGATGAATTAAGATGTTCCAGTTGCTGATTTTTAGCTCTGGATTAGTAAAGAAGCTATGTGGGAAGAAATTTGGCTGAGGCTGAATGGCAGAGCGGCAATTGTTTGGACTATAGGTGGCTTCGGGAAGACTATGCTCGATTTGGTATGAGAACTTTTATTGCAACCTCCTGAATCTTAAGAGACTCTCAAATTGCTCCAACTCCCGTGTTTGCTGATGTTTCTTGTTCTCTCCTGCTAAATCTGTTGAGTTTCATAGGAATAGCACATTTTAGGGCAGGATCATTAGAACTGGGACTAGGCACTGGTCCATGAAGAGGCAGAGTTAAGTTTTAGGCTTTATTTGGTGCTGGGATATTTGATGCCACACCTTCAGCCAATGGCTTCCTTACTAGGCTCTCCTTGTTCCACTGCACGGGGATCTGAGAAAAACACAAAGAAACTGATTTTAACTTAAAGGCTAAGACACTAAGCTGGAATAGGGCTTACTTTAGAGCACTTACCTTCAGATTGCTATTCTTCAGTAAATTCGCAACCATCTTTCCTAGGTATTTGCATGGAATGTCCAGTAAGGAACGGTTTCATGGCTGACCTCTAGCAAAGGTTAGCAATATGGTCAGCACACGGTGGAGTCTGCAACAGCAACTGGATTTCATGACTTACAGAGTTCAACCTCTTTTGCCATATGCACCTCCAAAGGATTTTGGCTTGTGACACACTGCTGAATGATCTGTCCTTACTGCTATTTTTATGACAGTATGGAAGGGGTCCACAGTCCTAGATGGATTCTGCCAGTCAGTATTGTGAATGTCTGTGACAATTTAAGCAGAAATTCCACAAATCAATGCAACTCACAGACTGCTCTGCAGAGAAGAGTGATGAGAGGGGCTAGCAGTGTATTCTCTCCTGAGTGATTTTGAGTCTTGATGTGCTTTTCTGCGTCATGGTTTAACCCCAGTCAGCAACTAAACCTCATGCAGCTGTTCACTCACTCTCCTCTAGTGTGATGGGGGAGAGAATCAGAAGGATGAAAATGTTAAAACTCATGGGTTGAGACAAAGATAGTTCAATAGGAAAAGCAAAAGCACAAGCAAAGCAAAACAAGGAATTAATTCACCACTTCCCATGGGCAGACAGGTGGAGCAGAGTGGTGCAGTGGCAACTTGTTGGGCCCATAACCCAGAGGTTAATGGAGTGAAACCATCCTCTGGTAAGGCACTTTTTATGCCTCAGATTAGCTCTACTGACTAGAACATGGTGCTAGTAACACCAAAGTTGTGGATTTGATCCCTGTATGATCCATTCACTTAAGAGCTGGACTTGATGATCATTGTGGGTCTCTTTCAACTCATAACATTTTGTGATAGATGTTCATCCATCCCCAGGAAAGCGGCACATAATGGTGACTTGGGAAGACAAACATAATCACTGCAAATATTGCCTTCTTCCTTCTTCTTCCCCCAGCTTTATATTCCAAGATTGATGTCATATGGTATGGAATATCCCTTGGGTCAGTTGGAGTCAGCTGTCCCAGCTGTGTCCCTCTCTGACTCCTTGTGCACCCCCAGCTTCCTTGCTGGTGGGGTGGGGTAAGGGGCAGAAAAGGACCTGATTCTGTGTTAGTACTAACTAAAACATCAACACCATGTTCAGTGCAAATCTAACACACAGCCCCATACTAATTACTGCAAGGAAAATTAATTCTACCCCAGCCAAAACCAGCACAGTGACTGTTGATCTCTCTCCTCTGCTTTCTTAGCCCTAGGACTTGAATACACAAGAGGATAGTACAGCAGTTGTACTGTGGTTCAGAGAAGGAAAAGAGAAAAGACTGAATCTGTCTTTGAAGTCAGAATCTGCAGAGCAGCTGCAAGAGCATGCAAAGGGTGCAGTAATAGATCATGGGCCATGTCATCTCCCTTTCCCTCATGTTTCTACTGTGTGCTTTATGTATATATGTGGTACAAGTCTGCCTATACAGAGAACCTGATAAATTATTTATTTGCAGTAATTTACCTAAAGCTGTGATATACTCTGTTCCACAAGTGTTAAAAGCTGTTACTGAGAAGATAACACCATATAAATAAGACTACAGTGATTTTAAAGCATTCAGGCTTAGTGGTGTCTAATTCAGTCTCACATTTGGAGTAAAAAATCTTAGTGGCTGTATTTTAGAAGTCCTTATAACAAGATATAGGATAAAAAGAAAGAAAAGGAGTGAATAAGAAAAGTCAGCTATTTGGAAGACAATTTGTAGGTGACAGGGCAAGTCACAAAGATGCATGTCGGTCCTACAAAAAAGGTTTTCTCATTCAGGCAGGAAAGTAGTATCAGTCCCTTTTTTCCCTCTTTCACCTCTTCTTCCTTTGATATTATACTGCTAGACTACATCCACTATGACAATTTTTCTGTTTTCCCGCCCCTTTTATTGAATTTCTTACAAAACCGTTGATAATGAGGATAGCTATCCTTATCCTGGATGAAGCCTTGCCTCTCTTCACTGTACACAACTGTTCAGAGGAAGTATATAGTTGGACCTAAAATCTGAACACTATGTGAACCATTTCCTGTTGCCATCCAGGCTTTAATTTTTTTTTTTTCCAGAGCAGGCAAAATACAGAGCACATATAAGGTGAAATAAATTACTTTTGATGTCCTGAGCTAATAAGTACTCTAGCATCGTGGAAAGATATAAAATACTATGTGTAGACTGTGAAGCATGAATTTAATATGTCCTTTTAGTTATTTTCCTGATGGCAACCTGCAGTATTTAAAACACTCTGACAACTCCCCCACCCCAAATGAAGCTGTCAGAATATATTAGCATTGTTCCAGTTGTTTCCACAAGTCCTCAGCCCTACAATACCTATACAATCCACTATGTAACATATGCATCGTGCCTGTCATCAATTATAACTGGATCATGTGAGCATATTTTCACAGATACTGTGTGATCAACATGACCTGCAGCTGGTGAGTGAACAAATCAAGCCACGATGTTAGGAGTGCAGCTTCTGACGTCAGGGGCCTATATGCCTTGGAGATCTTATATTTTCTAGTCCCATAAGGTTTGCACTGGTGAAGACCACAGGGGCATTTCCTACATCTGATTTGCAGCAGCTTAACTGAGAAGGGATTTGTGGAGCAGGCAATGAAGCAAGTGTTTGGTAACCAACTGAGAATGCAATTTCTTTGAACAAATGTGCCTACACTTTAGGCAGTTTCTGTTACATATATTGGCATTTCTAATCTACTAGCAGAGAACATTTTAATTGTACTTGTGTTATCAAACCGGCATAAAACAGAAAATCTGCTGAGTTCTTTAAGATGCTCCTTTGTTTTAAGCACTGAGACATTTATTGCAGTCTTCCCAGCTTTATTAATAATGTCATTAATATTCTTTTTGCACAGAGCAGCAGTGGAAAAGTGCCTGGTACTCGTGGGTGTTTCATTATTTAAAATGTAAATAAGAAAGGCTGCAAGAAGTTAACCATCTCAGCAGGAAAAAAGGAACAAACCTTTAGTCTGACAGATATGGGATTATCACCACTTTCCTCATTAGAGCATATGAAATACTTTATAGTTCTATATCTGTAACATCAACAAGAATAATTTTCTTTGTCCATACACAGAATTTTCCACCTGCCCATTTCTTTTGGAAAGGAATGTAGAGGAAAAGTTTCCAAATAGCCTGTAAATTGTTTTTATTTTCACAGAGTTATCAAAAAAACCTTTCCTTGATTCATCCTCTACTTCCTCCTGGATTGTGCTGACTGCATAGGGTAAAGAAAAGGCAAAGGTAAGCATATTTCACCTGTCATCACTGAGGCCTTGGGGAGCTCTGCATGTGGAGCTGTCTGTGGCATATGTAAAGGAGGGACATGAGCTCTCTTTTGGGCCTGTACACCTCAGAGGTTTTGTGCTGTCAGCGGGTAGGTCCATGTCAAACTGAGCTGAGAAGGATTTGAACTGGCTGGGATTTGGCATCTTTCATATCCTGGTTGCAAACCTGCACTCAGTATGAATATCAAGTTGGTAATTGGCATCCATATTACAGAAGATATTTCTCTACAGATTTTTCAACTGACCAGCACTGTTGTCCCACTAGTCCATGTTTTTTCCTGGCACTCAGAAAACACAGTGAAAAGTTGTCTGTCTAAGAGCAGGTCCAAGGGACATAGGTCACCCTTCCTTACTGAAAAGTTTTGGACATTAGATATCAGTACACAAAACCAGCAAACACAGCTGCTTTGCTGTGGTTCTGTGTTCTTGTCACTGGTACCTGCCCCAGGGCAGCGAGGACTAGGTAGAAGGCAGCTGTGCACCTTCCAAATCCAGCAGTTGATGGTTTTGTACAGCAATAACGAATTTGGTGCAGTTAAGTATGTTTGAAAATCACATCATGCCACTGCCTGGTCTTTTATACAATAATATAATATTAAACTTGGAAAAGACTTGTAAGATCATTGAGTCCAACCATTAACCCTGCACTGGTAAGTCCACCACTAAACCATGTCCCTAAGTGCCACATCTACATGTCTTTTAAATACCTTCAGCAACGGTGAATCTGTCATTTCCCTGGGTACCCTGTTGCAGAACTTGACAGCCCTTTCAGTGAAGAAATATTTCCTAATATTCAATCTAAATCTCCCCTAGTGCAACTTGAGGCAATTTCCTTTCGCCCTATCACTTGTCACTTGTGAAAAAACACCACTCCCCACCTTGCCATAACCTCCTTTCAGACAGTTGTAGAGAGTTGCAAGATCTACCCTGAGTCTCCTTTTCTCCAGGTGTCTTAGTTCCAGGAAGAACTAAGATATCTATATCAGCCAAGTAATAATCCCTCTCCTTCAAATTTAGAAAATAG
>JAWWMO010000043.1:15088487-15128791 GCA_035047845.1 Dendrocincla fuliginosa
ATAGAGGGGGTAGAATACATAACTTTGATCACCCCCCACACAGTGATAACTGGCTCCTCCTGTTGAACTAGGACACCAGGTTAAACAACCTGAGCTCCTTCAGCCACTCCTAATAAGAGTTGAGCTTCAGATACTTCACCAGCTCTGTTGCCCTTCTTTGGACATACTCCAGCATCCCAATGTCTTTTTGTAGTAGAGTGACCAAAGCTGAACAGGATTTGAGGTGCAGCCTAACCAGTACTGAGTAGCAGGGTCACTGCCTTAGTCCTGCTGGCCACACAGTTCTGATACAAGCCAGGATGCCACTGGCCTTCTTGACCACCTGGACACACTGCTGGCTCGTGTTCAGCTGGCTGCTGACCAGCATTCCCAGGTCCTTTTCCACCATGCAGCTTACCATCCACTCTGCCCCAAGCCTGTGGCATTCCACAGAGGTGTTGTGACCCAAGTGCAGGATCTGACACTTGGCCTTTTTGAACCTCACACAATTGGCCTCGGCCCATGAATCCAGATCCCTCTGTACAGATCCCTCTGCAGAGGCTTCCTACCCTCCAGCAGATCAACATTCTGACAGAACTTGGTGTCATCTGTGAACTGACTGATGTTCCACTCAGTTCCCTCATTCGGTTCATTGGTGGTTCTTTGGATATTGATCATGACTGAACAGTGAAAATTAAAAAAGGCAAATTATATGCAATTACTGCAGATTTCAATGATGAGCTATACTTCTTCATCTCTTAACAGAGGCTAGGACAGAAAGCCTTTGGAAGCCGTGTACCCAGTCAGGGCTCCAGAACCTGCAGTGAGGACGGTGTGGAGCAGTGTTTAATTTTTACTGAGACTCTTCCTACTCCTCAGGTACTTAACAGCCATAAGAGACGCATCTTAAGAATTGTATAAAAAAATCAGTACAACATAGAAGCCAGGGTAAGTTTTGAATCAAAAGTGTGATACCAGAGGAGCAATTGTTTATATCCACTCTTAAATTTCATTTTAAATAATCCCAGTCTTAATTAATTTATATGTGTGTAAAGATGGTGGATTTTTGCTGTCTGGTGTATGAGGCTAATAATAACGAAATTATTACTGTGGTAGATTTCAACACATGAAAAAAGTTTGGATTGAAAGCTTATTTTACAACAGGTAAGTACAGGTTTGCTACTCAAAGGTTTAGCATCTTTGTCTGTTAAATAATGTGCAAAAAATAGTTGCCTTCTATTCACACCACCTGCATTCATTTACTGGTTTTCTCTATATGTTATGGAATATCCTAAACTGACCTCATGACAACTAACAGAAATAATTCTTATGCTTTCATAATTCTTTTAAATTCTCTTTTTATAACTACCTTCAAAGACACTTTCCAATGGTCATATAAACTCCTGACTAAAAAGGAAAATTTTTGCTCAGACTTTTCAGAGTTTCTGGAGCTTAGCTAAGGTTGGAGTTTTGAAGGAATGACTACTTTACTATTACCAGCTTGGAATGTTTTCCTTCTTAGCTTTTTTCACTCCCTGAATTGGGAGTGGTCATAGTACTCTTTTTAGCATTTTTTGGTGCTGAGTATTCAGAATCACTGGGGGTGGGTGGGTGTGGGAGAGAAACAAAGTAAACAAAAGCTGTTAAATTGAAATTATGATGGAAGAATGTACCTTATATGGCAATAAAATAGTAGGAGTACCAGTTCTGAAGGTTAGAAAATCCAAAGGTAAAGTCACCTTTTCAGAAACTTCCCCAAAATATTTGATAGCCTCACATAATGAAACACATACTGCTGACGCATCACTTGCCATGTTAAATCGGCTGTATTGCCTGTAAGGTATGCCATTATTCATCCAATTTATTGTCCAACACATGTAGTTAACTACTAATGAAAGGACAAAACTGTATGGCTTATTAAACAAATGATATATGAAGCCATCTACCTAAGTGCATGACAGCTGAAAGGTAGATTAATATAGTATATGTCAATATATGGTAATCACTTGAATTATGCCACCACAGCAAAAAGATCTAAGTGATTCAACTTTAGTACCTAAGGTTAAGAGCCTAAATCTGTACTTCAGCAAGTGCTTTTCAGGGCAGTTGGATTTTAAGCATGCAGCTCACACTCTCCACTGACCTCAGCAAAGGCTGTGATTGCTAAGCTCTCCTGAAAATCAGGTCATCTGAATTTTGTGCTACTCTGCCTGACTTGGCTTCAGATTGAAAACTTTGGCCAGAGGTATCTGAGAGAGTGAGGGTTAAACATTCCCTCTGTCAGCTTGACTAAGATTTATTGTGTAATGCACTTCTTCCAAAGAAAGATGTTTAATGCTATTGATTGCAAGGTTGCCTACTTAAAATAGCATAATGTGACAAATGATGAATACCACATAGAGAAAAATTGTAGGGTAATTCAAGATATGAGCATGTATGGTATGTGTATTGGAGTAGGAGCTTCATTTTTCATGAGGGTGAGTTAGAAGGTCATCTATTTCACTTAAAGGCATTGAATATTTTTGTTAGTTTGACAGACATTATGGGCTTGATCCTGTTATTCAAGGCAGTCATTAAACTCCCATTGACCTAAAGTGGGTAGGAGTGGGGCCAAGCTTTACAATATGCTAAGAAGACACTATGAGATGAGATAACTTGGTGGATAATATTGCAGAAAAAGGCGTTATGGTGGCTGTTATATACAAACAATAACAATCCTAAAAATTATCTGATAACTTCAAATGTTTTGTATGCCAGTACTACTCTGTTAAACATTTTCATGCTAAACTGAGAACTTTCTGAATCTTCCAAGAAATATATGCAACTTCTCACTGCTGTTTTGTTGCATCACAGAGCAAATTAACTGCTTACAGTTTATAATGCTGCATGTATTCTTACATATGTATTATATGATAGGTAAAAATGAGTGGTTTCAATGGCATTTAGACTGATTCTTTAAACTGTACAGGTAGGAAGAAATAAAAGAAAGCTGTTTCTAGAAACAAATATGTTTATTAATGGAGAAGTAAGTGAAAGAGGTAAATTTAGGAAAAAAAGAATATTTTTATCATTGCAATGCATTTCATGCTCCAAAACAAAACCAAAACCAAGACTTTTCACTGTTTCTTTTTCCTATCTGTCATGTGTCATCAATGTCTTTCCTTCTTTTTTGTAACTTCCTGTGAAACTGGATATTTGCTGCACATTCTTAGGAGAACACAAAAAGAAGACTGTGACCTATCTGATGTACAAATGTGCTTCTGCCCTCTTGCTGATGCACATTTCAGTTTGATACATCCACTCAGATAGTTATTGTCTGCCAAGACACACTTGAGGAAGATCCAAGTGCAGGGCTAGACCAAGCTCTGGGGAGAGCCCGCCTGTTGACCTGTTGAGGTATGGAAGTGCCTCAGCTGTAGGAATGTTTTCCATGGCTATCTTTGGAGCACAAGGATGTGAGGTGAGTAGAGAACACAGAATGGCTTCACAGAATAAACCCGCAGGGCCATTTAGGTAGCTCAGCAATACCTCTGACTGCACAGCAGGAATAACCCAAGATTTTATGCACAATGTGGAGAGTCATCCCAATCTTTCACACTGAGATCATTTTAGTTAGGTGCTTTAACACCTCCACCTCAGTCTCGTGTTTTCAGGAATCAAAAGCATGTTAATTTTTAGAAATTGCACTCAGATATAACTCAGATTTATTTATTCAATGCTTTTTCCAATTAGAAACAATAGCTTCTTCATCTGAGGTAAAGCAATGAAATATAGGTCAGGGTTAAATCCAATTTTATGTCCCTTGGAATGCCCTGGAATTTAAACTCAGAATAAGTTTTATAAAGCATTTACTATTGTTTGGTCTCACTTATGGTGTTAATTCAAAGTGAGGTGAAATGAGTGAATTATCTTATTTTTACAGGACAGCAGATGAAATGTAGATCAGAGAATGCTCCCTTTGGTTTTGTGCTCATTCAAGCTCAGAAAGATACAGAAGACTGCAAACACATTTGTCATAAATCACAGATATATAAAATGTCAGGTGAAGTAAACTCTTTCAGTTTCATAAATTTGTGTGTATTTTTTTACTTCATGAATTTGAAAAGTTATTTATAATGTAGCCTGATTAATAAAATGATTTTAAATGAAAGGAGATTTTGAAAACAAAAAGCAGTAAAATCTGAAAAATATAGTTTCATGTGGATAAGTAAGTTCAAACAATGCAAATATAGTGCTCTAAGGATTTCCTTTGCCCCATCTTTGTTTGCAAGAATTTTAACCTTTTTACCTCTCCCAGAAAAGAGTCCAGGGAATTTAGCAAAGGGTATCAGATTTTCTGTAATTGTTTAATGAAGGCTTTGCTTGACTGTAGTTTCCTGTTAAGCAAGGATCAATTAATTAATTAATTAAATCTCATGTTGCTAAGAAGCTGCTTTGACATTTCCAAACATAGGACAAGATGAGAAGGTCAGAGTTGTTGCCTGAAACACTACAAACAGATGAGAGGATTGTTTCTCCCCGTGTTCATCCAGCAGAAAGCACTCAGTTTATATTTTGAAAGCTTATTTAGCATATATATCTGTCTGTAATTCTCAATACTGTTTTCTCTCTCTTAGGTTTCTTGTTATGGACATTTTATTGTAAATCTAAGATTGTCTCTTTATAACTTAGAATACTGCAGCAGTTACTTAACTGCAGTCAATTCTGATCTATTTAGGCTGGTACTGTTAAAATAAGTAGAGAGATTAATTGTTTTTTAATTATACATTCCAATAAAGGTACAACAGTTGACTAAGTTTTGTCTACTAGAGAACAATTTTTGCCAGTTTTATCTCCTTTTGTTCTTTTGGATTTCAAGTCTATCATGTGAATTGCCTGTCACCCAGGAATTCTGGAGTTGCTTGTTATAATAATGCTTTTACTCTAATTCCAGAACTGTTTCAAAATGTGTGTCTGGACTGCTTCATTATATTGAACATAAAAAGCAGTTGGGAAGTTTTCTTTCTGTCCCAGGTACCTTCAGTAGGTTTTGACTTTGAGATCAGAATATCTCTGGAAGCTTCAACAGGAATACTAAAAAGGAATCCACAATTTTTCAGCTGTTTCCAGTACAATATAATTTCTTCTGTTGGAAAAGATCTAAATACCTTACAGAATTTAGGAACATCTGTCTCTGATACTTCAAATTTTTTTTATTTAACTAGGTGTCTACTTTTTCTGTCATCCTTATTTTTCCTTCTTTACCATTTTCTTCTCTTGTGAACAAGACAGACAGCTAGCTATTTTTCTACCAGTCCTTATGGTCTCTGAGCCGCTGCCTATAAACTGACACATGGAAAAAAAATGCTCAAAGAGCTTATGACAGTTTAGAAACTGTAATGGGTGACTTTCAAGACTGCTACTGCCTTTTTTCTTCTGTTTCTTTTCTTGTTTGAACTGTGACTTACTCCTGTCCACTAATTGGTTTTGAATTGTGGAGAAAAAGATGAGAATGTTCAAGAAGTCACAAAAGAGAGTTTATTAATTAATTATTTTTCTGAGCTATGTTGATTAGCAATGGGATTAGAGCAGACCAGATGTGGGTTTCTCACAGTCTCAGACCGAAAATATCAGTTTTGATCACTGATTTGCAGTCTTCAAAAGTACCTACATAGGTTATAGCATATTGGATGCCCAGCTGGAAAATACGGCCTTTAGGAGCAGAGTTAATAGAAATGGTAAAGCAAATCAGCTGAAATGGTCAGTATTTTGTAAAACTGGCAGTTGTTTCAGAACTTGTACAACATGTGTGTAGACCTGTACAGCCTCTGGGCCATATGACAGGAAGAAGAGATTGGGAAGGATGGGGTGAATCTGGAGTCTACATTATATCCAATGGCCAGACAAGGAGGTTGTTCAGCTCACAAGATCGTCATTGCTCAGAATCACATGTTTAAATGACAGAGTCCTTTCTGAAATTTATTCCTTTTGCACTGGCACTGCATGTAAGTTGACATTTAAAATGCATTAACACGGTGCTACTTGATGTACTGTATTATGCAGCCTATCAGTTTTGAAATGGAGTTTAGCCTGCCAGTAAAATCCTTGCTCTACTCAAATAGACTTAGTCAGCCTTGGATCAAAGTGGCTTAAGGAATCTACGTAATTTTAATGCCTTTGTCATGCTTTTTCTTTCCCTTTTATTTTTTTTTTTTTTTGAGTCTGTCCTACTTGTGTTCTATAGGATCTTTCTCCATATGTGAACATATGGACATTCCTCTTTATGTCCACAGCACTATTTATGCAAAACCAAATTACTTTAATTCCTATGGTTACTCGATTTCTTTACTTATATGATCTTCTTATGCCTTTTACTCTTCCTCTGTGCTTGATGACTAATTTTTTAGCATTTTGCCGAACACAGTGTTGAGTGATTCTTACCCCATACAGTTAGATATTTCAGTACCTAAAACACATCAAGAATTTCCACTTTGCACCACAGTAAGCATTAGAAAAAAGTTTTTCTTGATTGTTATGTACAACTAGACTTCCTCAGGCTTGGGTAACTTCTGATGTGGTTTTTAGGGAGAACTGGTTATCAACCCAGAGATTACAACTGCCAGTTCTAGTATCATCAGGTACAAAGAACTTCCTAGGAACAGCCATATCTTCTTATAATGACTGGCATGGACTTTTACAGAGCATCCTGCTTCTCGCAAGATGAAATAAAAATTCTTCATGACTTGTGAGAGAAGGACATCAAAGCCCACATCTGAGGCATCAGCATTATATTCCACTCTCAACTTCAGGGAGATCCTCTTTCTCCCTGTTCTTAGTTGCCTCTTCTTGCTTCAGAGAACATATTTTGTTTTCAGTAATTGAGAGTTTGTCTGGCTAGTGATTTGGATAATTGAGATGACTCTGCGTATATTAATATTTACCAGAGGCTCATAGCAATCTTTCTTCCATGATTACTGCTGTATTTTCCCCATTACTTATGAAGCATACATCACTAGTCTTTCATTCAGCAGCATGACAGCTTCAAATTCTTCTGAGGCTCCATTGAATGAAAGGTTGTTATTCTTGTCAGTCTGTAGGGGGGTTCTATTCTTTTCTCAAATGTGCAAGAAGTGCATGCCCCTGTCATATTTCTTACCTCTGCAATGAACTTTTTCTTCTCATAATCTAGGGGTTAATTTTCTTAAGTGAACTGTGGCAAGTGTGCAATATAAGGATTCATGCTTTCAGATTTTAGATTATTAAATTATTAATTCTTTAGTTTCTCCTGTAAAGTTACTTTTCTAACACTGAAACCCATTCATTTTCCCCATAAAATTCATAACATCAAATAACTCTTGTAGTGTTTTCATGTTTGTTTTATAGTCCAGCTTTGTTGATGGTACTTCATGGGGAAGTAGCTTCAGAGGCTGCTTCATTAGTATCAAGGAACTTTAGTGTTGCACTTGCTAATCTATTGTGCTATTTGCCTGCTGGCGCATTTGCCTGCTAAGAAAACAATTTCTGAGGGACTGCAGATAAATCAAATGTATCTACTTAAAGTATGCTGAAATCTAACAAGTCTCTCTTACTCTTTCCTGCTGGATAATCTTCTGTTCTTATTTTCTCACAAGGAGACATGTTTTCAATACAGAAGAAATCCTCCCTGAGGCTAGAAGGGTAGCTGTTTATCTATATAAATGGATAAATGTAAAAAATGCTTCTATACAAAAGCTTTTAATTTGCCTTGGTTATCTTTTAAATAGGGCTTAAAGCACACATGCACATAAATATATTTCTTCAAGTTCATAAGCAGGGGAGCAGCAATGTCTATATTACTGGCTTGTTTACAAGTGCTTTTGTAGACTAAGGTGAGTATTCACTCGCTAGATGAGTCTACCCTCTTGAGCCCTACTTTTATAATACAAAGCACAACACAGCCACACTGTTCCTGAGGCAATCATCCTTTCCATCCACGTTTCTTTCCATGGCATAACACTTCACAAGGTTAACCCTGCAGTAGTCTTTTGATGAAGGAAACTTGTAAGATTTCCATAATCTTTCAAACTGCACAGATGAGACATAGGAACTTGTTCCCATTTCTGTAACTATTTTCCTGCCTGAACAAAATTTTTTCTTACCTATAGTAGAGATACTAGGCTGAGTTGGTAAAAATATGTTTAGCTTAGTGACACTGATAAGACTCATGAGTTTAACTTCACTGAACTATTGCAATAGCCCTTTGCAAGAAGAAAGTGTTACTGCTTTTATGGGCAAGCCTCAAATGTGTTTCATTAAAATATGTTGAAGTTTCTTCCTACATTTTCGAGAAAGTTTAATTGCACATTCTATCCCATTTCATTCAAGCTTGATATAAGCATGAAGTATTAGTGAAAACCAATTTTATTTATAGGTTTATTGGCACTTTGCAGAAGAAATGAATGAAAATGACCATGTGAATTACCATACAATGTGAATCCCTTGACAATAGTAAAGTATCTACTGGATTTAGCAGGACCACCAACAATAACAAGTTTTTTGTTTACAGTTTTACACTTTTTAATACCTTTGGTTGCTAAAGCATTTATCATCTATTCTGTGTTTTGTGAAGAGCTTGGAGACCTCATTTCAGTCTACAACTTCCTCATGAGAGGAGGAGGAGGGGCAGACACTGGTCTCTTCTCTGTGGTGAGCATGACTGTACCCAACAGAATGGCCTGAAGCTGTGTCAGGGGAGATTTAGATTTTAGAAATTTGGATATTAGAAAAATGTTCTTCACCCAGAGGGTGGCTGGACACTGGAAGAGGCTCCCCAGGGAAGTGGTCAGAGCACCAAGCCTGACACAGTTCAAGAAGCATTTGGACATTAATCTCAGGCACATGGTGTGACTTTTGGGGATGGTCTGTGCAGGGCTAAGAGATTGACTCGATGATCCTTGTGGGTTCCTTCCAAGCTGGCATATTCTGTGATTCTTTGAAGAAACATTTGCATTCAGTCCTAGATATTTCTTTTGACTTCACAGTCTTAAACTTCCATGATTCACAATGTAAAACTAAAATCCTCTTCTTGTTCATCTGGTGAATTGTTTGTCCTGTCTCTTCAGCCCCTCTTTCACTTTTTATCTCTATGTTTGAATTCATGTCCCTGATTTCAGAGCCACAGCAACATTTTATTGATAGCTCTGTGAAAGCTCCTGGTGTGTCCTTGGAAGGAGAAATCATTTAAGAAATAAAAACCTGCAGCTCATAGATTTTTATGAATGTTAGATTTTCTTGGGATTATATTCACACAATAAATGCAGTCACTTTGTATATGTACTCTACCTCATGACATGAAAACTTAATAAGGCAAAAAAGTTAGCTTTACTTTACTTGTGAACATTATTACATCTTTGCATGGTTGAGAGATCAGAGAAGTTCTGTTAAGATTCACATAATTATGATGCAGATTTTTAAAAGCTTACTATTCTTTCAAAGACTTAATCAGATTGTTTGATACCAATTTTGGTTTACTTCTTGCATTTAGGCTGAATAAACATTATCAATGACATAGATAATACTACAAATTCTTATTTGCAACATTTGAAAATATTAACTTTAATTAAATTTGAATCTAATGTGTACTACACAAGAGTCATGCAGTTTTAGCCTAGTTGTATGAGCTCGTTTAGTTTCTACTTTAGCATATTCCATTTTCACAAAAATCCAGTGTTGTTAATGATGACTATTAAAAGATGGTAGTTTGTATCAGAAATGAAAAAATCATCCTCAAAAAATGAGTACAACTGAATAAGCGAGAGGCTTGGTTCTCCTTTAAGAGTTATCACTAGTCTGATAATTTTTGATGACGGAACTCAAGGACAAAACCAAGCACTGTCTTCAAAAATGAAGGTATTATGCATATATATATATATATATATATATATATATATATATAGCTAGAACTAGGACTTGAAGTTTGGGAAGGGAAGGAGACATAGCACCCAATTTTAGACACTAGTTATCTATCAAGTGAAAAGTGGTCAATCTAGAATCCCTCTGCAGGGCAATTAATTTTACTTATCCTTGAGGCTTCTTGTGAGAAGACTTTTAAGAAGTGCTTACTTTTTTCCAATAAGTACAAAAGCAGCCAGGTTTGACAGAACACCATTTAATTAGGGCAGATGGATCTTACTATCGTAGCACTAGATGATACCAATGACTTCCAGTCTTCAAAAGCAGTCTTTACTTAAACAGAAATGCAGGAGCTAGAAAAGAAAAATACTCTAAATAATGAAAAACATCAGTACTTCTGTGATGCCTAAAGATTTGGTGTGTGTTTTGTAGATTTTAAGAGTTCTAGAAGTACAGGTTTTTTTGCTCATGTATTAAGTGGTGTTTGAAGTTACTAAAGTGATTTTCTCACATATTCTCAGGCTTTCTGAAGGTCACGATGTTTTTCAGAGACACCTGCAAGATAACTTGAAGTCAAAATAATAGAAGAGCCCAGAAACCCTTGGAGGTGGTCCAGGGGGCATAGCCTGGGACCCCGATGGGTGGACCACCAAAAGAATTGGAAATTATGATTGGTTATAGATATCTAATATGTTAATTGTTAGGAATAATATAAAAACTGTAACTTTACTGAGGGAGGGGTTCTGTGGGGATTTTTGGGCACAGAGATCCTTGTTGAAACAATGCGTGGTTCGTATGCCCAGAGGAGGCCCAAAGCCTCCGAACTCCCAATTGTCTATCTTTCTCCATTAATGTTTTCGCTGAGTGCCTATCTTCCAGGATTTTAGGCATGATCTGAATGAGACAACAGCTGTGCTGGGGTGAGGTCATGCTCCCTGCAGAGCTGGACTCTCAGCTCTTCACAGGAGTCTCCCACTCCCTGCATGTGCTGTAGGCACCCTGCTTCATCCATGGATGCCTTGTCCTCCTCTGCAGGTGGGTCTCCATACTGAGCAAACCTAGACGCTTGTTGGGAAAGCACAATCCCCTCTCCCATTACTTTTTCTGAAGTGGTTTAACCTGACCCAGAGTGCAATAGCCAGAGTAACCAGCCAGCCTTCCCCTTCATTGCCCAGTTGCAGTCTTTTAGCCCAGCTTACTATCTACAGTCTCAAACAGTAAATTGCGAAACACTAAATCCTTTAAAATCTTACCAGAAAATGACCTCCTAGAAGTTCACCTACAAGTTTCACAGGGAATTTCCCATCTCCATTTTTCCATTTCCATCTTACCACTCTCCCATGGCACAGTTCTGATCATTATGGCTAACTCAGATAACCATGAACAAGGTTTTGTTGTCATGTTGCAAGTGAAAGTGAGCTGTACAGACTGGAAATACTGCTATTTATCACCTTTATATTGTCAGGATGTGTGTGGTAAAGAAACTGGTTATACTTTAGAGCTGCAGGGATTTTCAGAATTAAAACACTCAAAGTGAGCAGTATTTAAAGATTTGATATGTCATACTCACAGTACTTATGGGGTTTTTTGCACATGCCTGGAACTGCTCTGGCATAAGTACTGAGGCCACTTGCCTCCACTTCTGGGGGTCAGACTACAGTATTTCAGGAGGAGATGAATTGTGTTCTAAAGTATCTAACAGATCTCTCTCCAGGAGCAAAGCACACTGGTCAGAAAAAAAAAAAAAGAGCTTTTCTCCCTCAGTTCTCAGGTTGGTGCCCTGCTTATTTAAGCAGTTATATTAGAGGTGAACCATAGCACTGCCTTCCTTTTTTTCTACCCTGTTTAAAAAGTACAACAGTGAGCTGTCTCAGCTCTTTCACAGAACAACTGCAGGTGCTAGTCATAAAAATCACCTTCCTCGGTGGATCAATTTTCTCTACCTGTTCTGTCTCACCGTACAACCCTCCTAAGCACTTGACAGTCTTTTGAGTGTTCATTTGTGGGCTGAGATTCCTAAAACTCTTGTCATGCTCAATATCTTTCACCAGATCTAATGCTGAGAATTTGTCTGCATTACATCTTACATTACCTGTATCAAGTCTCTCCCCAGTTTGGCTCTTTCTTTGGGTATTGGAGATGGAACAATGATTCAGCTACTCTCTTGACTGTATACTCAATGTATTAGTTTTGCTTTAGATGAATGCACAAAATTTTAACAACTTCTTTGGGGAGACTTTTTAAAAGCCAGATGTATTTCATGGTTAGGAAGACAGAACAGGTAAAGTTTTCTTTTCCATGTTGTACAGGAACTAATTGTATACTACTTGTGAATTTTACTGCTAATTTAAATTCATATAAGAGTATGAATGTCCCCTTACAGTTTTACTTGAGCTTGTTTATTCTTTGAAACTGCAGGGATTATGTGGAAGTAAATTCAATTCTCAAAATTTTACATTCATATAGTTACCAAAGACATTGTCTTCTGTTTCCAAATAGCAAGCAAACAGGTCTGTTGTTTATCACACAAAACATAGTTCTGTTTCATAGTTGAATGATTCTTGCATCAAATCCTGTGTTTCATTTTTGTGCAAATAGAGGAACCTAACCCTAGCAAGGGAAACAATAATTAAGGAACGGCCTATGGAGAGACTTTTATCATCTGTTTTCCTTGTAAAAGTCTGTCTTTCTGTCTTTGATTTTATCTCTAAAAAGAATATGCAAGTGTTTCAACATAAGGCAATAGACTACCAGTACAGACTGACACCAAAATTAATCTGAAAGAGTTAAATTCATGACTACAGTGAAAGTAGCAATTATGTAGAAAACAGCATTGCAAACAGCATTATAAACTCATAGAAATCCACACTGCAAACACAAAAAATCAGTGTAACTATACCAGATAAAATGTTGGGTTTTTTTAAGTTTTCCAGGTGGCTTGGTGTCTTCTTCAAACACAGAGGCTGATTTTTGTTGACAGAAATAGGTACTTTGCTGTGAAATGTGTTCAGATTTTAATGTGGCAATGGTACATTTAACCTGGAGCAAATATGTGAAAATGTCATCCAGGACAAAATTTGACAATTACTTTTCAAGCAGAACAAAATGCACTTTTTGCATGTAAACTTTCTGAAAGCTAAAAACTATGTTTCCTCACAGTCTTACAATGGGAGTTAAATAAACAACTACTAAAACCACAGTAAAACGATCATATCCAACGTGGAAAATAATTTTATAATTTTTTGGTTGCTAATAATTTTCCAATAATAAATATAGATTGGTAAATAAATGTTGAGATAATTTATGTAAATGAAGAAAAATTATGAGCACACTAGTTTACTATTTATACAGCTCCCAATTTATTGTTTGCCCAGAATTGTTCCAGAGTCTGGGGGTCTGGGGTCCCAGACAGGCAAGATGAGGTAAAGTAACTAAACTGACCACCAATCAGAGATTATTTGTAGAGTATCTATAGAGCATTTGAGATCAACCATATAGATGGGAACTAAACCTCATATTTTCTAGGGCCTGCTCTTTGGTTTGTGGGTAGAAGCAGCCAGTGCTACTTTATACAAATCACACCATCAAATATAGGTTTATTCCTTACGCTATACTCAAATTCAATGTCTATTGATGCTTTTTTTAGAGTTATGAATTTCACTTCTGTCACTATGTGTCATAGCAGTGAGAGTAATGGAAAGGCCTAAATTCGGGTGTGCAATGGAAAGCCAGAGCACTTTTTCCACAGCAGTCTCACATATTTTAGCTATCCATCAGTTGTAAGATAAAAAAGCTATCTTGTATAAGATGCCAGCATTTCCAGAATTCCCCATTTACCCTACTGTAAACTGCTGTGCAAATCTGAAGAGCAAAGGTCCAGTTGTTCACTAAGATGGAATTCATTGTTGCTGTAAGCACTCCTTTGCCATGTGATGGTTCTATACGAATTACATATATATCTTGACATTTTGAAGCATGGTCTCATTTATTCTCAGCTATTTTCCCATTTTTTCCCCACAGGTGAAGCACACCTGGAATATGTCCTAACATCAGTGCATGGGACTATTTTCTAGTTTTACATACAGTATCAGAATGTGTAAATTGTTCATCTTTTCTATTTTTGGCAAGTTTGACTGAAGGCACTAACCACTATTAAATATTAAATACTCATGGCAAATATATGTATAATTCAGCATTACTCCATCTACTGTGTATATTTCTATTATCTCAAATTATACTGCTGTCTCTATGCCATGGAAGAACAGATTTTCTCTTAATCCCTGGAGACTGCATGGTATTAAGAAGCCATTAGTGGTGGAAACAACATTATTAAGCTTACTAACTTATTAACAGAGTTGTTTACATCCTTAATTAACCTCTTTATATTAACCATCCCCCCCCACTTAAATTTCTGTATATCAATCCTGTAATTCTGAAAAATCCAAAAGATATTGTAAGGCCTGGGGAAAAAAAAAAACCAAAACAACACTGGATCATAAAGTGCAACTTCCTAGGAAGTCACATGCAAGTCATGAAGCTGTACAGCAGCTGCAAAAGTATGCGTGGGTACACTGGGAGGAAGGTGGACTCTGTGCAGTGGTCCCTGCTCCACTCGAACAGTGCAGCTCCATCCCACTGTTCTCTCCCAGCTTTCCTGACCAGCTGCTACTGTCCTTAAGTGACCAAATCTCACTTCTCTGATGTTTGTATAAGGGCCCTCAGTGCATCTTTTCCCCTGAAAGGTTTACCTGTCTGAGTGATCCTCTTCCCTGGGATATGGGGGAAAATGTCCCCACAATCCTAGCTTCCTGCCCAGATGGGGGTGGTGAACCCTGAGCTATTGACTGCCTGGCTAAGGTTACTAAGAGAGATTGTCTCTTCAAAACCAAATTGCAGTAACATGTTACTGAGGTCATCAGGTTATGAGACTAGTCCAGAGTTAAAGGAAAAATTTTCAGAGCATGAGACATTGAAATGAGTTTTCAAATGGTCAGAATCGACCTTGTAGATGATTTGATATTTCTGTACTTTGAAAGTAAGCAAGTACATATTATTTCTGTACTTCCAGGGACAATCTTTTTTCATTCATAAAATTATCTGTTTCTATATTCCAAGGTAGTAGATGGGCCACATCAGGTGCTGAAGCAAATGCCTTAAAATCTGAATTAGCTGACTGATCTTGCTAAGAGGGTAACCCACAGGAACATGACACCAATTGATTTTAGATACTCATTTTTTAATACTATCCATGACATCTCACATATGCAGTTTCCCATTTTAAGTTTTGAAGAAGTTTAATCTTAGAGAAAGCTTTATTCAATCATTGTGCTTTTAGATGAACAATGTGCACTCTTTTCCCTGAAGTTTAATGCAATTCAGTTTTGTTTTCTTGTATTTCTGCTGCACCACTGTATTCCATTAAGGCATTTTCAGAATAATAAATCAGAATCTCTCTTGCTACACTGTGCACATATTCCTTAATAAGATCTGGGCACATCTTTCTGGGGATTTTTTTTGTTGTTTCTTTTTTTAATCAATATGTTCTGACTTATTTTTCTGAGTGAGTCTGTTGCAAAACTCCTTGAAGACTGATATCTATAACACTGAGGTCTTGGCATTTGCCTCATATTGCTGCACAATTTTTACTGACTAGGGTGCTGGTTCAACAATGATTGCCATATGAAAGACATAAATGAATTGCAGTGGTACCAGAAGGCTTTGATACTCTGCACTTTCCAACATTACAGACTCCCTTAATATTATCACTTAGAACTCTGCATTCATAATTTTATATTTTTACAGTGAGAACATGAAATGTGGCTGTGGTGGAAAGCTGGGGTCTGATTTTTCAAGTTATTAATTGCCTTTAATAAAACTTATCCTTATTGCTGCTCTTACAGATGATGATCCTTGAGTATATTTAAAAGTTCTTTGGAGTAGAAACAAAAATGAATCATGGCAATTAAAATCCTCTTCCAGCTACAACAATTCTTTCATGCATTCTTCTATAAAGTGATGTTTTATATTCATAATATGTTAAAAATTAAGTGCTGGAAGCATATTCAAAAACATTTTCAATATGCTTTCACTTTTCACCTGTAATTGAGTCATCAATATTAGCAACCAGCTATGAAACTCATTTAGCTTATTGCATTACTCATCATCGTATCTTAATTATTGATTAACACTCTTACTGACAGTGAAAAGTTCCCCTTGAAATGTAATTACTACATTGTAAGTCTATGCTATGACTGTCTCCAAAATTATCTGTGCCACAAAATTTCTATATAATTAAAATAATATGTTTAAATTTGCATCTGGGCAATCAGGCAAGTATGTTCATAGTACAGTCATATGTAATAAAGGATAATAAGTAACAGATATGGGAATTAAACATCGTGATATGGTTTATTCTGCTTGAAAATGAACTCAGTGGCTAAACGAATGTCATGGTTTTTGCCACCTGCTTACCTTCCTTCATTATTGTATATCCCTTGCAAAAATCATGTCTATTTAATCACTGGGAAGTCACAAAATTAATGTTTTTCTTTGTACTAGCAATACTCTGCTAGTACCTTATATCAAGTAAACCATAACATGATGGAAATATATTAATATCTACATGAAGTTATTATATATGATATATTGTTAATTTTATATTCTACTTTGATAGATCTCCTTTTAGTCTTGATGAAGATTGTTTTCTATGTGTTGAGTTTGAAGAGGCAGGATGCAAAATCTTCATGTTTTTACCAAGCTTGAGTGATTACTGCTTAGCAGCCAAAATGCTCAGCACATTCATGAAAATTATTTTTGAGAGACTGCAATAGACTTTCAGGAGCTTCATCTTGTTGGCCGCAGCACAGCAACAGTCGCTTCACTATCATCTGGGTAACTATTCACAAAATTACTTTTACTGGGTTTAGTTGCCTTTACAACTGAAATGAAACAATTTACCTTGTCTACACCACTTTATTTTAGCCATCAATTTAATTCACTTTGTGTTGTATTATTCATGTCATCCTGACTTTGGGGAAGGTACGGTGAAAATACAGTCAAGTCCAGTCCACACACCAATAAGCGATCCAAGTTTAACAAGAAACAGTCACAAACCATGGCTAGACCTGAATCAGTTATAAAGCCCAGACTATAGGCAGGAATGTGCCTAAAATTGACTAGAACAAGAGGAAATCTGTGGTTGTGAACAGCATATTTAATAAGCACTGACAAGAGAATGGGATAAGTGGCTACTGGGGGACAGGAGAGAGCCAGTATTGTCAAGGATTGTGTGTAGTCAGTGGTATAAAGATGTTTTTGTACCATAGTGGTAGAAGACCCTTAAAAACAAAGGAGTCCAAGAAGGATGGACATATGTCAAGAAAGAAATCTTGAGGAGATAGGAACAGACTATCTCTGTGTGCTGAAAGGTGAGCCAGCAGGAAAGACAACAGTCCTGGTTGGGCAGGGAGCTTTAGCAGAAACTCGGTGTACCACCTTTGGAAAAAGCGACAAACAACTGAAGAAGTGGTTCAGGTTGTCATTAGGTCCTGCAGAAAAAACATTAGGAAGGCAAAAGCTCAATTAGAACTTAATCTGATCACTTCTGTAAAGGACAATAAAAAGTGTTTTTATAAATATATCAATAGCAAAAGAAGGGGCAAGGAAAACTTCCATTCTTTACTGGATGCTGGGGCAGTATAGTCACCAAAGATCAGGAAAAGGCTAAGGTACTTAAGAGTTTCTTTGCCTCAGTTTTCAATAATAAGACAGGTCGTCCTCGGGACAACTGGCCTCCTGAGGTGATAGACAGAGACAAGGAGCCGAATAGCCTCCCTGTAATCCAGGAGGAAGCAGTTAGTGACCTTCTGAGCCACTTAGATCCTTTCAAGTTTATGGGACCAAATGGGATCCATCCTAGGGTGGCGATGAAGCTGGCAGAAGAGCTCACCAAGAAGCTCTCCGTAATTTATCATCAGTTCTGGCTGACTGGGGAAGTCCCAGATGACTGGACATTGGCCAGTGTGATGCCCATTCATAAGAAGGGCCAGAAGGAAGATCCAGGAAACTACAGGTCTGTCAGCCTGACCTCAGTACCCAGCAAGTTTATGGAGCAGGTCATCTTGAGTACAATCACATGGCATACACAGGACAGCTGAAGGATGAGACCCAGCCAGCAAGGATTTAGGAGGAGCAGGTCCTGCCTGACCAATCTTATCTCTTTTTATGACCAGGTGATCCACCTGGTGGATGAGGGGAAGGCTGTGGATGTAGTCTACCTGGACTTCAGCAAAGTCTTTCACACCATCTCCCATGGTATACTCCTGGAAAAGCTGGCAGCCTATTGCTTGGACAGGTGCACTCTCTGCTGGGTTAGGAACTGGCTGGATGGCTGGGCCCAGAGAGTGCTGGTGAACGGGGCTGCATCCAGTTGGTGGCGAGTCAGTAGTGGTGTCCCCCAGGGCTCAGTGTTGGGCCCAGTTCTGTTTAATATCTTTACTGAGGATATGGATGAGACAATCGAGTTTACCATTAGCAAATTTGCAGATGACATCTAGTTGGGGGGGATTGTCAATCTGCTGCAGGGTAGAAGGGCTCTGCAGAGAGACCTGGACAGGCTGGATATGTGGGCCAAATCCAAAGGTGTGAGGTTCAACAAGGCTGAGTGCTGGGTCCTGCACTTTAACCACAACAACCCCATGGAGTGCTACAGGCTGGGGACAGAGTGGCTGGAGAGTAACCAGGCAGAAAAGGACCTGGGAGTTCTGATTGATAACTACTGAACATGAGCCAGCAGTGTGGCCAAGAAGGCCAATAGCATTGTGGCCTGTATCAGGAATAGGGTGGCCAGCAGGACCAGTGCAGTGATTCTTCACCTGAACTTAGCACTGGTGAGGCAACACCTCAAGTGTGGTTGTCCAATACTGGGCACCTCAATTTAGGAAGGATGTTGAGGTGTTGGAGCATGTTCAGGGAAGGGCAACGAGGTGAAGGGACTGGAGCACAAGTCCTGTGAGGAACAGCTGACGGAGCTGGAGTTGTTGAGCCTGCAGAGGAGAAGGCTCAGGGGAGACCTTATCACTCTCTACAGCTACCTGAAAGGAGGCTACAGCCAGGTGAGGGTCAGTCTCTTCTCCCAGGCAGCCAGCAATAGGACAAGAAGACACAGTCTTAAGATGAGCCAGGGGAGGTTAAGGCTGGACATCAGGAAGAAATTTTTTACAGAAAGGGTGATTGGAATGGGCTGTCCATGGAGTTGGTTGAGTCACTGTTACTGGAGGTGTTTAAGAAAATACGATGGATTAAGAAAATAATGGATGTGGCACTTAGTGGCATGGTCTAGTTGACAAGTTGGTGTTAGGTCATAGGTTGAACTCAATGACCTCAAAGGTCTTTTCCAACCTAGCTGATTTGGTGATTTTGTGTTGAAGAGTAAGTTAGGAAATAAGGAGAAAGCCTGTGTGTAAGCATGGGAAGGGTGCAGTCAGTGAGGCAGGCTGAGATGTCAAAGAATGTATGGCTGTCATGTTTGGAAATGGCATTGCATGAGGCTGTTGGAAGTCAGGTAAGGTAATTTTTTCTTTAATTTCTCCCTATAAAACACTTTTCAACTGCTTTCTTATCTATATTGCTCTTCTTGACTCTCGTCTTTACAAAAGATGAGATTATTTATCATTGATAAATAATCACTGATAGAAGTGGTTTGAGGATAATAAATATGTAGAAAGTACTTGTCTTACAGTACTCTTGTACAGAAAATATTGTTGTCCCTTCCTTGCAGCTGTTATTCCTTTTAACTCAGTGTGTATTCTGTTTTGTGTTCTGGAAATTTCTGAATACATAAACTTGATTTTTCAGTAGTTGTACTATTAGTAGACTAATTAGCTTTCCCACTTTTAAGGTTTGATCAATCACATTTTAGTGAAGTGATATTTCAGATTTTGAAAATCAGAGAGGCAGTTATCAGCAAAGTAGTTTTAGGTCCAATTCATTTTGAGAAGTAGGGAATTATGAGATCAAACCAAAGATATTAAATTGAGACTTATCATCCTGTCTTTGTAGTCACTTTCACAAATCTTGTCCTTTTCCTTCTCTCAGTGTACTCCCCCAAACTTAGCAGTTTTTTTTTTTTTATTTAAAAGAAAAAGTAAGGTGCATGAAACATTTTCATTAGAGAACTCTGCTTTGGGTAGCCATATTCCCAATTCAGACATGTTACAGATCCAAATTTCCAACCAGTGAACATTCCCACCTGACAAAATAAGGGAATAAAGATATTTTAAATTTCTGCAGATGCTCCAGGTCTCAAGCTTCATGCCATCCTCCATCCTGACAAGTAATTACTTGAATGCAATTTCCCTGTGTGATTTAAAAACTGTACGATATTTATAGAATGACACATACAGCCCATATACTGATAATCAGCCGAGGGTGCCACTGTTTGCAGTGCTCTGGTAAGCCGTGATTTTCGTGTCCAACTGTGACAGCAAAGAAAATCACAGAATCATAGAGCCATGGAATGATTTGGGAGGGAAACAACCTTAAAAATCCTCTAGATCTAACCCTCTATGGTCAGGGACACCTTCCACTAGACCACGTTGCTTAGAACCCCATCCTTGAACACTTCTCTGGGCAACTTGTTCTGATGACTCACCACCATCACAGCCAAGGTTTTATTCCTAGTATCTATTCTAGAAGTACTGTCTTTCAGTTTGAAGCCATTACCCCTTGTCCTATCACTACATGTCCTTGTCAGATGTCCCTCTCTAGTTTTGTTATAGAGCCCCTTTAGGTCAAATAAACTGCATGGGTCAACTGTAACGCTTCCTTAACCTGTCACCTTGGATTACGGAAAAGGTGTGTAGATTCCACAGAGCTGATAGAATAAATTTTAGAAGTAAAGAGCACTTTACGTTTTAGATTTTTTTAAGCTTTTTATATTTCTTAAGAATAAACCAATCTTTAAAACTTAGAAGAGATATTAATTTTATTCATCAGAATTTAAATTTATCGCAGAATCACAGAATATGCTGAGTTAGAAGGAACCCACACAAATCATTGAGTCCAACTCTTAGCCCTGCACAGGATCATCCCCAAGACTCACACTGTGTACCTGAGAGTGTCATCCAAACACTTCTTAAACTCTGTCAGGCTTGGTGCTGTGACCACTTCCCTGGAGAAGCTGTTCCAATGCCCAACCACCCCCTGGGTGAAGAACCTTTTCGTAACATCCAGCCTAAACGTCCCCTGACACAAATTCATGCCATGCCCTTGGATTCTGTCACTGGTCACCACGGAGAAGAGATCAGTGCCTGCTCCTCCTCTTCCCCTCACAAGGAAGTTGTAACTGCAATGAGATCTCCCCTCAGTCTCCTCCAGGGTGAACAGACCAAGTGTCTGTAGCCATTCCTCACACGGCTTCCCCTCAAGGCCCTTCACCATCTTTGTTGCCCCCCTTTGGACACTATAATAGCTGAATATCTTTCTTATGTTGTGGTGCCCAAAACTGCACACAATATTCAATGTGAGACCACTCCAGTGCAGAGCAGAGCGGGACAATCCCCTCCCTCGACTGGCTGGTGATGCTTTGCCTGATTGCCCTCAAGACAGGGTTGGCCCTTCTGGCTGCCAGGGCACTGCTGACTCATATTCAGCTCGCCGTCAACCAGGACCCCCAGGTCCTTTTCCATGGCACTGCTTTCCAGCCTCTCATTCCCCAGTCTGTACAAACATCCAGGGTTGCCCCATCCCAGGTGCAGAATCCAGCACTTTCCCTTGTTGAATTTCATATGGTTGTATGACCTTTAATTTGTTGAGGTCTCTCTGCAGGCCATTCCTGCCTTCAAGCGAGACGACAGCTCCTCCCAGTTCTGTGTTGTCTGCAGACTTGCTTAGTATTCCTTCCAGTCTTGTATCCAAGTAATTTATGAAGATGTTGAAGATAGACAGTATCAAAAGTTTTACTGAAATCAAAAAGATTACATCAACTGGCTTCCTTTGATCAACTACAGGAGTTACCTGGTCACAAAAGGAAATCAGTTTGGATAAGCAGGACTTTCCTCTCATGAAGCTGTGCTGGCTGTGACCAATGACTGCATTGTCTTTTAGGTATTTTTCAATACTTCCCAGAATAATCTCTTCTGTAACTTAATGAAGCACTGCAGTGAGACTGACAGGCCTGTAGTTGCCAAGGTCCTGCTTCTTGTCCTTCTTGAAAATCAGGAAAATCTTTGCCAGCTTCCAGAAACTGAGACAGATTTTGTGATTAGGTCAGCTAGCATTTCGAGGATTCTGGAATGAACCCTATCAGGCCTGATAGGTTCGTAGGAGCAGCAGATCTGACACAATTTCAGGGTTGACTGGGAGTTGATAATTCTTTCAGTCATAGTCCAGGGCACTGAGACCCCCTTGTTCCATCATCTGTGTTGACCACAGAGGCAAAGAAGGTGTTAAACACCTCTGCCTTGTCTCTGCCATTGTTTGTATGGTGACCACCCTCATCCTGTAATGGGACAATGATATTTCTATACTGCCTATTGCCATTAAAAAGTCACTTTTCATTGTCCCCCACATTATAGCAATGTTTTCATGGGTGTGGGCCTATATTGAAATGAAATGCAAAAATTAATTAGAGCAAATATAAACCTTTTTCAAATATAATTTTTGGGTCCTAAAAATTTAAAACGCTTATTCTGTGAACATATTTTCTTTTCCTTCAGAGTGGTATTTTGACTTTGGTTTCTGTAAAATTTATCATTTCAATTCTGTTATTAAAAATAGTCTTGATGATAAACATTCAACAATCAATAGTTACTAAGGTATTTCATTCATAATATTAGGTGCTTTCAAACTATTGTTATTGCTGTACTGCTGCAAATTATAGTATTCAAACTAAATATGCAATTGATCCTTTACTTGTTGAATAACTCATTCTCAGTTATTTTCAATTGCTATTGCTGATAGGAATCTTTGGAAGGATGATTAATGTGTTCTAGATACCATGCTAAAGCCACAAGATTTACAGCTGCACACTTGCCAAAAGAGAGAAAAGACTTCTGCTCTGTAGTGCATGTAATCAAGCATCCAGCTGTTGAAAATGTTATAAAATAATGAAGCATAATTGGAGAACTTTTAAGCAGGATTTCTGCTCTATCTCATAGCAGCTGGCACAAATAGAAAAGCCTAGCAAAGAAAAAGTGGCATTGCTTCCTCCAGACTTGATTTAACAGGAAATTGATATATGCATACTGCTAAGAAAAAGGAAAGTCAACACAGTGTCTGAAGTAGAAAAAAGGGGGCGAAGGGATCATCAGAACTATTGACTGTGAATAAACCACCAGAAGCACAGACAGATGATGAAAGAAGTAATTTCCTACGACATTACCTGCTAAGCAATGGGTTACCAACAGCAACCCTTCCAGAGAATAATGTGGCATTTACTTGGATGCACAGTGATTAATGGAAAACGAAATACAGTTCTAAACAGTTTCCTTTTAAAAACCTCTTTATACTTTTGCAAGAGGCGACAATGGCACAGATTTACACACCTCTGCTGGTGTAAATCAGTGTATCTCCAAGAAGGTCACCAACCCACTGCTCATACTTATGTGGTGAGAATCTAAGCCAAAGGAAGGAAGCTGAAATCCAAAGAGCAAATCCTTAGTCATATACACAGTTCCACAACTACCTAATACACATTCATAAAGCTATGCAGTTAAGCTAAGGGACTTTGTGACACTAAGAAAGGGCCAGTATATGGGGAACAGGCAACTGTAAACCTTTCCCTTGGGCAGGATACAAAAAGATACATGCTTTGAGCAGGCCAAGGGATCATCAAGGGATCAGCTGTGTCAATGAATCTATTTCAGGTAACCACATAATATAAAGTGTTATATAACACAAATGCAATCACTTGTTGCTAAAATAGGCGCACCCCATGTTCAAACTATTTATGTATTTTCTATATAATTTCAGTTAGATAGTTGTCCCAACACTGCACTTTTGCAGAGCTTGGATGAAAATCTTTCCTTGTATTGATTATAAATCATTGATGCATTTATTTTTTTTACTTCAGTACTTACATGCATTGTACCAATGGGAATGGCTCCATGGGATCTCAACCCCCCCCTTGCCCCCCAAAAGGGCTACTTGAGTCCATGCAATTTGGATTGAAAATTATTGTTTATTGTAATAATATTAGAAGGGATCGTGAACTAACTGGTCGCAAATTGAAAACACAAGAGCACTGGACACCCTCTTCCGAAACATCACACAGGCATCACACTATACCTTGATTTGACATGATTTCAGTATCTGCTTTTATCCATATATTTTTTTCATCCACCTATGTTTTAGTAGGATGACACCACCTTTCTTCATAAAACAAGATTTCAAGAATGAAACAATGCCGTTGCTTTGTTAAAAGCAAAATCCAAGCTGGTGGATAGCTAATCTTCCTGAACACTCAGAAGCACTGTTTTAGCTTTGCAGTCTGACAGATTGCTGACAGAGAACTAGCCCGTTTTCACAATTCTTTAATGGTTTCTGTCTAATTCCTGACATGCATGAAAGTAAGAATGGGATTTATTTAATTATTAGCATTTCTGCCTACTAGCTTTGTTCAGACTTTTCCAAGTCTCTCACAAGCTGTTTAGCAATTTTACAAATTATGCTTGACAACACAAATTTTTAGCAAAAGATTATATTTGCTTTTCTCAAATTCTCCTGACTTTCTTAACCTACATCTTCTGTGAAAAACACAGAGATTAAGTACACTGAACACTAACAGACCATTCAATTTCCTCTTGTATTTAATATTCTTGTCCTTTTCTATAGGAACTCTCATTTTTGATGATGATTTACTTCTTTCTATCATAGCAAGAATAAATGAATGTAGCATATTTGAACCTAAAATCTTCATGGCAGTAATACTCAAGTGATCATACTTTAGGCCTTGCTTCGGATAGTGCAACAGTTTTAGAGCAAATACTGCACATTCTAAGTGGGAGAGACCTTGAAAAGGGATAAAATATGGCATTTCTGTCATATTTGAAAGGATAACATTGATCTTACCTTTGAAGCAAATGCTTTTATTTTTACAAGCTTAATACAAAACCTTTGTCAGTGAGGATTTTTATGTCTGAGTAGTCAATTGGTAGCTAATGTAACAAATACACACAGACAGAGGATAAAACTCTATAAAAAAAGAAAGTTGGTAGCTAAAAAACATTTTGTTAGCGACTTGGTTTTATTATCTGATTTATTTTTCTAATACTTTTTATATGTACAAAGTGACCTATGTAAAAAACAGGTAATGTATGACTGTGTTGCTACCTTTAGTTGCTGCTAATATTAGTTCTTGCAAAGTAGTGTACTATTTGGTGCAATTTGCAACACCTTGTGTAGTGCGGAACAAGATATTTTGTAAATAGTGATCCATCTAATTTGAGGGAGAGCCAAGGGTGAGGACTGTCAGAGTGGAATTCCTTTCACCTTTCCTTTCCCATGTGCCATTTAGGTGTACAACCCAAAACACCTCTACTGACTGCTTTAATAATCATTTGAGACTGAAACACTTATACTGTTGATTGAAGTTCTCTAGATTAGAAAGTTAGCTTAGAGTATGATGAATCATTCTCTAGAGGTGTCTAATTCTTCTCTACTGTAGAAAGACCAAGGCAACTTTTTAAGGTTAGACACATTGTTTTCAGATGACTGAGTTCAGAGAGGTGGATCCTACCACCATAACTTAGTGGATTCTAGAAATCAAGACCCTGAGTCATCTTGTTTCAGACAATCTGGAGACTCAGATAGACACATCTCAAGTACCTTTACTCAGTTTCTTTGATTAAATATTTCAGCATAATCAGAAGAGTGAGGGACAACTGGATGTGCTACACCTTCTCTGAAGACAGATGTGCTAGGGTCTGAATATATGACAAATTTGACTTTCTTGCAAATATCCTTTCTTTGCCAGAAATGCATTTTTAGATAAAAATATATTCTTTCTTTACATTTCAAATAAAACAAGAGATTCAGTAACTTGCTTGCAATTATCTTGCTAAAGAAAAAGCATATAAATAACTTAGTGAAATTTAATCCCAGGATTATAGCATGAAAGAATATACTTTTTGAATAACCCAAGTTCATTATAATCTCAGCTTGCTTAAAAAGTCTGTTTATGTTCTTGCTTTCATGTGTATCTATGAAAGACACATCTAGTGGTATTGGAGGTCATTAATGGACTTGAACTTGCTAATATCTTCCTCTAAGTGTTGTATAGGATTTCTGCTATATTTCTGCATATGTATAAGACATATTTCCTGGATAACCACAGAATGCACTAACATATGTTGATTTTTATGTGCCTTGAGAAATAAAATTCTAGTGATAAGCTGCTGCATAAAAAAATAAATCAGTAATGCTACCTTATATTACACAATTACAACCCTAAACCACAACAGTCCTAGTTGTGGTGATCTGTGGTGCATATGGTAGCTAAGAGAAAGGTCTTGGAGAGGATACTCATATTGGTTGTCAGATACCTAAGTGTTTGTTTTGGTGGTTCAAATTTGCTCTATGTCATCTCCAAACTGGAGGCCAGATAATCAGAGCTGTCTTTCGGCAGACATCTTGGATCAAACTGACTGCCTTTTTTTTTTTTTTTTTTTTTTTTTGTATTTAGACTGGTACATTTTTGTTGGGTCTACAGAATGGATAATGTGAATTTTTGACTTCCTAAAAAGAATTGCTGGGAAGCTATTATCCCCACGTTAAAATAATTTTATTGCACACATTGTCAATTAGCCAAACACAGTCTATGGCTATAAACAAATGTAGAAATATACATCAAAGCTAGCAATACATGAGTCCTAAATTATCCATAGAAGGATTTTTCGTACCATTCAAAAATCTTAGGGTGACTTGTGCAGATGAATATATCTGTACAGCAGACACCCAGCATTACATCAGATGAATTCATTAAAACATTGAATATGGTCCAATTCATATTATTGCATAACAAATATTACTTGTTCATGTTTTATCTTATAAATAGTGTAAGAATAATTTTAGTTGTTGTTCATATGCAAGAGTATTTGCCATTGAAATAACTTCTAACTAAATATTGCAAGAGTCACATTAGATTATAGTTTTATTCAGTTCTTTATCCTCCTTATTCACAACAGGTAATAGTCAAGGTCAAGTTTCTTATTAGTATGCTAAAACACACTGCTCTTGCTCTGGAGTTAGTCTAATAACTTACGTGTGGGAAAGTTGTAAATCTCTGGTACATTTAAAATTTGGCTTCTTCGTGTTAAGGAAGGCAGTGCAGAGCCTCAATTTTGCTTTGCTTTGCTTGTATGATTACAAGGGTTTTTTTATCTTCCTTCTAGGTCAGATAGCTGATGTTGTCATATCTACAATTCGCATTTCTGAAGTTCTTCTGATTTCAGAATCTTCTGGGGATGTTTTCCGGATTCTCTCTGTTGGCAGCGTAGCCGTGCTGCCAATCTTCCCTAGATGTATAAAGTACTGGAATTCAAAATTCTCATGGAAGAGTATTCCTTGATGAGGAGCTGATGTTCAAAATAGTTTTCAGTTTACACCTATATAGTATGTCAAAAGTAGATGTGGTCATCCAGTGCAGTCAATACACTCCCGACAGCAGCTCCAGTCATTTGTCCAGTCCTCAACTCCGCCTCATGGATCCAGCATGGTTAGAAAATCATGAGGAAAGAATCCTCCCAGCTCTTGGTACCATTTCTTCTACAATTTTCACTCAAAAGCCTGAAAAATCCTGAATTAAGAAGATCACAACATCCCTCCCCCTTACTTGTGAATTTTTTCGCATTAATCTTTAAGACCAAAATGTCCTGATCAGCCAAGGAAAGCTTTCAGTTTCTTCATGTCAGTCTTCCCAATTTAAAGAGAAGGGTTTTTTTCCTATTCCATGATTTTAAGTTTTGTTGCAATCAATCATATCTCCTTCTTAGAGTCATAAAAACTCTTTGAAAAGATAATCTTAGTACAACTGCTTAGGAGTGCCTGCTAGTATCTGCAGAAAGCCTGGGACAATGATATATAGCAGGAAGTGTATTTGCCAGATATTATGAAACTGTGAGCAAGATACCTTGACTGTCAACATTGTTAACTGTTATTTTGTCATGTAGAGCATGTTAAAAGCCATGCCTTAGGTGCAGATATGCACAAATTATTTTGTGTGGCCTTTCACTTTTTACCCACAATTGAATAGACCAAAGGCCTTCATATGTCTATAGAGGGCCACCATTTATTTTTTCTGAGAAACCTCTAAGCATGAGTTTCAAGTCTGGAGGACTCACTATTGAGTGGATCTTTGTCTGCACAGAACCTATTATTCTCTTATCCTCTTAAAGGCATTACATTCAACTGCTCATTTACATTTCTTTTTATGTCTTATTATTTACATTCTTTTGGTAAATAACAGAAAAAAAGAAACGCTGTATCATAAAGAGACTGATAGATTTTTCATCTTGATCTTTGGGTTTTGTTTGTATATAGTTCATTTCCCATCTTAGTCTCCTAGACCTCTTAAAGTTTTCAAAAATTTCCCATTGTTTAGTTCCTTGATTAAATGTATTATGAAGCTGAAATTTTTTTCTCCTTAGCTTAAACAGGTGGCAAGTTTATCCCTGGGGGTAAACTCATCTTCATCTTCAAACTCATCTTTAAACTCATCATCTTCAACTGAGTTTAACACAAACTTGATTTATGACTAAGTTATGAAAGGTGGACATTAAGCACATTGTTTACTACATTTTTTTTTCCACTATGCTTCCTTTTTAATTATTCATAGAGCATAAAGATGTCTGTTTGGCTAACATTCAAGCTCAAACTGAGCTTTATTATGTTAATCTTACTGTTTCCTGCTAAGTAACTTGGGAGAGAATATAATTTTAAACATAAGATGTTCACTTCTCTTTCTGCAGAAATAAAAATCCTGAAATTAGAGACACATGGATATAAAAAAACCAACAAGACTACTAAACCAGCACTGTAATATACAAGATAACAGGTACAGTTATGGAAATGGTGGCTGTAAAAAGAAGACAATACACTCTGTATTACCCGGTACACAGTCTGACAAAAACCCCTTAACACTGCAGACTCAAAGACAGGATTCCATTTGCTCTGTTTTGAAGGAAATTTGCTATGAAGTATTTAATGTTTTCTGTAAGACCAGCAAATCAGATCATAAGCAGTACAGGTGTGTGCATTAGTGTGATAAATTCATTACATTGGTGACAATGTTGTTGATGAAGGGACATTCTCTGCTGGACCTGATCCTTAAAAGGAGGAAGAACTGGCTGGGGATTTTGGCCATTGGCTGCAGTAGCCATGAGATGGTGAAGTTCAGAATCCCAAGAAAGGAGACCAAGGCAAACAGCAGGATTCCAACCTTGGATTTCAAGAGAGTGGACTTTGGTCTGTTTAGGGACCTGTGTGAAGAATCTCATGGGAAACCACACTGGAGAGAGGAGGGTTCCACGGGAGTTGCTTGGTTTTGAACATCAGCTCCTCCGGTCTCAAGAATGGTCCATTCCAATGAGCAGGAAATCAAGCCATGGTGACAGGACATATGCACAGATGAACAAGTTGCTCCTGATTCAACTCAGGCATGAAAAGGACACTTATAAGAGGTGGAAGCACAGTCAGCTGATCAGGGAGAAATGCAAAATCCGAGAATCACAGAACAGCTGAAATTGACTGGCACCTCTGGGCATTGTTTAGTCCAATTGTCCTACTCAAAACAGGGTCTTCTATAGAAAGTGGCCATGTCCAGCTGGGTTTTGAATTTGTCCAAGGATGAACATTCCACAACCTCTCTGTGCAGCCCTTTCCTATGTTTGGTGATCCTAAGTCAATCCCTACAGTCAGACACCCATGCTGTTTGGTCAAAGACCATGCTATTCCTGATAGCCAAGAGTGAGATCTATTCTCTGTGTTACAGATACTTTCTTTCACACCTACTTTTCTAGGAGTAAAAAAACCCACCAGTGCCTAACTTCTGTGTACAGAAAATGGTGAACCGTTAGGCATTTTTGAAGGCCTCTAAACACAGTTCCTGTCTGCCTAGTTTTAGGTGCTTAAAGGAGGCAGACTGATGCCTTCTCAGAGTGTGTCAATTACTAAAGATGAATCGGTGTAGAGAAAGGCAGAGAGGAAATTAATCTGGGAAGGAACAACCTATTTCCCTACTAATAGCGATTTATTTAAAAGAATATGAGTACTGTATGAGTTCAATAAGGAATTTCATTGAATAAATCAGTTCACTCATTCTATCCCATGCAAATATCTATAAACCAAAAAGACTATAATTTTTTACTTCACACAGTCCCATTCATCTACTTAGATGCATGGCTGAGCTACTGTTCTACTTTAAAAATCTTGAGACGTGATGATCTAATCTTTTGCTTGGAGGGTAAAGAGCTGTATGGGCCACTTCTGCCATTATTATTCTGTTAGAAGCTGAACTTCATCAATTCCAACTTGTTGTTACCTCATAAAAATCACCAGCATATGCTCATGCAACTGCTACAAAACTAATTGCTCTTCATCCCACTCTCTAAGTATGTATCCCCAGGCGTAACATCCCATGCCTTGAAGGCACAGTAAGAAAGGTTGGAAAACAGCCTGCTCTTTCACAGAGCTGCTGGTCTCCATGCCCCATGCTTTTGTGATGTTTACTCAGCATTTCTGACCAGACTTAGAAACATTTACCTCCTGGAGGCCAGGCCTACCACCAGTTACAAGCAGAGTAACTGGACAACCTTCTTATATGCAAATATAATTTAATCTTATTGGTAGCAATAAAACTCAGTGTAAATAAACCATTACAATCTGAACTTATCCCAGCAGTGATGGCAAACTGACGTAGTTGTCTACATCCTACATTTTTACTGCATTTGCCTGCCTATGAGACAGTGGCTTTCAAGCAGACTTAGTAACTGTGACACTGTCTCCATTGTGCAGGACTAGGAAGTCAAGGGGGACTGGAAGCTTCAGAGATGATTATGAAATGGGCAAGTCCTTGTTACAAAGGTAGCTGGTAAGCAGAAGTACATCAGAGCCTAGTTTTCAACTGAGCTTTGTTAAAAAAGAATCAATCTTTGGCATAATTTAGAAACAATATGATTTCTTTTCTCAGCATATTTTTTACATTTTATTAAGTCTTCCTTGTCCATTGAATCAGTAAGAATGGTTTACACTGTTTTTGCATGCATCCTCAGTCTGTAAAAAAAATTACATCCTTGATATGAAGTATGAGTAAGAATGACATAATTTGCCCTATAGTACCCACCATGGTACAATAAATCCATCATACTAGGTAACATCCATGGAATAGCAGTCTACTGCCTAGAGGCAACTGCCTTTTTATGTAATTATTTATTAGATATTCATTTTCTTTGACATTCAAAATGGGATTTAAAATTGCAAAAGCCTATAATTTTGATTGTTTTAACCTACTTGGAGACATGGTTTACATGTGCAATTTGGTAATGTTGGGTAAAGGTTTGGATTCGATGAACTTAAAGGTCTTTCCCAACCTAAATGATTCTATAATTATATTATTCCATAATTCTCACCTCTGTTTCCTTCCATCAGTCTCCATGGCTTCTCAACAGCAGACGTTTTACCCCTTGGGAACTGTATCTCTCTAACTATTAAATGCTGATGTGCTGTTTCCCTACAAGGGTAAGATGAGATTAGAAACTTGGCTGTGTGTCGTGATAGGAACTTGTCTGGAAATAACGTTGTCATCACATTTTAGCCACCCTGAACTGTTTATCAAAATTCTTCTTGTGGTTTGCCTTTCCCTCTCCTATTCTTACAGAATTCTATTGTAATAGTTAAATAATACATTCATACAATGAATATCCAAGTAATTTTGTCACATATGATACAAAAATGCTTTCACAAAGCAGAGTCACATTAATCTCGGTGTGAACTTGGGCATGCATCTAAGTTTGAAAAAAATACTGTTGTAATGAGACATATGGTGTAGGGATAAGCTAATCATCTTCACTCCCTTTACTATGTCTGGAGAGAGATGACTATTTAGTGCTTCTTATTTTAGAGACTTAAAAAAAAAAAAGGCCATGAGATAAGTTGCTTTCCTAAAATGTTAGGAAGTTCTTAATATTTTATATTGTCTATATAGTGATTTTATCGTAATCCCTAAGTTAGATAACCAACTTTTTAAGTGTCTCATGAATGTTACTTAATTATATCCCAACAAAACCAATAAAGCTTCCTTGAATGAACACTATACTTGAACATTGCTGAATGTTTTGACTTTACTCATGTTACTTCTTTTTCCTTTGGCTTGGTATGGAATGACTTAAGATTTTGGTTTCTCTTTACACATGAAGTACACAGCATGAATAATGCTACTTCTTTACTAAGATTCCATTTAAAATTTTGCATTCTAAATGTAGTGCAAAAAACTAATATTAGATATGGCCCTGTTTTATTACTTTTGACAAGTGATTCCTATAATTTGAACTTTCTGTCTGGTGTACGTAGAAAATGGATTAGTTTTTCCTTTAAAGGTTATCACACCCTAAATTTAAGCAGTTTAGGATGATCTGTTCTAGTCAGTATGCTATCTGCATTAAAAATGGCTTTTGATGAAAGGTTTTAACTCCTTCTGCTTGAAAGGTGGAACATTCGTAGTTTGTTAGATATGCTATTATTCCCCATTCTTGCCACTAGACTCAAATCTATTCATTATGTATTAAAAACTAGTAACTGCATGGATTGTTAGAACCTATGAGGTGGAAATTATCTTCCTCTTTTCTTGCCTAAGGTAAGGAATGTTCTCTGATTTCCACAGCTTTACAGTTTGGTCCTCAGAAGCAAATAATCTTGAAAAAAAGTTATTCAGTTACAAGCCAAATAAGAAGCAAGGAAATGATTCGAGGTTTATTTTTATTTGAAAATTCAACATTTACTCAGTGAACATAAGCATGAAGTTTTTTTCTATACTTTTTTTTTCTCTTTCTTCCCCTTTCTATAGATACATCCCCACAAATTCATGTATTCATATATTCACAAAGTAGAGAGTGAGAGCTTGCCATATCCATGTATGCTGAGTAAGGTTAAAACCACAAAATTGATTTTCTTTTCTCCTTGTCACTACATACAAAATACCACTCATTCTTACAATGGGAACCATACTAAGTGGAAGTTCATTACACTGACTCTTTCAAAAATGTAATGGAGGGTAATGATAAAACTTCCTCTTATCTAGCAGCTACAGGGCATAGACTATATTTTAGTAACTTTAGGGCAATAATTTGTGAATTAATATTTTTTTGTTTGGTTTTTTTCAATCCTCAAAATTGCTGTTTCATTCAGATATGCAGAAATCTCCATGTTTCCAAAGATAATTTTTCATGTCCAGCAATTAAAGCCATAGACACATATATGCACAATATAACATGTGGTTAGCTTATATTTTTATTGGTTTTATATTTTTTCAACCAAGTATTATATATGTAGCTACATTTACAGATTCTTATGAATAGGTATAAAACCTTTGCTTGATTGGTTACTTATGTTAGCTTACGGTCTCACTTTTAGTGACAAAGAAGTGATTAAAATTTCACAGTAAATTTTACTTACAAGTACTATTGATTTACTGTTGGAAACCAATGTTGATATGCTGTATTGAAGTTTGAGTTCAAACGGAGAGGTGCATTGCAGCAGATAATAATGTCACTCAATACAGACAACAGATAGGAAGGACTTTTGTTCTACACTGCCAGTAATACAAGTTACGTGAGTGCTCTTGGTAGGTGTTCATAGGGTACTTCTAAGCACATGGGGCTGGGGATGGGAAAGGAGAAAGAAAAGAGAATTTTTGTCTTCAGGGCAAGTTTTGGGTTATTTAGAGGAGTTTTTTTATGGGTCTGTAGCTGGACTTGTCAGTCAGACTACTTAATAATTAAAAATGGTATTCCCCTAAGTGCACTGTCTTCCTAAAACTGAATCTTTTAAAAGCGATAAGAATAGCAAAGCTGAAGAACTCTGGTTAACATATTTTTATGTGTTTCTGTGTATTAAAGTTATCTTTTTTTCTTTAGAAAGATATTATTAAGAAAGCAAAGTATTTTAGAAGAAAGGGGTGTTTTCCAGCTATTTATCAGTTCAGGTGTAGTATATCAGTAAAGAAGCAGGAAAAGTGCAGTGGCTCAAGAAATGATTTATTGATACTTTAGACTGTTAAAACAGGTTAATGTCAATGCAATTAACTTCTGAATCGTCAGTCTACTGCAAAGTGAAAGCTGACAGAACAGCTTTAAAACCACATCCCGAACAAAATGAGAGCATCAATGAGTGTCCAACCTCAGAGGAAGAACAAACTAGTGATAAGACTGAACCTCTTTCAGTAAAAAAAGAATAAAATAAAAAATGGCTCATTTTGTAGGAAACTATTCAAGTAATGGTCCAGTGAGCAGCATACTGATCAAATAGTTTCAGAGCTGTATAAAGAAAAAGAAGATGGGATAGCAAGACAGTCTATAGAAATTAGAAATTAGACAAAGTTGAAAGTAACAGTATTGCATGATCAGCAAAAGGCCAGGTTACAGGATGTCAACTTCACTTGCAAAATATTAAATGTTAATTACATTGATTGCATGCAATTCTGCCAGGAAAGTGAATAAAATCTTCATAATTTGCTCAATTATGTAATGCCATTATAAATTTGTAACAAAGTTTGTTAAGATATTCACACTGTTTCTTAAAGGGGAAGTTAAAGTGTATGTAAACCATAGGAGGTTAAAGTTGACACTAAGAAAAATTATAACTGTGTTAAAGTGCTATAAAGGAAAAGCAGATAAATAGTAACCCTTCCTCACATTTCAGACAATCACTTAAATAAAATTTCATGGGTAAAACACCATATCACTTATTTAAATGCAACTATTCTGTTTCAAATTTCATCATGATATTGTAACAACAATTGATTTCAGCCATATATATTTTATACTTGATAAGTCACTGGTCCTTGTTTAAGTGATGGCTCACACAATTTCAACCGTTTCCATTTATTGTCCCTTTTTGCTGTTCATTGTCAGAGGCAGCTGCCTTGAAGAACTCCAGCCTGTGGTTTCAGTGGTGTAGAATAACTTTATGAAAGTGTGACTTCCACATTGAAGTGAGAGCACAGGGACAAGAGAAAGGATCCCGAATTAATTTTCCAATCCATACAACAGGAGGCACAATGGGGTCTGGAGGTGGGTTACAGGGCTATATTCCCTTTGATAACAGTAGCCCTGATATATATTAATTTAAGGTAGAGGGTTGGACAGCTGGACCCCACAGCTATCAAGAACCAGGCCAGCCTAAAAATGGTTTAAAGAAATATTTCATGCCCTCAAACCTTAAAATTTCATCTGCAGTGATGCTTGCCAAGAGTTACACTGCATACATTTGGAGGGGACTTCTGTAGGCAGGGAATTATGAATAGTGAAATGGCAAGAGAATGACAATTTCAATATTGTTATGACATCTCACATCTTAAAGGAATGCTAAAACTTGTTTCTTTTCCACCAGAAATTGGAAACTGAAGAAAAAGGCAAAACCAGATCTTATTTAAAGGTCCTTTCCAAGCCAAGCTCTTCTATGATTCCATGAAGCAACAATATTTCCAGTTAATCAGGTTAATTTCCCTGATTGTAGCAGGACCATGAGTCAGGCAGACTTTTGAAGTGCATCTTTCTAGAACTTGTTCCCCCCAAATCTCCCATAATATCTGTTGTGGTTTAAGCCCAACTGGAAATTCAGTACCACACAACCACTCTCTCAATCCCCAGCAGCAGGATCTAGCAGAGAATCAGACAGGAAAAGCTAGAGAACTCATGGATTGACATAAAGACAGTTTCACAGGGAAAGCAAAAGCCACTCACATAAGTAAACAAAACAAGAAATTAGTTCACTTCTTCCCCATGGGCAGGGCGAAGGTGTTCTGCCATCTCCAGGAGAGCAAGGCACCATCATATGTAAGGGTTACTTGAGAAGACAAACACCATCATTCCAAATGTTCCCTCCCTTCCTTCTTCCTTTGCACATCCCTTCCAGGGATGGTGCTATCACTTTAGCTGGACAGTCTATTTTAATGTGGGAACACTCTTATAGTGAAGACTGTGTTCTTAATAATCAATCCAAACCTCCCCTGGCACAACTTAAGGCCATTTCCTCTGATCCTGTCACTTTTCATCTGGGAGAAGAGACAGATGCCACCTCCTTTCAGGTAGCTGAAGAGAGAGCTTTAAAGCTTTAGTAGTTAAATTTAGTAGTTAAATTAAAATACAATTTCAGTAATGTAAAACCATAACAAAAACATTAAAAAATTGTTGATTAGACACAATTAGAAATTGTCTCACCTGAATTAGCTTGATATATTGTCTTCAATAATATAAATAGTGAAATATACACTCCATTTCAGAGATTCTGAGGGAATTTATACAGTGCTTGGTGCACCTTAAATGGCCACTGGTTGTTAATGTAATTCTTCTTAAACTGACTATTTTCTGGCAATATGTCAGCTGGTTATGAGAAGGCAAGTGTAAGCACTTGAGTAGTCTTTCGTCATTTTCACTTGTTCTCACATTTCATATGGTATGTTATCAATACCTCCAATGGTAATAGGTATCCAGTTTTACATGTGTATGCTGTTTCTGTTTGTGTTATGCTTGCTTGCCTCACCAACTTCTTTCTCTGTACATCTTGTCTTGCTTTTTCCAGGAAAATTCCTGACTTTAGGAGTTGCTTAGAACTTACTGAGACCTTTTTCTCTCACAGTTATCAAATGTCTTGTTCTAATCTGTGTGTATCACAAATGTACAATCTATAACAAAACAGAGGTAAATTGCCTGTAATGTATTTTCATGGTAATTGCGTGTTAGCTTAATTCATACTGTATCAATTCTCACATAATTTTGTTAAATATTTTCAATTTTTTATTATTACTGCTATAAGCAAAGAAGTTAAGCCATGTAAATGGATCAACGTGAGAGAAGTCTATGTAAGAATACTAGAAGTACTTTTAATGTATTTTCAAGTATTTACCACCCCATCTTCATTGACAAAAAGGTACTTGTTTCCTAAAGATGTATGGATTAATGCTAGCAATAAGATGCCATTCATAGTCCATACTGTCCTTTGATATAAGGAATCTGACTGTATAGCAACTGCAAGGTAAAATGTGGCTTTCAAATGTTCCTTTTCTTTTGTATAGTGTATAAAATGCACACTGATAACCTTCATATCTCAGTTTGACAGTCACTAAACAATGACTGCAGTTACTGCTGTGGCTGCACTGGCTCTTCATGGCTTTATAATCTTGTACTAATTTGAAAGACAAAAAATGTAATATTGTGATGCAATACTTTTACACCTGGTTATTTGCCTTGCTTACAGGCAATTGTGACATACTTTAACCAAGTTTTGATACGTCTACTGTGATTTTACCAATGTTAAATTATTTTAATTTATTTTTTCATCAAATTCTTGTCTCATACAATGTATTTTTTGAGTATTTGTATTAAAATTGCCTCATACTGAAATTATGAAAAAGATTTTATGGCTGACTGATTGGTCAGTACTTGCAAAGTTTTATTATAAAGATCTAATTTCTTTATTTTGTTGAACCTTGAAAATAAGGAAAAGGATTGAGGTCATGCTGAGGGTAAAACTTTTGCCATCACGTTAAAGAAGTGACTGTGTTTTAAATCATTGGGAAATCATACTAAATCCAAGCTGACAAGAGGGATGTTAAATTTTAGCAGAAATTTTCATGGAGATTCCACTGGTTTTGTGCATCCCAAGCTAACTGCTCTATTCTAGAACAGAACAAAGAAACATTCTCAAGAAATGTATATATTTTAAGTTTTAAAATAGATTTTTTTTTTTTTGGCTAATATAACAGCAAATGATTCTGCAAGAGCCAGAGAATTATGACACAGAATAGCCTCTTCATTCTCATGTCCATTAGTGTGCTCACAACTCATTAACTTCTGTCTCCAACATCTTCAACACCTTTCTGATGCTGAGTACAGTGTCCACTCTGAGTAGGAGTGGTTACCTCTCACCAGAAAGTAGATTTTTATCTCCATTGAGGAGTGGGTCAATAAGTCAGTGTCAACTCATCCTAGTGCAAGGCCATTTCTCATTGCATGTAGTCTGTATTCATGGTGGTACAGGCCCCAAGCAGCTAAAGAAAGCTCAGCTTATCCTCAACATAATGTGTGTTTTTTCAGTCTGAACTCAAGAAGGCAAGGAGCACAAAATAACAGTCTGAATTGAAGGTACTAACATGTTTTGGCTTGCTTAAAAAACTCTTCTTCACCTCTTGGTTTAGGAATAACTGATGAATCCTTAATTTGTTTTGAAAGAGCTATTAATAAGAATAATAAGAATTATTATATAAGAATAATATTAATCAGAATAATTTCAACTTATAAGTTGCAATTTTGATAGTAACTATTGGAATGCCTGTGCAGACTTTAATCCATTGAATTTGAATGATTGACTAATATAGTCTCTTCAATGTGACAAGAGTCAAAAAACAACCCTGCAAATCCAAAATAAACAAATAAACTTTATTGGGCTGATGAACACTATTTTATTCTGTACCTACAAGTCAACTGTATCTGTATTGTCTTCAAATAATAGGGAAATATTTGGCAGTATCTGCATGCTGGCTGAAACCTTATAGAAATTGCATTTCTGGAAGTTTAAATTTTATAGTGTGAAACCTGGTTTTGCAAGTGAATAAAATTATGATAGCTTAACTTAAGGAGAAAGGGTTTTCTCTATGAGAAGATAATGCAAAGAATTTGTTGTTTATGACTTGTCTCTGTCTTTGAGTGCACCTAGCAATCCTCATATCTTCTTTTATGCTGTTTCAAAAAAGTCTCCATCCACCTACTCTGCAGCTTTTTTATGATAAATATTCATATAAATTATATTTAATCCTTATGAAAGATAGATTTCAAATGAAATAGGTAATTCATACTGACTTCCTACTGATTGCTTTCTTCACTTCCTGCTTTCTTGTTACAGAAATGTTGCAAGGAATATTCTTTGAATAATTATAAACTAAAACCAGGTCAGTCTAGGTGAAAAAGGAATATTTAATAAATCTTATGCTGCAAAGGAAAATCCTCAGGGAGCCAATTTTACTTCTTGACCACTGCATAACTGTGAAAAGATCAGTCTTTACGTGTCACTGAAGAAATATCAGAAAACTGATATTGCTCTTGGAAAAAATTTGCATCCTCTCAATGCCTACTTTTAGACATATTCTCTCTGTATCAACTTGAAAATTATGCTATGCTGCCATTGCTACTTCATGAATAGTGAATAAATAGGAGGGAGGTGTTCTGTCGCACAAGTTCTTGCATGTTAGAATACTCTGACTTGGAAGGGACGCACAAGGTTCATGCTCAGTGACAACCAGCAGTACATATTGCAATGGTTAGAAATCCAGGATATCTGTTAGTGATTGCTCATCATAGGAGATGATTAACAAATTGAATAGACAGAGTAATAAATGTGCGAGTAGCAGCATTATGTTTGCTTGACCTTCTTATTAGGTGATTTCTATCATCATGTATTTCACTTGGTATATGGATTTGAATATGTCATTGTCAACTCACATTCCTATTCTGAACGTCCTTTTTTGATTACTAAATGGATAGCTATTAAACCAATTATTTTGAATATGAAATATTAAAAGTATCTTGATAATCAATTATTAATGGATGTAAGTATTTGAATGATTAAACCTGTAATTGTAACTTGTCTTGGGGTTGAACCTGTATTATTTTGAGCAATTGCATTAGACCAGAATAACAGGGACCAGTCCCTGACTGTAATATCTAGTTAATACCTAGTGTATAATACTAGATGAACAAGTCTATAATGCTTTTGCTAAACTGCCAGCACTTAATCCTATTTCAGAATATGAGTCTATTGGTTATTTAGTTTACAAAAATGTCTGTGTCTCCTCTTTAATCTACTGCTTGCTGGTGTATTACCATTAAGGTCATGGGAATAACACCATGGCTCTTTGAGGAATGGCCTGTAACTTCTGTTGTAAAACCTGGAATTACATTCACTTTTTCATGCTTGCATGGCACAGGTAGCTCATGGATATTCTGTGACTGACTAATACATCCACCTGCTTTTTTTTTTAGTGTTTCCAACTGAGAAACTCCTGGATTATAGAAGAAATACTCTTTATTGGTCTTCACATGAATGACCTTTACTTTCTGCAGTTGAATTTCATCCATATTTGTATTCCATTCCTTAATGTCTTGGTGTCCTTCCATTACAAGGATCTGATCTTTCCCATTCTCACAGTGTTGTCAGTTTTGCATCAATAAGATAAATATCTTTGCATTTTC